>CM033330.1:41265083-41865083 GCA_019359835.1 Pharus latifolius | reverse complement strand
GCATAAGGCAAAAGGCCTTAGAAAAATTGCATTTCAAGAAAGCTTGCGCCGATCTACCATGAGAGGATTACCTCTTGAGATGAAGGCACAATGCAGGTCCCTCGCGCTCCCAAAACTTCAACATTCTCCTCCCCAACTTTGTACCTGATCCGGTTCGGGGATGCCATTGGCTCAGGGGGTTTGAAGACGAAAGGTTTTGAAACTTAGAGAAATTTGTGGAAGAGTTGAAAATTCCATACCAGGGGAACAGCTATTTATAGACTCACTCAAGTGATGCTTCGGCTTCCTGGCCTTAGGCACGGTGCGAAAAACCTCGAGATCCTCCCTAGTCTTGCGGCTCATTCCCTGAGATGTACCAAAGCTATCACCATGGTAACGCAACATGGGAATTCGAAGCGATGAAGCACTGTTAAGAATTTGAATCGACACACCATTAAAGTGGATCTTTGTCACTTCGAATTCGGGGGCTAGCTGACGAGGATTGTTAACTATTTTTTTAGGCCTCCATGGTCGCGCTAGCGCCCCATGGTCGCCCATGACTATGGCCGCGGTCCTTCCCATGGTCAATAAGAGCCAGAAGGAAGAGTGTCGGGTAATCCAAGGGCATTCTGGATATAACTTAAAATCATTTCGTGCAAAATCAAGACATGTGTTAACTTAAACCACTACCACAGAAACAGACATCCAGGACGGCACATCACAGACGGTTATGAACTTTTCAATGGAACACCGTTTGCGAAGGCCTATCGGGAGAATATGTTAAGATATTACAGTCGGTTCTGATGTCAAAACCAACTGTGATAGTAAACAAGACGGTTTTGAACACAAAACCATCTGTAATAGTCTATTTATCACAGACGGTTTTAAACTAAAACCCGACCGTGATAGATACAATCGGTTCTCAACTGAGAACCGTCTGTGATAACTAGAATATCACAGACGGTTCCATTACCAAAACCGACTGTGATATATACAATCGATTCTAAACTCAGAACCGACTATGACAGTGTAGTATTGGAGATGGTTCTAATATCATAAATGATTGTTCTAAACAGTGCTGGCGCTTCGAATTCTCAACTGTGTTCATTTCGGTCTGTGATCCTCGTGCGGCACCAAGGCCAACACGAAGCGTCGCCTTGGAAATTCTATAAATAGCTTGATAGTGGAATAATTGCCATTTACTTTACAAGTTTTTATAATTCTCAAAATTTTTGACTCCTTAGCTTCTCTGCGCCAATGGCATCCTCAATGACACTGTCAACCTCGCACTCCCCGGTAAGAACTCTCAATCTTTTGGACTTACCCCTGTATTGTTAATACCTGTTCAGTACAATCTTCACCTATTGATTTGCACAGGGAAGGGGAGCCATCGAAGACTTGGGAAAGGTGAAAGCCAAGCTGAGGGCCCTCCAGGAGGAGCACAAGCTCCTTACGGAGAAGCACACTCAGCTACGGCTTGACTTGGATGATCTCTTCCAGCGCATTCAGCGCATGAAGATGGATGGTGACAATGCTAGGGCGAGGACGAGGCGTCTTCACGAGGAGAAGCAAGCCGTGGATATGACCATCGCTGGCTGTGGTTTAACTATGAAGGATACCATCACGAAGCTGAGGGAGGTCGCAGGCCTTCTCGACGACGTAGTAGTTGATCCTAAGAAGGACAACTTGTCGCTGGAGGAGTCTTGCGTCCTGGCTGCAAGTCAAACTGACTTTATTCTAGATGCAGCCAGGGCTAAGACCACTCCTTGACCTAGCATTTTGTATTTTTACTTTTTTTGTAAGTGATGAAAAAAAAAATGGAGAAAAATTTGTTCTTATGTCAATTTTCCAGCACGTTCTTGGACTCCATGCTATCTTCCCTCTTTCTTTAGCTTTTGGCAAACATTCGACCATACAAAGGTATGTGCATTGTGTGCGATCAAGGAATGACTATCGCGATCATATACATAGAAGAGGCAATCTTTGGTGCGTGAGGGTAGTCCTTCGGAGCCCTGCAAATAATATAGAAATAATATAGAAGTCGCAGGTCCCATGCAAATAATATAGAAAGAATATGGAAGATGGGCTTATTTGGCTAGATGGCATTGTGGCATGCCAAATGCGAGTGTGGTGCAACATATATTTTATGGCGAACAAAAAAAATTTAGAAACAATATAGAAGTTGGGCCTATTTGGTTGGATAGTCCCAAAAGTGTCCGACGCTTCGAGTTCTCAATGTGCTTTGAATATCACAGATGGTTCTGAGGTAAAAAACGTCTGTGATAGTCACATTACAGACGATTTTTATGTAAGGACCCACTATGATAGTCCCAACAGTGTCCGACGCTTCGAATTCTCAATGTTCTTTCAATATCACATACGGTTTTTAACTCAAAACCGTCTGTGATAGTCACATTACAGACGGTTTTTATGTAAGGACCAACTGTGATAGTCCCAACAATGTCCGACGCTTCAAATTCTCAAAGTTCTTTCAATATCACAGACGGTTTTTAACTCAAAACCGTCTGTGTTAGTAACATTAGAGACGGTTTTTATGTCAAGACCGACTGTGGTAGTCCCAACAGTGTTCGACACTTCAAATTCTCAACATGCAATCATGGATAACCACACATGGATAACCGCACATGATAACTGTGCAGATGAAGAGACTTAATTATTTACTTCAAATTTAATTTGCATCAAATTATGTAATCTGACGCTTCAACTTCTTAAGTGGGCACTGGTCCGCCGTGTGGTAGTTTATCTCCCGAGAAATAATCATGAATTTATTGACTTTGAAAATCAGTAGTGCGCTTTTTAAAACTCGAGGCACCCGCGCATATGAACCGGCACATTTTGGTTCTCTAAATAGTGAGGCTATTCAATACTTAAGACTTACAAATTATTAGCTAAGTCTTTTAGGAACTCACTAGAGAGATTATCACAGACGGTTATGAAGTTAGGACCGACTGTGATAATCTCTCTACATGGTACATAGTTCAAGGCAGGCTCTGTCCCGCTCATTTCCAGACTTCGCGACTGTTCACTTGCCCTAGCTCTCTCCGCCCTCGCACCGTCCAGCGCGATCACCACCATCGCCTCCCCACAGTCCGGCGCGATCACCTCCATCGCCTCCCCACCGACCGTCGCGATCACCTCCATCGCCTTTCCACCGTCATGCGCGATCACCTCCATCGCCCTCCCACCTTCCGGTGCGATCACCTCTGTCACCTCCCCACCATTTCTGCCATTCTTGGTTAATTAAAGTATATGGGTTTTGTTATAGAATTATTAGTTTCAGATTACTTAAACTGTTCTCTCTTTCACTTATGTTAGGAACTGATATGTTTGGTGATGAAATGAACCAATCGGGGAGTCAGAGTGACCTCACTGGCGATGAGATGCCTGGGCCGGAGGTCGCCGCGTCCACCGTGACCCAATTGTAGAAGAGAAAGGGGCGAGGCCGGATGACATGCGCGTGTCGCGACAAGCGGGAAAAGCAGCACATACAGTTCAAAGACAATGGTGTGCCGGAAGCTTCAGACAAACTTGTCAGTCAGTACCGCTCACTATGCGGAAAAGTGGCAAGGGAGCGAGTGCCCATCAGCACCTCCGACTGGGGTCAAGTGCCCCAGAGTGCAAGGATGCGCTGTGGGAAGAAGTGCAGGTGGCATTTCACATTCCCGAGAATCGCCAATTCACCGTCCATCGGACGACACTGATGTCAATAAACAAGGTGTGGAGGAACTTCAAGAGCCACCTTGTCAGGCACTATGTGAAGGAGTCAAAGACCCCCTTCAATGACTTCCCTTTCGTGACTCCCGAGGCATGGCAGCAGTTCGTGGAGATGAAGGGCAAGCCTGAGTTCCAGGAGCTTAGTGCGAAGGGCCAGGTTAACCAGGCCAAGAATACCCACCCACATAGACTAGGCACCGGTGGGTATGTGGGGAAGAAGGGGTTGTGGAGGAAGCAGGACGAGGAGGCTTCCTAGTCTTCGGCCGCCGCTCCTTATGCGGGCATAACGGACGTGCGCGCCCGCAATTGGTGCCGAGCAAGATCGACGATGACCTCATCCGGAAGCGTCTCTATGAATAACCCTTCGGACAGGGAAGTGATCGACCGGCTGGTAAGATTGTACGATCACGTACTATCCTCGTAACACGCATGCAATCGGTTGTATTACTAAGTTCTCCTGTTACAGGCGACGCTGAGTGCGCAGGAGGCATCTGGAGAGTTCAACCCTAGGGGGGACAGGGATATCCTCAAGACGGCGCTAGGAAACAAGGAGCATCTAGGCCGCGTGCGCGACCTCGGTGCCACTGTGCCTTGAAGGGATGGTTTCCCTTATGATGAGGAGGAGGTTAAGAGGAGAAAGAGATCCCACAAAGCCCGTGACAAACGGCTCAAGGAGGAGACGCGATCGGAGTTAGCTGTTCAGGACAAAGCACTCCTGCAGCAATTGTCGGAGATGGGGGCCATGTATGACGAGCTAAAACAGGCGACCCAGGGCACCCCCTTGTAGCAATGGAATTATCGAGCCCCAATCTTGGCCACCATAGTAGCTGCGTGTCCGCGTCGGGGTCTTCGCAGTCGGAGCCCTCTCCACAGTATCCGGTGGACTTTTTGTAGGTAATGACCATTTTTCTATGTTAATTCATTCAAAAGTGAAAAGTGGTGAAATTCAATATGTTAATGCGCACTGTTTGTAGGAACCCACCTCCTGCAAGATTATGGTGTTGGCCGGTCTCTTCTCGATCAAGGCTAGCCGTGGGATGGCACAACCATGCACGGTGGGGGCCACAATCCGCAGTGTCCCTCTATCTGAGGGTTTTGTACGGGTTCAGGTGGACATTGCCTCTGACCATTGCAAGGGTTTTCCGTTGGACAAGCCGTCGAACGACGAGATTACCACTCTCGGGGATGCGGTGCACACGTTCGTGCAATGGTCCAAGAAAGGCATCGTCCTGGATGAGGTAATTCCCCCACCAGTTTCATAATTCGTACTGTAATAATAGCCCTCGGAGTTAGTGGCCATTACTATACGTAGGTTCTTACATCACAGACGGACATCGACACTCGGCCTACTAGCCAGCCGACCCCTCCGAGAAGCCAACCAACGGGTCCGATGATGAAGTTGACTCCGACTAGGAGGCAACCATTCAAGAAGTTGGCTAGTAGGGGAAAGGCAAAGAAGAGCTCAACAAAGGAGAGTGAGAAGAGTGCACCAGCTCTCATGCCGTTCGCTCTGGGGATGCCCATGGCCTCCGATGCCGCAATTTCTACCATGGGGTTGGCATGCCAGAGCCTGCATGGATGGTACATGAAGAGGACAAACAAGACCAGGACGCAGCGTCCAATGCACATCATGGTCAAGTACACTATGGCAGAGTTCCATAATGACGTTGGGACCTACTCGGTGAGCTTCGAAGACCTGCACAATTTACTCAACAAAGATGTGCTTGACTTGTCAATGCTACGGTCTTGGGTGCTGTAAGTATCCTACTATCCTACGCCTATTCGTGCATATACGAATATATGTCATTAATTAATTGGTTATTTCCTTGCAGCTGCATGACCAGATATGCCAAAGCTAAGGGCGAATCTGTCGGTTTCTTGGACCCCCAGATGGTCGCCGAGGTGATATTTGGGACCAAGGCGGACTTCGTTGTCGACTCCATCAAAAAAGGGTTGCTTGCTCAGGTCAACAAGGAGTACATACTTGTACCCTAGAACCAGAGGTGAGTGCTTTCATCAGTACTTCACCCATAGATTAGTGTCTCCATATGCACACCCCCAAACTTAGATTAAATTATTAATTCTTTACGTGTAACATGTAGCTACCACTGGATCCTGCTAGTACTTATTCCAAAAAGGAACAAGGTGTTCTACCGTGATTCATTGCAGAGGAAAGGGTACGAGTATTGCGGCGCACGAGATGTATTCGAAAGGTTAACATGTTTTATGATATTCATGCGGACCTGTCTTGCAGATTTACTGTCCTCAATTGTCAATTTCGACTATCCTCAAATTGTCAATTTTGACTATCTACAGGGCTTTCACAAACTACTTTGCCGAGGGAGGGCGACAACACGAGCGACGAGCCGATAAGTTTCAGTGGTTACAATTTTTGGTACAAATTTCAACTGGCATCTGTTTTACTTTATAATGTGTCCCCATCTAACTCTCGGTCTGTAAATTGGCAGTGCCTACCATTAGCAGTCGGACGACAATACATGTGGGTTCTACGTGATGTGCCACATGTATGACCTCATCACCCCTCACCGGCCAGTTTTCCCCGAGGTATACAACTGCTCCCCTTTGTATCGATTTGGTAGAATTTACAACTGTATTGAGCTAATTTTTTCTGTACCTACTCTTGCTGCATGGGGTCGACTTCCCTTCGGAAAGCTTTGACCCTTAGCAGATTGGTACAGTCCGAGGGATGCTCGCTGAGTTTTTCCTTACAGAGGTCATATCAACCAAGGGGAAGTTTAGGGACCCGAAAGGTTCGTATTAGTGCGGCTTTACTAATTGAGATTATCTGCAGGGCATCTAACTGAGAAATAGGTACAGATAGTATAGTACATCTAACATATTGACTTTAATTGTCGACTACATTTATTTGTTCAATCTCAATTGTACATATTTCTGAGTTCTGTGCTGTATATATGAAACGCATTCTATTGTACATGTTTCTAAGTTTTGTGCATGTATGAGATGAACTGTATATATTTGAGTACTGTGCATGTATGAAATGAACTGTATATATGAAATGCTATTGTACAGAGGGCATGGCTACCATGATTCCTGAGGCTAGCCACAAAAAAAAAAATTTATTAGAAAAATATTAATATGCACAGACGGTTTTGATCTTATAAACCGTCTGTGATATATCGAACTTTGTACGTATCACAGAGTATCACAGACAGTTCTGAGCTTATAACAGACCATTCTGAGCTAATAACCGTCTCCGATAATGAAACTATTCCATATGGTTTTGACCTGAAAACCATCTGTGATACTAACCGTCTATGATAATATGAGTATCACAGACTGTTATAAGATCAAAACCATCTGTGATACTCATACTATCATAGACGGTTCTGAGATTATAACTGTCGCCGATAATGACACTATCCCAGATGGTTTAGACCTCAAAACCATCTGCGATACTCATATTATCACTGACGGTTCTGACATTATAACTGTCTGTGATAGTATGAGCATCAAAGACTGTTATAAGATAAAAATCGTCTGTGATACTCATACTATCACAGACGGTTCTAAGTTTATAACCCGTCGCCGATAATGACACTATCCTAGACGGTTTGGACCTCAAAACCGTCTGTGATACTCATACTATTACTGACGGTTCTGAGCTTACAACCGTCTGTGGTAATATGAGTATCACAGACTGTTTTGATGTTATAACAGTCTGTGTAGTATGAGTATCACAGACAGTTTTAATTTTATAACAGTATGTGAAGGGAAAAATCACAGACAGTTCAAAATCATCAGTAATAGTACTCGATTATCACTGACTTGAATATCACTGACGGGTCAGAACCGTCTGTGATTACTGTTTGGACTCGACTGTGATAATGAATTCTGTAGTAGTGAACCTATGTTTTATGTTGTGTCTGAGGGTAGTATGGTCGCGGAGATAGTCCCCATGACCAACCTCTCTCGCAGACACAAGAACTGGTCTCATTACCATGGCCGTAGTGCTACGTGAACACCCCTTAAACATTACCTCATCTTGATTCCTATGATTATTCCCGAAATAATCATAGTCCCTGACAAGGTAACTGTCGAAGGAGGTTCGAACGGCAAGGTAATTCCATGATGACCTAGTCAAGACTGCTAAACCGCCACGTACCCATGATTTACGGCAACTACCACACCCACGACCTCGCAGCTACCACCTCGGGCAGATAAGAGAGATCGTGGGGCGTACCCTTAAGAGAACAACCGATGACCTCTTCGGCAAGTATAAGAAGACTTTCAAGGAAGGGATCAAGGGACGGACAGATCGACGACGGAGAGAAGATTAGTCTTAGCAAAGAGAGGATTAGCTGGCTACTGATTGTAACCACCTCTGTCTATAACACTTTTTTCCACATAGTCAATTACACAAGATGTAGTGCTATTACCCAGCTTAAAGGGGGCCCGAACCTGGATAATTCTCGCTCCCCGTGTCCTGAATTCATAGATACCTTGAACATTTTGAGAATTTGTCTAATTGGCCTCATATCTTCTAACTCCCTCCCTTGCATAAGATAGACAGAGGGACCCAGAGTTCCAATTGTCGATAGGACCATCTTGACACATCTCAGCAAAGACACAGTACTTCTGGCTTGTGCAAACTAGTCATTCCACCGTCAAGTGGAACGGAATTAGTGCTAAAGAGATAGTAAGGCACCTCAATGGCACTATTAGTGGTCCGATTGAGACCTAGACTTGATTTAAGTGCTAGACTCGATCAGATGTGAATAAGGGATCTTACTCGGAATCACCAAAACCCGGTGCTCAAAAGCGAATAAAAAGGAACAAGGCATTTTATTATAAAGAACTTGTACACGTCGAACATTGATCGCAGTCGATATATGTCTATGAGTTCTATATCTGATTTGATGATCTATGAGGTAGATCTCTATTGGATAATTTATCTCAGTTGGATGATCTATCTATCCTATTACAAGGTATTTATAGTCTGATCGCTTGAGAATGTATCAGACTCGACAATATCTAGTCATATCGGACTCGGTCACACATTGTATCAGACTCGACAACCATCAAATAATAATGGCTGTTTGAGACTGAACAATTTACAACTTGTACTCGGAACCAAAATCCGACAACGACCATAATCCTAAACTTACCCAAGATCGTCCCAGATCATGACTCCCTTGTTGAAAAGGAGCCAACACCCGTTGGTGACCAACTCAATCAAAACTAGAGATGTGGAAATTGAGACTAACCATCCTCGCAAGTATACCACTTGGTTGCTCGTGCACGTTGATCTTTCCGTCCTACACGAAAAGACTCTTGTGTGCCACTACGAGTAGTTGTCATCTTCCTTTCCAAAATCACATGTTCAAGTAGAGGTGCCTCTCGTTGATAGACCAAGTCTTCAACGGATGGTATTATGGTATTGGACTCGTCATCCAGCATCAAAGGCTCGAAGAGTTTAAGGTGCTCAACATTGACAACCGAGTAAATATCCATGTATGGAGGTAACTCAAGTTGACAAACATTACTATCAATTTTTCGCAAAACGCGGAAAGGACCATAACGAATTTGTTTAAGCTTTTTACTTTCACCTTTAAGCTTTTCCTTGCTCAGATATAGCCATACCAGATCACCTTCTTGGAATTGAGGTTCAGCGCAGTGTCGATCATGTCATGCCTCATACTTGATATGAGCTTTAAGCAAGTTCTGTTCAACTTCACCATGGAGTCGTCAAATACCTTCCAGGAACTTTTGTGCTCGATCCTGATCAGATTCCTCCTTGCTGTTCTGGGCTGAAGTAGGGATCACAAACTCCATGTCGAATGGACTCTGCAGTAGAAATCCCAAATAGACCTCAAAAGGAGACTTCCTAGTCGAACCATATACTGCTCGATTAAAAGCAAACTACAGGTACGGTATACTCTCATCCCAAGTCTTCAGATTCTTAGAGTTATAACCCCTTAAGAGATGAAGAACTGTTCGGTTTACCACCTTAGTTTGACCATTAGTTTGAGGATGAAACACAGTACTCCGCTTCAGCTTAGTATCCATCATCGCCCACAGTGATCACCAAAAGTGGATGAGGAACCGGGTATCATGATCAGAAACAATAGAATTTGATAGTCCAAAATGTGTCCGAACGTGCTGAAAGAATACCCGAGCTACTTCTTCTCCCGTAATAGTCTTCTTACAAGGTATGAGAACTATCATCTTGGAGAACCGATCAATGACCACGAAGAGATAGTCGTTGCCATGTCGGGTCTTAGGCAATCCGCCCAAAAAATCCAAGGATATACTTTCCCATTGTCGTGACGGAACTGGCATAGGAGTGTACAAACCCAATTTTTGATTTGTCGATTTGGAGATGCTGCAGAGACCCCAGCCTCGAACAAAACTAGCCACATCCTGTTGCATCCGTGGCCAGAACACATGTCAATGAAGATTTTGCAAGGTCTTCGTTACTCCGAAGTGACGAGCAACTTTCGATGTATGCGCCTCCCATAGCCACTGTACTCGAGGTGCTCCACAAGGTATACAAAGGAAATTGCCTTTGTATAAGATTCCTCCACGTCACTCGAACTCAGATAGTCATCTGTTTTGAGCTCAGCCAGTGCTGATCGAAAATCATGATCCTCTGTGTACATTGTTACATAGTCTTCATGGCATGAAGGCTCGATCCGCATGAACACCGATAAGCAGAGGGCAGGAACTGGCTGTCATGAACACATGTCAGCCAATTTGTTGTGTACTCCCTTCATGTGTCGTGCTTGTTGTCCCTTGGACTGAGTTTGCAAATATTGTAATGGCTAATGGTCGGTGTGTACCACGGTCTCTTTACCTAAAAGATAACACTACCAATGTTTTACGGCCTGATGATAAGCACATAACTCCTTGTTGTAGGTTGGATAGTTTTTCTGAGCTCCCTGAAATAACTCAGAGTGATATGCTACTAGTCAACCTTCTTGCATGAGCACTGCGGCCATTGCATAACTTGAAGCATCAATTTCTAGCTCGAATGGCTTTTGTAGATTCGGTAAAGCTAGGATAGGAGCTTCACTGATCTTCTTATTTACCAAAAGGAAGGTATCCTCGTGCTTTCAACTCCACTTGAACTTCTGGTCGATCCTGGTTAGTGCATGCAATGGAGAAGCCACTATCGAGAAGTGTTGTATGAACTTCTGAAGGTATTGGCATGCTCCAACAAAACTACGCACTTCTGTTACTATTCGCGGTCGAGGTCAATCACAGATTACTTTTACCTTGTCGGGGTCGATTTGCAATGTACCCTTGCCGACCATGAATCCCAAGTAAAGTAGAGTTTGCTGGCCGAACTCGCACTTTTTACAGTTGTGGCGAAGTTGATATTGTCGCAGCTAATCGAACACATTTTCCACATGAACTAGGTGCTCGTCCCAAGAACGACTATAAACCAGTATGTTGTCGAGGTAAACGATCACAAGTCGTCAATGAATGGTCGTAGCACATCATTCATAAGTCTCATGAACGTAGCCGGGGCGTTGTAGAGCCCAAAAGGCATGACTAGCCATTCGAACAGACCTTGTCGCATTTTGAACACGATCTTCCAAGTATTCTCCTCTCGGATGCTGACTTGATGATACCCTAATTTTAGATCCAATTTCGAGAAGACAACAGGATGCTTCAGTTGGTCTAATAGGTCGTCGATACAAGGATGTTTGATGAATTTTTTGTAATTTGTCATGAAAAGTCCCTATGATCCAAAGAATTAAACTAGTAAAAAAAAAAAAAGACCACATCACTGGTCAAAATGGACATCGAAACTAGTCTGGTCGAAATGACCTTGGAACTAGTCAAAAAGACCACAGCACTGGTCAAAAGGAGCTTACAAACTGACTTCGTTGAAATGATCTCTGGTCTATGGTCCTTGGTCGAAATGACCTCTGGTCTATGGTCTTTGGCCTCTGGTGTATGTTCTTTGGTTGAAATGACCTCTGGCCTATGGTTCTTGGCCTTTGGTCTATGGTCCTTGGTCGAAATGACCTCTGGTCTATGGTCCTTGGCCTCTAGTCTATGGGCTTTGGTCAAAATGACCTTGGAGTTGGTCCCTGGCCGAAAATGCTTGAAAAATTGGTTGAAATGATTTCAAATCTGGTCAAAATGAACTTCAGCGTTGACAAGGTTGAAAAGTTTTTCAAAACTGGTCTGGTCGAAATGGCCATAAAACTAGTCAAAATGATATGGGTTCTGGTCGAAATGACTTCAGAACTGGTCGAAATGAACTTCCAGACTGGTTTGGATGAAATGACCTCAAAACTTGGTCAAAAAATGTTTTGAAAATTGGCCGAAATGATCTCAAATCTGGTTGAAATGAACTACAGTATTGACCAAATCAAAGTGACCTTCAAAACTGGTCTGGTCGAAATAACTTCGGAACTGGTCTAAATCCGATCCGATTTCAGCCTGGCCGAACCACTAGGGCCCTTTAATGGCTCGAAAATTGAAAAAAAGGAAATAATCTTTTTTATATCTTTTTGTTCAAGGAATAATCTTTCTGTATCTCTTTTTTAGGGAATAATCTTTTTTGTTATCCTTTTATTTAGAAATAATCTTTTCAAAGGGGAAGTATATTGCCCATTTGAAATCAAATCCCCTGATTGCCTCTGATTGCATGCAACCTAAGGGCCCTATAAATAGAGAAGGGGCACACAAACAGACACAACACAACCAGGCACAAGGTGAAGGCACACAAAGTGGAGGCACAAGAGGTGGAGAGAAGACCGGTGACTACAGATTCGTTGAAGCTCGTGAAGGTTGGGTAAGCGTTATTTTTGTTTATAAACATGCATCATCATGCCTTGCATATTAGAAGTGGAGCCCTGTTCGTTGGTGCCCGTGCTAGCCATTCATGAGATTAGAGATCAAAACCCCACCAAGGTCGCCGTCGATCAAAGATTTGAAAATTATTTGTTTTCGATCAAAGATCAAGACACCACCAAGGTCCCGGTTGATCAAAGATCTAAAAAATTTTGCAAACTCATCTTTTGATCAGAGATCAAAACCCCACTAAGGTCACCGTCGATCAAAGATCTGAAAGTTATTTGCTTTCGATCAAAGATCAAGATGCCACCAAGGTCCCAGTTGATCCAAGATCTATGATTCACGGGAGAAGATCGATGATAACTTCTTATCCAGAAGTCCAATTGACTCCAAATATTTATGGAAAATAGAGGACTCTATGGGCAAACTCTCCACCAATTTTTAAGTCAATCAGAGATCTCTAAGAGCCAATTCCATCAGATTAGAGGATCTGTCCAGAAGTAAATGCAGTTTGTGCCACGGGGAGTACATCATTGATAACTTCTCATCCAGAAGTCCGATCAACCCCAAAATTTTATGGTGTACAGAAGCCTCTATGGGCAACATCTCCACCAAGTTTCAAGTCAATCAGAGCAATATAAAAGCCCATTCTACCAGATTAGAGGTTCTGTCCAGAAGTAAATACAGTTTGTGCCACGGGGAGTAGATCACTGATAACTTCTCATCCAAAAGTCCGATCAATCCCAAATTGTTATGATGAATAGGAGACTTCATGAGAAGCCTCTCCACCAAATCTCAACTCAATCAAAGATCTCTAGATGTCAATTCGACCAGTAGAAGTGTTCTGTCTAGAAACTTATTCGGTTTGTGCATTTTGCCTCATGGGAGATAGATCAATGATAACTTCTCATCAAGAAGTTCGATCGATCCCAAATATTTATGGTGAATAGGTGATTCTATGAGTTGCCTCTCCACCAATTTTGAAGTCAATCAAAGATCTTTAGTTGTTCAATTCGACCAGAAGAGGTGCTCTGTCCAAAAGGCAATTTAGTTTGTCCAATGAGAGGAGATCGATGATAACTTCTCATCCAGAAGTCCAATCAACCCCAAATATCTCCGGTAAATAGAGGACTCTATGAGAAGCCTCTCCACCAAATTTCATGTCAATCAGAGACTTCTAAAAGTCCAATTCGACCAAGAGAAGTGCTCTGTCCAGCTGCTTATTCTGTTTATCCCACGGGAAAAGATTGATGATAACTTTTGATCCAGAAGTTCAATCAATCCCAAATTTTTATGGAGAACAGAAGGTTTATACTGAAGTAATTCCTCCAAGTTTCATGTCAATCAGAGGCTAGAAAGATTCCCATCCAATTGGTCGAAGAGGAGCTAGTGCAATGGTTAATAATGTTTGAAGCTGTCAAGACAAGTTGAAATCCCACTAAATCCTTGATGGGTATTCCAATGGGCTCTCTACCATGCAATGTGCTTTTACTGAAGCTAAGGAAATCGAAAGTGTTATCACAAGTCATTCCATCCATCATTTACATGCTACTGGGTACTGATGAAGCAAAGGCAACATGATTTTTTGTCCGTGACTGACGAAGCCAAACACCATTCATGCCGGGTACTGATGAGGCAAAGGCATTTATTTTGTTCGCGACCGACGAGGCCGAACAACTCCTGGCTGGGCACCGACGAGGCGAAGGCCACATTTTGTGATAGCACCGTAGACTGATGAAGCTATGGATTTGCATATTTGCATGCATGGGCATCCGCATTGCATTTATTTATCAAGGGCAAAGTTATTTTGAAGCTTGAAGACGACAACCACCAGCACAACTTAATTAGAGGTTTTCTACGGACTTGTTCTGTAGATGTAATTAACCAGGAGCTTTTCAAAAGACCTGAGGAACCATGAAGCATACAATCCTTTGAAGCCAAGATGTACTTTCCTCTGGTGCAATGAGAGATTGTCAATCCGAAAGGGACATGTAACTTGTAATTCTTTTGAGAATTGATAAAGTACAGTGTTGCCTTAGATTGTGCATTCTCTACCTTTTATTTTTATACTTATGTATACTGGCACACCCGCACCACTCAAATGGGGCTAAATTTCCCAGAAGAGAGATCTTCCCGGTGAAACAAAATGGCACGCCCAGTGGGACCTGGTTCTCCTCTCATCTTTGTTGTGCTCCGATGGTCGTCTGATTCGCTTCCATGACTCGCTTCCACATGCCCTCTATTGAATCTTGAGCCCTAATTAGGGTTTGGTGATTAATGACATCCAAAATACACGCAACTAACCTTTGTATTTGAGACTTAGGTTAATGAGAGGTGGAAGCGATGTAGGATCGAGAATGCCGACTAGAGGGGGGTGAATAAGAGGCTTTAAAACTTTTTGACTAAAAACAATTTTTGCAAGAAAAAAAAGTAAGAGCAAATAAACTGAAACAATTTAATAATATTTTGCACTGAGAAAGAGTAAGATAGACAAACAGAGTGATTTATCCCGAGGTCTCGGAGACTCGCCTGGTCTCCCGTACTCCTCGTTGAAGCACTTAAATGAATGAGTCTTGCTTCAATATCCATGAAGGATATTTTTCACTAAGGTTGTTCCTTCTCTACTTCGGATAGGTGAGCACTTATGCCTTTCACAAAATATGCTGAGCCTCTCTGACAACCTCTGTTAATGGAGAGGTCAACAGCAACGCCTCCAAACAGTCTAGGTGAGGGCATTCACCAAGAGTTACAAATTGCAAGATCATCTCTTGACCCCCAACAAATACTGAGAAATTTCTAAGGATGTAAATCATGCAAATGAATGCTCTCAGAGGATCTCTCTCAATCACAAAGAATGATACTTGATCAAAAGATCAAGATTTTCACACTTGGAACCTTTGCTTCAAGTGTATGCCTAAAGATATGTAGAAAAACTGCTCAAGGATGTTCAGGAAACTACTCAAAAACTGCTCGAAAATGTTTAGAAAACAGCTCAAAAGATGTATAAAAATCTGCTCAAATGGTGTTTGGAAATCTGCTCAAAACTATTTTTAAAAAATTGCTTAAAAGATGTATAAAAATCTACTCAAATGGTGTTTAGAAACCTGCTCAAAATTTTTTTAAAAACTGCTTAAAAGATGTATAAAAATATACTCAAATGGTGTTTAGAAATATGCTCAAAACTGTTTTCAAAAACTGATCAAAAAATGTATAAAAATCTGCTCAAAAGTGTTTAATAAAACTGGTCAAACCGTGGAGTAATATGCTCAAAAGTGTTTATAAAAAAATTATCAAAAGAGTGGAGAAATTTTCTCAAAAGTGTTTATAAAAACTGGTCAAAACAATGGAGAAATATGCTCAAAAGTATTTATAAAAAACAGCTCAAAAACTGCTCAAATGCTGCTCAAAAGTGTATAGAAAATATAGCTCGAGATGTGTATGTGTTGGGGGAAATCTCCGCGGGACTAAATCCAGGTAAGTTGCGTCACATTTGCCCGGGGACCTGGCCTGCGGCGCCGTCCCGGGCGCCGCCATTTGCCCGGGGACCTGGCCTCCGGCCCCTCCCCCGGCGCCGCCTCTTGGCCCCCGGGACCTGGCCTCCGGCGCCGTCCCGGGCGCCACCATTTGCCCGGGGACCTGGCCTCTAGTGCCTCCCCGGGCGCCGCCTTTTGGCCCCTGGGACCTGGCCTTCGGGGCCTCCCCGGGTGGGTGCCGCCATTTGGCTCCGGGGACGTGGCCTCCGGCCCCTCCCCGGGCGCCGCCTCTTGGCCCCTGGGACCTGGCCTCCGGCGCCGTCCCGGGCGCCACCATTTGCACGGGGACCTGGCCTCCGGCCGCTCCCCGAGCGCCGCCTTTTGGCCCTTCGGACCTGGCCTCCGGCGCCGTCCCGGGCGCCGCCATTTGCCCGGGGACCTGGCCTCCTGCCCTTCCCCAGGCGCTGCCTTTTGGCCCCCGGGACCTGGCTTCCGGCGCCATCCCGGGCGCCGCCATTTGCTCGGGGACCTGGCCTCCGGCCCCTCCCCGGGCGCCGCCTTTTGGCCCCCGGGACCTGGCCTCCGGCGCCGTCCCAGGTGCCGCCATTTGCCCGGGGACCTGGCCGCCGGGGCCTCCCCGAGAGCCTCCTTTCGGCTCCTGGGACCTAGCCTCCGGCGCCGATCCCGGGCGTCGCCTTTGGCCCGGGGACCTCGCCTTCGGTGCGTGTCCCGGGCCTCCTCGCCCTTCTAAAGGTAAAGTCTCGAGTTGTTTATCACGTGCAAGTCACGCGAGGAGCGCCTCGGGAATCAGCGACCACCTGTCAAGCATCCAAGACGTTTGACCTGGACAAGGACGTTCCTGCCCCTCAATCCGACGGTGGCTTCCGGGGTAGTTTAGGTTTTTTGCTTCTTTTTGGGGCTATAAATAGCCCTTGTACCCCTCAGTTGTAAGCAAGTGATTCATTTGTTGGAATAGCTAAAAAACTAACAGGTGTGCCCCGGAAGCCTCTCCCCCGGAGAGAGCCTCCCCAGCTGACTCCGGTCGGGAGCGCACCGACAGGACTAGGGCCCCCACCGGGACCTGAACCTGTATAAATCCTCGTGTCATTTCTTGTGTTTGTCCGGCGGGGGAGGACCGGTCATCCGGTCAGCCCGCGCCGCGTAATGTTCCCTAGGATCGTTCACAAAACCTGCCGGGGTAGTCGCAATACCACGACATTATGAGAATGTGGCTCAAGGATGATGTAAATACTGCTCAAAACACATATATTTATAGCCCAACATCTCATCTAGTCGTTAGGTCGAATAAGGAAAGAAATCTGGCCAGCTAACAGCTAGCTTCGACCTCTAACGGCTAGTCAATAGCCATTGGAACCTCTGGTCGAATGAACAATGTTACTGGTCGTATGAACAGTGCCTGGCCAAATGAACAGTACTTGAGTGACCTCTGGTCAAATAAACAGTATCTGGTCAAATGAACAATACTAAAAAACAGTTTCAGCCCCTCTTTGAAATCTATATATTACTCAGATTTTGACCAAGAATATGAATGAATGCGAATGCAACAAATGACCTAAGAGTTTCTTAGTTTTTACGGGAACTGAAAGAGATTTCACAACCACTCTTAATAGTACATTTTTTTTAGGGAAACAGTAGGAGAACCTACTGCAAATTAATATTACCAAGAAGATAATACAAAGTCAAGAAAAACAGAAAGAAAATTACAAAAGGTCAATCCACCTAGAAAAACCCACTTTAACAACTGGTTTAATTCTAATGACAATAAGCTCAATATCAGAGATGACTATCTTGAACCATTCTTCCAAGCTTCCTACTTCGTTCAGAAAAATGACTTTATTCCTTAATTTCCATAAAGACCACAGACCTATAATCACCACTTCCCAATAAAAATCCTGGATGGCCTTATAGAATTTTTGACCTTCAGATAGCATGTCCCAAATGTTATCATTGAAATTCCAATTAATACCAATGCGCCTCCAGCATGAATTAGAAAACGGACAAAGGAAAAAGAGATGGAGTTGAGATTCCAGAACCCCATTCATACAGTAAACACAATCATAATTGTCCAAGACACATTGCTTCCTAGCAAGAAGGTCTTTAGTATGTAATTTGCAATGAAGAAAAATCCAGAAGAATACTTTTTGCTTAGTAAGACAACTATTAGTCCAACACCTTGAGAAAATTTTATGCTCCCATCTTTGACCCGATATAGACCGGTAAACTTTAGTTGTGACAAAACTATCATTTTTTGAACCAAAGAAAAGCCAATTATCTCTGTTGTGACTCATATTCTGAACCTCTTGCTGAAGATTACCCAAAAGCAAGAATTGTTGATATGCTAAAGGAGACAAAGGGAGTGAAAAACATTCCTATAACATTTCCAAGTTTAGAAAATTGAAAACTGAAATCTCCTTGATCACAAATGAGTATAATTCCGCCCATTCGTGAGAAAGAATCTTAGAAGACCACAAATCTGTCCATAAACTACATGTGGAACCATTGCCAAGTGCACAATGAAATAACCCTTGAAACAAAATGAGATTAAGAAGCACATCCCTCCACCAAAAAAAACCAATTCCAGAATACCATTGAGGTAACTTGTTGGAATAATAATACTCCCAAATCAAATTGGACCAAGGAGTATCTATTTTGTTAAAGAATTTAAACAGGAATTTCATCATAAGGGCTGAATTCTGAATTTTAAGATTTCAAACTCCTAGCCCCCCATTTCTTTTTGGACAGCAAACCTTCGACCAAGCAATTACCTCCAACACAAGAATCACTTCCTTTCCAAAGGAAAGCTCTTCTGATTCTGTCTATTATGTCAATTGATTTTTTAGGAATCTTAAGAGTGCTCATATAGAACATAGGCAGCTAAGAAAGCACCGAGTTAAGTAAAGTTAATCTTCCACCCATTGAAAGCAGAAAAAGATGCCAACCACTTAACCTTTTCTCAATTCTATTTATCACTCCTTCAAACTCAGATGATTTAGGTCTAACCAAGCCCAAAGGCAGGCCTAACTATGTAAATGGAAAAGAACCAATTTTACAACCAAGAATCCCAGCAAGATGAATTAACATGTCTTGCTCACAGTAAACTGGCACTAGGAAGGACTTATCAAAGTTAACTTTCAACCCAGTAACGTTGGAAAAAGATTGCAAAAGAGCTTTTAACAAGAAAATTTCTCTCCCAGATGCTTTCAAAATAATAAGAGTATCATCCGCATATTGGGCTATGGGAAATTCTTGTGAATTGAGGTTAGGTATAGGCATCCCAAGAATACCTTTATGTTTAGCCAAATTCAAAATACTTTGAAGAAGATCAGCAACTAGCACAAAGAGCAGAGGTGAAAGAGGATCACCTTGCCTAACCCCTCTAGCACATTTGAACAAATTACCAGGAACATTATTGAGAAGAATGTTAGAGGATCCCGAGAGCAAGATGGAAGAAATCCAATTTAACCATCTATTACCAAATCCTCTAGCCTTCATAACAGCCAAAATTGAATTATGCTCAATTGAACCGAAAGCTTTCTCAAAATCAAGTTTGAGAAGAACAGAAGGATATTTTTTGACTTTGCAAATATGTAAATATTCAAAAGTCCATGCTAGACAATCTTGAATAGACCTTCCTCGGATAAAACCATATTGATTCTTGTGAATTGTTTCCTTAATAATTTTTTGCAGTCTTGAGGACAAAATCTTAGTAATCAACTTAATGACACTGTGGACAGAAGAGATAGGCCGAAAGTCCTTCACTGACTGAGCCTCTTCCTTTTTA
Organism: Pharus latifolius; assembly: GCA_019359835.1. Classification (NCBI taxonomy): domain Eukaryota; kingdom Viridiplantae; phylum Streptophyta; class Magnoliopsida; order Poales; family Poaceae; genus Pharus; species Pharus latifolius. The sequence goes on along the minus strand of CM033330.1, from coordinate 41,845,301 downwards.
GGTAAGATAATAATCCAAGAAGAATTAATCCTATTTAAGTCCACTGAGCCATCGTAAAAATTCTGAAAAAGTCTATAAAAATCATGTTTAATAATATCCCAACAAACTTTGTAAAAAAGACCATTAAAGCCATCCGGACCAGGGCTCTTATTTATAGGCAAACAGGCAACACAATTATCAATCTCTTCCTTAGAGAAAGGAATCTCTAGAGATGCAAAATCCCCTTAAAGTCCAAAAGTAACTCCTCGAGATTGAAGTCCATGGGTGCCGAAATGGAGGAACCCAACTTGTTTTTGAACGCGAGCCACAAGTGCTCGGCCATTTCTTGATGAGAATTTAAGATGCCTCCAGAATCCTTCTATAAAGAAGAAATGAAATTATTCCTAAAATTTTTTGATGCCATGGCATGAAAAAATTTTGAATTCTCATCACCAAGTTTAGCCCATCTGAATTTGCCTCTTTGCCTCCAGTATTCCTTATCAATTTCAAAAGGTGATTCAAATGCAATCTAATGATCTTCCTGAAATTGAATTCCAATGTGCTTAAAGACCTCTGTTCCTCCAGCCCATCCAAAAGTGAAATAACCAAATTAGAATTGTCAATCCAGATTTGAGGCTGAAACATTTTTTTGCACCACAACTTCAAAGATCTCCGAAGAAGCTTGAATTTGGAGACCAAAGATTTAGCAATATTATCCTCAAAAGGGATTGAATTCCAAGACAAAGCAATAGTATCTTTAAAACCGGTCCAATTAACCCAATGATTTTCAAATATGAAAATATGCCCCAAAGGAATTTTTGGTTTGATATTTGAAATGCAAGGAGCATGATCAGATGTGCTCCTACCAAGAACAGAAACTGAAGAGCATGGAAAAACCTCCATCCATGCTCCATTAGCAAAAAACCAATCCAATTTCACAAAAACGGGATTAACTTGCATGTTGGACCAAGTAAATTTTCTACCTTTAAAAGGAATCTCTTCCAACTGAAGATGATTTATCGCCAAATTGAACTCATCTATCCCAATCAGATTATTTCTACCTGTACTTTTATTCGCCGCTGCACTAACCAAATTAAAATCACCCAAGATTAACCAATAGAGATGATCTGGCATAACTATATTCTTGAACCATTGAATAAATTCCATTTTTCCCTGATGAAAGCAAGGCGCATAGATGTTGGTAATCACCCAAGTTAAACCAGATAAAACATGAAATAATTCTACTGTCAGAGAATATTTATTCTTGTACACTCCTTTCTTTTGAAATAGCTATGAATTCCAAATAGTAAACAGCCCTCCTGAAGCACCCAAAGAGGGAAGGAATTCAAAATCTCTGAAACGATTAGGGCAACAATTTTTCACAATGGGCAAATCAACCATCTCCAATTTAGATTCCTGGATACAAATAACACAACACCTAGTTTCTTTAACTTTATTAAACATAGCTCTTCTTTTGGCCATAGAGTTCAAGCCTCTAACATTCCAGCTGAGAATTGGAAAAGATTTGCAACTGTCCATGAGCATAAAAGTCAAGTTTAAAAAGTTTGTTACAACCAGTGTAAAAGACTAACCACAAAAAGAAAGATCTTACAAAACACATAGAGCAGTAACTAATAACAGGCAAAAACATAGCCATTACAACCCAAAAAGTGCAGCTCCACAGACAGTCTAAACACAAGAGCAGTTTCCTCAACCATTTGTACTTAATCATCAAGATCATCGATAGTAGGTCCTTTGAAGTGCACGTCTGACAAAAAATCAGCCGGCAAGCCACATTTCAAGCCAAGAGCCTGAACCATTTCCAACGAAAGGGGAGGCACCACAGAAGGTTTAAAGTCGAGGAATTTAGCTGCTAGTCTTGGACTTCTTCTGAGAGAACCTAAGGAAAAAGGTGTGGACTTCCTCTTCAAAGAAGAATGAGCTATATTCAAATGTCTAGCAAAAGAGTTCTGTCTCTTGAACACAAGCTTCCAAGTTTTATTAGCAACCGTCCTTTTGCAAGTCTCCTTATTAAGAAGAGTCCAGGAGACTCTTAAGCACAGTCTTGAACTTAAAATCCATTGCGTGAAAGTCCAGAATGATAGAGAAGTTGACACAAACATCCAGTTAACCACAGAGAAATGAAAGGACAAAGTAGGTTTTTCCACGACAGGGAAAGTATAAAACTAACAGAGGAATTAGAAGACTCTGAAAATGACAAAGAACCAATAGATTCTTGCATACCAGCAGCATTAGGTGGCCAAACTTGATCAACCTCATGATCATGAGGCTCGACATCAGCCCAGATTGGGTTACCCTCCTCCCCCTGCATATCAATATCAAGATCATCACCATCATCATCCTCTTCCATATCTTCATCATTTCCTTGAGGTGCATTGCCATTAAGATTTCCAGGAAGAAAATCATTTGGCTCATCTTCATCACCATCCAAAGCCTCAGTATGATGCACAAAGCAAATCACAACTTGCACTGTCCAACTGCGTCCTAAGTTTTCATCCGGCTCTGTAATGACTAGGAAACGAGGAATGTCCACCAAATTCATAACCAGGCACTTAACTAAAATGTGAGATCGATTTCCGTCCAATTGAAACCCCCTATCCCACTCCTTTAATTGCCCAAAAGTGGATACAGCCTTAGAAAGATTATGAACCGACCAGAAATCCAAAGGAAAGTTAAGAAGCATGAGCCAAACATACTAATTAAAACTCTTTTTTCTCTGATTAGGTCCCTCCTCATGTTTAGAAAGAAATAAAATAAAATCTTCAGACACATGCAGACCTTCGTCCATAATGCTATCCCTCACAAAAGTTGAAGCAAAATGAACCATAGCTGATGCTGGCCCCAGAGCCGAAGGCGAAACTTGGACCTGCAATCCCCTTTCATTCTGAAAGTAATTCTCAACCACTTGACGTGGATGGTTAGCCGCAAGTGCAAGTGAAGCCACTGCAGTAGCATCATTGAGTTCTGATCTTGAAGCAACACACCAAGTTCTAAGGGGCCTGTTAGGAACAATTACTTCTTCTAAGCCATTCAGAAGAAATGGGACAGGATCCACCCAAAAGTTGGCCATAGAAGACTGAGAGAATTTTTCAGAAGACACAACTCTTTGAAGGGAAGAGATAGGAAGTTCTGAAGAAAAAGAGTCTTTAACACTTGCTAATGAAGGATTATGTAACGAAGAAGAATGTGAATCATCTCTGGTTGATGCCATCTTCTCGAAAAACCCAGAAAAATTCTCAGCAAAAATAATTTGCTTGCCATTCTTGACACGAGAATCAAGGAGCGTATTTGCAGACCCAAATGCAAAGTAATTAGCATTTCCACTTGGGTGCATGGTAGCATGAATGCCAAACAGAAACATAGAAAACTGAGCCAAAGTAAAGGCACCCTTTCGTATGATAACCTTCTTTTTACTGTTAGCTTTCAAACAAAATCTACTAATATGTCCATAATTGAAGCAAAAGAAACATCTGATAACTGAGTGACAGTCTCTTTTGAGATGACTAGGAGCAAGACATTTAAAACAACTCACAAGAGAATTAGAAGTAGACTTAATCTTGTGTGAATTATGAACCAGTTGCTCCTTTGAAGAATAACCAACATCCCAAGAAGAAGAATTGGTCGAAAGAATCTTACTACCAGAGTTATGAGCAGGGAGAGAATTCAGACTCGAAAGAATCCTAAAACCAACTTGTCGAAAAGGAACCAGATTAAACTTTGAAACAGATGCCTGGTGGCCTTCCCCCCTCCTAAAACCTCACTATTAACACTTTTGATAGATGAAGACTGAGAAGATTTAAATTTAGCTAATTTCCACTCCTTGGCTTGTTTTGAAGACCATTCAAGAAATTCTAATTGCCAATTAGGGCCTCCATCTCTCCAGAGAAAGAACGATAAAGAGAATTTTTCATGATTGATCATATTAGAATGTAAAATTTTAAAGCCAACCTTTTTATTAGCCACTGAGAAACGAAATCCAAAATCAGAAAACTGAATCACATTAAAAAGATGAGCCTCACTACCAGAATAAGCAGCCAATATCTCATCAACCACTCTTTCTGAAGGTCTAAATGCCGATCTTCTGATGAACAAGGTAAGGAAGAATTCCTTGTAACCATTTACAAAATCAAAAGTGACAATAGAATGAAACAAATTCCAAATCTCACGTTCAAAGGAAACTCCAATATTCCAATCTAAAACCCTGGGGTCAAACATGGTGTAAAATAAGGAGCCAATGAAAACCAAGAAGAACCAACCATTCAGCTGAAGCCGCAGAAGGCCGAAAAGCCAAGAAAGTAGTCAAAAACCTGAGGAAATTTGAACCATGGAAGACAAACCACCAATGGCTAGAATCACCATCTCCATCACCAGACCTTCGCAAGCAGATGTTGCTGTTGGCGAAGCCGTAGATGTAGTTGCCGGAGAAGACGCCGAAGTTGATGAAGAGGACGGCAACGGCGACATGGTCGGGTGCAGCTGCAGCGCACAGGGCGGATCGGCGATGTGGTCGGGCTGTAGAGGCGGTGCCGGACCGAAGACGGCGGCGCGGCGTGTCGGAGAGGGCGGCACCGCGTGGGACCCTTAATAGTACTGTTAAAAACTAAAAAGAATTTCTATAAAATCCGGTCAAACTCCAAACTTTGAGGCCGGTAGAATAAACAAGCACTTACCTTAGGTCTTTGCTGCTTCCTTCTTAGCGACCTTGCTCTTGCGATCTTGCAGACCTTCCCGGATCACTTACAAACTTTACAGAAATAACATTGCATACAAATAGCTCAAAGACACAATTAGTCCAAGGTACTTAATGTCATCAATAATCAAAATCAACCCAAAAAGGTCCTAGATGCAACAATCTCCCCCTTTTCGATGATTGATGACAACAAGTGTTGAAAACGAATAAAAATTAATGACTCCCCCTAAGTGTATGCATGGGCGTTAGATATATAAGAACTCTCCCTGAATGCATGCATATATAAATACACATATGAGTTATCTGACAGTCCACAATGAATAAACGACGAGCACATAAATAATGTCATACAAGAATCTCTCCCCAATCGCTCCCTAATCTCTCCCCCTGTGACATCAAGCAAAAAAAGGCGGGAGGACAGCAAAACAAACATTTAACTTGCATTTGATATATCAATAACATTCAATTCACTTCTAAGAAAGCAAAATCTAGTCTCATCTAAAGGTTTGGTGAAGATGTCTGCTAGCTACAAGTCAGTTCTTATATAATTCACATCAATGTCACTTTTGCCAGATGATTTCTTATAAAATGGTGCCTAATATCAATATGCTTTGTTCTAGAATATTGAACCGGATTGTTTGCAGTCTTTATGGCACTTTCATTATCACACAAGAGTGCGACTTTTTCAAAGGAAATTCCATAATCTAAAAGGGTTTGCTTCATACAAAAAATTTGAGCACAACAACTACCCACTGAAACATATTCCCCTTCGGCGGTGGAGAGAGCTACGGAATATTGTTTCTTAGATGATCAAGAGATTAGTGATCTCCCCAAAAGTTTACAACTACCAGATGTGCTTTTTCTATCAATTTTGCACCCCGCATAATCTGAATCCGAGTAACCAATTAATTCAAAAGTTGCATCTTTAGGGTACCAAAGTCCTATATTTGGATAGTATTTCCTAAGGATTCTTTTAAGAGCAATCAAATGACATTCCTTAGGAGACGATTGAAATCTAGCACATAAGCAAACACTAAACATGATGTCGGGCCTAGATGCCGTAAGATAGAGTAAGCTACCAATCATAAATAGATAAAGTTTAGAATCAACCACTTTTCCGTCGTTGTTCATATCGAGATGTCCATTAGCGGCCGTGGGATTTTGATGGCTTTAGCATCTTGCATCTCAAAGCGCTTGGGCAAGTCCTTCACATACTTGGTTTGACTCACGAACGTTCTGTTCTTGAGTTGCTTGATTTGAAGTCCAAGGAAGAAGCTTAGCTCTCCAATCATTGACATCTCAAATTCCGTAGACATCATTTCTCCAAACTCATAACAAAAAGATTCATTAGTAGACACAAATTTGATATCATCAATGTATATTTGACATATAGAAAGATCTTTCTCAACCACTTTTGTAAATAGGGTTGTGTCTACCTTCCCAATTTTAAAACCTTTTGATATGAGAAAGTGTCTAAGGTGTTCATACCAAGCTCGAGGAGCTTGTTTAAGTCCATAAAGAGCCTTAGAGAGCTTGTATACATGATTTGGAAAGTTTGAACCTTCAAAACCAGGAGGTTGTTCCACAAACACTAATTCGGATATTTCTCCATTTAAAAATGCACTTTTCACATCCATTCGAAATAATTTGATGTTGAAATTTGATGCAAATGTGAGATATATGCGAATAGCTTCTAATCTTGCTATGGGTGCAAAAGTTCCACCAAAATCCAATCCTTCAACTTGAGAATATCCTTGTGCAACAAGACGAGCTTTGTTTTGTATTACTACTCCATTCTCATCTTGTTTATTTCTAAAAACCCATTTTGTTCCAATCACTTTATAATCCTTAGGTTCTAAGGAAGAAACAAAAGAAAAATGTTCACAAAAAGAAGCAATACGAAACCAAGTTTGAACACCCTTACTAACATCACCCAAATTTGATTCAAGGGGTGATCTTTGGCGAACGTTTGATGAAATCACGGGTTCTGTGATGCTTGATCATCTTCAGTCTCTGGTTCAAGGTCTCCTCAACCAGCATTGTTGTGGGTGGTCGCAGGTTGAGCAGCATCAGTATTTGTGGTCGCAGGTCCATGTTCGACATCAACCTGAGTGGTTGTAGGTGATTTATCCTTTCGACCAAGTGACTTTTGTTCTTCATTTCTGGGTTTGATATCACCAATGGTCATCTCCTTCATAGCTTCTCTCAAGCCACTGTTTCCTACATCATCAAAATCCTCATGCTCTCCTTGAGAGCCGTTAGATTCATCAAATTCTACATTGCATGATTCTTCAATGCATTTTGTTGTAGTGTTGAAAACCCGATAAGCTTTACTAGTGGATGAATAGCCAACTAGAAAACCCTCGTCAACACATCTTTGAAATTTTTCGAGATGAACATCCCAGTTTTTGCTACCCTTTTTGCTTGCTAGTCAGCATATCTTCATTGGATTCTCAGATGTCTCAACCCCATTTTGATCTCTTATCTCAAAATCATGATCTTAGGTATGCCACTAACTTAATTTAAAAAGTTGGCAGCTAAATTCCACCTTTTAGGTCATTTTCGCTTTTTAGTCCAAAAGTATTTCAGATTAGTTCTTTTAAGAGTTGTCAGAAGCCCAAAAAGACTAAAAGTCTCATACCACCTCCAAATTCTGATTCGATCTAGTGATTGTCTTCCCTTTACTTTTCTAAACATTTTTCCCTTCTGGAAGAATTCTAAAATCTTGACCGAAACCCTGGTTTCAGCCTCGCCAAAGTTTTCAAACCCTGTTTACCCTAAATTACCCTGTTTTTGATTTTTGTCAAAACCACCAGATCTCATCGGATTTTACCATTCTAATTTCTAGATGAGTTCTAGTGATTTAGTAACACTCATCTGCAAAATCAGATCTCAAATCAGCCCTCCAGATCCCCAAAATTGCAAACAGGTCCAAGATCCCGAACTAAATCCTCGCAGATCAGTCCAAACCTTCGTAGATTAGTCCCTGGCTCCCTTTCGACCTCGACTAGGGCTGAGACCGTTTGCGACCATGACCAGAGACCACCTCGACTGCAACCAGTGCCGTTCGCCGTGATTCGCCGCAGTAGTCTTCACCGCCAGCCAACTTTTGTCTTCACCAACGGTCGTATCCGACGTGTCCACACGTGGTGCTCATGTCGCGCCAAAACCCTCCACCGTGGCGACGACCGGTGACCGCCAGCAACGCCGTTCGCCTTGTGCGCGCGCGCGTGCCTGCTGTTGTCAGAGCTTTTTTGCCACTTCGCCGCCAGGCCGAAGCCAGCCACCCCGTCGTTCTGCCCAAGCCGGATATGATGCGATTTTCTCATTTGGCAGAGCCACCGCCGCGTCCCAACGTAGTGCATGCTGTCTCGATCTTGCTCTGGCGGCACTCAAGCATCTCCCGCTCGATTTGCTTCAACTTTCGAGGACCCCAGCCACTGCCTATATAAACCCTTCCCCTCGCCCAGAGCCTCTTCACACCACTCCAGCAGCCGTAAGCTTCAACTCTCGCATTCATCTTCTTCTTCCCCGACGAGCTACCTGAGGAGCTCTCGTCGCTAGCTCAAGCCACTGCCTCCCTCTCCAATCCAAGTTCACCAGTAAGTCCCCCTCGCCCTCCTCTCTATATCATAGCACTTAATTGGACCCCGGCGAGCCCTAGCACCGGCGACCACCGGATCTCCCCTTTTCCCCTGTTCCTCCAATGCTGAGTGATTTAAACCGAATTGACCTTCGTGCTAGTAGAACAAAGTGATCAGTGAGCTAAGTAGAGTAAGCCTGTAAGCTCAAAACCTTCAGTTTTGCCCAATTTGGGATTTCATCTGTTCACCGGAGCTTGTCGCCGAGCTTCTCCGGTGATCCTCCAGCCAAATTGATCTTCCCAGTGGCCTTCTCTTGTCCCCAGGATACTTCACAAGCTTGGAATTGAGCTCAGGTACTTTAAATCAAAAACACCCAATTTCTGTGTCTTCGTCTCTGGCTCAGTTCACCGGAGTTTGCCTTTCGGCCTATCTAGCCGATACCACCTTGTCACTTATCTAAGTCTCAGTCCCTTGAGCATTTCATTCCACTAGCCCGATCTTTGAATCTGCCCAGATCAAGAGTTATGCTCTTGCCAAGTTCTTTTCCAGAGCCGTGCCTGTGTCGTGTCGCCACCGTAGTTCATTGCTGTCATTCATCGCCGTCCGGCCATCTTTTGCCTTGAAACCATCGCCAATGTGTCCCTGGCATCCACGCCTACCTCCTAGACATAGTTGGCGAATAGTTTGAAGCCCAGAACCAGATTTACCCCTCTGCCCTAGTTTTTGACAGTGTCAGTGCAGTGTCAGTGCATGTCAGTCACTGGCATTGGCCTTGTTTAACCCTTTCTATTTGAGCAATTGAAATGCCACTTTGTCCACTAAGCTCCTGGAGCCATGTTCTATAATTTTCTCTACTGTCACATCTCCAGAAAACCCACCTAGAGCCAACTTAGGGCTATGTCTAGCCGTGGACCGAATGTCAGCCTTTCGACGTTCAAGTCCTTTTGAGCCCATCTCTTCAATCAACACCCAAGTGGCTTTGTCCAAACCTTTCCGCTTGCATGCATGATATATTTACTTATTATTTCTAGTGCAACTATTTTTGTACGCTTATATGGTGTGTGTGTGTATTATATGTATCCACCGTGGAACCAGAGGTTGAAGGAGCGGAAGAGACCTTCGAAGAATCGTCTGAGCAACTAGACCCCTCACTGCAAGGCAAGTCTCAAACCCTTGACCATGTCTAGCCTATTATTTTAAGATAGAGTATGTTGGTTGTTTTCAAGTATATGCATGCCTTACATTCAAATGAGAATTATATTCAAATAAAGTGGTAGATATGGCCTAAATGATTGTGAAGCCCCTTCTTGTGATTGAATATCCATGCACCCTTGTCACCCTAGAATATCATGCTTAGGCTATGCTATTGCTCAAGATTATATGTTAAATGCTGATTGGTCACATGTGAGAAAAGTATATTCAAAACCCTTTTTGTGAAAGAATGTGATTGGAATCGATAGTGAGGATGGTTTGATTGGTTGGTGCTGTGTGCGCACTGGGAATGTGAAAGACTCCTCACTAAAGATTCATAAGGACGAGAACCTTGTGTTGTATTTCCATGCGGCATGAAAAACGTACCAACCACTTGCCCGGTATAGGATGGGCGCAACATAGTAGCTTTCTCAGTATTAGCTCTTCCCTGCAATGGTTGTCGGTCCGGTTTCTCGAGAGGAACTGGTGGGCCACTAAGGGCCATGAGTGATGTGAGATCAGAAAAATAATGAGAGGATAAGGTGTAAGAAGGAAGACGCCCTACGCCTGGATTAAGTCGTGCGCGACGGTAATCAAAAGAGGCTATGTGTCTTGCGAGACAATAGACCAAGACTAGGAAGAATTGGTTGTGGGGAGTACCCACAACAGTAATAAGGACTGAAATGTCTATTTATCGGGCAGGGAATTGTTAATGCTAGGATTGTAAACTGTTGTGTGATCTCGGCCTTGTCACATGCGTAAAAGTCGCATGGAGAGGTACCGACTTGAAAACTGAGTAATCGGTGGATTAAGATGGTACACCTTTGCAAAGTTATAAAAAGTATCGGATACTCTGAGCTCCCAGGTCATGGAGTCTGCGCGTGGTGGATTCTATCCACGTCGATGCAGCACAAGTAGCTTTTGGGAAAGTTTTTTTATAAAAATTTAATAAAGTGGTGACTCATGGAAGACCACCACACATAACATCTTCTGAAAATCTAGCTTAGGATTTTAAAAGCCTCGCTTTTGAAAACAAAAGCCTTTTCTTCAAAATTAAGAGTGAAAATCTATTCTATGAGCCAAAGAGCCATCCTTTGGAAATTTCCCCTCATCTATATGTACCTGCATTCTTATTTGGGACTTGTTGAGCACTATGTGGACAATGTGCTCACCCTTGCTTTTGTAAACAAAAATTTAGAACAAGGATTCATTGATCTCGAGTCCTACGGTCTTGAACCCAACATGGCAGAAGAAGAAACTGCTCCAGAAGATCCAGCTTGTTAGAGGGTCAATTGCCAAGTGGAGTCCGATGTGGAGGAAGCCCATGCAACACCGCTGCAGCTAAAGATGAGGACCGTTGATGTCCTTTTGCTTATTGTTGTTGTTATATTTTGTGCCGACCTTTGTGTCGAAGAAAACTCCTAAATTTTGTATCAACATTAAAGTGCGTCATTTTGGCGCTATGTTATTGCAATGTTGGTCCTTGTGATCAGCACTCGTTTTAATTACTTGCATTTTTATATAATGCATCTTGTTGTTGTGAGCTGCAATGTACCATTTCTGAGTGCAACCCACTTGGGCGGTTGCCACCGGATTCAAATGAGGGTCCCACAGCGTGCGCTTTTTAAGAATATAACATTTGCATCCAAAGACTCAAAAATATGAAATGTTTGGTTTTCTCCCTATAATCAGTTTATAAGAAGTTTTGTTCAAAAGCGGATGGGTATAAAGACGATTGATGGCATAACATGCTATGTAAACTGTCTCTGCCGAAAATCGGGTAGGCCTCTTGTACTCATCGAGCATTGTTCTAGCCATTTCAAGCAATGTCCGATTCTTCCGTTCTACAACACCATTTTGTTGAGGTGTGTAGGGCACAGAGAATTCATGTTTGATTCCAGACTCATCACAAAAATCAATAAAATCAGAATTTTGAAATTCTCCACCATGATCACTACGGATTTTCTTGATGGAGAGTTCAAATTCCTTTTTAGCACTTTTTGCAAATCATTTAAAACAAGAGGAAGTATCAGATTTGTAAGCTAAGAAAAATACCCAAGTAAATCTGGAGAAATAATCAACAATAACATAGCAAAAACTATTTCCTCCAATACTATGATATTAATAGGGCCGAACAAATCCATATGCAAAAGTTCCAATGGTTTGCAAGTTGAAAGAATGCGCTTGGTTGGATGTGAAGTAATTACTTGCTTGCCCGCTTGACAAGCGCTACAAGGTTTGTCCTTTTCAAAATTCACATCCTTCAAGCCAACTACCAAATCACGTTTCAAAAGCTTTTTAAGTTGATGCATTCCAATATGTGCAAGTCTTCTATGCCAAAGCCAACCCTTCAATGTTTGAGAAACGAGACATGTTGAAAGAGATGCATCTTTTGAGTTGAAATCAACAAGATAAAGATTTCCAAAACGAAAATCTTTGAAGATCAAAGAGTTGTCTTTTAAACTTTCAACTAAAACATTTTTAGGAGAAAATATGCAACGAAATCCAAGATCACAAATTTGTGCAACGAATAACAAATTAAAATTCAATGATTCAACAAGTAAAACATCTGAAGTTGAAAGTTAATGATATATAGCAATTTTACCCAAGCCTACCACATTTTCTTGATGATTGTCGCCAAAGGTGATCTTTTGGTTTTCACTTGAGTTATCTTCCAATAAGGTGAACAACTTTTTGTTACCGGTCATGTGTTCAAAGCATCCACTATCTAGCATCCAATGTTTTCCACTGGTCTTGTAGTTCACCTACAAAAACAAAAGAATCAAGTCTTTTTAGATACCCAAATCCTTTTGGGTCCTTCGGTGGTAGCAATCAAAGTTTTGGGCACCCAAATAGATTTCTTCTTTTTACTTAGTGATATGAACACGCTGATGAAGGACACGTTCACAGAGGGTGGCCCGATCTTCATGATGTAGAACCTGGATAAGTAGTATCTGAAGATACCTGGATAACTAGCATGACCTGACGAAACGAGATAACCAACCACTTGCAGAGTAAGGACCTGCGTATCAATGAATTCGCCCAACCACACTCTGAATTACATATCCACATGGCCACGCCCAGAGTTGGCGCACAGATAGGGTGATCACGAAGATCGTTCAAGCAATTCGGAAGGAAATCACAAGAACAAAGGATGAAGAGATTCAACTCTTAACTAAAACTAAGGCTTCAATTTGATATTTCAATATCAATGTCTTATATCTTGTATATCAAAAACTATGACCATACTTCTCTTTATATAGAGGGTGGCATGTACAAAAGATAGAAGAATTAAACTAGAATTCTAATCTGAATTTAATTCCAAACGGAATAAAAATCCTAAGATTCGGATTTAGGTGAGACTTTTTCCTTCCGTGCAGTCATTACTCTTTTGGGTTTTCTGGTTGTATACGATGTTGGAATTTAATGATTCTTGATGTGTTGGAATGATATTTCGAATACCTTTCCAAAAAGTACTCACAAAATCAAATTGGATATCTGTGCTGAGAATGATGCTTGGTTGAAGTTGGACTATCGTTTGATCGGCAGACTGCATGCTGAGCAAAATTCTTTTGGTTGTAGCAGTTGCAATCCTTGACAGAATTGAGTGATCTTGGGCTCGTTAGAAAGCTTAGGAAATCCTCTTTCCACTCAGTAGGTGTATGATAGAATCGATGAAGTTATTTGGCCCATATGTGGCTATGTTCTTTCTGATATGCTCTCCCTCTCTATTCCTGATCAATGTTAAACAAGAGTTATCAGGTAGCAGCATATTTTCATCATCCTTTAATTATTTAAGGAACAACGTCACCTGTTGATGTAGTTGTTTGGCCTACACTCGAGTGGTTGGTTCTTTATATTCCTTGGGTCGAGCTCTAGTGCTATTTGTGCTAGTGATGTCCTCATCATTCTCCCCCTCTTGAAAAGGACCCGTCCTCGACTCTTATAGCGTAGAACCGAAGAACAGAGAAATGTCCGAAATGTTGAATGTAGCACTGACTGCATATTCCCCTGGTAGTTCTATCTTGTAAGAATTGTCATTCATCTCTCGCTTTAGTCATTCTGGCACAGGCAAAGTCAACAAATCAATAGGAGCAATCAGTTTAAAGCCATAAACAATTTCAAAAGGACACATATTAGTGGTCGAATGTATTGCCCTGTTGTATGCAAAATTCATGTGCGGCAAATAATCTTTCCACTCTTTCAAGTTCTTTTTTATCATCGTCGGTGGTTGGTTTGGCAGTGCTGCTCCTGGTGTTAGATTAATTTGATGCTCGATTCCTTGTAAAGGAGGAAGTCCGGATGGTACATCTGCTGGAAATATGTCGTTATAAGCCTGCAAAATAGTGGTAGCTACACTAGGAAGAGCGGTTAAGTCATTAGTATAAATCAAGGATTCTTTGTACAAGAGTACAAAACAATCCGGCAATATGTTGCTCACAACTCTCAAATCTGTTTTTGTAGCTATTAAAGCTAAGCTATCTTTCTCTCTTTTCTTTTGCTCACTAATATTTGTTTGTGGCTCTCTCTCACCGATATGTGGCAATCACTCATATGTTCACTCACACCATCAGCCGTACTGTCAGAAATTTTTTGCATCTCTTCCGATATGATTTGCTCAGGAGTCATAGGAAGAAGAGTGATGTCCTTGCCCTTGAATGTGAAGAAATAGTTGTTAGTCCGACCACAATGCTGTGAATTGTGATCATATTGCCATGGTCGTCCCAACAGTAAGTGGCAAACTTGCGTAGGAACCACGTCGCACATGACATCATCAGTATAACCCTTATTGGTCAACTGAACATTCACTATGGAAGTAATTTTGATCTCACCACAAGAGTTAAGTCAACTAATGTGGTATGGATGAGGATGTTTGAGCACTTAAGTCCAAGTTTGTCTACCATCTCCTTACTAGCAAGATTATGACAACTACCTCCATCAATGATGAGTTTGCATACCTTGTCTTGGACCTTACATTGAGTTTGAAAAATATTATGTCGTTGCCTTTGTTCAGCTTCCATCATTTGAACACTGAGCACAGTCTTGACCACAAGAGTTTGACCTTGTTCGAAAGAAAAACCTCCTTCTACTTCAACTTCTACAGTAGCATCTTCGATAAAGTCTTCGTCACTTGGAGAATCATATTCTCCATCTTCGTGCACAATCATAGCTCGCCGGTTAGGACACTGAGATGCCACATGTCCTCGCCCTTGGCATCTAAAGCATATAATTTGGCTTGAGCTAGCAGAAGAACCAACGGATGAGGTGCTGGCTGTAGACTTCTTCTCAGTGGTAGAAGCATTGTTGTTTGGTCGAAGCAGTGTAGATGACGGATTGGGCTTGGTCGAAGAATTGTTGTGTGGTCGACCCGTTAGAGTAATCGGGGCTGAAGCGTTATTGCTCAGTAGACGGCACGTAGAAGTATTGGTTGCTCGTGAATACATCTTGTCTTCAGCTAATTGTCGTTCCGCCTTTCTTGATAGATGGACAAGTTGCTCGAGATCCTGGTACTGCTGATAATTGACAATCATCTGGACATCTCTATTCCAGCCATTATAAAACCAAGCAATGGACTGGTTAGGTGTCTCCCTAACATCACATCTCATCAGAAGAATCTCCATCTCCTGGTGGTATGCATCAACACTTCGTAGACCTTGTTTAAGACCTTGCAGCTTGATGAACAAGTCACGAGTGTAGTAAGATGGTACAAACCTCCTTTTCATGACATTCTTCATCCATCCCATGTAGCAATGCGAGGTCGATTTGCTGTCTCCTTAGCTCATGATATTGATGCCACCAAATCAACGCATAACCTTCAAATTCGGATGAAGCAGAGGCTACCTTTTCTTGTTCACTATCATTGCACATGAGAAGAAGGTTATCCATCTTTACCTCCCAATCAAGATACACTTCCGGATCTGATGAACCATTAAACTTTGGAATGGTGAGCTTGATCTTTGCAAGTCTTCTACCATCGTGGTCGTGATGACGATCTCTGCCATGATATGGGTTATGAGCATGGTACCTTGGTCGATAATCGGCATCCTTGTCTAGGCTTGAAATAGTATTTCAAATTCATACAAGTCCAAAAATTTTAGAACAATCCAAGTTTCATTGAGAATTGAAGATTTGGTGAAAATCCGGTTGTTTTTTTACCCATTTTACCCAGAAATCTCTTTTGGGGACTCATATCAAGATCTTCTTTGACTCATATCCATCTCAATTCTATCCATCTCTATTCCTAACATTATTTTTGAGTCGTCCATTCTGAAACTTGATTCATTTTTGAAGCAAATTTACAAAAATCTCAAAAATTCATAAGATTCAGCAGTTTATCTGAATTGTCCGGACTTTGTCCGCACAGTGCCGGACTCTGTCTGCCCATACCGGATTTTGTCCGGCACGAGCGGACTCTATCCGGCCTGTGCACAGTTGGCAGTTACTTATTCTTTTGATCTCTTCTTCTTGCCCCAGATCATTTTAGATGCAGTTTTCTCATTCCTTTTTCTCTCTCATTGAGCTCTCACCCCCCTCACCGGACCGAAGCATCCGTCCGACCATTTTTCATCCGGCATTAGATCTCTGCTCCTGTACCTCTTCTCCTTCCTTTGGCCTGGTTAGATTTCCTCTCTTTTCTCTCCATCTCTTGCATTTCATCATGTTTCATATTCTAGGGTTTTCGAGAGTTTTGGTTGTTGCATGATTAAATTGATAAGCCTCTCATGAAATTGGCTCCAGAACATGTTTTGACTTCATATACTTTCATTATTTTGGATCAATTTGTAGACATGCATGATATGAGTGTATAAATTTCAAAATTGGGGATAAACTATGATTCAAAATTGTCTTAATTTGATTAAATCCAACTAGATGATGAATATCCTCGAAAGATGATTTGATCATATGTAATCATATTGCTCTATGTTAGTTCAATACTTCTAAACCCTTGACATGCATAGGCTTGTGTTTTAGAAAATCCAAAAGCATAAAACTTGATTACTAGGGATATAATTGAAATGGAAAGAACTAAAATGTAGTAAGTGAGAATCTGTTTTTTAAAAAATACTCTTGATGATTTTTGACTTACATGCATGGATACAATACATTTGGAAACAACTCAAGTGAAATCATTTAGGTGTGCGCAAATTGCTAAAATTTGGTATAAATTGATCGCATTTGCAAATTTCATAAACATGATAGCTAGTGATGTTGTTGGCATATTTAGCATAAGAGTTATGAAATAGACCTTAAGGCAAACTTGGTGACATTTTTGATCAATCAAAATGTAAAGATGAAAGTTTTTCCAAAAATTTCTAAAGGGATTTTTAAAGGTGCATTTGCGAATCATGCATATCATCACTTTCTCTTCTCATCTTATCGGATAATCCTCTTATCAAATTCTATATCAGTCTTTCTCTCCATAGAGTCAGCATGTTAGGACGAGTCAAACAGACTAGTCGCCGTCGTGGCTCCAGTTCTACCCAACCGGCTCAACCCATCGATTGGGATGCGTTGGCGATAGACGAGGATGATGTTGCTCAAGATCCTCCCATTGGCTCCCCTACTATGAGCTCAGATTCAGATGATAGCAGCAGTGATGGTGATCAGGGGCTTAATGGCGCTCTGACCTACTCGACGAGCACGGTTGGACGGCTTCATCGAAAGAACCCGTATGAGCACCCACGGGCATGCACAGAGCGAAACTTCTGGAATGCCTTCCAGATGTCTCAGTTTAGCACTCGGTTCTCCTCTGCCAATGTTTTCAGACATCAAGCGGTTGATTGGAACCTGATTGAGAGCAAAGTCCACTATCCTCTGAAGGGCAAGTTCCTGGCGATCAACATGTCTTCATTCACTGAGATGCAAGAAGAGTGGAAATGGAACGAGGACATCATTTGATCTTTCTATGCATCGCTTCACATCGCCTCGGACCGATCTCATATCATCTTCATGTACAACAATTCAAAGAAGATGCTCACCAAGGCCCAGTTCGAGGAAGCTCTTCAGATTGAGCATGTTGACTACAGCCTCTTTGCCTTGAATGAGGTACGAGTTGAGGATGTCGCCCATCTCTTTGATAGTCCAGACCTAAACATCAGCAAAGTCTCTCAGTTGATTCCCCTAGTTGCGATCCTTGAGTAGATCAACCGGATGACCATTCTACCTAAGATCGGGGATTGAGTGGCCGTCACCACTACCATGCTATGCCTTCTGAAGGCTCAGATTGACGCGACCCCATTTGACATTATTGACGAGTATATGTTCCATGAGGTGCAAGAGGTTCAAATGGATCCAAAGAGGCTTTTTCCCTTCGCACCTTTTATCGCTCACACCTTATCACACTTTGGCCTCCACCGAGCATCTCTTCCTACTTCGATGGAGTACTACCGGATGAAGAGTTTGGAGATTCTCATTTGTTATGAGACTCAAGTAGGGCAACCAGCTGATGATGATGAGCAGATGGTAGACATTTCAACCGCGGCGGGTGCGCCTTCTCCACTTCAGTCCTATTCTATATCACCTAGCCCAGATGTCTCTGCCCCCATATGATGATCATGGACCGTCGCGACTAGATGTCCATGCGCTTCCTGGCCTGTTTTGATGCAGGTGACTCCCGTGTCAACTCCATTGATCATCGGTTGAACATCATCGAGCCTCGACTAGATTCGATTAGTCAGGACGTCTCTGAGCTGCGTGGGCGCTTTGATGCCTGATAGTATCAACATCGTCATTGCGGTGACTCCTCTTCAGATCATCCTCCGCGGACCTAGCTCATATTGTGATCCTTCTACTAGTAGTCTTTAGAGTTGTATGTGTGTATGGACATTTACTTATTATGGTAATTGTATGCTTTTATGGGCTACTCTCAGCTATGTTGTTGTATGCATGTGTGCTTTTCTCCCTTCGTGGTTGTTTGATGACAAAGGGGGAGAGAGATTCTATATGTATGCAGATTGCTATGTTTATAATATGCAGATTGTTATGTTGTTATGTTGTCATATATATGTGAGTGATGTGCTTGTGTTTGACATATATATGCTGCTTCATGAATGTTGTTATACAATGCATTGCATATATGCATATGATTCAAGGGGAGTAATGTGTGTATATCTCTGTTTTTGATATCCCTGTGTTTTATGTATATCGGTTGTCATCAATCACCAAAAAGGGGGAGATTGTTGAATATTGAGCCATAATTAGGGTTTTGGTGATTAATGACATCTGAAATATACACAACTAACCTTTGTATTTGAGACTTAGGTTAAGGAGAGGTGGAAGCGACACAAAAGCGCAAAATCAAGATTGTCAAGACCTCTCGAAGTATGGACGGCGAGAAACTCGGCTTAACTGCAAAATACTGAGTAGTATGGAGTTTTCTTTTGATAATTTCTTTTTTAGATGGTCATACTATTAAGAGGGGTCTTAGCACAAGTATTTTGATCAAACACAGTGCTTTGGAAACAAAATTGCATTTGCATATAACCACAAATCAATTTTGAGTAAAATTGTAAAGTCCTATTTTTGTTTTGCATAGGCCAGACATTGTCTGCGATTGTGGGACAGCCAGTACAAAACTATTTTATTAATTGCAAAACAAAATCAGAGACAGATAGTGGAAATCAGCAATGTCGATGACCTAGTGGTGAAAACTCGGGAGCGCGAACATCATCAAGATGACCTTCGTGTTGTCTTTGAAAGGCTTCGCAAACACCAACTGAAGATGAATCCCCTCAAGTGCGCATTTGCTGTCCAGTCTGGAGACTTCTTGGGATTTATTGTGCGCCACCGCGGCATCAAAATTGACCCAAAGAAGATCAAGGCAATTCTACAGATACCCTCTCCACGGAACCTGAAGGAGTTGAAGTCACTCCAAGGTCAGCTTGCCAATATATGGCGTTTTATTTCTAACCTTTCAGGTCGCATCCAGCCTTTCACCAGGTTGATGAAGAAAGGAGTGGAATTTGAGTGGGATGAGCAGTGTCAAGATGCTTTTGATAGCATTAAAGAATATTTCCTCAATCCGCTCGTCTTATCAGCATCGATCAAGGGACAGCCTCTCATCCTTTATGTAGCTATGCAATCTAACTCATTGGGTACATTTCTTGGCCAGCATGATGATGAAGGAAAAGAGGTGGCCTGCTATTATTTGAGCCGCACCATGGCAGGTGCTAAACAAAATTATGCACCCATTGAAAAATTGAGTTTAGCCCTTATCTTTGCTCTAAAGAAGCTACAACATTATATGTTATCACATTAGATTAGCTCATTGCAAGAGTGGATCCAGTGAAATACATATTGAGCCATCCGATTCTCATTGGGCGACTCGGTAAATGGGCTCTACTCATGATGGAGTATGATATCACTTATGTCCCGTAGAAGGCAGTTAAGGGTCAAGCCTTAGCTAATTTTCTCTTAGCACATCCTGTGCCGGACGATTTTCCGTTGGTCATTGACTTGCCTGATGAAGAAGTCTTTACCTCCAACACGAAGAATAGGAGTTGTACTTCGATGGTGCCTCTCAAACTGAATTAGACCCTGATGGTATGCCAAGAAGGCGAGCCGGGGTAGGTCTCGCGTTCAATACACCAGAAGGCGGGACGATACATCATTCTTTTTCTCTCTTGAAGGAAGAATGTTCAAATAATCAAGCTGAGTACGTAGCACTTATCTTTGGCCTATTATTGGCACTTTCTATGGATATTCATTGTCTCCATGCATTCGGTGATTCTCAACTTATTGTGTGCCTAGTCAATGGCATTTATGAAGTTCGGAAGCCAGAATTGATGCCATATCATGAAGCGCAATGAAGGCTTATGAGGAAATTCGAGCATATTGAGATTTCTCATGTGCCTCAAAGTCAAAATGCATCAGCTGATGCTTTGGCGAAGCTTGCTGTAGCACTTGCTCTTCCAGATGGAGAGTCTGCACAAGTCATCATTGAATAAAGGTGGTTGCTTCCTACGGTTTTGGAGCTAATCTCAGAAGAAGTTGAATTTGACATTGTTGTCACTTCCAATGTTGAAGAGGAAGACTAGCGTAAACATTTCCTTGATTATTTCAATCATGGCACTCTACCAGATGACCCTGTGAGGAGACACCAGCTGCAACATCGACTCCCAACATACACATACAAGCTGGGGATTCTATACCGGTGGTATTTTGATCAAATGCTCCTTCGATGTCGTTCCTGAAGAGAAGCCAATAAAGTTATGCAGGAAGTTCGCCACGGAGTTTGTGGTGGCCGTCAAAGTGGACCAAAAATGTACCACAACATTAAACTTGCTGGTTACTATTGCCCAGCATCATGGCTAATTGTCTCAAGATGGCCAAGTCTTGCCATGATTGTCAAATACTGGTTCCTCTTCATCCCACTGTCCCTTCATGGCCATTTGATGCCTGGGGCATTGATGTCATTGGCCCCATTGAGCCTCCTTCATTCACGGGACATCACTTCATTCTGGAAGCAACTGATTATTTCTCCAAATGGGCGGAAGCAATCCCATTGCGGGAAGTGAAGTCTGACAATGTTATCAACTTTCTAGAGCGCAACATCCTTTACCATTTTGGGATACCTCATCGCATCATCTCCGACAATGGAAAAGCTTTCAAGTCACCGAAGATCTTTAATTTTACTGCAAAGTACAAGATCCAGTTGAATTATTCTACCGGGTATTATCCTCAAGCTAATGGATTGATTGAAGCCTTCGGTCGCGCCCTGAAACTGGGACTACGACTACTCCCGTGGAGACCTAGCTTGCTGTAGCTAGTCCCATATATGCATACCTTTGACTTCCCAGGGTAAGTCAAGCACAGGAGTATATTCACATTGCAGCAGAAAAACTTACAAAATATTTAAGCAATGTGGCCTGCTGGCCTTAATATGTCAATCATCACAACACCACTCATGCAGGGGTTTTATGTGCGATCCACATAAGTACTTGTTCAGGCCTGTCCCATACCAGGCTTGCGGTTAGCTCGTTGTTCATGCCACTAGACGCACAACACAAGGTTCTAGTCCTTATATGCCAGTGACCAGACCATCTACAACCCTGCACCTTTAGTGCCTGCATTCCTTCGCAGTCTAGCACCTCCAGTGCTACCTCCATTCCATACCATTTCCTGGTCACGGCTAGGGGTTTTATTTCATGAATATAAGTATATACATATATGATAGTTCATGGCTCAAAACTTGTTTATTTCACATTTCACAAATAACCAGTCTAGTACTGCCAATTGATAAATCAACCATTTCCAATCTTTCACATGCAATATTATCTATATTCAAGGTTATGTTTTAGCAACATTTAAAATATAGGTTCAAGATGACCAAGGATATGACTTTCTTTCCGCGTCGTAAGAAACAGCAGTTGATGACGGATCAACAGTGAAGTCCCCAAATTCAGCTTCTGAATCTGCTCGACGACAAACCAAACAATACACACAAATATTACTTATATATATTAAAATGATTTATGATCTATATGCAGATATGCTCTACACGAGTGATTGAACAATACTGGAGATAATTGAGATTGCAAGCTGAATTGAGTCAAGATTCGAGGGTTTCAAGGAATTGGCTAAGAATGGATGTTAGAAGCTCTTAGGATCTCAAGGTTACAATAAGAACATCAATTTTGTGGCTGGTTTGATCAAAAACAGCGAATGTCAGCAGATTGACATTCGGATCAAGATTCTGACATAACTTCAAGGAAAGCTAGAGAGCTTATCTCAAGTTATGACAGTAGAAGAAAATGTAGATCATAACTCTACAAATTCAGTGGACAAAGTGGTTTTCAAATTGCACAATCAGAAGTGGGTAAACAAGGCCAATGCCATTGGCTGGCATGCACTGAGATAGTGTCAAAAGCTAGGGTTTAGCATAATATGCATTTCAAGGGCTCAAATCAAGTTGTGATAGAACAAGAAAATGTAAATCACAACCTCAGGAATCTAAGAGACAAAGTTATGCCCAAAATGCACATATGGAAGGGAGTGAAAAGGGCTAATGCCACTGACTGACATAGTCTGGCATTGATCTTGACATGGCGAGAAACTAGGGCTTGGCATAACTTTTGATCTAGGGCTCCAACTGGTGCACCACTTTGTCTGGGAGGTAGGCATTGATAACAGGAACAAATCATTCAACAGGATCCAAAGCTGAAAATGGCTGGAAGATGATGAAATTCAAAGGAGAAGTGTGGTGGCGACACGGCACAGTGAAGCCACTGGACAAAAATCTTGGTATGGCTATAACTTAAATTCTGGGCAGTTTCAGAGATAGAGCTAGAAGACAAATATGCTCAGGAAGTTGAGGCACACCTGAATGACAAAGTGGATGAAGCTGAAACGGCCGGGAAAGGATTTCCGGTGAACTGTGCCGGAGAAGATGACATGAGATTTGGGGCTTTTTGATACAGGCTAAGTGAACTCAATTCCAAGCTTGGGAAGGGATAGAAGGGTAAGAGAAAGCTATCTGCACAATCAATTTGGCCGGAGGATGGCCGGTGTGGCCTGGCGATGATCGCCCGTTTCTGGAGAAGCTCAAAATTGGGGAAAGCTTCGATTGAAGCTCAATTTGGAGATTTAAGTACACAGGCTTGCTGGAAATGGGTCACTGATCATCTTCCTTCACAGGATCGAGAGCTAATTCGAAGTAAATTGGCCTGCATTGCCGGAACAGGGCAATCGAGATTTCCGGTGATCGCCGGCGATAAGATGCAAGGTAAGCCAATTAGATGGTACAGCACGATGAGGGAGATGAGCTATACCTTCTGGTGCTGTTAATTCGGTGAGAGGTGCAGCAGGGCGTGCTGGCACCGTGAGACCTCAATCTGGACTCGCCGGAGAAGAAGACGACGGCGAGGAGATTTGGAAATTTGGCTAAGTCCTGGTGAAGAGAGGATAACACAAGATATGACTGCTTATATAGACCAGAGGGCGATGCTTGCATGGAAGTAATAGCAATAAATTGGCGCCAGTGATTTGATTTGCCGGGCGCAGATGCAACAATGGCGAGCGGTGAAGCGACGGTGCTCAGGTGACGTGACTACTGATCAGCTTGTCAGCTCGTTGGAACTCCACATTGTCGGGCGGTGCAAGCAGTGGCAACTGGAGCTGGCAATGCAAAGCAACGTGGCAAGAAAATGCTGACAACGGTCGCGCATGGGAGCAAGCTGTTCAACGGTGTTGCCACGGCGATGGCTGGGGCGTGGACGCGTGTGCACATGCAAATTCAAGTGAGCACGAGCTCAGGCGAAGCGAGGCATGGCCGGCGGCGAGCAAGCGCGGCGCAAACGCACGGCGAGCTTCTGGTCGTGCATTGCAGCTGCTGGTCGAATTAGGGCCTGATTGCAATTTCCAATTCTTGATTTGGACTGATCTGTAAATCTGATGATTTGGAAGGTTTGATCTGATTTTGATTGCACTGATCTGGTAGACTTGATTCAACAGATGATTTGGCACAGATAGAAGATAAAATTTGAGATGTTCGGATGATTTTCGATATGAACTTAAAATAGGGTATTTTAGGGTAATTGAAATCTGAATTTCAATTGATTTCGAATTCTGGGATTTAGGATGAGATTTTGGAATCTGAACAGAAGAGAAACTTGTGACAAATAGCATTTAGAAAAGATTTTGAGTTTGAAGTTAATTTGGAGATTTTAGCCTTTTTGGGTTTCCAGATATCAGGTAAAGGACTAATTTGCAATAACCTTGGACTGATTTGCGAAAAAGGTTTAGATGGTGAAATCTGACTGCCAACTTTTTGGATTAAGGTATTGGCATACCCTTGATCATAATCCAAGAATAATCTGGTGTGAACTTGGCTAAGATTTTGATTAAATCTGGATTTCTGAAACTTAGGGTAAAAGATATTCTGTTTTCGAAAACAGAAGGGAGTTGAAAAATATGGAAGTTAGAGATGGAATTGAATCTGGGTTCTGAAGGCTTTTAGATTTAGGATAACTGATAGATCAAATCTGGAAAGTCAGATCTTGACTTGGGGTCACAGGATAGATTTTGGAGATTTTAGGGCTAGAACAGAATAAAGCTGAGGCTGATTTGGTTGATCTAGAAGAGACATATGCATGCATGATTTTTAAGAAAGAAACTTTTCACCCCAAAACTCAGGATGTTACACAGATAAGGGAGAAGAAAGAGTATCCCTTCCCACCCCTGCGAGACTCTATGCACGGGTGGTACCAGAAGTGGTTCTACTGCACCCCTCCATCCGAGAGTAGGCTGTGGTTCGAGAATTCACGGCCAGAGAAGCCAAGCGTGTTGGATTCTCTCCCGGATATGAATGCTGAATACATGAAGCACGCCAAAGTGATTCTTCACTTGGTCCAACAGGGATTGATGGCTCGTGACATCACACGCTACTTCGTGAAGAATCAGGTGAGCCCCCTACGTGAAAGGGCTCATCCGGCGTGGGAGATAAAGTGCATGGCGGACAACACCCTGGACTTCAACAACGGTATGTGACTTCTGTTGGATCAAGGATGCCGACTAGAGGGGGGGTGAATAGGAGGCTTTTAAAACTTTAAAACTTAAAGCAAATAAAGAACAAATAATATAAGCAAAGGGAAAAGAGAACGAACACGATGATTTTTACCGAGGTATCGGAGACTCGCCCAGTCTCCACTAATCCTCGTTGAAGCACTCAAATCACTTGAGTCTCGCTTCAATATCCACCAAGGATATTATCACTAATGGTTGCTCCTTGTCCACTCCGGAAAGGCGAGCACCGATGCCTTGTACACACTTGCCGAGCCTCTCCAACAATCTCCGAATGGAGAGATCAACGGCCACGCCTCCGAACCGTCTAGGTGAGGGCGCTCACCAAGAGTAACAGGCAGCGAGGTCTTCTCTAGACCTCCAAACACGCACCGAGAAGCTAAGTGGATGCAAATGCAAAAGAACTGAAACTCTCGGTGGATCGGAAAGCACTCGACTTGATCAAAAGATCAAGATTTTATATAAGAAACTAATGCTCAAGAGTGTATATGAAATGCTGTTGCTTGTTATGAGAAACACATGCCCAAAGCCCCTATTTATAGCCTCAAGAAGCAAATGAACCGTTGGAGCTAGGGCTGAAAATCAGCAACCCAAACTGACAGTCAGTTTGCCTAACTGACAGTCAGTTTAGTGCACAACGGCCGACAAAATTTACGGACGAAAACTTTGCTAGCCGTTCGTGGTCGAAAAAGGAAAGCTGGAACCCACAACTGACAGTCAGTTACACAAACTGACAGTCAGTTCGACCACTAACTCGACCAAAAACAAATAGAAACTCAGTTAAAAACTCTCTGGTCGAAACCCCAACTGACAGTCAGTATGGACAAACTGACAGTCAGTTTAGTACAAAAATTTTGAGCACAAAAAACACCCTCTCTGGACAATTGTCAGTTACACTAAACTGGCATTCAAACTGACAGTCAGTTATGAAAACTGACAGTCAACATGAACAAAAACAGCTATAAATTTAAATCCAGAAATCCAAAAGAGGTGTTTAATAACTCGTTGGAAAGATAATTTCAAGGGCTACAATTTTGTCAACAGAAGCAAAAGCCAGATCTACCTAGATCTTTCTGAAAAATGCAAATACTCTTCTGCTGTCAAAAACAGAACTGAAAAACCAGGTTTTTCAAATAAGTTCAAAACCAAATCCACATGAAAATGATGCGATGCAAAGACCTAGATTTCTCGGTTTGTGCTGGAGATAAAAAGAGGACCTTCGCTACCCCTCTTTATAGTACGGTTAAAACTAGAAAAGAATTTACCTAACCGATCATCTCCACACGCCAAGATCGGTAAAAATAAAGACTCGTAATACCTGAGGTCTTTCGCATCTTCAAGATTTGCGTCTCGTCTCTTGCTCTTCTGCGTCTTGTGCTTCACTTTGAGTTGGGTTCATGTTGATCCTCGTGTGTTTCTTCCCAACTGATCCTGTATCAATCAATCTCAAAAAAACACAGTTAGTCCAGAACACTTTGTTTTCATTAATCATCAAAATCAGGGTTAGGCATGACGGGCCTAGATGCAACAATCTCCCCCTTTTTGATGATTGATGACAACAAGTGTTCAAAAATAAAATAAATGAGATAGCTCCCCCTGAGTATATGCATCTCATCATACAAGATCATAAACTCATACATACACATCAGGGCATCTCATACATAAGCAGGTCACAAATGTGCAAATATCCACAAATCATATCAGAGCATACACATGCACATCAAGACATCATATATATCAATGTATCAGAGCTATAATCACATATCAGAGCTCAAGAGCATCATCTCAAGAAACTAATGACATCATATATATCAGCGCTAAACACAAGTCATCATATGTATCAGAGCTAAAAAAAAAAATCTAAAGAGATGACACACAGACATATATGATAACCAAAAACATCTCCATATATAAAAGATCATTTGTTCAATACATCAAAAGACATAAACAGACTTATACCCAATATACTATCCAAAAATACTTCTCCCCCTTTGGCATCAAGCACAAAAAGGGAGGCAAAAGATACAGATCAGAGCCTAAGGCTCATCATCTGAAGAAAATCCTAAGACGGCTGTATCTCCGGAGCCATCTGGAGATGCAGTCGGATCGACGGCTGGAGACGCCGGAGGAGTCACTGCTGCAACGGGAGCAGGAGCTGCAGCAACTGGAGCCGGAGCTGGTGCCGCAGGAGCTGGATCAACAGGTCCTGTAGCAGAGCTCGGAGAAGATGACGCAGGGCGGGCCCTCTTGCGAGGGACCGGAGAGTCTGACGCAGGCAGACGTCGCAGTATCTCCTCCTGCTGCGCGACCAAACGAAGCAGCATCTGATGATGCTCCGCCTGGGTGCTGAGGATCTGCTGCTGGGTCTGAAGAACCTGCTGGAGCAGAGAAGGTGACGCCGCAGAAGATCCGGCGCCAGGGTCTGAAGCAGGTGCTGGGGCAGACTCATGAACTGGAGCCTCATCCTCTGAGTCCCCCGCAGCATCATCATCAGATGCGGGAGAGTCAGGGCCAGCAGCTGGAGCAGGGCGAGCACCAAGCCGGCGATCAGCCTGACCCGGAGGATAAAAGAGCAAAGAATGATGGCGCCATGGCAGCTCAGTGTCAACGGCCCGGATATGGAGAAGCACCGCCATGATATACGGAGTGTATATCAGCTGTCGGCGCGGGGAGAGAAGGACATGCTGAATCTCACTGATGGTGAGATCAGCAACGTCAAAGGGCTCCTCCTGGAAGATAGAAATCAGGACGTGGAGCCCTAGATAGGTGACCCTGGCTCTGTCTCCGCTCATGGGGACCAGAGTGAGACGGAGGATCCGCAGAGCCAGGTCAACATCGCGACGCAGGCCAGCGATGTGATGGAGCTGGAAGGGGCCGGAATAGAGCATGGCCACCTCCCGACGCTCGAGGTCAGGGAGAGTGTGGAGCTGGCGGCCAGAAGAAGGGCGCACCAGTCTGAGCGCGGACTCCAACTGATCCTTCGTGACGGTGTGGACCTGGAGGCCCGTCATGAAGGTCATGAAATCGCGCTGAGGGGAAACGAAGACGGTGGAATAAAACTGACGTATGGGCCCCTCAGCCCAGTGCAAAGAGGAATCCGCGACTAAGTCGCGAATCCGTACAGTGCCAAAGAGATCTGCGAGGGTAGCGACGCCTGTGCGAGAGGCGATCGTACCCCACGACAGAGAGCGGTGGGCAAAGATGGGAGCGCGGCTATAGACGCTGGTAAACAGGTCTAAATGAAGGTTTGTGTAGCAGGTGAGCACCGCGCACCCGTCGCGACCAGTGGGTCGCGGCGACAGGTACGGGTTCACAGAGCGGAGCGAGCTCAGGCGGAGGCGAGGGTCGGTTCTCGGACGTCTGACCCGATGAACGCTGGCTGTTTGCCGCATTCTTCCGTCGGGCCCCACGGCGAGAGGGACCGGCCTGATCAGACATGGCTAAGGAACGACCGGAAAACAGAGGAGAGAAGATAAGAAACAACCTGAACAGTGGAACTGAAGAAGTCGAAACGACGATCAGATCTGGATGACGAATTTCGGCCGGCACGACGAGGCACAGCACGTCGAGGAGGAACACAAACACTGCACACGACGAGGAGAAGGATCTTCGACGAGGAGAGGCCGAGTCGATGAAGACACCGGAGAACAGAGGAGCAAAGATCGTCGCGATCGAGACCGGCGAGAATGGTGGCGCCGGCGGTGAGGAGTTGACCGGCGACGAGAAGAGGCGCGAGGAGAAGGCGGCGCGGCACGGCGTGGAGGAGGAGCGAAAAGGCGACGGCGAGGAAGCGCAAAAACAGAAACGGCGGCGAGATAAGGTGAAGAGGCGAGAAAAGAAACGAGGGTTTTAAGGGTTCTGGAGACCCAAACTGACAGTCAGCTTAATAAACTGACAGTCAGTTCCAAACTCAGAAACTTAGAACTGACAGTTAGTATACTGTCGACGATTCGGACTCGGAGTCCTCAGCCGAACTTATGCAGAATTTGTAATTGTGAGACCTTTCAAGATGACCCTTCGGGAAGGTATGCTGAACAATGGTGAACAGGAGCACAGAGAGTTTAGACAGGTTCGGCCCCTCGATGGTGGGAGTAAAAGCCCTACGTCCTGTTGAGATTTCACTAAGTGTGGTAAAAGATTTACAAAATGGAGGGAAAAGTCCTCACAGGCGAGGATTTTCCCTGTAAAAGTGTACAAGGATAAGCCAAAGAAGGCTTACTAAAAATGCTATCTGAGGTGGGCCGTAGACTTGGCTAACCTAGATGATTTTGGGTTTCTTGATCTTCCGATCCCTCAGTTGATGTTTCGGATGATCTCTCGATTTCCCGTCCCCCTTGATTGATGCTCCATGCCATCCTTTTGTACTGTTTGAAAGGGTGCCATGTGAAGGAAACTGCATCAATCGGTTGCACGGACGGTTGGATGCGGTTTTTGGAACTGCTCTTAACCTCCACACAGGTTAAACACGTGTTATTCATGGATAACTGTATGTGTTAACCTTCTGACGGTTGATTCTCCACGTGTAGGAATCTTCGGGATACTTAGAATATCCTGTTACATGGGCAACCGAATAGATAGATCCCAAGTATCCTGATCGGCGGATGTTCTGATCGCGGGATATTGGCTGACCGCGCAATATCCCGAATGTGTAGTTCGCGTATAGCTTACGAACTTCTGACCGCGGAAGGCTTACGGACTTTTGACCGCGCAAGGCTTACGGTCTGACCGCGTAAAACTGTGACCTGATCGCGTAAAGCTTGCGACCTCATGGTGATGCCCCTCAGGATAGCTTGAGTTCGCATCACCAGGTACATGTCTGGTTCGAACTTGTCTTGAACCAAAAGTTTATTAGAAATGACCCGGGTGTCAATCCTCGTCAGCTAGCCCCCAAATTCGAAGAAAACGAAGAGACGTGTTTATTTCGAATTTAAAAACCGTGCATTGGATTTTTAACCCGGCCCTTTAACTTCTCCACTTAGTGGCGCACTAAGTGAAAACGGTTGGTTTTTCAAGACGAGTTCTGACATTACGTGACGGCTTGCGCAAGTGAGGATCGTCATTCTTCTGTTAATATAAGTAGGCTTAAATTGTGACTGACCTGATTTTGCTGCAGAGAGGTTACATTCTTGAAAAAAGAATTAGCCAAGATGAGGCTGAACTCAGTTACAGAGTTCAAGAAACTACGGACTGAAATCAATAAACTTCAGTCTGAGAATGCTGGTAAGTCGATTCTCAACTTGAGAAGACTTAAAGCCGTTTCTTGTTAATAACCTCTTTTCTCTGTACAGCGCAAGAAGGTCGCATTACACAGCTCGGCCAGGACAAGATGATTCTCGAGTCCTCGCTCAACCATACCGACCGAGCGGTCAAAGAGTTGAGCCTACTAGTCTTCGAAAAACTGAAGGCCGTGGCTAGCCTTTTGAATACCAACGTGGTAGAGTTGAGGAAGGACGACCCAAGTGTCAGCGATTGGGCATCACTGCTCACAACTCAAGCAGAATCACTGCTTGAATATCTCCCTGGAGATTTACGGCGACGTGAAGAGATAATCAGGACGAGAGTCCGATCAGCCGCTTCTGCCGTACTCAGCCGGGTTCGACTTCACCATGGCCCAGATGCGAATCTGAGCGCGCTAGTGGGACCGGTTGAGGTCGAGAGTGAAGAACTGCTTGACGCCGTTATTGAAGAAGTTAAGCCCTTCGTTGACAAACTCTTGGCTGAGCTGAGGATCGAATGATCCTTACATTTTGTAACCCAACAATTGTAATTACAATGCCATGTATGTAAAACTATTTTTTCAAAAGAATGTGCATATTCACATCATAAGTTTCATACTATAAGTATACTCCTCTAGCCCCCGCCTCTGTTTTGTGAATACTGGAGCCTTAGTATTTTAAGCAGAGGGGAAAAAATAAGTATGATGACCAGGGATATGCGCTTCAAGCCGATGGTCAAGATTAAAATAACATTTTAACCTTATTGCAAACTGGTAGCCACCCAAATGACCGAAGACTAGCCAGATAGTCCCGTGTGCGTTGAGAAACGGCTTATTTAGGAGTGACTTATCTGGAAGTGATCATGAGATCGACCAGCGAATCCGGTTGAAAAATGCTGTAATAACCTAACCGCTGGCGATCAGCCCCCAGGTCGAATTTGTATAATTTGGGCTTAAAGAAAAACACTCATTGTATGAAAATAAGACATGCTTTTTATGAAAAGATGCTAATTGAACAGGGAAAAAGTGATTGGAATACTTACACGTAAAACTTGCGAAGTTGATCGATGTTCCAAGTATTGGACAAAATCCGACCATCCTCCATGGCTAACCGCGCAGACCCTGGCCGCGGCACTGAGACGACAGTGTATGGTCCTTCCCACTTTGGGGAGAATTTATTGCGGTTAGACTGGTCTTGAATTTTTCGTAAAACCAAGTCGCCCACGTTGAGATCACGTGGTCGCACCTTTTTACTGTGATACTTGCGTAGAGCCTGCAAGTATACCGCGGACATGATCAGGGCGCGATCACGCCGTTCTTCCAGGAGGATGAGATCTTGCGATCGCTGTTCGGATTGGTTGACCTGTTCGAATTGATTCGTGCGAACAGATCCAATACTGACTTCCATAGGCAACACAGCCTCGGCCCCATAAACCAAATGGAAGGGTGTCTCACCGGTGGCTCGACTAGAGGTAGTCCGTAGTGCCCATAGAACAGTATAGAGCTCGTCTGCCCAAGCCCCCGAGCGGGTCTTGAGGCGATCAAAAACACGTTTTTTGATGCCTTGCAACACTTGCCCATTGGCCCGTTCTACGGCACCATTGCTTTGTGGATGTGCCACGGAAGCAAAGCACACCTTAGTCCCAATCTGATCGCAGTAGTCTAGGAAGAGACCGCTAGCGAACTGAGAACCGTTGTCTGTGATGAGATGGTTTGGAACACCAAATCGTGCCACAATGTTCTTGTGAAAGAACTTTTGTGCGGCTGATGCAGTAATATTTCGTACTGGTTCGGCCTCAATCCACTTTGTGAACGTGTCAATGGCTACGAACAAAAACTTGTATCCATTGACCGCTTGTGGCATAGGACCGACGATGTCCATTCCCCAGATCGCGAAGGGCCATGCGAGAGGAATAGTTTGCAATGCACAAGTAGGTTGATGAACCTGTCTTGCATGAAACTGACACTGTGGACACATCTTGACCATAAACTTGGCATCATCGAGTGCCGAAGGCCAGTAGAATCCCTGTCGAAAAACTTTTCCGACCAGTGTTCGGTACGACGCGTGTGCACCCCATACACCGTCATGTATTTCTTTCAGGAGGGATTTTCCTTCCTCCTGAGATATGCAGCGCATGAATACTCCTTGAGTACCCTTTCTGTACATAACCCCATCTATGAGTTTGTACAGACGCGCCTTTCGAATTAACCGATCGCTTTTGGTTTCGTCCTCGGGTAGGGTCCCATGTTCAAGATAGACCCTCAATGAATGAGTCCAATCTTGTTCCTGACCGAGGTTGGCAACGAAGGCTATTGCCGGATCATCCTCGACCGAAGTCATGATCGAAGGATGGTCCAAGTGTTCAATGAACACTCCTGCCGGAGCGGATGAGCGTGAGGATCCAATTTTGGATAATTGGTCTGCGAGAATGTTGTCCTTTTGCGGGATGTATTGGACTTCGAAGTGACTGAAGTGTTTTTCCAATCTCCTCACTTCCCCTAGGTAATGAGCCATTGTCTCATCGGAGGTGTTGTACTCCTTGTTTACCTGGTTTACGACCAGCTGTGAGTCCCCCCTCACCACTAATCGACGGACTTCGAGGAATTTTGCTGCCCGGAGCCCTGCAAGAAGACCTTCATACTCTGCTGCATTGTTGGTTGCAACAAAGTGTAGTTGAATGACATACTTAAGCTGTTCGCCCTGAGGCGTAACTAAGACCACTCCAGCCCCCGAGTGTTGAAAACTACGGGAGCCGTCAAAGTACATTGTCCAATAATCGGGGCACTCCAGTTCCTTCGCCAACTGCACGGGTGGCTCAGGGTTGGTCCATTCGACCACAAAGTCGGCCAAAACCTGAGACTTAACCGCCGTGCGAGGCGTGAAAAGGATTTCGAAGGCACCGAATTCGACCGCCCATTTAGCGATTCGACCAGATTTTTCTGGATTTCGAACAATATCCCCTAAAGGAAAAGAGGAGGGTACTATGATCTTGTGTGCTTGAAAGTAATGTCGTAGCTTACGGGAAGCCATCAGTAGCGCGTAAAGTATCTTCTGGACCTCAGGGTAGTGCTCCTTAGGACCATGAAGTACTTCGCTCACATAGTAGACGAGTCTGTGTACTCCTTCCCTTTCCGCGATCAGAACTGCGCAGACCGCGTGTGGGGTGGCCGCCAAATACAGAAGTAATGGTTCTTCCTTTTCAGGAGACACCAATACTGGCGGACTGGATAGATATGTTTTTACCTCCAGAAACGCTTTTTCGGCCTCGTCGGACCACGTGAAGTTATGATGTTTCCGCAAGGCTTTAAAGAAAGGTAGTCCCCTTTCGCCTAATCGCGATATGAAGCGACTTAATGCCGCCATGCGACCAGCCAGGCGTTGAACGTCCTTCATGGTCGAGGGCGACCTCATTTGTTCAATAGCTCTGATTTTCTCTGGATTAACCTCAATGCCCCTGGAACACACAAGGAAACCAAGAAGCTTTCCTGAAGAAATCCCAAAAGAACATTTCTCCGGGTTCAATTTTATTCCAAAGCGATTCAAGTTACAGAAGGTTTCAGCAAGATCGTTCAAATGAGACAATCTTTTGGTGCTCTTTACAACCAAGTCGTCTACATATGCTTCGAGATTACGCCCTATCTGGGAAAGAAAGGTCTTTTGCATCAAGCGCTGGTACGTGGAACCAGCGTTCTTGAGACCGAACGGCATTCTGACGTAGCAGTATGTGCCGAACGGGGTGATGAAGGCAGTTTTCTCTTCATCGTCTTCTGCCATGCTAATTTGATGATATCCTGAGTAGGCATCCAGAAAACTCATCAGTTCGCAACCCGCAGTGGAGTCAACCAGCTGGTCGATGCGGGGAAGGGGAAAGTCGTCCTTCGGACAGGCACTGTTGAGGCTAGTATAGTCGACGCACATGCGCCACTTGCCATTTGACTTGCGGACCATGACCGGATTGGCGAGCCAGTCCGGGTGATTCACTTCGCGGATAAACCCGGCTTGTAAGAGTTTGTCTAACTCTTCTCGGATGGCTTCCTGTCGGTCGGTGGCAAAACACCTGAGCTTTTGCTTTATTGGTCGTTGTCCAGGTCGAATTGCTAACTTGTGCTCAATTACTTCCCTTGGGACACCGGGCATGTCGGACGGTTTCCACGCAAACACGTCTGCGTTAGCCCGGAGGAAAGCAACGAGGTCGAGTTCCTATTTGTCATCCAGGGCTGACCCAACCCGAATTGTCTTGGATGGGTCATCTGGGTACAAAGGAACTTGTTTGAGTTTCTCATCTGGTCGAGGAGCAGCCCTGATCGCATCGGTGGCGACGGTGGCGACCTGAGCGTCCCGGAGGGGAAGTTGATCGACCATCTCCAAAGATAGCCGGTCGCACGTGAGCGCCACGTTGCGACTACCTCGGACCGAAATGACACCTTTGGGGCCAGGCAATTTCCCGCACTGATAAGCATAGTGCGTTGCCATCATGAACTTAGCAAGAGTCGGCCTGCCAAAGATTGCATTATAAGCTGAATCACAATCGATTACATCGAAAGTAACCAATTCTGTTCGGAAGTTATCTGGTTCTCCCAGAGTGACCGGGAGGACCACTTGTCCCAATGGCATCATAGAGGGGCCTGGGATTATCCCATAAAACGGATGGATTATGGGCTTGATCTTCGAACGAGGAATTTGCATCTCGTCGAGTGTCTTGACCAATAAAAGATCAAGGGAACTTCCCCCATCAATCAGAACCCTTTCGACTCTCGCGTTACTGATGATTGGGGTAATAACCAGAGGTAGCCTCAATGGTCGAGTTAGCCCCACAGGACAGTCAGCGCGATCGAACGTCAAAGGCATATCCGACCAACAGGGATATTGAGATTCACCAAGGGATGTCTCCGTTTGGTTAACCTCTCGGCAAAAGGTTTTAAACTGCCTTTTGGAAATGAAAGAGGAGGAACCTCCGAAAATGACATTAACATGATTTTGAGGTACCTGATAAGCCATTTCTTCGTCTCCGTCGACGTCTCTAACCCCGCACGCCTGCTCTTTAGGCGGTAAGGTTGGCATTGGCCCAGCTCCTTGGTAGAAATCATCCAGCTGTTTCAACCAACTCCTGCAGTTTTTGAGGTCGTGGCCTGCGGAGTTGTGGAGTGGACACCACCTCTTGCCCTCCTGCGGATTAGTTGATTTTTCTGGCTGGTCGGAATCCCGGCCACCAGAAGCAGTTTTACTTTTAAAAGAAGACTTATTACCTTTGGTCGAAGGTGGTTTCTCCGCGACTGCGACCTCGTGGTACTGTCCAGAGCGGTTCCTCTTCGACTTTTTTGACTTCCCACCCGGTGAAGACTCTGGCTTTTTGCTTGAATCTTCTTTCCTGGCATCCTTGAAGCCTGGTTGGGGCGGTAGGTCCCCCTTGTCAACCATTCGGTTCCATTCGACTGCCTCGGCTGCATCGGAGTATCGATCAGCCATATCGAACAGATCGGCCACTGATCGAGGAGGGTGGATAAGCAAGTCTTCAGTGAATCTCCGGTATCGAACGGCATGCTTAAATGCCCTGATTACGGAGCCATCAGATATGTTCGGGATGGTATTTCTTACCCCGACAAACCTCTTGACAAACTGCCGAAGTGTTTCGGTTGAAGTTTGCCGCAGTCTATGCAGGTCGTCCTCCTTACCCGGCTTTTGGTAACAATTTTGGAAATTGCTGAGGATGGCATCGCATAGCATTTCCCAATTGTAGATGGAATCCTCGGGCTGATTGAACAACCAGGTTCTAGCCGGTCCTGCGAGGACTGTTGGCAGGTAGTTGGCCATGACCTTGTCATCGCCTCCTGCTGCTTGGATGGCAGTAATATAGATCTGAAGGAACTCGGATGGGTTCTGAGTTCCATCAAATCTCTCAATGGCCCCTGGTCGAAACTTATCGGGCCAAACGACTGCTCGTAGGCCAGGCGAGAAAGCTTAGCAACCAACGTAAGGACCGTGAACCGTCCTGCGACTTTCGGTCGGGTTTTGAGCAAACTCACGTGATGGCGAGGTTACCCGTGGTCCCAAACGAGAGTGAACGGGGACTCGATCCCTACTACGAGAGTCCTGCATTCGCCGGTATTTGTCCTGTCGGGACGGTATAGGCGGCGGGTAACTCCGTCGGCCAGAGCCAAAATGAGGACCATCTCGATCACGGGAATGTGTCACTGAGCGGGAAGAGGCTGTTGGGGTCGCCTCGGATGCGACCTCGTCCAGTCTTTCCGCCAGGATCCTGTAAAAGGCCGGTCTCTACGCATCCGTGACCGTAGGAGGAAAATTGCGCATGACTTCCGCGATAGATCGCAGTCGACCATGGGTACTTCTCCTAGGGGCACCAGGTGTTATTGTTTCCTCGTCCACTGGGAAATGCTCCGGTGGTAAGGAAGGAGTCTGGTCGCGTCTACGACCACGCGACCGTCGAGAAGAACTCGGGGCAGCATCGTAACGAGCCTGCGCATCTTGAAGAGCCTCTAGGGCAGTTCTGCGTAGTTCGTTGTTCTGTTGCTCGAGATCTTGCTCCTCCTTCTGTTTACGATCTTGTTCTTCCCTGGCAGCCTGTTGATCGGGAGTTTCTTCCGACAACGCAGCAAACTGCCTGGGGAGAGAGGTCGCCGATGGGGAGAACATCTCGGTTTGTTCCGAGTCGGACTCGAAATCAAAGAGACGGTGGAGGTTATCAGGGTCGAACCTTCCTGGGCTAACTTCAGGGTCACCATCATACTTTCCCTCAGCGGGATCGTATGACGGGCCGAATTCATCACCTAGCACATTAAGAACCTCTGCGGGTTCTGACCTTGTGCCAGTTACCTCCTGGTCGATTAACATGACTTGGGGAGATGATTCACCCTGTGGAAGATTCTGGCCTTCGACCTCTTCCATCGGAACGGGATCACTTGGAGAAGGCATTGGGATATGAGCATAATCCTCGAGATCAAAATCGTTCTCGGAATCATATGCTCCAGCCATGTTTCGGCGAACCTCCGAATTTTAATTAGGACGCCTTGAGAAAGGCCCCACGGTGGGCGCCAGCTGTCGACGATTCGGACTCGGAGTCCTCAGCCGAACTTATGCAGAATTTGTAATTGTGAGACCTTTCAAGATGACCCTTCGGGAAGGTATGCTGAACAATGGTGAACAGGAGCACAGAGAGTTTAGACAGGTTCGGGCCCTCGATGGTGGGAGTAAAAGCCCTACGTCCTGTTGAGATTTCACTAAGTGTGGTAAAAGATTTACAAAATGGAGGGAAAAGTCCTCACAGGCGAGGATTTTCCCTGTAAAAGTGTACAAGGATAAGCCAAAGAAGGCTTACTAAAAATGCTATATGAGGTGGACCGTAGACTTGGCTAACTTAGATGATTTTGGGTTTCTTGATCTTCCGATCCCTCGGTTGATGTTTCGGATGATCTCTCGATTTCCCCTCCCCCTTGATTGATGCTCCATGCCATCCT
This sequence comes from Pharus latifolius, assembly GCA_019359835.1. Lineage (NCBI taxonomy): Eukaryota > Viridiplantae > Streptophyta > Magnoliopsida > Poales > Poaceae > Pharus > Pharus latifolius. The sequence goes on along the minus strand of CM033330.1, from coordinate 41,807,629 downwards.
TTTGTACTGTTTGAAAGGGTGCCATGTGAAGGAAACTGTATCAATAGGTTGCACGGACGGTTGGATGCGGTTTTTGGAACTGCTCTTAACCTCCACACAGGTTAAACACGTGTTATTCATGGATAACTGTATGTGTTAACCTTCTGACGGTTGATTCTCCACGTGTAGGAATCTTCGGGATACTTAGAATATCCTGTTACATGGGCAACCGAATAGATAGATCCCAAGTATCCTGATCGGCGGATGTTCTGACCGCGGGATATTGGCTGACCGCGCAATATCCCGAATATGTAGTTCGCGTATAGCTTACGAACTTCTGACCGCGGAAGGCTTACGGATTTCTGACCGCGCAAGGCTTACGGTCTGACCGCGTAAAACTGTGACCTGATCGCGTAAAGCTTGCGACCTCATGGTGATGCCCCTCAGGATAGCTTGAGTTCGCATCACCAGGTACATGTCTGGTTCGAACTTTTCTTGAACCAAAAGTTTATTAGAAATGACCTGGGTGTCAATCCTCGTCATATACCATACTGACAGTCAGTTCACAGAACTGCGTTTTGAAACTGACAGTCAGTGTATGAGACTAACAGTCAGTTTGCGGGCTCGAACACGACCAGGAGCTACGACCAAAATCAAATGCACGTAACTGACTGTCAGTTTTTGAAACTGACTGTTAGTTATGACACTGACTTTGACCAGAGACTAAGACCAGGCTCCTAACTACTGAACTGACTGTCAGTTATAGGAACTGACTGTCAGTTTGGTCAATTTCGACCAGAGGCAATCTAAGATCAGAGAGGGAATAAAATAATAATATTTTATACAACTAGCATTTGATATATCAATAATGTTCAGTTCACCCCTTAAAAAGCAAAATCTTGTTTCATCTAAGGGTTTTGTGAAAATATCAGCTAGTTGCATATCAGTTCTAACATAATTCACATCAATATCTCCTTTTGCCACATGATCTCTAATAAAGTGGTGCCTTATTTCAATATGCTTAGTTCTAGAATGTTGAACAGGATTATTTGCAATTTTAATGGCACTTTCATTATCACATAAGAGTTGCACTTTATCAAATATAATCCCATAATCCAAAAATGTCTGCTTCATCCACAATAATTGAGCACAGCAACTACCTGCAGACACATATTTAGCTTCAGCTGTGGAGAGAGCTACAGAGTTTTGTTTCCTAGATGACCATGATACTAATGATCTCCCCAACAGCTGACAGCTACCAGATGTGCTCTTACGATCAATCTTGCACCCAGCATAATCAGAATCAGAATAACCAATTAATCCAAAATTTGCATCTTTAGGATACCAAAGGCCTAAACTGGGATAGCATTTTAAATACCTAAGGATTCTTTTAAGAGCAATTAAATGACATTCCTTAGGATCAGATTGGAATCTAGCACACAGGCATACACTAAACATGATATCAGGCCTAGATGCAGTAAGATATAAAAGACTACCAATCATAGACCTATACAGTTTAGAATCGACCGATTTGCCGCTTTTGTCCATGTCCAGATGTCCATTGGTTGCCATGGGAGTTTTGATTGCCTTAGCGTCTTCCATCCCAAAGCGCTTGAGCAGGTCCTTCACGTACTTTGTTTGACTCACGAACGTACCGTTCTTGAGTTGCTTAATTTGTAGACCGAGGAAGAAGCTCAGCTCACCAATCATGGACATCTCGAACTCCCCAGACATCATCTCTCCAAACTCATGACAGAAATGTTCATTAGTAGATCCAAATATAATATCATCAACATAAATCTGACAAATGAACAAATCTTTTTCAATTTTCTTTGTAAAGAGAGTTGTATCAACCTTCCCAATTTTAAAACCTTTTGATAATAGAAAGTCTCTAAGACGCTCATACCAAGTCCGAGGAGCTTGTTTGAGACCATAGAGAGCTTTCGACAATTTAAATACATGGTTTGGAAATTTAGAATCTTCAAAACCAGGAGGTTGTTCAACAAAAACAAGTTCAGAAATTTCACCATTTAAGAACGCACTTTTTACATCCATTTGAAAAAGTTTGATATTAAAACATGATGCATAAGCAAGAAGAATGCGAATAGCTTCAAGTCTTGCTACAGGTGCAAAAGTTTCACCTAAGTCTAATCCTTCGACTTGAGTGAAGCCTTGAGCAACAAGACGAGTTTTGTTTCTAATTACAACACCATTTTCATCTTGCTTATTTCTGAAAACCCATTTTGTTCCAATAACATTATGATCTTTGGGTCTTTCTACTAGAGTCCAAACTTCATTTCTAGCAAAGTTATTAAGTTCTTCATGCATAGCATTAACCCAATCAGGATCATTTAAAGCTTCATTAACATGTTTGGGTTCTAAAGAAGATACAAAAGAATGATGTTCACAAAATGCAGCAATACGAGATCGAGTTTGAACACCCTTACTGACGTCACCCAATATTTGGTCTAGAGGGTGATCCTTGGTGATGGTTTGGTGTTGCCTTGGTTCTTCATCTTGTACTGCTTCATCTTGACCTTGTTCTGGAGGATGAGATGATGATTCGTCTTGATCAACATTTTCAATGTTCACATCATCTTCTTGATCTTCCTCTGTTGGCTTGATGTCTCCAATGGTTATGTTCTTCATTGCTTCTTGAAGATCTTCACCTAAAACTTCATGAGATACTTGCTCCTTTTGTGAGCCATTAGTTTCATCACATTCGACATCACCCGACTCCTCAATACAACTTGTATTTTTATTGAAAACACGATAAGCTTTACTAGTGGTGGAGTATCCGACTAGAAAGCCTTCATCTACTCTTCTTTGAAATTTACCACCAAAATTTCTTTTCTTAAGAATATAACATTTGCATCCAAAAACTCGGAAATAAGAAATATTTGGCTTTCGCCCAACAAGAAGTTCATAAGGAGTCAAATTTAGAAGATGATGCAAATAAAGCCGATTTATAGAACAGCAAGCAGTATGCACGGCTTCAGCCCAGAAGCGAGTAGGAGTATCGTACTCACTTAGCATAGTCCTTGCCATTTCTATAAGTGTTCGATTTTTCCTTTCAACAACTCCATTTTGCTGTGGAGTGTAGGATGTGGAAAATTCGTGTTTGATTCCAAGAGAGTCACAAAAATCAAATAGAGTTGAATTAACAAACTCTCCACCATGATCACTCCGGATTTTCTTGATGGATAATTCGAATTCAGTAGAAACACGTTTTGCAAAACTTTTAAAAACATCGGGGGTTTCGGATTTTTGGGAAATGAAGAAAACCCAAGTGTAGCGAGTAAAATCGTCAACAATCACAAAACCATAGTTGCTACCCCCGATACTTTGGAACTCAGAAGGTCCAAATAAATCCATATGAAGGAGTTCCAAAGGTTTGCAAGTGGAAAGGATGCGCTTAGTTGGATGTGAAGTAGCTACTTGCTTGCCCGCTTGACAAGCGCTACAAGGTTTGTCCTTTTCAAAATTCACATCCTTTAAGCCAACAACCAAATCACGTTTTAAAAGTTTTCTCAATTGATCATTCCAACATGTGCAAGTCGTCTATGCCATAGCCAACCTCTTGAGGTTTGAGAGACAAGACAAGTTGAGAGAGATGCATCTTTTGAGTGAAAATCAACCAAATAAAGATTTCCAAAACGAAAGCCTTTAAAGATCAAAGATTTATCTTTTAAACTTTCAACCAAAACTTCTGTTGGATAAAACGTGCAACTAAAACCAAAATCGCAAATTTGTGCAACGGAAAGCAAATTGAAATTCAGAGATTCGACCAATAAAACATTTCAAATAGATAGATCATTTGAGATTGCGATTTTACCCAAGCTGACCACATTTCCTTGACGGTTGTCGCCAAAGGTAATCTTTTGGTTTTCGCTTGAGTTGTCTTCTATTGAGGTGAACAACTTCTTGTTACCGGTCATGTGTTCGGAGCATCCGCTATCTAGCACCCAATGCCTCCCACCGGTCTTGTAGTTCACCTGCATAAAAAGAATTAAGTTCTTTTAGGTACCCAAACCTTTTTGGGTCCTTCGATGTTAGCAATCAAAGCTTTGGGCACCCAAATAGATTTCTTTCTTTTATTTAACATGGGTGCACCAACATACTTTGCTATAGCATAACCTTTTCTCGACTTTTGAAGCATGTAGCAAGTATCAAAATAATTAGGAGTCATTAAGGGACATGCTTCATGTGAATGACCGGTTTCATGGCATTTATGACAAAATGTGTTGCATGCTTTAACAAATATAGTTTTAGAATTTTGTTTTCTTCCTTTCTTTTGAAAATATCCTAATCCTTCTTTTCTAAAAGAACATTTTTGTTTACTAAGGATTAGATCAAGAGATATTTTACCTTTATAACAATTTTCTAAGCCTTTTCCAAGTTTTTCAACTTGTGCCTTAAGTTCATTATTTTCATTTAAGATGTTATCATTAGAAACACATGGAATGTGATGACTACTAGAAGGAGAATCATCCAAATTACATGAAGTTGAAACATTTACCTTAGATGAGATATTTGTAACATCTTTTATGAGCATGCATTCATAAGATTCTTTAAGCTCGGAGTATTGAGCGCGTAGGGAAGAATGTTCTTCCTTAAGCGCCTTATACTTCTTTTTAGTTTTTCCAAAAACTTCATTTAATTCGGTTATCATTTCAACTAAATCATCATAAGATGGATCATTAGAGTGTACCTTTTCATCGCCTTTAGCCATAAGGCAAATGGATGAGCTAGTTGAAGTGTTGATGTTGCCGAGAGCTAGTCCGGCCATCTTCTTGGAGCAACTTCTTTCATTGTCGGAGTCGGAGTCATAGCTCTCTCCACCGGACATCCATTCTCCAAAACAAGCTTCTTTGATTTCTTCATTCTTCTTCTTGTTCCATGCCTTGTTCTTGTTTGGACATCTTGATGCTATGTGTCCCTTCTCATGACATCCATAGCAAATGATGTCCTTGAAGTTGTTTTGCTTTTGCCCCTTTGGTCGTGTGTCAATGTTGACACCCTTTTTATGTAACCTGCGAAGGAGTTTTTGAGTATTTTTTACCATGAGTGCAAGGTCTTCATCGGATGAGCCATCGCTTGAATAGTTTCTTGCATTAGCTCTGAAGGCCAAAGCTTTCTTCTTCGTCTCCGAGGGTTTGGCCGCTTCCTTCTTTTCCTTCTTGTGCATCTCATGGGTGATGAGGTTCCCATAAAGATCGGTTGGTGTTGTGGTCGATAGATCGGAGTTTGTGAGAACCGTGACCAAAGTGTCGAAGCTTTCCGGCAAGGCCCTAAGCATCTTTCTCACAAGCTCAAGGTCAGTAAAAACAACACCAAGACCCTTGAGTTCATTCACGATGTTATTTAACCGAGTAAACATGGAATCCACGGACTCGGTTGATGACATGGTGAATGTCTCATATTTTTGCCTCACCATTAGCAGTTTTGCCTCTTTAACCTTTGTTGTTCCCTCGTAGATTTCTTCGAGGGTAGTCCAAACCTTATGAGCAGTCGTGAGATTGCTTACACGATTGAACTCATTTAAGGATAAACCGGCAAAGAGAGCATTTTTTGCACGGGCATTTCAATGCAACTTTCTCCTTTCGTCCTCAGACTGACTTGCCGGATCAACCGGAGGAGTAAAGCCGAGTTTAACGATATCCCATACATCAAGCCCCATAGCTTCTAGGAATACCGACATGAGCACTTTCCAATAAGGATAGTTTGTCCCATCAAAGATAGGCGCACGACCGGTATGACCGAGAAGAAAATCTCCACTTGACGACATCCTCTCTCTAGGCAGTAAAGCCTAATGAATCGAGAGACCAAGCTCTGATACCACGTGTTGGATCAAGGATGCCGACTAGAGGGGGAGTGAATAGGAGGCTTTTAAAACTTTAAAACTTAAAGCAAATAAAGAACAAATAATATAAGCAAAGGGAAAAGAGAACGAACACGATGATTTTTACCGAGGTATCGGAGACTCACCCAGTCTCCACTAATCCTCGTTGAAGCACTCAAATCACTTGAGTCTCGCTTCAATATCCACCAAGGATATTATCACTAATGGTTGCTCCTTGTCCACTCCGGAAAGGCGAGCACTGATGCCTTGTACACACTTGCCGAGCCTCTCCAGCAATCTCCGAATGGAGAGATCAACGGCCACGCCTCCGAACCGTCTAGGTGAGGGCGCTCACCAAGAGTAACAGGCAGCGAGGTCTTCTCTAGACCTCCAAACATGCACCGAGAAGCTAAGTGGATGCAAATGCAAAAGAACTGAAACTCTCGGTGGATCGGAAAGCACTCGACTTGATCAAAAGATCAAGATTTTATATAAGAAACTAATGCTCAAGAGTGTATATGAAATGCTGTTGCTTGTTATGAGAAACACATGCCCAAAGCCCCTATTTATAGCCTCAAGAAGCAAATGAACAGTTGGAGCTAGGGCTGAAAATCAGCAACCCAAACTGACAGTCAGTTTGCCTAATTGACAGTCAGTTTAGTGCACAATGGCCGACAAAATTTACGGACGAAAACTTTGCTAGCCGTTCGTGGTCGAAAAAGGAAAGCTGGAACCCACAACTGACAGTCAGTTACACAAACTGACAGTCAGTTCGACCACTAACTCGACCAAAAACAAATAGAAACTCAGTTAAAAACTCTCTGGTCGAAACCCCAACTGACAGTCAGTATGGACAAACTGACAGTCAGTTTAGTACAAAAATTTTGAGCACAAAAAACACCCTCTCTGGACAATTGTCAGTTACACTAAACTGACATTCAAACTGACAGTCAGTTATGAAAACTGACAGTCAGCGTGAACAAAAACAGCTATAAATTTAAATTCAGAAATGGAAAAGAGGTGTTTAATAACTCGTTGGAAAGATAATTTCAAGGGCTACAATTTTGTCAACAGAAGCAAAAGCCAGATCTACCTAGATCTTTCTGAAAAATGCAAATACTCTTCTGCTGTCAAAAACAGAACTGAAAAACCAGGTTTTTCAAATAAGTTCAAAACCAAATCCACATGAAAATGATGCGATGCAAAGACCTAGATTTCTCGGTTTGTGCTGGAGATAAAAAGAGGACTTTCGCTACCCCTCTTTATAGTACGGTTAAAACTAGAAAAGAATTTACCTAACCGATCATCTCCACACGCCAAGATCGGTAAAAATAAAGACTCGTAATACATGAGGTCTTTCGCATCTTCAAGATTTGCGTCTCGTCTCTTGCTCTTCTGCGTCTTGTGCTTCACTTTGAGTTGGGTTCATGTTGATCCTCTTGTGTTTCTTCCCAACTGATTCTGTATCAATCAATCTCAAAAAAACACAGTTAGTCCAGAACACTTTGTTTTCATTAATCATCAAAATCAGGGTTAGGTATGACTGGCCTAGATGCAACAACTTCGACAGCGAAATCTTATACCTTTGCTTCATACTTACTAACTTGTCTGATGGGGATGCACTCCTGCCCTCGTCAGAAATTGAGAGGCGGACAAATTACCTCCTCAAGGCCAACAATGCCGCAGTGGAGGGACCCAAGGGATCGCCTCGCCCACAGAGCTTAATCCACGCCGGTGACGACCTCAAACAGGAACGCAGAAAGGTATGCTACCTCTCGTCAAGTTCTATTCGTTAGTCGTATGTACATCTTGTACTAACAAAGACACTGGAATGACACAGATCTTAGGGAGATTCACCGAGGCGACGTTCCCAAGCGAAAACGTCGGTTTCCTGGGAAAGCTGATGGTAAAGAATGTGAAGAAGATCTCTTCGAAGCCCAGGGCGAGAGATCCTGCCCCCAAGAAATCCAAGAAGATCCTCGGGGAAGGGTCTTCGCACAGAACTCCCCTTAACGCAAAGAAAACTGCGGTAAGATATCACATACCTCCTGTTCCCCCAGGTACGAACTGGAATCAATTCTTCGTCGTACAGGGTGCGAGGAGCGAGGAGGAGGAGGAGGACGATGTTCCCCTAGTCCACTAGAAGAGGAAAATAGCAACTTCTCAATCCGGCGAGACACTACCCTGCCCTGCCGAGACAGAGGTAGTTGCAGTGAACCCCGTGGCCACGGGGAATCCAGTGGTCGCGAGCGAGATCCCTGCTCCTGAATCCCTGGAGGCTTCAGTATGTGACTTCTCCCTCCCTGGTCGAAGGAACGATCGCTGTAAAACTCCTCGCAACCTTGAAGTCTTAATTTCATCTGTATGTGTGTTTACCGAGTTACACTTATACAGGGAGCAGAAATTCCTCCCGTAACCCCTGCGAGTCCAAGGGAGGCGAACCATCCATTCCTGAGGACAGGAGCGGAGGTGACAGAGCAAGACTCCGCGACCAACCCCGGGGTTGCGGATGAGGTGTCAGCTCCGGTGGTCCAGAAGACATCCAGAGCTCCGGACACATCCCTGCCAACCGAACAGACTACTACGGTACAAATTCCTACCACTTAGGTCTTTATCATTCCTTATGCATATGCTTACAGGAAAATATACATAGGGAGAAAAGGCCCTGTTCACGAAGAGAAAAACCAGGATGGACAACGATTGTCCTTTTTCTCTCGGGGAGCCACCTTTGAAATCCCAGAAGCTAATGGGATTTCAGTTAAGGTAAAAATCCCGCTCGGTTTGTTCTGAATCAGATTGTGGCGACCATCAATGTGATCGACGACTTCTTTTTTCTTTGTAGGCGTAAAGACGTAGCACCGAGCCCCCCAATCGCCCCGGGGAGGGTTGAAGTCTCTGCCTGTGCTGAAGCCTCCGGTGAAGAAAACTCCGTCCCTTCGGTCCAGGAAGTCATCTGGGCCGTTGGGGATGAGCCGGGTGCGGAGACCCAGGTGCAGGCATTGGAACCTGCAACTGAGGTCCAGCAGGCGTATCCACCTGCTGCTTCCATCAAGGATGAGGCGAGTCACTTTACTAGGCCTCCCGCCATCCCGAAGGATAGTTCATTCTGGGAGTATACAGAGGTATGTTATACATTCCTCATGATACCTGAATTTTGCATAGAATACAACTGATTTCCCTCTGTGTTACAGGAACTATCCCGTATAATGGCCAAATCGATTGCTATGGTGGAAAGCATCGAGGCCATACAAAAGGAGAGAGACTGCTTGCGAGAGTAAGGAGAAATGCTTTTTTAGTTTGTATGAACACAAACTTGCTATGACATTTATCTTTTTTGTCGCAGGGAGGTTGCTTCTCTGAAGAAGAACCTGGCCGATGACAAGCTTAGGGCGGCCACCGCGATTTCAAATCAAGAGGCCGAGCTCAAAGAACTGTGGTCACAGCTCTTTGGTAACTCAATTCCCGACCAGAACAACTAGACCTTGTCGTTTAGACTGTTTGTAACAATCTCCTTGTCGCAGCGCAAGCGAAGAAAATAAAACTGCTCAGGCAAGATAAGACAATCCTCCAGTATACCATCGACTCCATCTGAAGGGCAAACAGCGACCTAAGCCAATCCATCTTCGAAAAGCTAAAGATGGTGGCCCATCTCCTAAGGGCTGATGTGGTCGAGACCACAAAAGACGACCTCAGCTCAAGCGATTGGTCTACACTGGTCGTAGCCCAAGCGGAGTCACTACTCGAGTATCTTCTTGAAGATACACGGCAACAACAAGAGGTGATCAGAACAAGGGTTCGATCAGCAGCCTACGCCATTCTCTGCCAGTTTCGTCTCCACCATGGCCCAGATCTGGACCTAAATCCATTGGTGGGAACGTTAGAGATCGAGAGAGAAGAGCAACTCGAGGCCATCATGGAGGAAGTCAGTCCTCTCGTAGATAAATTCCTGATCGAGCTCAGGATTATGTAATCCCTATAGCTGTACAGACATAAATTATAGAATGCAATGCATGTATTTTTTGATTTTGAAAGAAAGCACTTTTTTGTTGTTTCATATTATAAGCATATCCCCCTAGCCCCCGCCTGTGATTATAGATACTGAAGGCTTAGTATTATAAACACAGGAGAAATACGAGTGCAACGACCAGGGGTGTGAGATCAGGCCATCAATTATGATCAATATAACGCCTAACCTTGTTGCAAACCAACAGCCACTCAGGTGACCAAGGACATACCAGCAAGCCCCGTATGCATTGAGAAACGGCTTATTTAGGAGTGACTTGTCTGGAAGTGGTCATGAGATCGGCCAGCGAATCCGATTAGAACGTTGTAGTGATGTAACCGTCGGCGACCAGCCCCCGAGTTAAGTTCGTAACACACGGGCATGAAAGGAGATGTTCATCGTATGAAACCAAAAGACTTCTTGTTTTATTAAACAATGCTAATTGAAAAGGAAAAGGGATTGAATACATACACGTAAAACTTGCATAGTTGATCGATGTTCCAAGTATTGGACAGGATTCAACCATCCTCCATAGCTAATCGAACTGATCTTGGTCGCGGCACCAAAACAACAGTGTAAGGGCCTTCCCACTTCGGGGAGAATTTGTTGCGATTGGACTAGTCTTGAATTTTTCGTAAAACCAGATCGCCCACGTGGAGACTATGTGGTCGTACCCTTTTGTTATGGTACTTGTGCAAAGCTTGCAGGTATACCGCGGACTTGATCAAAGCGCGATCACACTTTTCTTCTAAGAGGATGAGATCCTGTGATCGCTATTCGGTCTGATCAACTCGTTTGAATTGTTCTGTCCGAACAGATCCAATACTAACTTCCATAGGCAGTACGGCCTCGGCCCCATAGACCAGATGGAACGGTATAGAGCTCGTCTGCCCAAGCCCCCGAGTGAGTCTTAAGGCGATCGAAAATACGTTTCTTGATGCCTTGCAGTATCTGCTCGTTGGCACGTTCTATGGCACCATTGCTCTGTGGATGAGCCACAGAAGAAAAGCACACCTTGGACCCAATCTGGTCGCAGTAATCCAGAAAAAGACCACTGGCGAACTGAGAACCATTGTCCGTGATGAGATGGTTTGGGACACAAAATCGAGCGACGATGTTCTTATGGAAGAACTGTTGTGCTGCTGATGCGGTAATATTTCGTACCGGTTCGACCTCAATCCACTTTGTAAACGTATCAATAGCTACGAACAGAAACTTGTATCCATTAACCGCTTGTGGCATAGGACCGGCAATATCCATCCCCCCGACCGCAAAAGGCCATGCAAGGGGAATGGTCTCTAATGCATAGGCAGGTTGATGAACCTGTCTCACGTGAAACTGACACTGAGGACACATCTTGACCATGTGCTTGGCATCGTCTAGTGCTGAAGGGCAGTAGAATCCTTGTCGAAAAGTTTTTCCGACCAGTGTCCGATATGACGCGTGCGCACCGCATACACCGTCATGTATTTCCTTCCAGAGGGATTTGCCTTCCTCCTGAGATATGCAGCGCATGAATACTCTTTGAGTACCTTTTCTACACAAAACTGCTTCTATGAGCTTGTATAGACGCGCTTTTAGAATCAACCGATCGCTTTCGGTTTCATCCTCGGGTAGGGTCCCATGTTCAAGATAGACTCTCAATGGATGAGTCCAATCCTGTTCCTGACCGAGGTTGGTAACGCAGACTGTTACCGGATCATCCTCGACCGAAGTCATAATCGAAGGATGTTCCAAGTGTTCAACGAACACTCCTGCCGGAGCGGATGTGCGTGAGCACCCAATTTTGGATAATTGGTCTGCGAGAATATTGTCCTTTCGCGGGATGTATTGGACTTTGAAATGACTGAAGTGTTTTTTCAATCTCCTCACTTCCCCCAGGTAATGAGCCATTGTCTCATCGGAGGTGCTATATTCCTTGTTTACCTGGTTTACGACCAGCTGTGAGTCTCCCCTCACCACTAATCGATGGACCCCGAGGAATTTTGCTGCCCGGAGCCCTACAAGAAGACCTTCAGACTCTTCTGCGTTATTGGTCGCAACAATGTGTAGTTGAATGACATACTTAAGCTGTTCACCCTGAGGCGTAATTAAGACCACTCCAGCCCCTGAGTGTTGAAAACTACAGGAACCGTCGAAGTACATTGTCCAGTGATTGGGGCACTCCAATTCCACGGGCACCTGCACGGGTGGCTCAGGATTGGTCCATTCGACCACAAAGTCGGCCAAAGCCTGCGACTTAACCGCCGTGCGGGGCGTGAAATGGATATCAAAAGCACCGAGTTCCACCACCCATTTGGCGATTCGACCAGATTTCTCCGGATTTCAGACAATATCCCCCAAAGGAAAAGAGGAGGGTACTGTGACCTTGTGAGCTTGGAAGTAATGTCGTAGCTTACGGGAAGCCATCAGTAGTGCGCAAAGTATCTTCTGGACCTCAGAGTATCACTCCTTAGGGCCATGAAGTACCTCGCTAACATAGTAGACGAGTCTGTGTATTCCATCCCTATCCGCGATCAGGACAGCACTGACCGCGTGCGGGGTGGCCGCCAAATAGAGAAGTAATGGTTCGCCTTTGTCGGGAGACACCAAGACTGGTGGACTAGACAAATATGCCTTTACCTCCTGAAATGCTTTTTCGGCCTGATCGGACCATGTGAAATTATGATGTTTCCGCAGGTTCTTGAAGAAAGGTAATCCCCTTTCACCTAGTCGCGATATGAATCAACTTAAGGCCGCCATGCGACCAGCCAGGCGTTGAACATCTTTCATGGTCGAGGGAGACCTCATCTGTTCGATAGCCCTGATTTTTTCAGGGTTGACTTCAATGCCTCTAGAACAAACAAGGAAACCAAGGAGCTTTCCGGAAGAAACCCCGAAAGAACATTTCTCCGGGTTCAATTTTATTCCAAAGCGATTCAAATTACAGAAGGTTTCAGCGAGATCATCTAGATGAGACAATCTCTTAGTGCTTTCTACAACCAAGTCGTTTACATATGCTTCAAGATTACGCCCTATCTGGGAAAGAAAGGTCTTTTGCATCAAGCGCTGGTACGTGGAACCTGCGTCCTTGAGACCGAATGGCATTCTGACGTCGCAGTAGGTGCCGAACGGGGTGATGAAGGCAGTCTTCTCTTCATCTTCTTTTGCCATGCTAATTTCATGGTATCTTGAGTAGGCGTCTGGGAAGCTCATCAGTTCGCAACCCGAGGTTGAGTCGACTAGCTGGTCGGTGCGGGGAAGAGGAAAGTCGTCCTTCGGGTAGGCACTGTTGAGGTTGGTGTAGTCGACGCACATGCGCCACTTACCATTTGACTTGCGGACCATGACCGGATTTGCAAGCCACTCCGGGTGATCGACCTCACGAATAAACCCGGCTTTTAGGAGTTTGTCGAACTCCTCTCAGATGGCTTCTTGTCGGTCGACAGCAAAACGCCTAAGCTTTTCCTTTATTGGTCGCTGTCTAGGTCGAATTGCTAACCTGTGCTCGATTACTTCCCTCGGGACACCGGGCATGTCGGACGGTTTCCACGCAAACACATCTGCATTAGCCCAGAGGAAAGTAATGAGCTCGAGTTCCTATTTGTCATCCACACCAGATCTGACCCGAATTGTCTTGGATGGATCATCTGGGTACAAAGGAACTAGTTTGAGTTTCTCGTCTGGTCGAGGAGCAGCCTTGATCGTGTCAGCGACGACAGTGGCGACCTGAGCGTCTCAGAGGGGAAGTTGGTCCACCATCTCCAGAGATAGCCGGACACACGTTAGTGCCATGTTGTGACTGCCTCGGATCGAGATGACACCTTTGGGGCTGGGCAATTTGCCGCACTGATAAGCATAGTGCTTTGCCATCATGAACTTACCAAGAGTTGGCCTGGTAAGACAGCTCTTCATCCCCATCGGCATCTCTAAGTCCGCATGCTTGTTCCGTAGTCGGTAAGGTCGGCATCGGTCCAACCCCTTGGTAGAAGTCATCTAACTACTTCAACCAACTCCTGCAGTTCTTGAGGTCGTGGCCTACGGAGTTGTGGAGCGGACACCATTTCTTGCCTTCCTGTGGGTTAGTCAACTTCTCTGGCTGGTCGGCACTACGACCACCAGAAGCAGTTTTATTTTTGAATGAAGACTTGTTACCTTTGGTCGAAGGAGGCTTCTCTGCAACTGTAACCTCGCGGCACTATCCAAAGCGATTCCTTTTCGACTTCTTTGACTTTCCGCCCGGCGAAGATTCCGGCTTTTTGCTTGAATCCTCCTTCATAGTGTCCTTTAGACCTGGTTGAGGCGGTAGGTTACCCTTATCGACCATCCGATTCCATTCGACCGCTTCGGCCGTGTCGGAGTATCGATCAGCCATATCAAAGAGACCGGCTACTGATCGAGGGGGATGGATGAGCAAGTCTTCAGTGAATCTCTGATATCGAACGGCATGTTTAAATGCCTAATAACGGAGCTGTCAGATATGTTCGGGATGGTATTTCTCACCTTGACAAACCTCTTGACAAACTGACGAAGGGTTTCAGTCGAAGTTTGCCGTAGTCGATGAAGGTCGTCCTCTTTACCCGGCTTTTGATAACAATTTTGGAAATTGCTGAGGATAGCATCGCACAACATTTCTCAGTTATAAACAGAACCTTCGGGCTGATTAAACAACCAGGTCTTGCCGGTCCTTCAAGGACTATAGGCAGGTAGTTGGCCATGACCCGGTCATCGCCTCCTGCCGCTTGGATGGCAGTAATATAGATTTGAAGGAACTCAGAAGGCACCTGGTCTAAACTTATCTGGCCAAACGACCGCACGAAGGCTGGGCGAGAAAGCTTTACAACCAACGTAGGGACCATGGACTGTCCTGTGACTATCGACCGGATCGCGAGCGACCTCACGCAATGGAGAAGCCACTCGCGGTCCTAAGAGAGAGTGGACAGGGACTCGATCCCTACCACGAGAATCCTGTGCCCGCCTGGACTTGCCTTGGTGGGATGGTACAGGTGGCAGGTAACTTCGTCGACCAGAACCGGAGTGAGAACACTCTCAGTCGTGGGAACGTGTTACTGACCGGGAAGAGGCCGTGGGGGTCGCCTCAGATGCGACCTCATCCAACCTCTCCGCTAGGATTCTGGTGAAGGCCGGTTTCTGCGCATCCGTGACCATAGGAGGAAAATTACGCATGACCTCTGTGATAGATTGGAGTCTGCCATGTGTGCTTCTCCTAGGGGCACCAGGTGTTAGCATTTCTTCGTCCACCGGGAAACACTCCGGGGGAAAAGAAGGGGTCTGGTCGCGTCTGCGACCATGTGATCGTCGGGAAGAACTCAGAGCAGCATCGTAACGAGCCTGCGCATCTTGAAGAGCCTCTAGGGCAATTCTGCGTAGTTCGTTGTCTTGTTGCTCGAGATCTTGATCCTCCTTCTGTTTGCGTTCCTGTTCTTCCCTAGCAGCCCGCTGATCAAGAGTTTCTCCGATAAAGCAGCAAGCTGTCTGGGGAGAGAGGTTGTCGAGGGAGAAAACATCTCGGTTTCTTCTGAGTCAGACCCGAAATCAAAAAGACGATGGAGGTTATCAGGGTCGAACCTCCCCAGGCTGATTTCCTAGTCGACATCATCTTTCCCCTCAGCGGGGTCGTACGATGGACCGGACTCACCCCCTAACGCATTAAGAACCTCTGTAGGTTCTGACCTTGCGCTAGTCGCCCCCCGGTCGATGGACATGACCTGGAGAGTCGATTCGACCTCTGGGAGATTTTCGCCTCCAATTTCCTCCGTCGGAACAATATCGCTAGGAGAAGGCATCGTAATGTGAGCATAATCCTCGAGATCGAAATCGTTCTCGGAATCATATGCCCCAGCTATAGTTCAGCAAACCTCCGGATGAAAATTAGGACGCCTTGAGAAAGTCCCCACGATGGGCGCCAACTGTCGATGATTCGAACTCGGGGTCCTTAGTTGAACTTATGCAAAATTTGTAGAATGTGAGACCTTTCAGGGTGTCCCTCCGGGAAGGTATGTTGAATTATGGAGAACTAGAGCACGGAGAGATTTATACAGGTTCGGGCCCTCGATGGTGGGAGTAATAGCCCTACGTCCTATTGGAATTTCACTATGTATAGTAAAAGGATTTACAGAGTTGTGGAAAAGATCTTCACAGGTGAAGATTTTCCCTATGTGTTTGTACAAGACAAAGCCTGAAGGGCTTTGTGAGAGCTATCTAATTTAGACTACTGCCTGCGGGTTGTTTTTGTTTGGTCAGGTTCGATCAATCGATCACTGGATGTCTTGGTGTTTCGATCTCTTGATCCTTTTTATATCCTTGTGTTTGATGCATTGGGCTATCCCTTTATACTAGTCGAAAGGGCGCCAAGTCGTAACGGCATCAAACAGTTTCTTGGATGCTGTTTCGTAAACCGGTCTTAACTTCCACGCAGTTTTAACACCTGTTATTCGTGGATAACCGCACGTATTAACCTCCTGACGGTTGTTCTCCCACGTGGAAGAATCTTCGGGGTAGTCAGGATATCCCTGTCACGAGGGCAGATTAATCCCACGTTCCCTGGTCGAAAGTGCTCTGACCGCGCGATGTTGGCTGACTGCACAACATCTATGACTTGAGTAAAGCCTGCGACCTCGGGCTTGTGCTCCTCAGAATGACTTGAGTTCGTACCATCAAGCATTTGTCTAGTCCGAATTCATCCCGAACCAGCCATACATTTATTTGAACGGACTCGGGTATCAATCCTCATCACAAAGCATCACAATAAACTACAAAATCTTCTTTTCTATCTGGCAAGGTAAGGACTGGTGTTGTTGTCAATTTCTATTTCAAGTTCTAAAAACTTTCTTCGCACTTAGTGGTCCATTCTAATGCAACATCCTTCTTTAGCAGGTTAGTAAGAGGTTTGGCAATCTGGGAAAATCCTTCGATGAATCTCCTACAGTAACCTTCGAATCCTAGGAAACTTCTAATTTCTGGAACTGAGGTGTGGCGTTTCCATTCCTTGATAGCAGAAATTTTAGCTGGATCCACTGAAATTCCTTCTGCTGTCAACACATGTCCAAGAAATGCAATCTTTGACATCCAAAACTAACATTTATCAAACTTGGCATAGAATTGCCTTTCTCGTAACCTTTCCAAGACTAGATGTAGATGTTGCTCATGCTCTTCTGTGCTCCTGGAATATATCTGAATGTCATCTATGAATACTATGACAAACTTGTCAAGGAAATACATAAATGTGCTATTCATGACATTCATGAAGGCTGCTGGGGCATTGGTTAAGCCAAATGGTACTACTGTAAACTCATACAGCCCGTATCTGGTAGTGAAAGCAGTTTTTGATATATCTTCTTTCTTGATATTCAGTTGATGGTATCCAGACTTCAAGTCTATCTTGGAGAATACCTTGGCTCCTCAAAGTTGGTCGAACAAATCGTCAATTTTTGGTAATGGGTACTTGTTCTTTATGGTAACTTCATTTAGAGCTCGATAATCTACACACATTCGGAAGGTTCCGTCCTTCTTCCTTACAAATAATACCGGGGCTCCCCATGGTGAAGCACTGGGTCTGATAAATCCTTTATTTTCCAGGTCTTCCAATTGACTCTTGAGCTCTTCTAATTCAGAAACTGACATCCGGTAGGGTCGTTTTGCTATGGGCGCTGCTCTGGTTTAAGCTCAATAGAAAACTCTATGTCTCTATCGGGTGGCATTCCTAGAAGTTCTTCTAGAAATACATCAGAATATAGCTGTACTATAGGTACTTGTTCCAAACATATCTTCTGCAATGCTTGAACAGATCCTAGCGGTTCCTTGGTTGACGATCTTTCTGCATAGAATAGCACTTTTTCCCCTTGGCTACTGACAAGGCTTAAGGTTTTCTCTTCATAGTCTACTAGACCTTTATGTTGGGACAACCAATCCATGCCCAATATAATGTCTAGACCTTGCAGTTCTAAAACTAGCAGATTTGCTGCGAATTCTACCCCTTCTATACTGAAGGTTATATTCGAGTAGATTGAGTAGACTGATAGTCTAGCCCCTGGAGTTTGTATAATCATGGGGTACTCTAATGGTGCTATATGCATTTCAATCTCAGATGCAAATGCTTTTGACATAAAGGAGTTTGTAGCACCAGGATCAAATAATATTAAGGCAGATGCAGACTGGATCAGAAATCTACCTAGAAGAATGTCGGTGGCATTTCGCGCTTCTTGGATGGAGGTGTAGTTTAGCTTTCCTCCTGAAGTTGCAGTTGGTGTTCTACCTCTTCCTCTTCCTCGGCTAACCATGCTTCCTCCTCTTCCTGGTGGAGTTCCTCTAAACTTCTGTGGTGGTAACACCAGTACTCTGCATGTTGCTGGTTGTGTTCCTGCCTGTAACCTGGTGATGGATGATGGAAGTTGAATCCAAGGACAAAATTCTCTATGATGTCCACGCTGCCCGCAGTGCAAACAGTGAATGTTCATGTGAGGGCAGTCCTTCTGGAGATGGTCTCCTCTGCAGTTTGGGCACAATGCCATTGCTAGTCTGGGGGTTTGGTATGATGGTCGAAAAATATTTTCTAAGTTTTTCTGCTGCAATATGATTGTACTCCTGTGCTTGACTTATCCTGGGAAGTCAAAGGTATGCATATATGGGACTAGCTACAGCAAGCTAGGTCTCCACGAGAGTAGTCGTAGTCCCAGTTTCGGGGCACGACAAAAGCTTGGTATCAGAGCAGCTTGAGAACTTGACTATAGGACAACACCTTTAGAAATTGGCTATGCCAGGAAGACATAATTTATTTAGAAACTATTTGTTGAAAACTTTATTCTGAGGAAAATAATGAGCTTTGTAGCTCCTAAAAATTTTTATTTCAAAATCTTGTTGGTTTTCTAAAAAGAATCAGTAAGATAGAAACCAGTTTCCTCTCGATATCCCTTAACCAATAATCAGCAACCATGGGATCGGTCGCACAAGAGAATGTTGGTGGACGGGTCTTTTGAAAATCTGTTAGTCTGGCACCGACAGTAGTTCCTTCTGTGGTTCCAGTAGGCATTCTCTGAACTATTTGAGCCAACAGTTGGGTATGAGCTGTCTGGGCTTCTTGACAATTTTTCTCCATGGATAGGAGAATTTCCTGAATACTGGGTTGTTCACTCTGGGGAGGATTGGAACTTTGATATCCTTGCTGAAACAAAGGGTTTCTCGCCATAGGATCTTCTTCTTGCGGAGTCTGTTCTCTACCTTCTCCACCGCTTCGGGATCTTCTCCTTGTGTCAACCATGATGGCTCCGAAAAGGGTTCAGACCGATCTAACTAACTAGGGCCAACTAAGACAGCAGTGCAGAAATTAATGCAAACAACTTTAGTGCATGAAATACTTAGGCTACTAGCCATAATATACAAGTTAACCATTGCATAAGCAACAGCAAATCACAAGGCTATCAAGAGCATCCACCAGCTCTGTCTATACCATCCCCAGCTAACCAAAACACGCTTTTGCTATCTTACTGATTCTTTTTAGAAAACCAACAAGATTTTGAAATAAAAATTTTTAGGAGCTAAAAAGCTCCTTATTTTTCTCAGAATAAAGTTTTCAACAAATAGTTTCTAAATAAATTACGTCTTCCTGGCGTAGCCAATTCGTAAGGCGTCGTCCTACAGTCAAGTTCTCAAGCTGCTCTGATACCGAGCTTTTGTTGCGCCCCGAAACTGGGACTACGACTACTCCCGTGGAGACCTAGCTTGCTGTAGCTAGTCCCATATATGCATACCTTTGACTTCCCAGGATAAGTCAAGCACAGGAGTATATTCACACTGCAGCAGAAAAACTTAGAAAATATTTAAGTAGTGTGCCTGCTGGCATTAATATTACATAAAGAGATTACAATATCTTTCCGGCATTCAAGGTTTAGTTAAAGAAAAATAAAACTTCTACATAGTGGATGATGGGTGTCCTTTCCGCAATAAGAAGTTGACGGCACCTTCATCTTGGTCCAAGAAGTCCTCCACGCCTTCTTTTTGATCAGGGTACGCTCCATCTACTGGGTTGTAGGTTGCAAGGGTGAGTATTTACGTACTCAGCAAGTCATAGGTAAGAGTAGATACATATAGTAGTGTTGTTCTGAACCTAGACTAGTCAAAAATTATGCACGTTTGTAAAATAATCTTTTCTTTCATATCCCATCTCATGTTCACTAAATTATAGCACTACCGCGACATGTCGACACACGACAGCCCACGGCAGCACTCCTTATCATGACAACACATGTCATTTGGGTAATCTTGACTTATCAAATTTTATTTAGAAAACATACTTGTGCCACACCCCGTGGATTTAATTCACCGCAGCAGACTCCTATAAACCCGGGAGCTCGAAGTATTCGAATACGTTTTTAACTTTGCAGAGAGGTACCAATTTACCCGCAAGATATTACACTTTTAAGCCCATCCTATCAATATGATTAGACCCCTCTACACAACCATGTGTGCGTGGCAAGGTGGAGATAACAAGACCTTTAGTTATGTTTCACTCACAATTCACCCCCGACCCTGTGGATCTCTCGCAAACCAAAGTTGTGGCGGGTATTACCCCCACCCCTAAGTCTCTTCCCATTACTAGGTCAACGTGCATGATTGATATGTGGAGGAGCCTCACTCCGTGAAATTAGTGTATTATTTTCCATCTCATGTAGGGGTTTCGTGTGCGATCCGCATAAGTACGTGTTCAGGCCTGTCCCATACCAGGCTTGCGGTTAGCACGTGTTTCATGCCCCTAGACGCACAACACAAGGTTCTAGTCCTTATATGCCAGTGACCATACCATCCATAACCATGCACCTTCCGTGGCTGCTATCCTTTGCAGTTAAGCACCTCCAGTGCTACAGCCATCCATACCAAAATTCTGGTCACGGCTAGGGGTTTTATTTCATGAATATATATATAAATACATATATTAATTAATGGCTTACTATTTGATCATTCCACTTTTAACAAGCATGCGGCTTAGTACTGCCAAATTATATCTCAACCAATCTTTCACATGCAATATTACATATATTCAAGGTCATTTCACACCAATTCATAAAATATAGGTTCAAGTTGATCAAGACTATGACTTGCCTTCCGCGTCGTAAAATACAGCAGTTGATGTCGGGTCAGCAGTGAAGTCCTCGAACTCTGGCTCTGACTTTGAGCAAAGATCAAACAAGAAACCAAGAATCACAACCTTTCAACACATTATTATACTACATGCAATAATGCAAAGATGAAATGTCTAGATGATTCTGGAATAATTGGGTAAGCTGATTAGGGCTAACTCACAGAATTAGGGCGGAAGATGGGTGCTAGGGACTTTTAGGGTTCCAGAGTATGGAAACAATATTAAGTCCGCGGCTGGTTTGCCCAAAATCGACGAATGTCTTCGGGTCAACGTTCGGTTCAAGGCGTCGACAAAGGATCAATGGTTGATAGAGAGCTCAACTCAAGTTGTGATAGAAGAAGGAATTGTAGATCACAACCTTAGGAATCTAAGGGACAAAGTTATTTTCAAAATGCACATCTGGAAGGAAGTGAAAAGGGCTAATGCCACTGGCTGGCATAGATTGGCATTGGGCTGACATGGCCAGAAACTAGGGTTTGCCGTATCTTTTGATCTAGGGCTCCAATTGATGCACTACTTTGTCTGGGAGGTAGGCTTTGATAACAGGAACAAATAGTTCAACAGGTTCCAAGACTGAAGATGGCCGGAAAGTGGTGAAGACTGGCAAAGAACACGGTGGCTTGAGTATCAAGTCATGGCACTGGACAGAAATTAGGGCATAGCGATAACTTCTGTTTTAGACCGAACTAGACATTGAGCTAGTAGACAAAATTGTTCAGGAGATCGAGATGCATCTGAGGGACAAGGTGGCTGGAGCTGGATAGGCGGAGAATAGATTTCCGGTGGCCGGCGCCGGAGACGAAGACACTGGATTTGGGGGTTTTTGCTAGACAGGATTTGAACTCAATTCCAAGCTCAGGGAGTAGAAGGGATACATTTAGAAACTAATGGCATGATTAGTTTGGTCATAGCATCACCGGAGAAGTCTGGCGATGAGCGCCGGCGACTGGTGAAGCTCGAGCTTAAAGATAGCTTCAATCTTGCTTAATTCTAAAATCTGGATTCACTGGCTTGCTAAATAAAGCTCACTGATCAATTTACTCTACTGGATCGAAGGCTAATTTGGATTGAATCAAATTGTAAAGCTGGAATAGGGGTTTTAGCAATTCCAGCGATCACCAGCGATGTGGGGCACGGGGATTCTATTATATGATACAGCACAAAGAGTTTGATGAGGGGAACTCACTGGTGGCTTCAATTTGGAGTTTGGCGAAGCGAGGTGAGCTAGCGTCGTCGACCTCCTCGGCGGCTCGCCGGAGAAGAAGACAACAGTGAAGAAGATTTGGTTATTTGCTGAGAAGCTCTAGAGAGCAATGCTGGTGACAAGGGAGCTGCTCGGGACTGCTATTTCAGGGCAAGGCAAAATGAAGCAAAGCTTACTGCTTGGAGGCTAGATGCTTGCACCGATGTACCTTTGGGTTGAAGCAACGACGAGCAGGTGAAGCTTCTCTCTGGCGCGCGAGCTGCTGGTGAGTTGGACAAGGACTGCCATGGCGATAACTGAGGTGCCAACAAGTGTGCACATGCAAACACGGTTGTGAAAAAGCACGGGCTAGAGCGGTGCTGATCGGCGGCGAAAACACGGCGGCAAGGCGCTCCTGGTCGTGGTCGCAACGGCGCTAGTCAAAGTGAAGCACTGCACATTGTGGTCGAAGTCGATGATGAGCACTGTGCACCACTGGCCGAGGTCGAAGATGCTGATGCAAACAACTTCTCTGGTCGTGAACAATAGGTGAGGTCGAGCCAGGGACCTGATTGCAAGATTCTTTGTTTGAATTCTGGACTGATTTGTAATTTCTTATTTAGAGATAGATAATTTGCAATCTGATTTCATAGATGAGTATAAACTTATATCTTATACTCATCCAGCAAGAAATTTGGTAAAATCTATCATGATTTGATGATCTTTGATATAAACTGAAAATAAGGTATTTAGGGTAAATTAAATCTGAGTTTTTTGTCGATTTCGAATTGTGGACTCTAAGATGAGATTTTGGAATCTAGACAGAAGGGAAAATTGTATCAAATAGCATTTGGAAGAGATTTACTGAAGAAATTCTGAATTTGGAGTTAATTTGAAGATTTCAGCCTTTTTGGGTTTTCGGATATCAGAAAAAGGACTGATTTGCGATACAATTTGGACTGATCTGTGAAAAAGGCTTAGATGATGAAATCTGACTGCCAACTTTCTGGATTAAGGTATTGGCATACCCATGATCATAATCCAAGAATAATCTGGTCTGGGTTAGATCAAGATTTGGCTAAATCTGAGTTCAAAGTATTTAAGGTAATTAGGATATTAATTACAATCCTGTTTTCGAAAACAGAAAAGGATTGCAAGATCTGAAAGTTAGAGATGGAATTGAATCTGGCTTCTGAAGGCTTTTATGTTTAGAGTAACTGATAGGTCTCATATGAGTAATCTGATCTTGATTTGGATTTACAGGGAAGATTTTGAGATATTTGGGGCTTAGGATAGATTAGGGTTGAACTGATCTTGCTAGTACTACAGAGATACATGCATGCATGATTTTCATCAAAAAGAAATTTTCACCCCTAAACCGAGGGTGTTACTGATGAGGACATCACTTCTTCGGATACACGCACTCCTCCGCTTGTTACACAAGGACCAATAACGCGCAGCAAAGCCCGATTGTTGCATTGCCAGGTGAACTCGTTCCTAAGTTTATATATATATGATTTTGAGAATGGTTTACTATCTAATAGTGATAATATTGTGCTTAGGAACTATGGAGAGGACCAGCAAGGACACAAGGACCAGCAAGGAGCCCAAGTCGAGTTGGAGTCCGGGGTGGATTCGAGTTGGAGCCTGGTTCGCCCATCCAGGAGCAGCCTGCCTTCAAATGATCATAACTCCCTCATACGAAGTCCGATTGGGATGTTCTTATACTCCACAGAGAAGCCCACGACGAGATCTTTCCAACGGATCTAGTAACTCCTCAAATTCCTTCGGGATCGCTGGAAATTGACAAAACAAATTTTGACCAGATTCTGATTGGACTGAGTCGTTGCTGCGTCACCTTTTTTTTTTGTTGGGTCAAGTCCCGTGTATTGAGTTCGAGTCCGAGTAGGGAAAGAGTCCATGTCGGTTTCAGGTTTCCTTACCTGGCCACCGATCTCTTTTACCTCTTCTATATAATCATACTGAACCATTAGGGTTCTGCGGGTTTTGTTTAGTCATAGTCTTTCCTTCGTGAAGCTATTGAGATATTCTTCTTGGTCGGCTAGATCAACATCAATATCTGTATTCGTAACCCCAAGTCTTTTTCGTGATTCAATCTATATTTGCAATTTCAGATTGCTTGTTTATCTTGTTCTTGCTTGTTCTTCGATTGCTTGCAGGAATAGATCTTCGTGATCAGGTCGATCGTGCTTCTAGTTCGGTCGATAACAATCCGAAGTTGGTTCAGCGATTGCCAGGGTGTATCAGTCGTGTACGGTTGGTAGCCGGATTGTGAGAGTCGTCTTCACAAATCGATAGTTCTTGTTCTCATCGAAAGATCGGACCGCCCGCGCCGCCTCATTTGGTATCAGAGCACGGTTGATCGGTGAGAATATCCTTTTTTTTTTAGTGCTGTCTTATACCGAAAAGTGCACAAAAAAAAATTTTAGGGTTAGATCATCCTTGTCCAAACCAATTTGCGCCTGCAATATCTTTTTGGTTTTTCCTCGGTTGAATCTTTGCTACATCGTCGTATCGAGTTGCTGGTCTTAGCGTATAACCTTTAGAGTTTCGAGTTGAGATCACACCTCTGCTCAGGCCGCTACCACACCTGCCTACCACTGCATTTATCTACCTTGCATCTGTGTGTGCCAGTAAAGAAAGGGGAATCCGACTCCCAGTGGTTTCGGATTGGTAAAAGGAAGGTAGTCCATCTCGTATCGGTCTCGGAAAACCGATCACCGTTTTCTTGTCGGATTCAAAAAAAAAAAAGAAAAAGAAGGTTGTTGACTCGGAAAAAAAGGAAAAAAAATCTATATATATATATATATATATATAAAGAAAAGAATCAAAATAAAAAAAATGCGAGAAGGATCAAATTTTGAAAATTGTGATCGATGTGTTGAGAGACAGAGAGAGAGAGATTTACCCCTGTAATTTTCCACTTTTTCGACCATTGTGCCATATCGTCACCACAGCCTCCCCACAGCCATTCGTGAACTTTGCTAACTTGCTGTTGCCGACGTCAAAAAAAAACTGAGCTTTTTACCTTTGTGCCCTCACACACATCTCTAGTTTGGTTTAGCCTAGGCCAGCATACTAGTGACTAGTACTTTGAGCAACTTTTCAACCTTGCATTCTCGGAACTGATCATTGCTAACCTTTGCTACATACTTGAGCCTGTCCAATCTACACTTTCTACTGACGTACAGGTACTGATCGCTTGCAATCGCTTTAACCAATCTTTGGAGCGTTTGAGACATTCACTAGCAACCGATCACCACCTGCTGCTTGGTAAGAATCGGTAAGAGCTTGATAAGAAGCTTGACTGTGAGAGAGTTTGAGCCACCTACACCAAGTAGTTGATAGGGATATATCACTATGATTTTGTTCCTTGTTTGCTACTAACCATGTCAGATTCGGGTAATAAAAGCGAGGAGAACGACGGCCCACTTACACCTCATACGAAGGGCATCGTACAACACTTCAACCACTTGCTGAATACGCACACTGAGCATATCGAAGGGATTCTAGACCGCAATAACGAAGCGCTCGCTGCACTTACCACTCGAGTGGAGCAATTGGAGAAGAAAGGAGCACCGGTTGCCTCGGCTACCAATGATGTGCATCGACGCCAAGCATGGGCTGATGAGGTCAAAGATGATTTCAATGCCGAAGGAAATCAATATGCTATTGATACGGAGTCCGATGGAGGATTCAATATCAACAATGATCGTGACCATTGGCGTCTTCGTTTCAATCGCAACGGTATGAGAAGGATTCCACCATGCGAGGTACGTGGTCATGATGACTCACTCCGTAAGATTAAATTGACCATACCTTCATTTACTGGAAAGTATGACCCTGATGCCTATCTCACTTGGGAACTAGCTATAGAACAAAAATTTGCTTGCTTTGAAGTTTCCGAAGATAAGAAAGTTAGGGTTGCTACGAGCGAGTTCACTGAATTTGCATCTGTTTGGTGGAGTGAATATTGTCGCAATAACCAGAACATACCTAGAACATGGAATGCTTTGAAGAGAGTCATGAGACATAGATTTGTGCCTTCATATTATGCTCGTGATTTGCTGAATAAATTGCAACGTCTGAACCAAGGTAGTAATTCTGTAGAGGATTATTATCAAGAGCTGCAAATTGGTATGTTATGTTGTGGTTTAGAAGAAACCGATGAAGCTAAAATGGCTAGATTTTTGGGAGGTTTAAATCGAGACATTCAGGACATTCTTGACTATAACGAATACAACTCTATCACTCGACTGTTTCATCTTGCTTGTAAGGCAGAGGGAGAAGTACAGGGACGAAAGTTGAGGCCGAGAGGGAGTTTCGGAGGTGCCCAACCGAAAGCTCCATACAACACATCTAGCCGAGCACCTGCACCGAGTTTCTCCAGCAACAACCGACGTCCTAGTGCTTCCACAATACCCTCACGAGTGACCGAGACGAGTAAGAGTACAGTCCAAGCCCCCGCGCAAAGTTCATCATCGGTTGCTTCTGCCGGAAGAGCACGAGAAACACAATGCCACCATTGTAAGGGGTTTGGTCATATCATGCGTGACTGTCCTAGCCAGTGAGCCCTACTCATAAAGGATGATGGTGAGCACACTTCAGCCAGTGATATTGAAGAGGAATATACTATGCTTGCAACTGACCACGCAATTGAAGGGAAACAAGCTGAACATGAACAATATGGTGATGAAATTAATGATCGATATTGGAGCATCATTTTGAAGCGTGTGCTTAGTGCACAAATGGAGCGTGCTGAACAGAATCAACGTTACAACTTGTTCCAAACAAAGTTCGTTGTCAAGGACCGATCATGCCGTACGATCATTGATGGAGGAAGTTGCAACAACTTAGCCAGCACGGACATGGTCAAGAAGCTTGGCTTGACCACGAATTAGCACCCTCGCCCTTACTACATTCAATGGTTCAACAACTGTGGTAAGCCGAAGGTAACTCGCACTGTGAGAGTACACTTTTCTATTGGTTCCTATCATGATTATGCTTATTGCGATGTCGTACCTAAGCAAGCATGTTCCTTATTCTTAGGTAGACCATGGCAATATGATAGAGATGTTTTGCATTGTTGGGGGAACTCCCAGGGGCTCCACGAAGTCCTGCAAAATCCCAAGTGAGACCCGGAGTGTCACCGGGCCCCCGGTGAGTCCCGAAGAGTCACCGGACCCCCGGTGAGTCCCAAAGAGTCACGGGCCCCCGATGGCGCCTGGGGCCTCGGGAGGATAACTGCTGACCGAAGAAGCCTTTGGGGGGCTGGCGAGGACACGTGTCGAGCATCTGAGCCGTCCTCCTAGCCAAAGGACTTCAACACCCTTCAATCCAACGGTCGTAGTTAGGGCTTTTTGGTCTTTTGTATTTCCTAGGGGCTATATATACCCCTCTTGTACCTCTTTTCAGTGGATTTGGATTCATTTGAATTAACACAAAATATCAGGCTCCCTTGGAGACCTCTCCCTGAGCGTATACCTCCCCAGCGGACTCGCGCCCGGAGAGAGCCAACAGGACTAGGGCCCCCACTGGGACCCGAACCTGTATAAAAACCGCTGTGTCAATTTCTATGTTGCCCGGCGGGAGGTGACCGGTTACTCGGTCAGCTCGCGCACACTGTACACGTGCGGCGCACATCCGAAGGAACCTGCCGGGGTATCCGTAATACCAGGACAGTTGGCGCCATCCGTGGGGACTTCGTGACGAATCGCCATGGCTCCCCCAAGAACCAGAGCTCAAGCCCTCTCGTCTCCCGATGGTGCTGGCCCCAGCAACTCAGCGCCACCTCCGCGAGATGATGCCTCCATGACCCTACCGTCCGGGGGCGCCTGGGGGGAGGAGCTGTCTCCCCCACCCGCGGTCTCTGGTAGAAGGGTCCCCACTTCTGACCTGGTGACCGCAACCGAGGTTGCGGGCCCTAGCGCCCCCCAACTATCCATTCCGGTCTCCGGAGATCCTCTGCTGGGGGCTTTGATCCAGGGCCAGCTTCGCACCCAGCACACCCTGGAGGAGCTAATGCGTGTCCTGGCGCGACCCCCAGCTCCTGTCTACTCGCCCCCATATCCGTTTATGGGGGCACCGCCCCAATTCTTCATGGGGCACCCCGCCTTTCCCGTGCCGGGAATGTTCCCCACTCCAGGAGGTGCGCCCGCGCCTGGGGCATATCCGGTCCCGTGAATGCTTCCCGCGCCAGGGGGTCAACTCGTCGCCGAGTCCTCCCCTGCTTCGGGGAGTTACCCGACCCCGGGACCAGAACTCCCGCGATCGGCTACCGACGTGCCGGGGGCCTCCCTCGCACCAGAAGAGACCTCCACACCTAGGCCCGAGAGCCTTCGAGGACCGATGCTTGGAGCCGGTGCGGCGCCCGCTCCTCCAAACACCCCGAAGACCCAAACCGCGATTGCTCCAGCCGCCGCCCTGAGTGCGGACCCAGCGCCTGGCCCAGTCCACGCACCGGCGGCGTCCACTGGGACAATGGAAAACGCACATCAGCTCCCTCCCCCTCCAGGGCCGCCCTTACGGGCACCCCCGGCCGATCAAACCCGCTTCACTAGAGAGGAGGTCAAGGGAATGCCGAACTCACGGGCGCATGGAGACGCACTCCCGACTCGCCCGGGGGAAGAGACCGTTTAAAGAAGCTGCTACCATCACCGCGGAATACCTCGATGCGCAAGAGGTCAGCTCAACCAACCCCGCGGAAAAGAGGCGATACCGTCGCACCGACGGACCACAGGCACCCTCCCAGACTCCGACAATGAGCATCCGTCCCCGGTGAGAGAAGACAGCGACCATGAATCCCCCAAGGAAGTTGAGGGGGCCAATCAGCCATTGTGCAGTCGCCTCCAGTGCATCCGCCCGCCGCATATCGAGCATTACAACAGTGAGGCCGATCCTTACGAGTTCGTGCAGGTGTACTCCACGGCCATCTCGGCGGCTGGGGGGGATGAGACAGTGCAATGCAATGTCTTCCCCCTCTACCTCACGGGCATCGCCCGCTCATGGTTCTACAACCTGAGAGCTGGGTCCATCAAGTCTTTCGTGCAGTTGAAGCGCGAATTTTGCGCGAACTTCCAGGGGAACTATGTACTCCCCTTAGACTCATCCCAGCTCTACACTGTCCGGCAAAGGACGGGGGAGACCATCCGCAGCTTCTTTTAGCGCTTCTGTCAGGTAAAAAGCAAAGTGGCGCACGTCCCCGACTCCACAGTCATCGAAGCGTGCAAGAGCAGGATACTCCCCGGGGAGCTCCACCGGAGGCTTTCTCAGAGCTGCCCAACCTCTGCCGACGTGCTCTTCACTGTACTCGAGAAGTACGCCCGTGCGGAGGAGGACGATCTTTGGAAGAAGAACCAAGGGGCTCCTGCCCCCACCGGTCGGGAGGCTAGAGATCCCCCCAACAAGCGTCCCCGGAGAAACGATCGCGGTGAGCCACGGCCTCGGGACGCCTTCGTCCTCGACGGCGGAGGCGGCTCGTGCGACGGTGGCAAAGGCGGTCGTGCTCCCCCTAAGTCAAAAGGCTACGGGGGGGACAGTCGTCCCGCGGGCGCGAGAGCCACTCCAAGGAAGGCAAAGAGGGCACAGCCAAGATGTGGTGTGCCTTCCACAAATTAAGTACCCACGCTACTCGAGAATGCCATCAGCTTTTACAGCACTTTGCGGCTTTTCTCGACCAGCGCGGGCAGGGGGGAGGGGGCCCTGCCTCCTTGCCTCCCTCGACGACCTTGCCGGCGCTTCCCGCTCCCGCGGGTGAGCAGCAAAGACAGACGCAAGAAGGGGGCTCAGGTCAGGAACTCCCCTTCCAAACCTCCCAAAGGCGTATAAACGTCATTACGGGGGGATCCGCCTCGAGATGGGACTCCAAGCGTCAGCGCAAGTAGTATGCGCGAGAGGTGAAGGTCGTGGGGGTGCTGCACACGTCTCCGCCACTGAAATGATCAGACATCCCCCTCACCTTCACAGCGGAAGACGCGCGCGGGGTTCGCTTCCTGCATCACGACGCGCTCATCGTCTCGGCCACAGTCTACAACTGCCAATTAGCGCGCATCCTCGTCGACGGCGGAAGCTCCGCCGATATCTTATACCTGAAGGCGTTCAGGGAGATGCAAGTCAATGAGAAGTTGCTGCAGCCCGCACTTGGGCCGCTGCAAGGCTTCGTTCCCGGGAAGACCATCCACCCAGTGGGGAAGGTCGACCTCCCGATGACCTTTGGCACCCCAGAAAACTACCGGACGGAGATGGTCTGGTTTGATGTTGTGGATCTCCCCTCTTCATACAACGCCATTATGGGGAGGACCACAATCAACCATCTAGGGGCGGCAATTCACCAGAACTACCTCTGCGTGAAGATCCCTGGGCCTCACGGTGCGATCACCATTCGAGGCGACCAGAACGTGGCCCGCGCTCTTTACGAGCACGCCACCGCTGCCATTGGAAACGTCAACATGATCAAGACTCCGGGGGAAGAGAACCCCCACGAGCCTAATGCCCTGGCCGCTTCTTCCGGAAGGCCACTCCCGAGGCCACGCCCCGAGGGGGACCTCCGGAAAGTTCAAATGTCCTCAGGAGATGAAGAGAGGACCGTCAGGATCGGAGCAGACCTCCTCGAAGAACACGCGGAGCAACTCGTGGCCTTCCTCCGTGAAAAGTCAGACGTTTTCGCGTGGGAACCCTCGGACATGCAAGGCATTGCCCGAGATGTCATCGAGCATAAGCTCGCAGTGACCCCCGGCCGCCTCCCGGTCAAACAAAAGTTGAGGAAGCTCTCCCTCGAGCGCCAAGACGCCATCAAGGTCGAGATTGCCAAACTTCTAGAGGAGGGATTTGTGCGGGAAGTCTTGCATCCAGATTGGCTGGCAAACCTCGTCCTCATGAAGAAGTCAAGTGGCAAGTGGAGGATGTGCGTGGACTTCACCCACTTTAACCGCGCTTGCCCGAAGGATAACTACCCACTCTCGTGAATTGACCAACTGGTTGATTCGACCGCGGGGTGTGAATTCATGACTTTCCTCGACGCATATTCGGGCTACCATCAGGTTCGAATGGCAACGGAGGACGAGGAAAAGACGAGTTTTATAACTCCCCTCGGCACCTTCTGCTATGTCCACATGCCCTTCGGGTTGAAGAACGCTGGGGCAACTTTCCAGTGTCCCATGACGCTGGTCCCGAAGGACCAAATCGGCCGCAACGTAGAGGTCTACATTGACGACGCAGTCGTCAAAAGCCTTCGTGCGGCCACCCACATCGACGACCTGGCGGAGACCTTCCACAGCCTCCGCAAGTACGGGTTGAAACTCAACCCAGAAAAATGTGCCTTTGGCGTACGCGGTGGGAGGCTGCTTGGCTTCCTTGTGTCCCAGTAGGGTATTGAGGCAAACCCCGAAAAAATTTGGGCCCTGCTGGACATGCCACCTCCGCACTCCGTGAAAGACGTACAAAGACTTACCGGCCGCTTAGCCGCGTTGGGTCCCTTCGTCTCGCAGTCGGGGGAACGTGGACTCCAGTTCTTCAAATTCCTCCAAGGCCTCGGGGGGTTCAAGTGGACTCCCGAGGCCCAGACAGCATTCGACGCGCTAAAGAAGTACCTCGCGAGTCCTCCCATGCTCGTGAGCCCATCCTCGGAGGAACCATTACTCCTTTACCTCGCTGCCACCCCAGTCGCTGTGAGCGCGGTGCTTGTAAGAAAGCAAGATGGGAAACAGCGCCCCATGTACTACGTAAGCGAGGCCCTGCAAGGGGCTAAGACGCGGTACACACAGGTGGAGAAGTTGTGCTACGCCCTCCTCATGGTGTCACGGAAGCTCCGCCACTACTTCCTCGGACACCCAATCACGGTCTCATCATCTCTCCCCCTGGGGGAAGTGGTGAGAAACAAGGAGGCCACCAGCCGAATTGGGAAGTGGGGAGTCGAGCTTGCTCCTTTCTCCCTCACCTTCACGGGCCGCTCTGCCATTACGTCGCAAGTCCTCGCTGACTTCGTGGCATAGTGGACCCCGACCACCGAGGCGAACGGAGAGACTCCCCACGCCCCCCCGGTGTCGGGACCACTGGACACTCATGATCGATGGCTCGTTATGCCTCGCCGGGGCCAGCACGGGGGTGGTTGTCCGGAGTCCCAAGGGGAAGGCACTGGAGTACGCTACCAAGCTCAAGTTCCCGGCTACGAATAATGTTGCCGAGTATGAGGCTTTGCTCCTGGGATTGCGCCTTGCGCGCTCCTTAGGAATCCGCCACCTCCTGGTGAAAGGAGATTCCCAGCTTGTGGTCAACAAAATGGACAAGTCCTACTTGTGCCATGACGCGAACCTGAGTCTTTACTTGGGGGAGGTGCGGAAGATGGAAAAATACTTCGAAGGCTTGGAGGCCCGACATATCCCCTGGCGGGATAACGACCGGGCCAATGCCTTAGCCCGGGAAGCCAGTGCCCGAGAATCTCTCCCCAAGGGTGCTTTTCTGGAAATCATCATGAAGCCCTCAACAACCCTTCCGGACACGAACCTCGGGGTTTGCGTCCCAGAGATTTCCAAGATCACTCGGACCGCATCATGGATGGATCCCCTCATCTCCTGCATAAGGGACGAGGGGGAACCTTCCGGCAATGCCGAGGTGAAGCGCCTCCGCGCCAAGGCCCGGGCATACATCCTGCTAGAGGGGAAGCTTTACAAGCGGGGAGCTTCTGCCCTTCTCCGCTGCCTCCCGCGAACAGAAGGGCTCTGGCTCCTCGAGGATATACACTCGGGGAACTGCAAATCCCACTTGGCCCCGCGGGCGGCCGCGGCGAAGGTCCTCCGCCAAGGGTTTTATTGGCCCACGCTGGTCCGCGACACGGGGGATCTGATCTCCGCATGCGAGGCCTGCCAAAGGATGGTGAAGGGCACCAGGCTGCCCTCCGCGACGCTGCAAACTATCCCAGTTACTTGGCCCTTCACGCCCTGGGGAATGGATCTCCTTGGTCCCTTCCCCCCAGCACCCGGGGGCTACAAGTACGCGGTGGTCGCTGTGGATTATTTCTCCAAGTGGGTGGAGGCTGAGCCCTTGGCCAGCATCACCTCCCGCGCGGTGCACCATTTCTTCTGGAAAAATATCGTATGTCGCTTCGGGATCCCCCAAGAAATCACCGTCAACAACGGGACCCAATTCGACTTGGCATATTTCAGGGAGTTCTGTGAAGGCTTAGGGACTACCCTCCATTTTGCTTCCGTGGCTCATCCCCAGAGCAACAGAGCTGTCGAAAGGGTCAACGGCATGATCCTGGAGGGCCTACGTCGACGGCTTGAACAGACCTTCTCCAGGCGAGGCACATGCGTAGAAGAGCTTCCAAGCATCCTCTGCTCCATGCGCACAACCCCTAGCCGAGAGACAGGGTGCACGCCTTTTTCGCTCGTGTACGGGGCCGAAGCAGTTCTCCCCTCAGAAATCGGTTTTCGATCGCTGCGGGTCGAGCTCTTGGACGGAGCCACGACCGCAGTGCACCAAACCAATGAGGCCAATCAAAGGTTGGAAGTCGACCTCGTTGAAGAAGAATGCGACCGAGCACTCCTCCACCACGCCATCTACGAGTGCGAGATGGCGCACGCATACAACCAGCGCGTGCACGAAAGGGCCTTCCGCCTCGGGGACTTGGTCCTCAAGCACGTGACTGACCCCCAAGCCCAGGGCAAATTATCCCCCAAGTGGGAGGGCCCGTACAGGATCTCCGCGGTCCTGGGCTGGGGACCCTACAAGCTCTCCACACTCGAAGACCAGGAGCTGATGCACACTTGGAACATAAGCTTGCTCCGCAAGTTCTATGTTTAGCCTCCGAGCTCGCCACCTCCCCCGCCGCGGTTCCACGGGGGGAGGCATTTGTACTGACTGTTCCCTCCCTCGCCGCTTTTTCACGGGGGCAGGCGTTGTATCTCATCCTTTATTAATACAAATGGATTTTTTGTTCAACTCTGGGATTTTGTGTCCCTCTCCCGCTGTGACCACGCAGGGGGGGTGTTATGTTTTCATTAACTCGAATGGCTTTTTCTACTTCAACGTTGGAATTTCTTACAGGAGTTTCCTCTTCCGCCTAAAAGGCGACGCCTCCTCTATAAAAATGCCTTCCCCGCGAGGATGCCCTCTCCGTGAGGACATAGGCTATCACGGCCTAAAGTCCCGACAACGGGAGCCCAGCTCCCATAGGGCGGCTTACTGTAACCCCTCGTGGACTGAGGGGGTAAGCGGCAACCCAGTTCTCACGAACTGCGGTAATGAGTCACTTCGAGAGACTAGTTCCCCCGCGAACACTCTACACCCGCTACCGGGTCACGGAACCCTCCTAAGGGAATATCCTTTGCCCCCTAGGACAGACAGGAAAATTGGCCTTCGGAATTCATTATCTCAAAAGACTCAGACCGGGAATCCTTCCGATAAGTTCCCCGCCTCCATGCAACCAAGCAAACCTCTCCGGTTTCTCGGTCAGCCACCTCCACTAGTCCCCGGGACTCCCGGCGGCGGGCTACATAAGCTAAGTACCCACTGCAGTCCGGGCCTCTTCAATCCTTACCCACAGCGCGCGGAGCTAAGCTACACCCCGCTGTGGGGGGGGGGGGGACCGGGCCCGGACGGAAAAACAGCGACCTAACGTGGAAGATTTTGAAATTTCGGAAACAAAGATGATCTCGATAACCTTGAAGAAACCCTAAAGACATGGCAAATAAATAAGTCTACAACCTTATTAATACAACATTGCACTAAGGGACAACCCCCCGGTGGGCTAAAAGTGCCCCCGAGATAAGACCCGAGCGCGCGAGTACAGCCCGGGGAGTTAGGCTCCCATGGTAAACTACTTTGAAGGACGACCCCCGAGAAGCAACTACACCTAATAATCCCGGAGGACTTCCGAGATCTCCCGAGAAAGATCCTTGTACAAGCCCCTTACGCGCCAAAGAGCCCTCCGAAGGAGATCCTCCGGCCAGTACTCATAGCCAGCCGGGGGTAGTATCCTGAGCGGGCGGACCTTTAGAGACCCCGGCCTCGGTGGAGATAACTCGGCGCGACAATCATCGAAGTTCCTCAGGTGCCACTCCGGGAGCCATCGCAGCCGAGCCGGCTCCCCGGAGGCACCTCCCTTCACGGAGACTAGGCCGCCAGACGCTCTCCCGGCTGCCAGACTTAGTAAAATCGAGGCCGCCTCGGCGCTACCTCAGCTAGACCTCCCGGGCGACCCACGAGCACTCTCCGAAAGACGCCCCACAGGGCAGGAAAACCCCGAGAAAGTGATATCTAAAGACACCTGCTGACAAGTTGAACACACTTAGCAAAAGTACTACTTTATTCATATTAAAAGATATTTACAAGTTCCCGGGGCCCTTTCTAGAGAAGCTGCCCGGAGCAAAAGAAAAAAGGCCTGAAAAGAAAAGCCTAATCTATCCGGGGGGGAGGAGCTCATACTTGCCCGTCCTTGTTCCCCCCCGGGGGGACATCCGCGCTGGTTGTAGCATCCTGACCCGAGCGCCGGCCGCCCGTCTTCATGGCATCGGTAATCCGGTCGAAGAGGGCCTCGGCGGACCACTCCAGCTCCGCCCGCCGAGGGTTGAAGAAGGCGGGGAAGCTCCGGGGGACAAGCTCTCCGGTGACCCGGGCGCCCTCGCCGCGGTACTCAACGAGGGCCGCCGCCAACGCGATCACCGGGACGGCGAGGCCTCGCGACCGAGCCTCCGCAGCAGCCGGGATCAAGGAAACCTGCGCACCATTGAAGTGCGCGGCCTCCCCGACCGATGCCGGCGCCGGATCGGGGCCCGCTCCCCGCCCGAGCTCAATCCCGAGCTCCTTTAATGCAGAGTGGATCGCCCTACCTCCCGAGACTACGGCCTGGATGCCCAAAGCCACAGCCTCCCGCTCCACCTACAGCACCCTCCGGAGCCGAGAGGCCGTGTCCTCGACGGCAGCGAGCCGGGCCTGCACTGCGGCGAGCTCCCCAAGTGCCCGCTCCTTCTCGGAGCGCTGCGAGGCTGCGTCCCTGAGCTCCTTCTCCTTCCCGGCGCGCTCGAAGGCCACTATGTCCTCGGCAGCCCGGAGACGTGTGGCTAGCCGGGCCCTGAAGCCCCGGGCCAATGCAACCGTCTCCAAGGAAGCAACAATCAGAATACAAAAATCGGATGAGCGTAAGATTCAAATAACTCACCCAAAGTCTGGAAGCGATCACCGCGTCAACGTCACCCTCTCGCCCCCCAGGTCGCTCCCTCGGGAGGCCTCCCCACCGAGTAGAGCACCCTCCTCCAGAGTCCCACCATCGGAGGAGCCGGAAGCTTGGTCCATCGGCGGCGCCGGAACCCCAGGGCGGACAAACTGACCCTTACCCCTCCCGGGTACAGGGAGCGCCGACGCCGCGGGCCGGACCGCCGAGGAGCCCGTCTCTGGGGCCAGGATCGAGGCCATCGGCAGGCCGCCCGGCATCCGAAACCAGACAGAGACCTCGCTGGACGAGGGCTGCGGCAGGACCCCCGCGGGAGCAGGAGGCGGCGAGGGACTCGGAGCGTACATCTCCGAGTCTGAGCCCTGGCCATCCCCAGCCAGAACGCCGCCCGCGGGATCCGGCTCGCCAGGAGTGCCTAGGGCTACACCCGACGACCCAGCAAGCGCCGCCGCGGAGTCCTTCGAGGGGAGAAGCTAAAGGCGAAGACCGGGGCCTCGCGGGACTCCTCCGGGCTCGGGATCCCGCAGGGCTGCCTGACGGATGAGACCGCTTCGAGGGTCCGGCAGCAACCTCCTTCCCCCGCTTGCGTGAAGCAGGGGTGGGAAGAGGCACCCGGCCCGGGAGCCTCAGCCCGAACGCCTCCGCGACTACGTTCCGGGGAGGACCCTCCACGATGACGCGCACCACCCGCTCGTGCTCGTCCTCGTAGTATCGCCCAAGGAGGGTCACCGCGATCTCCTTGGCTCGACCATAGGACCTAACTGCAAAAAGGAAAGGAAGCAAGAGTTAGGAAAAATCTCCCGGCAGGGAGAAAGGGTCTGAGTACTTACGGTCCGCCACCTCCATCCGGGGTGGCCTGTGCGCCGCCGACATCCCCCTCCCTCGGCAGGTGTGGAACGGCACCACTCGGAGGAGGGCCATCTCCTCCGCCAGATCCCGCAAAGACCACCGGAATCGGGCCTCCGCCATCGCGGTAAGGAGGTCCATCTCCGCCACGGTCCACTTTGGAGCCACCGAGCCGCCGGACTGCGAATACGTAGAGGGCTCCCGTGAGTACGTCACCCCCGGGTCTCCTACCCGGAGGTAGAACCAGTGCCGGAGCCAGTCTCCCCAGTGGTCCCAGGAGGCTAACACCGGGTACTCGTCGGCGCGGCCCGGCGTCAACTAGATCATGATGGAGCCGAAAGATGACCTGGGGCCGCCCCTCCTCACCACCGGGCCCATAGCCGATGGCTCACAGAAGTATTGCAAGAGGCGCAGTGTGGGCTCCATCACGGTGGCCGTCTCGCACAACCAGATGAATAAACCCATCCGAACGAGGGTGTTCACGGTGAGATGGTTGAGCGAGAGGCCGTACACCTGTAGGAACTCTCGCAGCAGCTGGTGGACCAAAAGTCGGAGGACCGCCTCCACGAAGGCCTCGAAGGCCACCACCTCCCAGTCCTGGGGGCTCGTCACCTGCTCCGCTGGACTAGGGATCCTGATGTCTCCCGCACGGAAATAACTGCGCTCCAGGAAGATCTCAAGGGCCCCCAAAGAAAACTCGGTGGCCGCGAGGAAGTCAGAGGTCACCTCCTCAGGGGGCAACTCGGCGACCTTTGCGCGGCTCTTCGGCGCCATCGGGATGTCACCGGAAGTTACCGGGCGCTACCGGGATGTCACCGGGGATCACTGGGCGAAACTCACCGGAAGCTACCAGAAAGTCACCAGACGCTACCGGATCCTACCGGAAAGTACTACCGGAAATCACCGGGACAGATCACCGGATGCTACCGGAACCTACTACCGGAGGCTACCAGGATGTATCACCGGATGAAGCCACTGAAAGAAAAGATTTGTGGCCTGGGGGCTGGTGGACGTACTCAAACTAAAGGGTCCCCTCCTATTTATAGGCGGTGGAGGGGGACCCAGATGCCCGCCACATGTCCACAAGACAATCAAGGCCGCAAAGCTGAACCGTCACGCGCAAGACGAGGCGACGCGAGTGCGGACGCTTCGAAACGGCGCGTCGATTCGCAGATAGGCGCGTCCCGCGAAAAAAAAGGCTCGGGAGCCGAAATGCTGCTACGGCACAAGGCACTTCATGGGAGACTAGGCGTCATCATCGGGAGTTTCGCATACCCATCGGGGGCACTTAGTGCCCCTGAGGCCCTGGGGGGCTGCGGTTGGGGGAACTCCCAGGGGCTCCACGAAGTCCTGAAAAACCCCCCGGTGAGACCCGGAACATCACCGGGTCCGCGGTGAGACCTGGAGGGTCACCGGGTCCCCGGTGAGTCCCGAAGAATCACCGAGCCCCCGGTGAGATCCGGAGGGTCACCGGACACCCGGTGACACCTAGAGCGTCACCGGACCCCCGGTGAGTCCCGAAGAATCACCGGGCCCCCGGTAGCGCCCGGGGCCTCGGGAGGATAACTGCTGACCCAAGAAGCCTTTGGGGGCTGGCGAGGACACGTGTCGAGCATCTGAACTGTCCTCCTAGCCAAAGGACTTCAACACCCTTCAATCCAACGGTCGTGGTTAGGGCTTTTTGGTCTTTTGAATTTCTTAGGGGCTATATATACCCCTCTTGTACCTCTTTTCAGGGGATTCGGATTCATTTGAATTAACACAAAATATCAGGCTCTCTTGGAGACCTCTCCCTGAGAGTATACCTCCCCAGTGGACTCGCGCCCAGAGAGAGCCAACAGGACTGGGGCCCCCACTGGGACCCGAACCTGTATAAAAACCGCTGTGTCAATTTCTGCGTTGCCCGACGGGAGGTGACCGGTAACTCGGTCAGCTCGCGCCATTGTACACGTGCTGCGCACGTCCGAAGGAACCTGCCAGGGTATCCGTAATACCACGACATGCATCATGGTAGAACTAATCAATATACTCTCATGTTTAAAAAAAAAAAGATCACTTTGCTACCCGTGTCTCCTGAAGCAATTTTAAACGATGAATTGGAGAGAGCTAATAGAGAAAAGGAGAATAACAAAGGTGAAAATCAGATTGTCGCTAAACCACTTGCTGAATCGAAAAGAACGAACCTAGTTCTAACCATGCTGAAATTAAATTGAAAGGTTCTGTTTTGCTTGCTACCAAATAACTGAGATAGACCCTAATGCATCTGATTGCTATGCTTTAGTTTGCAAAAAAGTTTTGTTTTCACTTGAGGACATGCCTTCTTCTTTGCCTCCTGCTGTTGCTAATGTTTTGCAGGAGTTTGCTGATGTATTTCCGAAG
The DNA here is from genome assembly GCA_019359835.1 of Pharus latifolius. NCBI lineage: Eukaryota > Viridiplantae > Streptophyta > Magnoliopsida > Poales > Poaceae > Pharus > Pharus latifolius. The sequence goes on along the minus strand of CM033330.1, from coordinate 41,768,075 downwards.
GACGTACCACCGGGGCTGCCTGGAATTCGAGGGATTGAGCATCAAATCGATCTAATTCTAGGAGCCTCATTGCCCAACCGTGCGCCGTATCGAACCAGTCCACAAGAGACTGAAGATATTCAGCATCAAGTGCAAGACTTACTTGACAAAGGGTACGTACGTGAAAGCCTTAGTGCATGTGCTGTTCCTGTTCTTTTGGTTCCAAAGAAAGATGGATCATGGCGTATGTGTGTTGATTGTAGAGCTGTCAATAACATAATGTAACACCCTGAGTTAGGGGTGAAAATTTCCTTTTTCATAAATAGCATGCATGCATGTATCTGTAGTAATAGCCAGATCAGTATCTATCCTAAGCCCTAAAATCTCCAAAATCTATCCTGTGACCTCAAATCAGGATCAGATTGTTCAGATGTGACCTATCAGTTACTCTGAACTTAAAAGCCTTCAGAACCCAGATCCAATTCTATCTCTAACTCCCAGAATTATCAACTCCATTCTGTTTTCGAAAACAGAAATACCTTATATTACCCAAATACCCTAAGTTTCAGAAATACAGATTTAATCAAAATCTTGACCAAGTTCAGACCAGATTATTCCTGGAATATGATCATGGGTATGTCAATACCTTAATATAAAAAGTTGACAGCCAGATTCTATCATCTAGACTCTTTTCACAAATCAGTCCAAGAGTTATCGCAGATTAGTCCTTATCTGATATCTGAAAACCCAAAAAGGCTAAAATCTCCAGATTAACTCCAAATTCAGAATTTCTTCGGCAAATCTTTTCAAAATGCTATTTGCCACAAGTCTCTCTTCTGTGCAGATATCAAAATCGAACCCTAAATGCCAGAATTCGAAATCGACAAAACTTAAATCTTATTTACCCTAAATTACCCTATTTTTAGTTTGTATCGAAAACTATTCAAATGTGTCAAATCTTATCAATTACCTTTGCCAAATATCCTGTTGAAAATAATCTACCAGATTAGTGAAATCAAATTCAACTCTAACCTTCCAAATCTCCAGAATTACAGATTGGTCCAAATGTGAAAATCAAATATTGCAATCAGGCCCCTAATTCGACCAGGGAAGCAGCCAGTGCACGAGCAGTACTCGCCGTGTTTTGCTTCCTTGCGCCGTGCACGTTCACCGCCGGCCAAGCTTCGCCTGCAACTTGATCATGCATGCTGTTGCGCACGTGTCCTCGCCTCAGCCGTCACCATGGCAGCGCCGCTGCAACGTCGACGACCAGCGCCTGCTTCCCTGGGCGACCAGCAGTGACTGTTGTCAGCATCTTCTTGCCACGTCGCTTGCCTTGCCAGCCGTTGTCGCCACCGCTTTGCACTGCTCGACATGATTGAGTCCCAAGGTAGCAACAGCTTTGCTTCGCCAGTGCGCCGTCGCATCACCGCTCCTTGCTGTGTCTTCGCCGCTGATGTCCAGCACGCAAGCAACCTCATCACAGCAGTCAATCACTTCGTTGTCTCCTCCTTGCAAGCTTCGCCTGGCCTATTTAAACCCTACTGTGTGCAGCAGCTTCTCCATACTTCACCAGAAACTAGCCAAATTCCAACTCTCGCTGTTTCAGTCATCTTCTCCGGTGAGCCGTCGAGGAAGCTCACGGTGCCAGCTCACTTCACTGCATCTCCTGCCAAATTGAAGCTAGCAGTGAGTACCTCTCATCCTCCTGATTGTACTGTTGCATCGAATTGCTCTCCAGTGGACCCTAACGCCAGTGATCGCCGGAATTGCTAAATGCCCTGTTCCGGCAATGCAGCCCGATTCAATTCAAATTAGCTTTCGTATCTGTAAACAAAATTGATCAGTAAGCTAAATCAAGCATGCCTGTGAACTTAGAACAATCAATTAATCCCAATTTGAAGCTATCCCCAATTTGGCAATTTATTAGTTGCTGGCTCTCGTCGCCAAGACACACCGGCGATCCTCCGGCCAAATTGACGTCGCCAGTAGCTTACTCATACCCTTCTATCACTCCTAGGGCAAGGAATCGAGTTCAATCGGCTTGTGTTGAAAATGCCCAAATCCAGTGTTTCTTCTCCGGCGCCGATCACCGGAAAGCTTGTTCCAGCTATTTCAACCCTCGAAACCTTGTCTTTTAGATGTGCCCTAGCCTCCTGAGCATTTTTGTCTTCTAGCCCGACACCTAGATCGGCCTAGATTGGAAGATATAGCTTTGCCAAGTTTTTGTCCAGAACTGCTCCAGTGCAGCCAGTTCATCTCAGTTCATCATCAAATTTCTTGCTTTCCAGTCATTTCCTGCCCTAGATCCTGTTGACTTAATTGTTCCTGTTACTCAAGCCTACCTCCCAGACAAAGTGGTGCATCATTTGGAGCTCCAGATCAAAAGTTATGCTAAGCCCTAGTTTTTGGCATTGTCAGCTCTATGCCAGAGCTTGTCAGCCAGTGGCATTGACCTTGTTTACCCACTTCTGCTTGTGTAATTTGAAATCCACTTTGTCCACTGAATTTGTAGAGTTGTGATCTACATTTTCTTCTACTACCACAACTTGAGATAAGCATCCTAGCTTTTCTTAACAGCTATGTCCAAACTCTGATCCAAATGTCGATCTGTTGACATTCGCTGTTTTGATTAAACCAGCCACAAAATTGTTATCCCTATTGTAATCCTGAAACCCTAAGATTATCTAATCACCATCCTTAGCCCAAATTCCTTGAAACCCTAGAATCTCGACTCAGTTCAGTTTGCAGTTCAAATTATCTCCAGTATAGTTCAATCATTCTTGTTGAGCATTTCTGCATATAAGTCATAAAACATTTTAAATATTATAAGTAATCATTGTGTGTTTGCTTGTCGTCGAGCAGATTCAGAAGCTGACTTTGAAGATTTTGCTGTTGACCCGTCATCGACTGCTGTATTTTACGACGCGGAAGGCAAGTCATATCCTTGGTCATCTTGAACCTATATTTTAAATGTTGCTAAAACATAACCTTGAATATAGGCAATATTGCGTGTGAAAGATTGAGAATGGTTGATTTATGAATTGGCAGTACTAGACTGGTTACCTGTGAAATGTGAAATAAACAAGTTTTGAGCCATGAACTATTATATGTATCTATATACTTATATTCATGAAATAAAACCCCTAGCCGTGACCAGAAAAATGGTATGGATGGCTGTAGCACTGGAGGTGCTAGACTGCAAAGGATATGCAGGCACTGAAGGTGCAGGGTTGTGGATGGTCTGGTCACTAGCATATAAGGACTAGAATCTTGTGTTGTGCGTCTAGTGGCATGAACAACGTGCTAACCGCAAGCCTGGTATGGGACAGGCCTGAACAAGTAATTATGTGGATCGCACATGAAACCCCTGCATGAGATGTGTAGTGATGCACGATAAACACGGAGCGCGGCTCCCACACATATCACTGAAGGTGATCAAGCACGCTGACCCAGTAATGGGAATAAGCAAAGGGGTGGAGGTTTGGATACAACCTGCCACAACTGTGCCTTGCTGAGAGCCACAGGGTCGGAGGTGAATTGTGAGTAGAACATAACAAAAGTTCTTGTTATTTCCACCTTGCCGCTCACAGTATGAAGTGAGTCAGGGGTCCAATCATTTTGTTATGATAGGAAAGGTTTGAAAGTGGAATATCTTGCGGGTAAATTGGTACCTCTCTGCAGAGTTAAAAACGTATTCGAATACTCCGAGCTCCCGGGTTTATAGGAGTCTGCTGCGGTGGATTAAATCCACGGGGTGTGACACAAGTACTATTTTCTAAATAAAATATGTTTAATCAAGATTACCCAAATGACATGTGTTGTCATGATAAGGAGTGCTGCCGTGGGCTGTCGTGTGTCGACGTGTCGCGGTAGTGCTATAATCTAGTGAACATGAATGATGATGTTATATTATGAAAAGTGCTGCCATAAGATGAGATGAGAAAGGAAAAGATTATTTTACAAATATCCATAATTCTTGACTAGTCTAGGTTCATATCATCACTACTATATGTATCTACTCTTACCTATGACTTGCTGAGTACGTAAGTGCTCACCCTTGCAACATTCAACTCAATAGATGAAGCCTACTTTGATCAAGATGATGGCACGGAGTACTTCGTGGATCCAAAAGGAGGAGAATCAGTTCCGCCAGAACCCTGAAGTGTGTTGTTCTGCCGTCAACTTCTTTTGTGGGAGGGTCACCTATCTTCTGCTGCGTAGTTAAATATTTTGCTAAACCCTGAATGCCTTGTAGGCATTGTAATCCTCTTTATGTAATATTAAGGCCAGCAGGCCACACTGCTTAATATTTTGTGAGTACTCTGTTGCAATGTAATATACTCCTGTGTTTGACTCATCCTGGGAAGTCAAAGGGTTGTGGTTTGGGACTAGCTGCAGCGAGTTAGGTCTCTACAGGAGTAGTCGTTGTCCCAGTCTCGGGACGCGACACATAACAATTCGATATCGTCATCCTATTTCTAGGTTAGATGATATGCTTGATGAATTGAGTGGCTCTGTTGTGTTCTCTAAAATCGATTTGCGTAGTGGATATCACCAAATTTGCATGAAATTAGGAGATGAATGGAAAATAGCGTTTAAAACTAAATTTGGATTATATGAGTGGTTAGTGATGCCTTTCGGTTTAGTTAAAGCACCAAGTACTTTCATGAGATTAATGAATGAGGTTTTGCGTCCTTTCATCAACAAATTTGTGGTGGCATACTTTGATGACATTTTGATCTATAGCAAATCCTTGGATGAACATCTTGAACAATGCTGTTTTTACGGTTTTACGTGATGCACATTTGTTTGGTAACCTTGAGAAGTGCACGTTTTGCTCCGATCGAGTTTCGTTTCTTGGTTATGTTGTTACTTCATAGGGCATTGAAGTTGATGAAGCCAAGATCGAAGCTATTCAAAGTTGGCCAACTGCAACAACAGTCACCCAAGTGCGAAGCTTTCTTGGACTTGCTGGGTTCTATATACACTTTGTCAAGGATTTTAGTACCATTGATGCACCGTTGCATGAGCTCACCAAGAAAGGAGTTCTGTTTGTTTGGGGTCATGCACAAGAACAATCATTCAACATTTTGAAAGAGAAGCTTACGAACGCACCATTGCTCCAACTTCCTGATTTTGGTAAGACTTTTGAACTTGAATGTGATGCCAGTGGAATTGGACTTGGAGGTGTGTTAATTCAAGAAGGTAAACCTGTTGCTTATTTCAGTGAAAAGTTAAGTGGACCTAGTCTGAATTATTCAACTTATGATAAAGAATTATATGCTTTAGTTCAGACTTTGGAGACATGGCAACATTACCTTTGGCCGAAAGAGTTTGTTATCTATTCTGATCATGAATCTTTCAAGCATATTAGAAGCCAAAGCAAATTGAATCGTAGACATGCAAAATGGGTAGAATTCATTGAATCTTTTCCTTATGTTATTAAACACAAGAAAGGGAAGGAGAATGTTATTACTGATGCTTTGTCTAGACGTCACACTATATTATCTCAACTTGACTTCAAGGTTTTTGGATTAGAAACCATCAAACAGCAATATGCGCATGATGTTGATTTTAAAGATGTATTGCTGAATTGTAAAGCAGGAAGAAGCTGGAATAAATTAGTGATAAATGATGGCTTTGTTTATCGAGCTAACAAGCTATGCATTCCTGCTAGCTCTGTTCGTCTTTTGTTGTTACAGGAGGCACATGGAGGAGGTCTAATGGGACACTTTGGTGTTAAGAAGACGGAAGACATCTTGGCCTTTCACTTCTATTGGCCGAAGATGAGGCATGACGTCGAGCGCTACGTTGCACGCTGCACTACATGTCAAAAAGCTAAGTCACGACTTAATCCACATGGTTTATATATGCCTCTACTTGTTCCTAGCACACCTTGGGAGGACATTTCTATGGACTTTGTTTTAGGACTGCCTAGAACAAAGAAAGGGAGGGATAGTATCTGTGTTGTCGTGGATAGATTTTCTAAAATGGCACATTTTATACCTTGTCAAAAGAGCGATGATGCTACAAATGTTGCTGATTTGTTTTTCAGAGAAATTGTTCGACTACATGGAGTGCCAAATATGATTGTTTCAGATCATGACGCGAAATTCTTAAGTCATTTTTGGAGATCTCTATTGATCAAATTGGGGACCAAGTTGCTGTTTTCTACTACCTGTCATCCCCAAACCGATGGCCAAACCGAAGTTGTCAACCGCACATTATCCACCATGTTGCGGGCTGTTTTGAAGAAGAACTTGAAGATGTGGGAAGAATGCTTGCCTCACGTGGAGTTTGCTTACAACCGATCGCTGCATTCAACCACAAAGATGTGTCCCTTTCAGGTAGTATATGGGTTTGTTCCTCGCGCTCCTATTGATCTATTTCCTTTACCATCTTCGGAAAGGGTAAATATTGATGCTAAACGACGTGCTGCATTGATGCTTAAACTGTATGAAATAACTAAGGAGAATATAGAACGTATGAATGAAAAGTACAAGATTGCTGCTAATCAGGGTAGAAAAGAAATAATTATTGCACCGGGTGATCTTGTTTGGTTACACTTGCAAATAGAAATGTTTCCAGACTTAAGAAAATCAAAGTTGCTGCCTAGAGCTGATGGACCTTTTCGAGTGTTAGAGAGGATTAACAATAATGCATACAAGCTTGACTTGCCTGCAGATTTCGGGGTTAGTCCCACCTTTAACATTGCAGATTTGAAGCCATATTTGGGTGAGGAAGATGAGCTTGAGTCAAGGACGACTCAAATGCAAGCAGGGGAGGATGATGAGGACATCACTTCTTTGGATACACGCACTCCTCCGCTTGTTACACAAGGACCAATAACGCCCAGCAATGCCCGATTGTTGCATTGCCAGGTGAACTCGTTCCTAAGTTCATATATATATGGTTTTAAGAATGGTTTACTATCTAATAGTGATAATATTATGCTTAGGAACCATGGAGAGGACCAGCAAGGACACAAGGACCAGCAAGGAGCCCAAGTCGAGTTGGAGTCCGGGGCGGATTCGAGTTGGAGTCTGGTTCGGTCATCCAGGAGTAGCCTGCCTTCAAATGACCATAACTCTCTCATACGAAGTCCGATTGGGACGTTCTTATAGTCCACGAAGAAGCCCACGATGAGGTCTTTCCAATGGATCTAGCCCCACCTCCAAATTCCTTTTGGATCGCTGGAAATTGATAAAACAAATTTGGACCAGATTCTGATTGGACCGAGTCGTTGCTGAGTCACCCTTTTTTTTTGTTGGGTCAAGTCCCGTGTATTGAGTTTGAGTCCGAGTAGGGAAAGAGTCCATGTCGGTTTCAGGTTTCCTTACCTGGCCACCGATCTCTTTTACCTCCTCTATATAATCATACTGAACCATTAGGGTTCTGCGGGTTTTGTTTAGTCATAGTCTTTCCTTCGTGAAGCTATTGAGATATTCTTCTTGGTCGGCTAGATCAACATCAATATCTGTATTCGGAACCCCAACTCTTTTTCGTGATTCAATCTATATTTGCAATTTCAGATTGCTTGTTTATCTTGTTCTTGTTTGTTCTTCGATTGCTTGCAGGAATAGATCTTCGTGATCAGGTCGATCGTGCTTCTAGTTCGGTCGGTAACAATCCGAAGTTGGTTCAGCGATTGCCAGGGCGTATCAGTCATGTACGGTTGGTAGCCGGATCGTGAGAGTCGTCTTCATAAATCGATAGTTCTTGTTCTCATCGAAAGATCGGACCACTTGCGTCGCATCAGTTACACCTTCAACAAACATTAGGCAAGATCTTAAAGAAGACAGTCAGAAGATACCGAAGAGACTAGCATGATCGTCTTTTCAAAGCGTTATGGGCTTATCACGTCACAGTGCGCACTCCAACACAGGCAACACCCTATTCCTTCGTGTTTGGGAGTGAAGCCATGTTGCCACTAGAGGTTGTGATTCTCTCATTAAGAATCGCTCATCAAGAAGAACTCACACATGATGAAAAGATTTGGCTTTGTTTTCAAGAGCTGGATGCCTTGGAGGAAAATCATTTTCATGCACTTCAAGATATTGAGTTGAACCATCAAAACATGGTATGGGCATATGACAAGCTTGTCAAGCCACGTGGCTTTAGAAAAGGAAAACTTGTACTTGTTCTCCGACGCCCCATTGTGGTCACTAGCAAAGTTAAAGGCATGTTCGAGCCTAAATGGGAAGGACCGTACATCACCGAGTAAGCATATGATGGTGGTGCATACCAACTCATTGATCAACAGGGGAACCGCCCAATGCCTCCCATAAATGGCAGATTCCTGAAGAAGTACTTTGCATGATCGTGCCTATGGCATGATCTTCTCACCCCTACTTTTCTTCCTTTCACCCCTTTGCTTTTGATTAAGTTCTTTTTGTGTTAAAAAAGACTTTTAAAAAAAAATTTCAAATGTTTTCTCTTATGGGTGTCAATACCCAACAATGAAAGGCTTTCTCTAGTTTCGTCAAGCCAATCACCTCTAGTTTTGCGGTTGAAGGATTCATGTGCTAAGCAAAGAATGAGTCAGTTTGACTTTATTTGCAATAGAATTACCTCCACACAAAGCGCACAACAAGTGTGAAGTATATGTACCAGTAGGATGCTAATTCTAGTCCTATCTGAAGCAACCAGTTCACCATGTACTTTGCTATCCAATGCTTCTCTTCAGATCCATGGAGACATCAAGCCCCTGGATAAACTATAAGATGAAGAGCAGGAAAGGGCTACTTGACTCGGCACAAGTCGTAGTTCAATGTGCAGTCGCTTGCCGCTCCTGTGAGGCATTAACAAGGGTCCTTTAAAAAAAACCAAGCCTGCAGGGATCAGTTAGTTACTACAAGATGTGGATTGGCTATCTTTGAAGTATCAAAGTAAAGAAGCATCAATCAAAGTTTCAAAGTAAAGAAGCAACCCTCAATGGGCAATCCCCAAAGAAGCTTCCAAGAAATCTCAAGAAGTACATTCAAGAAATCATCCAACAAATGAACAAAGAAAGCCATCCACCATCCTCGGCAAAAGTAAGCCAAAATTTCAGCAATCCTTTCACCCTACAAACCTTCCAACTATTCCAGTCAAACCAGCCATACCCATGACTCCCGATTCGATGAAGTCAGTGCAAGGTACGTGAAATCTTGGTGTTCTCTAGCAGTAGAGAAAGACTTGAAAAGGTTCCTATTGCCTTTGGCGACTTTTATTGAAGCACTATGCTACATACACATCTTCACGAGTGAATGAAGTTCATCATGGACATTCGATGTCTTCAGGATAGTGAATCATTTAGAGGCTCTATCTTGGGATGATATCCATGGCTTGAAGGTTAAAGAAATGTTGATATTTCAAACTAAAATCTCTTTTGGGAAGGTTTTACCTCAACATTTTTGAAGAAAGAAATATTTTTCCTTTCTAAAATCAAAGTCTTTGATTTTGGGAAGGTTTTACCCCAATGCTTTAAAGAAAGATGCCTATTTTCAATTCTTTAATCGTTGTAAAACAAAAATTTTCTGTGATAATTTTCCCCAACATTTTAGAGAAAGATGTCTCTTTCTTTTCTTTAATATTCTATTCAAAATCAAAATTGTTTATTGAAGGAGGATTTGCCCCAAAGTTTTAAAGAAAGATGTATTTTCCTTTCTTTAATACTCTTTATTTGGGAAGGTTATTGTCGCGCCTCGAACCTGGGACCACGACTGCTCCTGTAGAGACCTAGCTCGCTGCAGCTAGTCCCATTCTCACAAACCTTTGACTTCCCAGGATGAGTCAAACACAGGAGTATATTACATTGCAACAGTGTACTAACAAAATATTAAGCACTGTGGCCTACTGGCCTTAATATTACATAAAGAGGATTACAATGCCTACAAGGCATTCAGGGTTTAGCAAAATATTTAACTACACAGCAGAAGATAGGAGACCCTCCGACAAAAGAAGTTGACGGCAGAACAACACACTTCAGGGCTATGGCGGAACTGATTCTCATCCTTCTGGATCCACGAAGTACTCCATGCCATCACCTTGATCAAGGTAGGCTCCATCTATTGAGTTGAATGTTGCAAGGGTAAGCACTTACGTACTCAGCAAGTCATATGTAAGAATAGATACATATAGTAGTGATGGTATGAACCTAGACTAGTCAAGAATTATGGTTGTTTATAAAATAATCTTTTACTACCATACCTCATCTCATGACAGTACTTTTTCATAAAGTAACATCATCATTCATGTTCACTAGATTATAGCACTACCGCGACACGTCGACACACGACAGCCCACGGCAGCACCCCTTATCATGACAACACATGTCATTTGGGTAATCTTGATTTAACACATTTTATTTAGAAAATAGTACTTGTGTCACACCCCGTGGATTTAATCCACCGCAGCAGACTCCTATAAACCCGGGAGCTCGGAGTATTCGAATACGTTTATAACTCTGTAGAGAGGTACCAATTTACTCGCAAGATATTCCACTTTCAAGCCCATCCTATCAAAATGATTAGACCCCTCCTCACAACCATATGTGAGTGGCAAGGTGGAGATAACAAGAACTTTTGTTATGTATCACTTACAATTCACCCCTGACCCTGTGGCTCTCCGCGAGACACAGTGGTGGTAGGTTGTATCCTAACCTCCACCCCTTTGCTTATTCCCATTACTGGGTCAGCGTGCTTGATCACCTTCAGTGATATGTGTGGGAGCCATTCTCCGTGCTTATCGTGCATCACTACACATCTCATGTAGGGGTTTCATGTGCAATCCACATAATTACTTGTTCAGGCCTGTCCCATTCCAGTCTTGCGGTTAGCATGTTGTTCATGGCACTAGACGCACAACACAAGGTTCTAGTCCTTATATGCCAGTGACCAGACGATCCACAACCCTGCACCTTCAGTGCCTGCATATCCTTTGCAGTCTAGCACCTCCAGTGCTACAGCCATTCCACACCATTTTTCTGGTCACGGCTAGGGTTTTTATTTCATGAATATAAATATATAAGTACATATAATAGTTCATGGCTCAAAACTTGTTTATTTCACATTTCACAGATAACCAGTCTAGTACTGCCAATTCATAAATCAACCATTCTCAATCTTTCACATGCAATATTATCTATATTCAAGGTTATATTTTAGCAACATTTAAAATATAAGTTCAAGATGACCAAGGATATGACTTGCCTTCCGCGTCGTAAAATACAGCAGTTGACGTCGGATCCGCAGTGAAGTCCTCAAACTCGGGCTCTTGATCTACTCTCCAATCAAACAAACAACCAATAATCACAATCTTTTCAATACATTATTATACTATATGCAATAATGCAAAGATGAAGTCTTGATGATTCTGAAATGATTGGGTTTAGAGGCTGATTAGGGTTAAGTTAAGGAAACCAATGTTAAGATTAGCTGTCAAAGGTTTACAAGGTTCCAAATGTCTCAAAATATCAGAATGATATCAAGGTTGCGACTGGTTCGCTCAAAAACAGCGAACGTCTTTAGGTCGACATTCGGTTCAAAGCATCGACATAGGGTCGATGAATGATAGAGGGGTTATCTCAACTTGTGGTAGTAGAAGAAAATGTAGATCACAACTCTACAAATTCAGTGGACAAAGTGGTTTTCAAAATGAACAATCAGAAGTGGGTAAACAAGGTCAATGCGACTGGCTGACAAGCTCTGGCATAGAGCTGACAATGCCAAAAACTAGGGCTTAGCATAAAATGCTGTTCAAGGGCTCAACTGATGTGCTAACTTTGTCTAGGAGGTAGGCTTGAGTATCAGGAACAAAAGTTACAATAGTATCTATGGCTGAAGATGGTTGGACAGCAAGAAATCTGATGATGAACTGGGGTGAACACACTACACTAGATCAGTTCTGGACAAAATCTTGGCAAAGCTATAACTTCCAATCTAGGCCGATATAGGTGTCGGGCTAGAAGACAGAAATGTTCAGGGAATTGAGGCACACACACTGGACAAAGTGATTTGGGATGAAACGACTGGGAAAAGTTTTCCACTCATCGGCGCAGGAGAAGAAGCTCTGCCAATTGGGGGTTTCTGCTACAGGCCAAAAGAACTAAATTCCTTGCTTGGAGAGTATCTAGGAGATATAAGAAAGCTTCTGGTAACATCAAATTGACCAGAGGATCACCGGAGAAGCCTGGCGATGATCGCCGGTTTCTGGTGAAGCTCGGGTTAGGGAAAAACTTCGATTCTTGCTCTAACTGGAAATCTAAATACACAGGCTTGCTTGAATTAGCTTACTGATCAATTTTGCTTACAAAATCGAAAGCTAATTTGTACTAGATTGAGCCACATTAAAGAAACAGGGCAAACGGCAATTTCCGGTGATCACCGGCGTTAGAGGTCACCGGGGAGCAATTAAATGATATCACATAGAGAGGATGAGAAGGGGAACTCACTGATGTTGTTAATTTGGCAGGAGATGATCTGTAGAGTGCGGGCACCGTGTGCCTCCTCGATGGCTCGCCGGAGAAGACGACTGCAGCAGTGGTGAACCGAAATTTTGGTTAAGTTCTGGTGAAGAGGAGATGATACAGGGTATGGCTGTTTAAATAGAGCAGTGGGCGTAGCTTGCAATGAGGTATTAGCATTGAATTTGGTGTCAGTTGACATGAGTTGCCGGGCGCAGATGTAACAACGGCGAACGGTGACGCGACGGCGCATTGGCGAGGCAAAGCTGTTGCTACATTGGGACTCAATCATGTCGGGCGGTGCAAAGCGGTGGCGACAACGGCTGGCAAGGCAAGCAACGTGGCAAGAAGATGCTGACAACAGTAACTGCTAGTCGCGCGCGGGAGCAGGCGCTGGTCGTCGACGTTGCAGCGGCGCTGCCACAGTGACGGCTGAGGCGAGGACACGTGCGCAACAGCATGCACGATCAAGTTGCAGGCGAAGCTTGGCCGGCGCCGAATGTGCACGGCGCAAGGAAGCAAAACACAGCGAGTACTGGTCGTGTGTACAGTTGCTGCTGCTCTGGTCGAAATAGGGCTGATTTGCAGTTTCAGATTTTTGATTTGGACTGAATTGTAAATCTGGAATTCTGGGAGGTTTAAACTGAATTTTCTTTCACTAATCTGGCAGATATATTCAACAAGATATTTGGCAAAGATGTTTGATAAAATCTGGCACGTCTAAATAGTTTTTGATATGAACTGAAAATAGGGTAAATTAGGGTAATTGAAATCTGAATTTCAATTGATTTCGAATTCTGGCACTTAGGATGAGATTTTGAAATCTGAACAGAAGAGAAACTTGTGACAAATAGCATTTAGAAAACATTTGCTGAAGAGATTTTGAGTTTGAAGTTAATCTGGAGATTTTAGCCTTTTTGGGTTTTCAGATATTAGATAAGGACTAATTTGCGATAACTCTTGGACTGATTTGCGAAAAATGCCTAAATGGTGAAATCTGGCTGTCAACTTTTTGGATTAAGGTATTGGCATATCCTTGATTATGTTCCAGAAATAATCTGGTCTGAACTTGGTCAGGATTTGGATTAAATCTGGATTTCTGAAACTTAGGGTATTTAGGTAATATAGGATATTCTGTTTTCGAAAATAGAAGGAGTTGATAATTCTGGAAGTTAGAGATAGAATTGGATCTGGGTTCTGAAGGCTTTTAAGTTTAGAATAACTGATAGACCACATCTAAACAATCTAATCTTGATTTGGGGTCACAGATTAGATTTGGAGATTTTAGGGCTTGAGGTAGATACTGATCTGGCTATTGCTACTGATACATGCATGCATTCTATTGACGAAAAAGGAAATTTTCACCCCTAACTCAAGGTGTTACAGATCTACCCTCCTTAAAGAAATCTCGCCCCGAGATTTACCTAAGACAGGAAAAGATAAGGATAGGTTTGCTTAAGATCTTCTTCCTTCTCCCAAGTAGCCTCTTGCTCTGAATGATTTTTCCATTGAACTTTACACATTTTGATTTTCTTCCTTCTGAGCTGACGTTCATCAGTGGTTAGGATTCTGATCGGGTGCTCAAGATAAGTGAGATTCTTCTGTAATGGCACATCTTGTACATCTATCTGGTCAGTAGGTTCCTTCAAACATTTCCAGAGCTGAGAGACATGAAACACATCATGCACTCCTGCTAATCCCACAGGTAATTCCAATTTATATGATACTTCTCCCTTTCTTCTAATTATCTTAAATGGTCCAATGTATCTTGGAGATAAATTTCCTTTCACTTGGAATCTTTGTAATCCCTTGAATGGTGTGACCTTGAGATACACAAAATCTCCTGGTTCAAATGATAATTCTCTCCGTCGTTTATATGCATAACTCTTTTGTCGTGATTGTGCTGTTTTCAACCTTTCTCTGATGAGTCTGACATGAGCTTCTGCTTCTTCTACTATCTCTGGTCCTATGACCTTTCGTTCTCCTGGCTCATTCCAATGCAATGGAGATCTGCATTTATGTCCATATAAAGCTTCAAATGGTGCCATCTGTATACTAGCTTGATAACTGTTATTATATGTAAATTCTACAAATGGTAAACATTTATCCCATGATGTTCCATAATCTAGTATACAAGCTCTTAGAAGATCTTCTAGGATTTGGTCGACTCTTTCTGTCTGTCCTCCTGTCTGCGGATGATATGCAGTACTGAAATCCAACTGGGTTCCTCGGGTTTCATGCAGTCTATTCCAAAATTTGGAGGTAAACTGTGTTCCACGATCTGAAACTATCCTCTTAGGCATACCATGCAATGCCACTATTCTTTGCATTTATAACTCTTCTAGTTTACTGCCATCATAAATCTTTTTGACTGGTATGAAATGAGCTACTTTAGTAAGTCTGTCCACAATAACCCATATGGAATCATATCCTCCTTGAGTTTTAGGTAATCCTGTAATGAAATCCATACCAATTTCTTCCCATTTCCATAATGGCATTGGCAGAGGTTGTAGCTTTCCTGCTATTTTCTGGTGTTCTGCTTTAACTCGTCGACATGTATCATAGTTTGCAATGTATTCTGCAATCTCCCTCTTCATATTATCCCACCAGAATCTGGTATTCAAATCTTGATACATCTTTGTGTTACCAGGGTGTATTGAGTATGGAGTTTTATGAGCTTCATGGAGTATTATTTCCTTAAGATCTGCGTTTTGAGGTACACAGATTCTTTCTCGATACCATACAATCCCTTGGTTATCTTCGGTGAAGCCTTGAGCCTTTCCTAACTTGATTCGACTCTTGATCTTACAAATTTCCTCATCTTCCTTCTGGGCATTTCCTATCTGTTCTTCAAGTTGAGGTTTTACTGTTAAAGTAGCTACTATTCCCTGCGGTACTATCTCCACTTGATGATTCCGTAACTCTTGTTGTAGATAAGGGTTCTTCAACATAACCATTCCTTGTAGGTTGTAAACTTTTCTGCTTAAGGCATCGGCCACTACATTAGCTTTCCCTGGATGGTACTGAATACTGAGATCATAATCTTTGATCAATTCCCACCATCGTCGTTGACGCATGTTGAGCTCTGTCTGTGTGAAAATATACTTGAGGCTTTTATGATTTGTAAAGATCTCACACTTATGTCCAATGAGATAATGCCGCCATATCTTTAAAGCATGTACCACTGCTGCTAACTCCAAATCATGGGTCGGATAATTTTCCTCATGTGGTCTCCATTGGCGTGAAGCATAAGCCACTACTCGACCTTGCTACATTAACACACAGCCTATTCCTTGCTTTGAAGCATCACAGTAAACTACAAAATCTTCTTTGCTGTCTGGTAAGGTGAGGACTGGTGTTGTTGTCAATTTCTGCTTCAGCTTCTGAAAACTCTCCTCACACTTGGTGGTCCATTCAAATGCAACATCCTTCTTTAGCAGGTTTGTAAGAGGTTTGGCTATCTGGGAAAATCCTTCAATGAATCTCCTATAATAACCTGCTAATCCCAAGAAACTTCTAATCTCTGAAACTGAGGTAGGTTGCTTCCACTCCTTGATTGCAGAGATTTTAGCTGCATCCACTGAAATTCCTTCTGCTGTCAACACATGTCCAAGAAATGCAATTCTTGACATCCAAAATTCACATTTGTCAAACTTGGCATAAAATTGCCTCTCTCGTAGCCTTTCCAAGATTAGGTGTAAATGTTGCTCATGTTCTTCCGTACTCTTGGAATATATCAGAATGTCATCTATGAATACTATGACAAACTTGTCAAGAAAATCCATAAATTTATTGTTCATGACATTCATGAAAGCTGCCGGAGCATTGGTCAATCCAAAAGGTACTACTGTAAACTCATATAAACCATATCTGGTAGTGAAAGCAGTCTTCGGTATATCTTCTTTCTTGATCTTCAGCTGATGATACCCAGATTTCAAATCTATCTTGGAAAATACTTTGGCTCCTCGAAGTTGATCGAACAAGTCATCAATTCTTGGTAATGGATACTTGTTTTTAATAGTGACTTCATTCAAAGCCCGATAATCTACACACATTCGTAGAGTTCCGTCTTTCTTCCTCACAAACAAAACTGGGGCTCCCCATGGCGAACCACTTGGTTTGATAAATCCCTTGTTTTCCAAGTCTTCGAGTTGATTCTTGAGCTCCTCCAAATCTGTAACTGGCATCCTATAGGGACGTTTTGTTATAGGTGCTGCTCCTGGTTTAAGCTCAATACTGAATTCTATTTCTCTGTCAGGTGGCATTCCTGGAAGTTCTTCTGGAAACACATCAGAATATTGCTGCACTACAGCCACTTGTTCCAGGCATAACTTTTGCAATGTTTGAACAGGTCTTAGCGGTTTCTTGACTGATGATCTTTCTGCATAGAATAGAACTTTCTTCCCTTGGCTACTGACAAGACTAAGGGTTTTCTCTTCACAGTCTACTAGGTCTTTATGTTGGGACAACCAATCCATTCCCAAAATAATGTCTAGACCTTGCAGTTCTAGAACTAGTAGATTTGCCTCAAATTCTACCCCTTCTATATTGAAGATTACATTTGGGCAGATCGAGTAAACAGATAATCTAGCCCCTGGAGTTTGTATAACCATAGAGTACTCTAGTGGTACTTGCTCTATATGCATTTCAACTTCAGATGCAAATGCTTTTGACATGAATGAATTTGTAGCACCAGGATCAAACAATATTAAGGCAGATGCAAATTGAATCAGAAATCTACCTAGAAGAATGTCGGCGGCGTTGCCTGCTTCTTGAATTGAAGTATAGTTTAACCTTCCTCCTTGGGTTGTAGCGGGTGCTCTACCTCTTCCTCTTCCTCGATTAGCCATGTTTCCTCCTCTTCCTGCTGAACTTCCTCTAAAATTCTGTGATGGTGATGCTCTAGTTACTACTGGCTGTGTTCTTGCCTGAGATCTGGCAATGGATGTTGGAAGTTGTATCCAAGGATAGAATTCTTTACGATGCCCATGCTGTCGACAATGATAGCACTCAACACGGGGATGAGGACAATCCTTCTGAAGATGATTTCCTCTGCAGTTGGGGCACAATGTCATTGCTGGTCTGGGATTCTGATAAGACGGTCGGAAATTGGGAGTGATAGGAACTCTTCCTCTGATTGGATTTGGTTGTGGTCGTGTTTGCTGGAACATCCTCCTCTTTCGGCTTTCTTCTCCCATATTCCTCTTCTCTTCCACCTTTAAAGCTCTGTTCACTTGTGTTTGGAATTCCGTGAATTCATGAGAAGCAATTTGATACTGTAAATAGTGTTGAAGTCCTTCTGTGAAGCGTTCTATCTTCTTCTCTTCAGTATTCACATCTCCAGGTGCGTATCGAGCCAAATGAGTAAATTGGTGTAGATACTCAGTGACTGACTTACTTCCTTGAGTTAAATTCCAAAATTCCCTACGCTTAGCTGCCATAACACCAGTAGGTATATGAAATTTCTGAAATTGATCCTTAAATTCCCTCCAAGAGATATTATCTCTGTCAAGGTGGGCTTCCTGGTAGTTCATCCACCATGCAGCTGCAGCTCCTGATAACTGATGAGATCCAAACAAAACTTTCTCTCGTTCGCTGCATCGGACAGTGTCCAGTTTCCTCTCGAGATCCCGTAACCAATCATCGGCAACCATGGGATCGGTCGCACTAGAGAATGTTGGTGGACGGGTCTTTTGGAAATCTGTTAATCTTGTTCCTACAGCAGAAGTAGTTCCTTCTGTTGTTCCAGTAGGCAGTTTCTGAACTATCTGGGCTAACAACTGGGTATGAGCTATCTGAGCTTCCTGTCGACTTTTCTCCATTGACAACAGAATTTCCTGAAGACTGGGTTGTTCATTCTGAGGAGGATTGGAACTCTGAGATCCTTGCTGAAACAAAGGGTCTCTGGTCATAGTATCTTCTTCCTGCGGAGTCTGTCCCATATCTTCTCTTCCACTTCGATATCTCCTTCTTGTGTCAACCATGGTGGTTCTGAAAAAGGTTTAGACTGATCTAACTAACTAAGGCCAACTAAGACAGCAATGCAGAAATTAATGCAACTACTTTAATGCATAAAATTACTTAGGCTATCAGCCATAATACACAAATTAACCTTTGCAAAAGCAACAGCGAATCACAAAGCTATCAAGAGCATCCACTAGCTCTATCTACACCAACCTCTAAGACACTCTGAATCAACAGAACGCACTCTCACAATCTTACCGAATTTTAGAAAATCCAAATAAAATTTTGAAATAAAGGTTTTCAAGAGCTGCAAAGCTCATTATTTTTACCAAAATAAAGTTTTCAACAAATAGTTTCCAAATAAATTACGTCTTCCTGGCACGGCCAATCCCTAAAGGTGTCGTCCTACAGTCAAGTTCTCATGTTGCTCTGATACCAACTTTTCTGTCGCGCCCTGAACCTGGGACCACGACTGCTCCTGTAGAGACCTAGCTCACTGCACCTAGTCCCATTCTCACAAACCTTTGACTTCCCAGGATGAGTCAAACACAGGAGTATATTACATTGCAACAGTGTACTAACAAAATATTAAGCAGTGTGGCCTACTGGCCTTAATATTACATAAAGAGGATTACAATGCCTACAAGGCATTCAGGGTTTAGCAAAATATTTAACTACACAGCACAAGATAGGTGACCCTGCCACAAACGAAGTTGACGGCAGAACAACACACTTCAGGGCTCTGGCGGAACTGATTCTCCTCCTTCTGGATCCACGAAGTACTCCATGCCATCATCTTGATCAAGGTAGGCTCTATCTATTGAGTTGAATATTGCAAGGGTGAGCACTTACGTACTCAGCAAGTCATAGGTAAGAATAGATACATATAGTAGTGATGGTATGAACCTAGACTAGTCAAGAATTATGGTTGTTTATAAAATAATCTTTTACTTCCATACCTCATCTCATGACAGTACTTTTTCATAAAGTAACATCATCATTCATGTTCACTAGATTATAGCACTACCGCGACACGTCGACACACGACAGCCCACGGCAGCACCCCTTATCATGACAACACATGTCATTTGAGTAATCTTGATTTAACACATTTTATTTAGAAAATAGTACTTGTGTCACACCCCGTGGATTTAATCCACCGCAGCAGACTCCTATAAACCCGGGAGCTCGGAGTATTCGAATACGTTTATAACTCTGCAGAGACGTACCAATTTACCCGCAAGATATTCCACTTTCAAGCCCATCCTATCAAAATGATTAGACCCCTCCTCACAACCATATCTGAGTGGCAAGGTGGAGATAACAAGAACTTTTGTTATGTATCACTTACAATTCACCCCTGACCCTGTCGCTCTCCGCGAGACACAGTTGTGGTAGGTTGTATCCTAACCTCCACCCCTTTGCTTATTCCCATTACTGGGTCAGCGTGCTTGATCACCTTCAGTGATATGTGTGGGAGCCATTCTCCGTGCTTATCGTGCATCACTACACATCTCATGCAGGGGTTTCATGTGCGATCCACATAATTACTTGTTTAGGCCTATCCCATTCCAGGCTTGCGGTTAGCACGTTGTTCATGCCACTAGACGCACAACACAAGGTTCTAGTCCTTATATGCCGGTGACCAGACCATCCACAACCCTGCACCTTCAGTGCCTGCATATCCTTTGCAGTCTAGCACCTCCAATGCTACAGCCATTCCACACCATTTTTCTGGTCACGGCTAGGGCTTTTATTTCATGAATATAAATATATAAGTACATATAATAGTTCATGGCACAAAACTTGTTTATTTCACATTTCACAGATAGCCAGTCTAGTACTGCCAATTCATAAATCAACCATTCTCAATCTTTCACATGCAATATTATCTATATTCAAGGTTATGTTTTAGCAACATTTAAAATATAGGTTCAAGATGACCAAAGATATGACTTGCCTTCTGCGTCGTAAAATACAGCAGTTGACGTCGGATCCGCAGTGAAGTCCTCAAACTCGGGCTCTTGATCTGCTCTCCAATCAAACAAACCACCAATAATCACAATCTTTTCAATACATTATTATACTATATGCAATAATGCAAAGATGAAGTCTTGATGATTCTGAAATGATTGGGTTTAGAGGCTGATTAGGGTTAAGGTAAGGAAACCAATGTTAAGATTAGCTGTCAAAGGTTTACAAGGTTCCAAATGTCTCAAAATATCAGAATGATATCAAGGTTGCGACTGGTTCACTCAAAAACAGCGAACGTCTTTAGGTCGACATTCGGTTCAAAGCATCGACATAGGGTCGATGAATGATAGAGGGGTTATCTCAACTTGTGGTAGTAGAAGAAAATGTAGATCACAACTCTACAAATTCATTGGACAAAGTGGTTTTCAAAATGCACAATCAGAAGTGGGTAAACAAGGTCAATGCCACTGGCTGACAAGCTCTGGCATAGAGTTGACAATGCCAAAAACTAGGGCTTAGCATAAAATGCTCTTCAAGGGCACAACTGATGTGCTAACTTTGTCTAGGAGGTAGGCTTGAGTATCAGGAACAAAAGTTACAATAGGATCTATGGCTGAAGATGGCTGGACAACAAGAAATTTGATGATGAACTGGGGTGAACACACTGCACTAGATCATTTCTGGACAAAATCTTAGCAAAGCTATAACTTCCAATCTAGGCCGATCTAGGTGTCGGGCTAGAAGACAAAAATGTTCAGGGAATTGAGGCACACACACTGGACAAAGTGATTTGGGATGAAACGACTGGGAAAAGTTTTCCGCTCATCGGCGCTGGAGAAGAAGATCTGCCAATTGGGGGTTTCTGCTACAGGCCAAAAGAACTTAATTCCTTGCTTGGAGAGTATCTAGGAGTTATAAGAAAGCTTTTGGTAACATCAAATTGACCGGAGGATCACCGGAGAAGCCTGGCGACGATCGCCTGTTTCTGGTGAAGCTCGGGTTAGGGAAAAACTTCGATTCTTGCTCAAACTGGAAATCTAAATACACAGGCTTGCTTGAATTAGCTTACTGATCAATTTTGTTTACAAAATCGAAAGCTAATTTGTACTGGATTGAGCCACATTAAAGAAACAGGGCAAACGGCAATTTCCGGTGATCGCCGGCGTTAGAGGTCACCGGGGAGCAATTAAATGATATCACACAGAGAGGATGAGTAGGGGAACTCACTAATGTTGTTAATTTGGCAGGAGATGATCTGTAGAGTGCTGGCACCGTGAGCCTCCTCGATGGCTCGCCGGAGAAGACGACTGCAGCGGTGGTGAATCGAAATTTTGGTTAAGTTCTGGTGAAGAGGAGATGATACAGGGTATGGCTGCTTAAATAGAGCTGATCCGGGAGGATCTCCAAGTCCTGATCGCATACGGATTCGCGACCAAGTCCTGATCGCATACGGATTCGCGACCAAGTCCTGATCGCATACGGCTTTGTGACCTTAACCGTGTTCGGAAAGGTTTCGCGACCATGGATTGGTTCGCGACCAGGAAAAGGAATTCGTTCCCTGTTCGGAATTGTAATGGTCGGAATTCTAATCCTATATATATAACTAAGCTTATCTGTTTAGGATTAGTTAAGTTAATTATATGAGTCTAATACGTTTATGATTACTAAGTCTGATACGTACTAATACGATTGGACTATAAATACCTTGTAATAGGTCTAGTTTAGATCATCGAAGAGTCATAGAACTTATTTGAGTTTTAGACACTTATAGTTCCTTCAACGTAGACAAGTGTGCCTAACGTTCGACGTGTAAAGCCCTCTTTGAAATAAAGAGTTGTGCAATTACTTTGGGTTTCGGTATTTCCGAGTAAGATCCCGTTATTCCACATATTAGAATCTGGGCGAGCCTAGTGCGAAAACTAAGACTAGGTCTCAAACGGATCAAGTTGGTATCAGGGCAACTTTCCTATCCTGTGGATGGTGAAGACTCGCCAGAGTTACAAAACTTCCGGCGAAATTCCAGGCGATCAATTGACGGTTCCTACAGCCGCGTCTCCGACAATGTCTGACGATACCTCCGTTCAAGCTAACCTAGCCGAAAAAGTGGCTAAGCTCTCCACCGACATGGAAACCGTGCTTGCTTGGATTAAGCAGCAGGCCATGATTGTACCTCCTGAAGTAGGGAAGGTTATGGGTGAGAAGACTGGTGAAGACTTGCGAAGGGTAGACGAAGATGAAGACGAAGGCGACCACAAGACCGACGACCTCGCCAACACCTCCTTAGCTGTCGGATCTTTTAAAGTCGACACTAAGATTGATATACTCATATATGATGGGGTGATCGATGCCAAGAAGCTGGATTCTTGGATCGACCAACTTGAGACCTACTTTGACCTTAAAGGGTTCAGTAGCGCTCAAAAGGTCAAATTTGCACCTTTGAAGATGAAGGACCACGCCAAGACATGGTGGAAGGCCCTTGTCGCCAGTGGTGAAGTTGACGACCTTGCGTGGGGTCAATTCAAATGACTTCTGCGACAAGAATTCTATCCGATGGGTTACCTTGAGGAGAGATGGGAGCGTTCGCACAGATTGTACCAACGGCGTGACCAGACCGTCCAAGACTATACGACAGAGTTTCGGCGACAAGCAATGGTCATTGGCATCTCACTATCCGACCCTCAGGTATTTCGGAAGTACACATCTAGACTTCAGAAATCGATCAGTACTGAGCTAAGTCTGTTCGGTGTCCAAGACATTGCGACCGCGAGCACAACTGCTATGGCGATCGAGAAGAAGAACAAATCCCGCAGCGACAAAAGCACGACGGAAAGGGCGACCTCGACAAAGAAAAAGCCGAGTCCGAAGAAGAACGCTTCAAAATCGGGCACGGGTGCCTTTTGCGAACATTGTCAAGTCGCGGGGCATACCAAGGACAAATGTTACAAGCTTCATCCTGAACTTCGACCAAAGAAAAACGTACCAGGGAAAAGAACAGCCACGGCTACTGCGACTTCACCCGACGAAGAAGTTGTCCGAGTGAATTCGGTTAATGAGGCGGATACGACCTTGTCTCTGATGGCAATGCCGAAGGAGAAGGGTTCCGACCCACCGAACGACCATCACCCAACGGAGGACTTGTTCACCATCAACATCCAGGTGAAGCACGAAGTGGTCACAGCGATATTCGATCCAGGAAGTCAGAAGAATCTAGTCTCCGCTGGACTGGTTCGGCGACTTGGTTTGAAGACAACCACACACCCGCGACCATACCAGCTGGGTTGGTTTACATCCAACGTGAACCAACAGATTACGGGTCAGTGTGTGTTGAAGTTTGCGATCTCTGCACGATATATCGATGAGGTGCAATGCGATGTTGTCCCTATCGATATCTGTCAGGTGATCTTTGGGAGTCCGTATCTGTATGACCGAGACGCTCACTTCCATCGGCGAGCGCAAGAGTACGACCTCACCAAAGACGGAGTTAAGTTCGTGATCAGTAGAGACCTCCACGTCAACACTTCGAACTTGATTACCGCAAATCAAGCCAAACGAATTATTAATGCATGTCACAAGTATGTGCTTGTCATGATTCGACCCATTGGTCAAGGTGAGGGTACTTGACTAGCATTGTCGCTGGCGTGCCGAGAGGATTCTGGTCGTTTGTCGAGACTGCTGGAGAAATACTGTGATATGTTCGAGACTACCCAGGGTCGTCCGCCGAAACGTCTAGTCGAGCACGAAATTCAGCTTGTGTCCGATGCGACACTGCCCAATCTGAGTATGTATCGCAACTCAGTATTGGAGAATGAAGAGATCAAGGGACAACTTGGTGAGTTGCTGAACAATGGTGTCATTCAACCGAGTAGTTCACCTTGTGGATCTCCTGTGGTGTTAGTACCAAAGAAAGATGGGACTTGGCGTATGTGCATCGAATATCGAGCACTGAACAAGATCACCATCAAGAACCGGTACCCCCTTCCTCGTTTTGATGACCTGCTAGACCAATTGAAGCATGCTGTTGTCTTCTCCAAATTGGATCTTAAGTCAGGATATCATCAAGTCAGCATCCGAGAGGAGGATACATGGAAGACCGCGTTCAAAACACGGCAAGGTCTGTTCGAATGGCTGGTCATGCCGTTTGGTCTCTGCAACGCTCCGGCAACTTTCATGCGTCTTATGAATGACGTATTGGGACCGTTCATCGACGACTTTGTGATCGTGTATCTCGACGACATATTGGTTTATAGTCGTTCGTGGGATGAGCACCTCATTCATGTCGAAAAGGTGTTCGATCAGCTTCGGCAACATCGACTTCGCCTCAACCGTAAGAAGTGCGAGTTCGGCCAGCAAACTCTACTTTACCTTGGATTCCTAGTCGGCAACGGTACGTTGCAAATCGACCCAGATAAGGTAAAAGTGATTCGCGAGTTGTCGCGCCCCAAAACTGGGACTACGACTACTCCTGAAGAGACCTAGCTCGCTGCAGCTAGACTCATATATGCATAGCATACACATACCCTTGACTTCCTAGGATAAGTCAAGCACAGGAGTATATCACAATGCAACAGAGTAACTTACAAAATAGTTAAGCAGTGTGGCCTGCTGGCCTTGATATTACATAAGAAGATTACAATGCCTTCACGGCATACATGGTTTAGCAAAATAACATCTACACAGCAGAAGATAGGTGACCCACCCACAAAGAGAAGTGAACAGCAGAACAACACACATCAGGGCTCTGGCGGAACTGACGCTCCTCCTTCTGGATCTAATAAGTTCTCCACGCCTTCATCTTGATTGTTGATTGCTCTGTCTATTGATTTGTAGTTTGCAAGGGTGAGCACTTACGTACTCAGCAAGTCATAGGTAAGAGTAGATACATATAGTAGTGATGATATGAACCTAGACTAGTCAAGAATTATGGATGTTTGTAAAATACGTTTTTCTTTCATACCTCATCTCATGGCTGCACATTTCATAATATAACATCATCATTCATGTTCACTAGAGTATAGCACTACCGCGACACGTCGACACACGACAGCCCACGGCAGCACTCCTTATCATGACAACACATGTCATTTGGGTAATCTTGATTAAATATATTTTATTTAGA
Source organism: Pharus latifolius (assembly GCA_019359835.1). NCBI lineage: Eukaryota > Viridiplantae > Streptophyta > Magnoliopsida > Poales > Poaceae > Pharus > Pharus latifolius. The sequence continues at coordinate 41,742,594 of CM033330.1, read as the reverse complement.
AAATAGTACTTGTGTCACACCCCGTGGATTTAATCCACCGCAGCAGACTCCTATAAAACCCGGGAGCTCGGAGTATTCGAATACGTTTTTAACTCTGCAGAGAGGTACCAATTTACCCGCAAGATATTCCACTTTCAAGCCTTTCCTATCATAACAAAATGATTGGACCCCTGACTCACTTCATATTGTGAGCGGCAAGGTGGAAATAACAAGAACTTTTGTTATGTATTACTCACAATTCACCCCTGACCTGGGGATCTCTCGCGAACCACAGTTGTGGCAGGTTGTATCCAAACCTCCACCCCTACTCATATCCCCATTGCTGGGTCAGATATCAGATCACCTTCAGTGATAGTGTGGGAACCGTCCCTTATGTCAAACATCACAACACAACTCATGCAGGGGTTTTATGTGCGATCCACATAAGTACTTGTTCAGGCCTGTCCCATACCAGGCTTGCGGTTAGCACGTTGTTCATGCCACTAGACGCACAACACAAGGTTCTAGTCCTTATATGCCAGTGATCAGACTATCCACAACCCTGCACCTTCAGTGCCTGCATTCCTTTGCAGTCTAGCACCTCCAGTGCTACAGCCATCTATACCATTTTCTGGTCACGGCTAGGGGTTTTATTTCATGAATATAAATATATAAATACATATAATAGTTCATGGCTCAAAACATGTTTATTTCATATTTCACAGATAACCAGTCTAGTACTGCCAATTGATAAATCAACCATTCTCAATCTTTTACATGCAATATTGCCTATATTCAAGGTTATGTTTTAGCAACATTTAAAATATAGGTTCAAGATGACCAAGGATATGACTTGCCTTCCGCGTCGTAAGAAACAGCAGTTGATGACGGGTCAACAGCGAAGTCCTCGAACTTGATTTCTGGATCTGCTCGGCGACAAACAAACAATACACACAAATATTAGTTATATATATTAAAATGATTTAGGATCTATATGCAGATATGCTTTACAAGAGTGACTGAACGATACTGGAGATAATTGAGATTGCGAGCTGAACTGAGTTGAGATCTAGGGTTTCAAAGAATTGGCTAAGAATGGTGTTAGATGCTCTTAGGATCTCAAGGTTACAATAAGAACATCAGTTTTGTGGCTGGTTTGATCAAAAACAGCGAATGTCAGCAGATTGACATTCGGATCAAGAATCTGACATAACTTCAAGGAAAACTAGAGAGCTTATCTCAAGTTATGACAGTAGAAGAAAATGTAGATCATAACTCTACAAATTCAGTGGACAAAGTGGCTTTCAAAATGCACAATCAGAAGTGGGTAAACAAGGCCAATGCCATTGGCTGGCATGCACTGGAATAGTGTCAAAAACTAGGGTTTAGCGGCAAGTATAATTCAAGGGCTCAAATCAAGTTGTGATAGAAGAAGAAAATGTAAATCACAACCTCAGGAATCTAAGAGACAAAGTTATGCCCAAGATGTACATCTGGAAGGGAGTGAAAAGGGCTAATGCCACTGACTGACATAGTCTGGCATTGATCTTGACATGGCCAGAAACTAGGGCTTGGCATAACTTTTGATCTAGAGCTCCAAATGATGCACCACTTTGTCTGGGAGGTAGGCATTGATAACAGGAACAAATCATTCAACAGGATTCAAAGCTGAAGATGGCTGGAAGGTGATGAAATTCAAAGGAGAAGTGTGGTGGCGACACGGCACAGTGAAGCTACTGGTCAAAATCTTGGCATGGCTGTATCTGGAATTCTGGACAATTTCAAAGATCGAGCTAGAAGACAATTCTGCTCAGGAAGTTGAGGCACACCTGAAAGACAAAGTAGATGAAGCTGAAAAGGCCAGGAATAGGTTTCCGGTGATCGACGCCGGAGAAGAAGACATGAGATTTGGGGCTTTTCGATTTAGGCCGAATGAACTCGATTCCAAGCTTGGGAAGTGAAAGAGAGATAAGATGAAGTTACCTGAACGGTCAATTTGGCCGGAGGATGGCCGGAGAAGCCTGGCGACGATCGCCGGTTTCTGGAGAAGCTCAAAATTTGGGAAAGCTTCGATTGAAGCTCAATCGAGAGATCTTGATGCAAAGGCTTGCTGGAAAAGAGTCACTGATCATTTTCTTCCACAGGATCGAGAGCTAATTCGGGCTGAATTAAGCTACATTGCAGGAACAGGGTAATCGGCAATTCCGGTGATCGCCGGCGATAGGAGGCAAGGAAATCCAATTAAGTGGTACAGCACGATGAGCGAGATAAGGGGAACTCACTGGTGTTGTTAATTTGGCAGGAGATGCTGCGGTTGAGGCTGCCACCGTGAAGCTCCTCGATGGCTCGCCGGAGAAGACGACTGCAGCGTGAGAATTTGCAAAATTGGCTAAGTCCTGGTGAAGACGAGATGATACAAGGCACTGGTGGTTTAAATAGAGCAGTGGGCGTAGCTTGCAAGGATTTACAGCATTGAATTTGTGTCAGATGACAAGATTTGCCGGGCGCAGATGCAACAACGGCGAGCGGCGAAGCGACTGTGCACTGGCAAGGCAAAGCTGTGGTACATCGGGTCTCATCAATGTCGGGCGGTGCAAGGCGGTGGCGACAAAGGCTGGTGAAGCAAGTCACGTGGCAAGAAGACACTGACAATGGTTGCTGCTGGTCGCGCACAGGTGTAGATGTTGTTCAATGGCGCTGCCACGGCGAAGGCTAGGACACGGACACGTGCGCACATGCAGATTCAAGTGAGCACGAACTCAGGCGAGGCGAGGCGTGGCCGGCGGCGAGCAAGCGCGGTGCAAACGCAAGGTTATCTCTGGTCGTGCACAGCAGCTGCTGTCTTGGTCAAATTTGGGCTTGATTGCAATTTCAAATTCTTGATTTGGACTGAACTGTAAATCTGGAGATTTGGAAGGTTTGATCTGAAATTGATTCTGCTGTTTTGGTATACTTAATTCCATAGATGATTTGGCACAGCTAGAAGATAAAGTTTGAGACATTTGGATGACTTTTGATATGAACTGAAAACAGAGTAGATTAGGGTAAAATAAGTCTGAAACTTATTGATCTCGAATTCTGGGATTTAGGGTTTGATTTTGAGATATTCATAAAAGAAGAATTTGTGTTGAAAAGCATTTGGGAGATGTTCCCTGAATTAGATTCAAATTTGAAGATGATTTGCAACTTTTTGCCTTTTTAGGTTTTTGGAAAATCTGGAAAATTACTGATCTGCGATACTCTTGGACTGATTTGCGAAAAAGGTTCAGACGGTGAAATCTGGCTGCCAACTTTTTGGATTAAGGTATTGGCATATCCTTGATCATAATCCAGGAATAATCTGGTCTGAACTTGGCTAAGATTTTGATTAAATCTGAATTTCTGAAACTTAGGGTAAAAGGTAATAACAGATATTCTGTTTTCGAAAACAGAAAGGAGTTGACAAATCTGGAAGCTAGAGATGAAATTGAATCTGGGTTCTGAAGGCTTTTAGGTTTAAGATAACTGATAGATCAAATCTGGCAAGTCAGATCTTAACTTGAGGTCACAGGATAGATTTGGAGATTTTAGGGCTAGAACAGAATAAAGCTGAGGCTGATTTGGTTGATCTAGAAGAGACATATGCATGCATGATTTTTAAGAAAGAAACTTTTCACCCCAAAACTCAGGATGTTACACGAGTGGCCGCGACCACGAACAGTTACGGATGTGCGTAGTTTTGTGGGAGCATGCCAATATCTTCGGAAGTTCATCCGACACTTCTCGATTGTGGCTTCTCCATTGCATGCATTAACCAGGATCGATCAGAAGTTCGAGTGGACAGGGAAACATGAGGACACATTTCTCTTGCTGAGAAGGAAGATCAGCGAGGCGCCTGTGTTAGCTTTGCCGAATCTCCAGAAACCGTTCGAGCTAGAAACCGATGCCTCAGGTTATGCGATGGGCGCAGTGCTCATGCAAGAAGGTCGACTAGTGGCATATCACTCCGAGTTATTCCAGGGAGCTCAGAGGAACTACCCGACTTATGATAAGGAGTTATGCGCACTGCATCAGGCCGTGAAACATTGGCGGTGTTACCTCTTGGGGAAAGAGACGGTTGTCCACACCGACCATCAACCATTGCAATATTTGCAAACTCAGTCCAAGCTAGAGCAAGCTCGGCACATGAAGTGGATGTCGTATCTGCAGCAGTTTAATCTGGTGATTAAGTATAAGAAGGGCGTACACAACAAATTGGAGGATATGTTGTCGCGACCACCAGTTACAACCCTCTGTTTATCAGCATTCATGCAGATCGAGCCCTCATGTCATGATGACTATGCCACTATGTACAGTGAAGATCCTGTTTTTCAAACAGTACTGACTGAGCTCGAAACAGGGAAACCTACAGAGTTCGTTCGTCGAGAAGGACTCTTGTACAAAGGCAACTTACTTTGCATACCTCGTGGAGCACCTCGAATTCAATGGTTGCGAGAAGCGCATACATCGAAGGTAGCTGGCCACTTTGGGGTTACAAAGACGTTGCAAAATCTTCACCGGCATGTGTTCTGGCCGCGGATGCAGCAAGATGTGGCTAGTTTCGTTCAAGGCTGTGGTCTCTGCAGCATCTCAAAACCGGCAAACCGGAAATTAGGTTTGTACACTCCTTTGCCAGTTAGATCGCGACCATGGGAGAGCATATCCATGGATTTCTTAGGAGGATTGTCTAAGACCCGACGTGGCAACGACTATCTATTCGTGGTCGTTGATTGGTTCTCCAAAATGATTGTTCTTATACCTTGTCGAAAGACTATCACGGGAGAAGAAGCAGCTCGGGTATTCTTTCAACACGTTTGGACACACTTCGGACTGCCGACTTCTATTGTGTCTGATCGTGATACCCGGTTCCTTAGTCACTTTTGGCGATCGCTCTGGACGATGATGGACACCAAGCTAAAGAGGAGTACTGCTTTTCATCCGCAAACTGATGGTCAAACCGAAGTGGTTAATCGCACAGTCGTTCATCTCTTGAGAGGATATAACTCGAAGCACCCGAAGACCTGGGATGAAAGCATACCGTACCTACAGTTTGCTTTTAATCGAGAAGTGCATGGTTCGACTGGAAAGTCACCGTTTGAGGTCTGTTTAGGATTTCTACCACAGAGTCCATTTGACCTGGAGTTTGTGATCCCTACCTCAGCACTGAACAGCAAGGAAGCATCTGATCAGGATCGAGCACAAAAGTTCCTGGAAGGTATTCAACGACTCCATCGTGAGGTTGAACAGAACTTGCTGAAAGCTCAACTCAAGTACAAGGCGCGACATGATCGGCACCGAGTTGATGCGCAATTTCAAGAAGGTGATATGGTATGGTTACATTTGAGTAAGGAGAGACTTAAAGGTGAAGGTAAGAAGCTCAAACCCATTCGTTATGGTTCTTTTCGGATTTTGCGGAAAGTGGGTAATAATGCTTGTCAGCTTGAGTTACCTCCATACATGGATATTTACTCGGTTGTCAATGTTGAGCACCTCAAACTCTTCGAGCCTTCATGTTGGATGATGAGCCAGATACCATAGTACCATCTGTTGAAGACTTGGTCTATCAACGAGGTGAACCTTTACGTGAAGATGTGATTCTGGAGAGGAAGGTGACTACCACCCGCAGTGGCACAAAGGAGACTTTTCGAATCGGTCGGAAAGATCAACGAGCACGTGCGGCAAAGTGGTACACAAAAGAAGATGGACAAGCCCAATTTCCACATCTCCAGTTTGATCGAGAGGTCGCAACGGGGGTTGGCTCCTTCTCAACAAGGGAGTCATGATCCGGGAGGATCTCCAAGTCCTGATCGCATACGGATTCGCGACCAAGTCCTGATCGCATACGGCTTTGCGACCTTAACCGTGTTCGGAAAGGTTTCGCGACCATGGATTGGTTCGCGACCAGGAAAAGGAATTCGTTCCTTGTTCGGAATTGTAATGTTCGGAATTGTAATCCTATATATATAACTAAGCTTATCTGTTTAGGATTAGTTAAGTTAGTTATATGAGTTTAATACGTTTAGGATTACTAAGTCTGATACGTACTCATACAATTGGACTATAAATACCTTGTAATAGGTCTAGTTTAGATCATCGAAGAGTCATAGAACATATTTGAGTTTTAGACACTTATAGTTCCTTCGACGTAGACAAGTGTGCCTAACGTTCAACATGTAAAGCCCTCTTTGAAATAAAGAGTTGTGCAATTACTTTGGGTTTCGGTATTTCTGCATATTAGAATCTGGGAGAGCCTAGTGCAAAAACCAAGACTAGGTCTCAAACGGATCAAGAGCAGTGGGCGTAGCTTGCAATGAGGTATTAGCATTGAATTTCGTGTCAGTTGACATGAGTTGCCGGGCGCAGCTGTAACAACGGTGAACGGTGACGCGACGGCGCACTGGCGAGGCAAAGCTGTTGCTACATTGGGACTCAATCATGTCGGGCGGTGCAAAGCGGTGGCGACAACAGCTGGCAAGGCAAGCAACGTGGCAAGAAGATGCTGACAACAGTCACTGCTGGTCGCGCGCGGGAGCAGGCGCTGGTCGTCGACGTTGCAGCGGCGCTGCCACGGTGAAGGCTGAGGCGAGGACACGTGCGCAACAGCATGCACGATCAAGTTGCAGGCGAAGCTTGGCCGGCGGCGAATGTGCACGGCGCAAGGAAGCAAAACACGGCGAGTACTAGTCGTGTGTACAGTTGCTGCTACTCTGGTCGAAATAGGGCTGATTTGCAGTTTCAGATTTTTGATTTGGACTGAATTGTAAATCTGGAATTCTGGGAGGTTCAAACTGAATTTGCTTTCACTAATCTGGCAGATATATTCAACAAGATATTTGGCAAAGATGTTTGATAAAATCTGGCACGTCTGAATAGTTTTTGATATGAACTGAAAATAGGGTAAATTAGGGTAATTGAAATCTGAAGTTCAATTGATTTCGAATTCTGGCACTTAGGATGAGATTTTGAAATCTGAACAGAAGAGAAACTTGTGACAAATAGCATTTAGGAAACATTTGCTAAAGAGATTTTGAGTTTGAAGTTAATCTGGAGATTTTAGCCTTTTTGGGTTTTCAGATATCAGATAAGGACTAATTTGCGATAACTCTTGGACTGATTTGCGAAAAATGCCTAAATGGTGAAATCTGGCTGTCCACTTTTTGGATTAAGGTATTGGCATATCCTTGATTATGTTCCAGAAATAATCTGGTCTGAACTTGGTCAAGATTTGGATTAAATCTGGATTTCTGAAACTTAGGGTATTTAGGTAATATAGGATATTCTGTTTTCGAAAATAGGAGTTGATAATTCTGGAAGTTAGAGATAGAATTGGATCTGGGTTCTGAAGGCTTTTAAGTTTAGAATAATCGATAGACCACATCTAAACAATCTGATCTTGATTTGGGATCACAGATTAGATTTGGAGATTTTAGGGCTTGAGGTAGATACTGATCTGGCTATTGCTACTGATACATGCATGCATGCTATTGATGAAAAAGGAAATTTTCACCCCTAACTCAGGGTGTTACAGTTATACCCCAATTCTCTAAAGAAAGATGTTATATTCCTTTCTTTAATGCTCTTTCTGACAGGAAGATTTTACCCCAACACTGCAAAGAAAGACATTGTTTTCCTTTCTTTGATATGCAGGCTAACATTACCAGGTCTGAAGATGGCCATGAAATGCCTTGACCAAACAAAGTTGGCAATGTAACCATTGATGGGAGCAGTGAAGCATACCAATGCATTTCATGTGGATCTGTGAAACCCTTCAACTCCACTGGTTGGATTTGTGGTGGCAAGACGAATGAAGTGAAGTTGATAAAAGGCCTTGGGTTGTGGCATGGTTGTTCGCCATGACTTAAGAAGAATGGGAGAAGTGAAGCGTGCCAGTGCGATTCGCGTGGATCTGTGAAACCCTTCAACTCTATTGGTTGGCTCTGTGGTTGCAAGACAGACACAGTAAAGTTGATAAAACACCTTAGGTTGTGGCATGATTCTTCGCTATGACTTAGGAAGACTAATGGTAGTGGATTATTTGAATAAAACTATCAATTCCTCTCGCTAGTTGGCACCGTGTGGTTATGCGGACACAACAAACTTTTATGTCTTTAATTATTGCATGGTTTCGCAAACGACTAAATATACGCATGTTTAAACATAAGTGTTGAGTACTTTTTGCTCACTTTATGTTTCTCTTTTTCATACTTGAGGAGAATCATGATTAGGTCATGGCCTCCAATGATTGTTTCTTTTTGGGATACATGCTCCTTTAGCATTAAAAAATAATAATAAGAAGTGAAGGATGAATGGACAGCATGGATAAAAATGATGAAATGATCTTTATTGAAGGAATTACGGCGATTACATAAAAGGGTGTATGTCTAAATGCACCCCAAAAAAACTAGAAAAAAGAGGTGCATGACAAATGCCCCATGAAATCAGCTCTTTCTACACTTTTCAACTTTGCAGGACTGAATGAAAGATATCATTGATTGAAGTGATCTAGGAAGCCTGGAGTTGCTCTCTTCGTTTGCCACTGAAAGGCGCTCTTCAATTTCCTTCAAGCGTGCTTCTCCTTGGTCATCTTTATTTTTCATGGAGAAAAGAGAAGAGTTGATTCTTTCAACACAATTGTCATGATCACGCCGACATTTGGCAATTGATTCCTTCGTATCATTAATGGACTTTAACTCAGTCTCCAGTCCGCAATCAAAGTCAAGCATTCTTGCTTGGACTTTCGATTTTTTGATTCCTCCATTTGGAGGACTGCGTCAGTTTCATCAATGATCTTAGGAACTTCTAAAGAAGGGTAATGGAACTGACGGGATGTTCAAAGTGCTTTATTCATGAAGTCTCTATCACCCTCGAGTCTGGAAATCTCGGAATGCTCAGCTTCATTAAGAAGACCATTTCTAAGATGTCTTAATACCTTCATCAACCCTAAGAGCTGGGGAGGAAGTTCTTCATCAACCCCAGTGAAGAATTTTTCCCAACTCTGTAAATTCTTGTCTATCTCAGAGAAGAGAGCACCTTTATCCAATGGGGAAGTATCAAGTAACTCGTGTAACTCTTGGAGGTCATGTCACACATACCCTACAAGACGGTGCAATGAAGGTGATGAGGGCATCCTTAGCACGAGCAATCGATCAGAAGAACTCTACGCTCGGCCAGAAAGGCTCGAGGCCACACCACCGCACAAGGTCGTTGCCGATGGTTGGAAGCACATGGTCGCAGCCTGAGGACCAAACAGCCTGGCAACCAAGCGACGATCGGATGTTTGTTCAGAGAATTCGACCAGGTGCCAAATTCAGCACAGATGTCTATCAACGATTTGGACTCGGGGCCCTTAGTCAATCTTATGCAAATTTGTTAGTTGCAGGACCTTTCAGGACGCTCCTCTGGGAAGATAGGATGAATCAAGTCTGTAGAGGCACACAAGATTTTATACAGGTTCAGGCCCTCGATGGTGGGAGTAATAGCCCTACGTCCTGTATTGATTTCACTATATGTAATAAGATGTTTTACAAGAAGAAAGAAGAGATGATCACAGGCGATGATCTCTTCAATGTTAGTGTCTACCTAACTATATCTAAGTCTTCAGGTTTGTTGAACACCTGGTAGTGTTTGTATGCTTGACTGAATTATTCACCGTCCTTAGAACGTGCATTGACTATGTTTTTATACTGGACAAAAGGGTGCCAATGCAAAACGGCCTTGGACAGTTGTTAAGATGCAGTTTTGTTAACCGCACTTAACTTCCATGCAGGCTTAACACGTGCAATCAAGGGATAACTACACATGTTAACCTCCTGGCAGTTGTCTTCATACATGGAAATATCTTCGTGATTCTCGGGATGTGCCCATTCAAAGAGTTAGGCCTTCCCGAATTGTTCTGGTCGTAGATAATCAATGACCCTCCGACCGCGCACTGTCTGTAGTTTCCTGATCGCGCACTGTCTGTGACCTCATTATAGCGCAGGGGCTGCGATCATGCAATATCTCTGTGTCGGCGCCCATTAGGTCGTCTGAGACCATAGTGACGGATTTATAGACACACGTCTAATCTGATTCTGTTTTAAACCAGACGTGTATTACTTTGAACTAGCTTGGGTGATAATCCTCGTCAGCTAGCCCCCAAATTTGAAGAAAATGAAAGAACATATTTACTTCAAATTTGTATCTTGCATCGAATTATGAACCCGATGTTTTAACTTCAACTGATACTGTTCTGCCGTGTGACGGTTCATATCCCGAGCAAAACTTGAGTCTTTCTTGGCTGGTAATGATGACTTAGGCGACTCATCGTGATGGCAACCGTAAGTACGATTTAAGAACCCGAGAAGTGTGCGGAAATGAACCGACGCCTTCTGGCTCTATAAATTGAAGAGCCTTTCGGTTCTTTGAACTCACGAATTTCTCCCCCCGTCTAAGTCTTTTTTAGAGTTTCTCTTTTTCTCCAACCACTCCTTCTGAGCCTTAGTTCTTGTTCCGATGGCAGTTCAAGACCCCAAGAACACCATTGAGATTGAGTGTGATGAGGAAAGAACAAAAGTACTATTAGAAATTGATCAAGACTCTCAGGAAGTAAGTCTTTTTCTGAAAGTCCTGGTTCAACTTTTTTCCTGCATTCTAGTCGGTTCCAAAGTAATGCTTTTTGAAATTTACAGGTGTGAGAAGAACTGTAACATCCTGAGTTTTGGGGTGAAAAGTTTCTTTCTTAAAAATCATGCATGCATATGTCTCTTCTAGATCAACCAAATCAGCCTCAGCTTATTTCTGTTCTAGCCCTAAAATCTCAAAATCTATCCTGTGACCCCAAGACAAGATCTGACTTTCCAGATTTGATCTATCAGTTATCCTAAACCTAAAAGCCTTCAGAACCCAGATTCAATTCTATCTCTAACTTCCAGAATTATCAACTCCCTTCTGTTTTCGAAAACAGAATATCTGTTATTACCTTTTACCCTAAGTTTCAGAAATTCAGATTTAATCAAAATCTTAGCCAAGTTCAGACCAGATTATTCCTGGATTATGATCAAGGGTATGCCAATACCTTAATCCAAAAGGTTGGCAGCCAGATTTCACCATATGAACCTTTTTCGCAAATCAGTCCCAGAGTATCGCAGATCAGTCCTTTTCCAGATTTTCTAAAAGCCAGAAAAGGCAAAATGTTGCAAATCATCTCCAAATTCGAATCTGATTCAGGGAACATCTCCCAAATGCTTTTCAATACAAATTCTTCTTTTATGAGTATCTCAAAATCAAACCCTAAATCCCAGAATTCGAGATCAATAAGTTTCAGACTTATTTTACCCTAATCTACTCTGTTTTCAGTTCATATCAAAAGTCATCCAAATGTCCCAAATTTTATCTTCAATCTGTGCCAAATCATCTGTGGAATTAAGTATACCAAAACAGCAGAATTAATTCCAGATCAAACCTTCCAAATCTCCAGATTTACAATTCAGTCCAAATCAAGAAAATCAATAATTGCAAATCAGCCCAAATTCGACCAGGCCAACTGCAGTGCACGACCAGGAACCTTGCCGTGCGTTTGCGCCGCGCTTGCTCGCCGCCGGCCACGCCTCGCCTCGCCTGAGCTCGTACTCACTTGAGTTGCATGTGCACACGCGTCCACGCCCCAGCCATCGCCGTGGCAACGCCGTGGCAGCGCCGTTGAACAGCATGTGCTCCTGCGCGCGACCAGCAACAGGCTTTTGTCAGCAACATTGCGCCACGTTGCCAGCCCTTGTCGCCACTGCCTTGCACCGCCCGACATTGATGAGACTCGATGTAGCACAGATTCGCTTTGCCAGTGTACAGTCGCTTCACCGCTCGCCGTTGTTGCTCCTACGCCCAGCAACTCATGTCAATCGACACAAATTCCCATGCTGCATCTCCTTGCAAGCATCGCCCTGTGGTCTATATAAGCAGCCATACCCTGTGTCATCTTCCCTTCACCAAGACTTAGCCAAATTTCGAAATTCTCCTGTCTTCGTCTTCTTCTCCGGCGAGTCCAGATTGAGGCCTCACGGTGCCAGCACGCCCTGCTGCACTTCTCACCGAATTAACAGCACCAGAAGGTATATCTCATCTCCCTCACCGTGCTGTACCATTTAATTGAATTATATTGCATCCAGTCGCCGGTGATCGCCGGAATTCCCGATTGCCCTGTTCCGGCAATGCAGACCAAATCACTTCGAATTAGCTCTCGAACTTGTGAAGAAAAATGATCAGTGAACCTTTTGAAGCAAGCCTATGTATCAATATCTCCAGATTAAGCTCAAATTGAAGATTTCCCAAGTTTTGAGCTTCTCCAGAAACCGGCGATCGTCGCCAGGCTTCTCCGGCCATCCTCCGGCCGAATTGATTGGCCAGATAGCTTCATCTTACCCTTCTTTCACTCTCCAAACTTGGATTAAAGTTCTTTCGGCCTGTATCAAAAAGCCCCAAATCTCATGTCATCTTCTCCGGCGCAGTTCACCGAAAATCCTCTCCCGGCCGTTTCAGCTTCATCCACTTTGTCATTCAGGTGTGCCTCAACTTCTTGAGCATAATTGTCTTCTAGCTCGATCTCTGAAACTGCCCAGAATTCAAGTTATAACCATGCCAAAATTTTGTCCAGAACTGCTCCAGTACAACTAGTTCATCTCTGTTCATCATCAAATTTCTTGCTTTCTAGCCATCTTCTGCCCTAGATCCTGTTGAATGATTTGTTCCTGTTATCATTGCCTACCTCCCAGACAAAGTGGTGCATCATTTGGAGCTCTAGATCAAAAGTTATGCCAAGCCCTAGTTTCTGGCCATGTCAAGATCAATGCCAGACTATGTCAGTCAGTGGCATTAGCCCTTTTCACTACCTTCCAGATGTGCATTTTGGGCATAACTTTGTCTCTTAGATTCCTGAGGTTGTGATCTACATTTTATTCTTCTATCACAACTTGATTTGAGCCCTTGAATTATAATTGCCGCTAAACCCTAGTTTTTGACACTATTCCAGTGCATGCCAGCCAATGGCATTGGCCTTGTTTACCCACTTCTGATTGTGCATTTTGAAAGCCACTTTGTCCACTGAATTTGTAGAGTTATGATCTACATTTTCTTCTACTGTCATAACTTGAGATAAGCTCTCTAGTTTTCCTTGAAGTTATGTCAGAATCTTGATCTGAATGTCAATCTGCTGACATTCGCTATTCTTGATCAAACCAGCCACAAAATTGATGTTCTTATTGTAACCTTGAGATCCTAAGAGCATCTAACATCCATCCTTAGCCAAATCCTTGAAACCCTAGATCTCAACTCAGTTCAGCTTGTAATCTCAATTATCTCCAGTATCGTTCAGTTATCCTTGTTAATCATATCTGCATATAAATCCTAAAACATCTTAATATATAAGTAATATTTGTGTGTATTGTTTGGTTTGTCGTCGAGCAGATCTAGAAGCTGAGATCGAGGACTTCGCTGTTGACCCGTCATCAACTGCTGTTTCTTACGACGCGGAAGGCAAGTCATATCCTTGGTCATCTTGAACCTATATTTTAAATGTTGCTAAAACATAACCTTGAATATAGATAATATTGCATGAGAAAGATTGAGAATGATTGATTTATGAATTGGCAGTACTAGACTGCTTATCTGTGAAATGTGAAATAAACAAGTTTTGAGCCATGAACTATTATATGTATTTATATAAGTATATTCATGAAATAAAACCCCTAGCTGTGACCAGAAAATGGTATGGAATGGTGGTAGCACTGGAGGTGCTAGACTGCAAAGGAATGCAGGCACTGAAGGTGCAGGGTTGTGGATGGTCTGGTCACTGGCATATAAGGACTAGAACCTTGTGTTGTGCGTCTAGTGGCATGAACAACGTGCTAACCGCAAGCCTGGTATGGGACAGGCCTGAACAAGTATTTATGTGGATCGCACATGAAACCCCTGCTGGAATTGTGTAGTGATGCACGATAAACATGGAGCGCGGCTCCCACACATATCACTGAAGGTGATCTCGCACGTTGATCCAGTAATGGAAACATATGTAGGGGTGGAGGTTTGGATACAACCTACCACAACTGTGTCTCGCTGAGAGCCACAGGGTCGGGGGTGAATTGTGAGTGATACATAACAAAAGTTCTTGTTATTTCCACCTTGCCGCTCACAATATGAAGTGAGTCAGGGGTCCAATCATTTTGTTATGATAGGAAAGGTTTGAAAGTGGAATATCTTGCGGGTAAATTGGTACCTCTCTGCAGAGTTAAAAACGTATTCGAATACTCCGAGCTCCCGGGTTTTATAGGAGTCTGCTGCGGTGGATTAAATCCACGGGGTGTGACACAAGTACTATTTTCTAAATAAAATATGTTTAAATCAAGATTACCCAAATGACATGTGTTGTCATGATAAGGAGTGCTGCCGTGGGCTGTCGTGTGTCGACGTGTCGCGGTAGTGCTATAATCTAGTGAACATGAATGATGATGTTATATTATAAAAAGTGCTGCCATGAGGTGAGGTATGAAAGAAAAAGATTATTTTATAAACATCCATAATTCTTGACTAGTCTAGGTTCATGTCATCACTACTATAGGTATCTACTCTTACCTATGACTTGCTGAGTACGTAAGTGCTCACTCTTGCAACCTACAAATCAATAGATGGAGCGATCAACAATCAAGATGAAGGCGTGGAGTACTTCGTGGACCCAAAAGGAGGAGCGTCAGTCCCGTCATTTCCCTGATGTGTGTTGTTCTGCTGTCCACTTCTCTTTTGTGGGTGGGTCACCTATCTTCTGCTGTGTAAATGTTATTTTGCTAAACCATGTATGCCGTGAAGGCATTGTAATCTCCTTATGTAATATCAAGGCCAGCAGGCCACACTGCTTAACTATTTTGTAAGTTACTCTGTTGCAATGTGATATACTCCTGTGCTTGACTTATCCTGGGACGTCAAGGGTATGTGTATGCTATGCATATATGGAACTAGCTGCAGCGAGCTAGGACTCTACAGGAGTAGTCGTAGTCCCAGTCTCGGGGCGCGACAAGAACTAATTCCTCCAAAGAAGAGATCGAAGAATGACGAAGGATCCTCCAATGGGACTGCATCAAAATTGGTAAAAGGAGTCGAGACTTGGGTTGTCACATTACCTTATTCTTCAGCCCCATCAGCTCCTCCAGTCACATCATCTATACCTTTGGAGATCCATAATAATACTTCAAAGCTTTCTTCTTCTGATTAGCTTTCTCTATTGCGACCAAGCGATCCCTAGCTTTTGTTGGGTGATCAATTTTCTGGTGGGAAGGTTGCATTCCCGTGACCAGATGGTCCTCGACTTTTGTCGAGTGATCTACTTCCTGGGGGAAGTGCTTCATCCTCCCGTCCAATCTTACTGCGAGGATTGGTAATTATTTTCATTCTCTTTGCTGGTCGCTTTATCTTGTAAAACTAACACATACATGTGCAGGAGTCAAAAACCTCTGGAGTCTCCAATGATCAGCCTGCAGAAGTCCAGCCTCTTTTTGGTGAGAGTGTTTCCCTCGAGCAAACTCTCCAAAAAGAAAAAGAGGCCCTAGAGAAGAAGATCGATGAAATGTCTTCGGCCATTCTGCATCTAGCAGAATGTTATGACAACTCCCGCGAAGAGGCGCGCCAATTCCACTTGGAGATGGACTACGCTCGGCAGCAGCGAGAACTCTCTGATACAATAAGGAATAATAGTGCTTCTTTGATTCGGGATGATGTAGATAGTCTTAGAGCCATAGCCAATTCTCTAGGGGCAGCCAGTGTTGATCCCACTTATGTTAATATGTCCTTGGGAGAACTTTGTAAAAGGCTATCAGACCAGGTTGACGCTTTGGTCGCCTGTGTCCCTTTTGTATGTAAAGATTGTCAGAAATAAAGAATATCTTTTCTCACATACTTGATCCCTTAAAAGGATTATGTAGAACTTATAATCCAAATTAAGGTTCTTTACATTCTGTGAGCAATAGTTACACGAGAATGTTTTTGCAACAAAAAATACACAAGTAAACTTCTGTCCGAAACTGGCTCAATTCTTCGGTCTTAGAATAGAATTATGGCCGTAGACTGCGATCAGAACGATCACAGAACAGTTTTTTGACCATACAGCGACCACGGCTGTTATGATCACACATATCCATTATGATGTTGCGATCAGTATAGAGGTCATCAACTTATTCCAAAGCCATATGGAATTATTCCCGTTCGAAGATTTAGGAATTTCCAATATTTTTTTATCTGTACCATCCCCGAATGCGAAATAAATTGATAAAAACACATTTCATTTCGGATTCATTACTGGGTATGGATAACGGGTTCCAAGAGGAAAGACACCCATTATGGAAATGTCGCGCCCCGAAACTGGGACTACTCCTGTAGAGACTTAGCTCGCTGCAGCTAGTCCCATTCTCACAAACCTTTGACTTCCCAGGATGAGTCAAACACAGGAGTATATTACATTACAACAGAGAACTAACAAAATATTAAGCAGTGTGGCCTGCTGGCCTTAATATTACATAAAAAGGATTACAATGCCTACAAGGCATTCAGGGTTTAGCAAAATATTTAACTGCACAGCAGAAGATAGGTGACCCTCCCACAAAAGAAGTTGACGGCAGAACAACACACTTCAAGGCTCTGGCGGAACTGATTCTCCTCCTTCTGGATCCACGAAGTACTCCATGCCATCATCTTGATCAAGGTAGGCTCCATCTATTGAGTTCAATGTTGCAAGGGTGAGCACTTACGTAGTCAGCAAGTCATAGGTAAGAGTAGATACATATAGTAGTGATGATATGAACCTAGACTAATCAAGAATTATGGATATTTGTAAAATAATCTTTTTCTTTCTCATCTCATCTTATTTCAGCTCATGGCAGCACTTTTCATAATATAACATCATCAATCATGTTCACTAGATTATAGCACTACCGCGACACGTCGACACATGACAACCCACGGCAGCACTCCATATCATGACAACACATGTCATTTGGGTAATCTTGATTAAAAATATTTTATTTAGAAAATAGTACTTGTGTCACACCCTGTGGATTTAATCCACCGCAGCGGACTCCTATAAACCCGGGAGCTCGGATTCGAATACGTTTTTAACTCTGCAGAGAGGTACCAATTTACCCGCAAGATATTCCACTTTCAAGCCCATCTTATCAAAATGATTAGACCCCTCCTCACAACCATGTGTGAGTGGCAAGGTGGAGATAACAAGAACTTTTGTTATGTATCACTTACAATTCACCCCTGACCCTGTGGCTCTCCGCGAGACACAGTTGTGGTAGGTTGTATCCTAACCTCCACCCCTTTGCTTACTCCCATTACTGGGTTAGCGTGCTTTATCACCTTCAGCGATATGTGTGGGAGCCGCACTCCGTGCTTATCGTGCATCGCTACACATCTCATGCAGGGGTTTCATGTGCGATCCACATAATTACTTGTTCAGGCCTGTCCCATACCAAGCTTGCGGTTAGCACGTTGTTCATGCCACTAGACGCACAACACAAGGTTCTAGTCCTTATATGCCAGTGACCAGACCATCCACAACCTTGCACCTTCAGTGCCTGCATATCCTTTGCAGTCTAGCACCTCTAGTGCTACAGCCATTTCACACCATATTTCTGGTCACGCCTAGGGGGTTTTATTTCATGAATATAAATGTATAAATACATATAATAGTTCATGGCTCAAAACTTGTTTATTTCACATTTCACAGATGACCAGTCTAGTACTGCCAATTCATAAATCAACCATTCTCAATCTTTCTCATGCAATATTATCTATATTCAAGGTTATGTTTTAGCAACATTTAAAATATAGGTTCAAGATGACCAAGAATATGACTTGCCTTCCGCGTCGTAAGATACAGCAGTTGATGACGGGTCAACAGCAAAATCTTCAAAGTCAGCTTTTGAATCTTCTCGACGACAAACAAACACACAATGATTACTTATAATATTAAAATATTTTATGACTTATATGCAGAAATGCTCAACAAGAATGATTGAACTATACTGGAGATAATTTGAACTGTAAACTGAACTGAGTCGAGATTCTAGGGTTTCAAGGAATTTGGGCTAAGGATGGTGATTAGATAATCTGAGGGTTTCAGGATTACAACAGGGATAACAATTTTGTGGCTGGTTTAATCAAAACAGCGAATGTCAGCAGATTGACATTCAAATCAAGGCTTGGACATAGCTTTAAGAAAAGCTAGAGTGCTTATCTCAAGTTGTGGGGTAGAAGAAAATGTAGATCACAACTCTACAAATTCAGTGGACAAAGTGGTTTTCAAATTACACAACCAGAATTGGGTAAACAAGGCCAATGCCACTGGCTGACAAGCTCTGGCATAGAGCGGACAATGCCAAAAACTAGGGCTTAGCATAAAATTCTATTCAAGGGCTCAACTGATGTGCTAACTTTGTCTAGGAGGTAGGCTTGAGTAACAGGAACAAAAGTTACAATAGGATCTATGGCTGAAGATGGCTGGACAGCAAGAAATTTGATGATGAACTGAGGTGAACTAGCTGCACTGGAGCAATTCCGGACAAGAACTTGGAAAAGCTGTAACTTCCAATCTAGGCCAATCTAGGTGTCGGGCTAGAAGACAAAAATGCTCAGGAGGCTAAGGCACACACACTGGACAAGGTTTTGAGGGCTGAAATGGCTGGAACAAGCTTTCCAGTGATCGGCGCCGGAGAAGAAGCTCTGGATTTGGGCATTTTCAACATAAGCCGATTGAACTCGATTCCTTGCTCTAGGAGTGATAGAAGGGTATGAGTAAGCTACTGGCGACGTCAATTTGGCTGGAGGATCGCCGGTATGGCCTGGCGACGTGAGCCAGCGACTGTCAATTTGCAAAATCAGGAATAGCTTCAAATTGGGATCAATTGATGATTCTAAGTTCACAGGCATGCTTGAAAAGGTTCACTGATCAATTTAGATTACAAATTCGAAAGCTAATTCGGGCTGAATTAAGCTACATTGCAGGAACAGGGCAATCGGCAATTCCGGTGATCGCCGGCGTTAGAGGTCACCGGTGAACAATTAGATGATATCACATAGAGAGAATGAGAAGAGGAACTCACTGATGGCTTCAATTTGGAGATTGGTGCGGCAGGGCATCCTGGCAGCGTGAGCCTCCTCGACGGCTCGCCGGAGAAGAAAACGAAAACAGAAAGTTTTTGAGACTTAGCTGATTTCTGTGAGGTGTGAAGAAGCTACTGAACACAGGGGGTTTAAATAGGCCAGGCGAAGCTTGCAAGGAAGAGATTGGCAGCTGGGGATGAGACTGGTTGCGTGCTGAACAACAGCGGCGAAGACACAGCGAAGAACGGTGATTGCGACGGCGACAAGCTTGCAGCTGATCACAGTGTCGTTCCATCGGGACTTGACAAAGCTGTAGCAAGCGGTGGCGACAACAACTGCCGCGGCAAGGCGACATGGCGAGGAGTTGCTGACAAAAGGCTGCTGGTCGCGTGCGCGAGCAGGCGCTGGTTGTCGACGTTGCAGTGGCGCTGCCACGACAATGGCTGAGGCGAAGACACGTACACACAACATGCACGGTCACGAGCGCAGGCGAAGCCTCACCGGCGACGAACAGCCACGCCGCACAGGCACGGTGAGCTCTAGTCGTGCACACAGCAAATGGCCTGGTCGAAATTTGGACTGAACTGCAGTTTCAAATCTTGAATTTTGGACTGTTCTGTAAATCTAGAATTCTGGAAGGTTTAAACTGAATTTGCTTTCACTAATCTGGCAGATATATTCAACAAAATATTTGGCAAAGATGTTTGATAAAATCCGGCACATTTGAATAGTTTTTGATATGAACTGAAAATAGGGTATTTTAGGGTAAAATAAGATTTGAGTTTTGTCGATTTCGAATACTGGCATTTAGGGTTTGATTTTGATATCTGCACAAGAGAGAAACTTGTGACAAATAGCATTTAGAAAAGATATGCTGAAGAGATTTTGAGTTTGAAGTTAATATGGAGATTTTAGCCTTTTTGGGTTTTTAGATATCAGATAAGGACTAATTTGCGATAACTCTTGGACTGATTTGCGAAAAATGCCTAAATGGTGAAATCTGGCTGTCAACTTTTTGGATTAAGGTATTGGCATATCCTTGATTATGTTCCAGAAATAATCTGGTCTGAACTTGGCCAAGATTTAGATTAAATCTGGATTTCTGAAACTTAGGGTATTTAGGTAATATAAAATATTCTGTTTTCAAAAACAGAAAGGAGTTGAAAAATCTGGAAGTTAGAGATAGAATTGAATCTGGGTTCTGAAGACTTTTAGATTCAGGATAACTAATAGATTACACCTGAGCAATCTGATCTTGATTTGGGGTTCACAACAATGATTTGGAGATTTTAGGGCTTGAGATAGATACTGATCTGGCTATTACTACTGATACATGCATGCATGCTATTTATGAAAAAGGAAGTTTTCACCCCTAAACTCAGGGTGTTACAGGTCTACCCTCCTTAAAGAAATTTCACCCTGAGATTTACCTAAGACAGAAAAAGATAAGGATAGGCTTGCTTAAGATCTTCTTCCTTCTCCCAAGTAGCCTCTTGCTTTGAATGATTTTTCCATTGAACTTTACACAATTTGATTTTCTTCCATCTGAGCTGACGTTCATCAGTGGCTAGGATTCTGATTGGGTGCTCAAGATAAGTGAGATTCTTCTGTAATGGCACATCTTGTACATCTATCTGGTCAGTAGATTCCTTCAAACATTTCCGGAGCTTAGAGACATGAAACACATCATGTATTCCCGTTAATCCCACAGGTAATTCCAATTTATAGGATACTTCTCCTTTTCTCTTTATTATCTTAAATGGTCCAATGTATCTTGGAGATAACTTTCCTTTCACTTGGAATCTTTGTAATCCCTTGAATGGTGTGACCTTGAGATACACAAAATCTCCTGGTTCAAACGATAATTCTCTCCGTCGTTTATCTGCATAACTCTTTTGTCGTGATTGTGCTGTTTTCAACCTTTCTCTGATGAGTCTGACATGAGCTTCTGCTTCTTCTACTATCTCTAGTCCTATGACCTTTCCTTCTCCTGGCTCATTCCAATGCAATGGGGTTCTACATTTATGTCCATATAAATCTTCAAATGGTGCCATCTGTATACTAGCTTGATAACTGTTATTATATGTAAACTCTGCAAATGGCAAACATTTGTCCCATGATGTTCCATAATCTAGTATACAAGCTCTTAGAAGATCTTCTAGGATTTGGTTGACTCTTTCTGTCTGTCCTCCTGTTTGCGGGTGATATGCAGTACTGAAATCCAACTGGGTTCCTAGGGTTTCATGCAGTCTATTCCAAAATTTGGAGGTAAACTGTGTTCCACGATCTGAGACTATCTTCTCAGGAATACCATGCAATGCCACTATTCTTTGCATGTATAACTCTGCTAATTTACTGCCATCATAAATCTTTTTGACCGGTATGAAATGAGCTACTTTAGTAAGTCTGTCCACAATAACCCATATGGAATCATAACCTCCTTGAGTTTTAGGTAATCCTGTAATGAAATCCATACCAAATTCTTCCCATTTCCATAATGGTATTGGTAGAGGTTGTAGCTTTCCTGCTACTTTCTGGTGTTCTGCTTTAACTCGCTGACATGTATCACAGTTTGCAATGTATTCTGCAATCTCCCTCTTCATATTATCCCACCAGAATCTGGTCTTCAAATCTTGATACATCTTTGTGTTACCAGGGTGTATTGAGTATGGAGTTTTATGAGCTTCATGGAGAATTATTTAGTTAAGATCTGCGTTTTGAGGTACACAGATTCTTCCTCGATACCATACAATCCCTTGGTTATCTTCAGTAAAGTCTTGAGCCTTTCCTAACATGATTCGACTCTTGATCTTACAAATTTCTTCATCTTCTTTCTGGGCATTTCCTATCTGTTCTTCAAGTTGAGATTTTACTATTAAAGTAGCTACCGTTCCCTGCGGTACTATTTCCACTTGATGATTCTGCAACTCTTATTGTAGGTAAGGGTTCTTCAACATAACCATTCCTTGTAGGTTGTAAACTTTTCTGCTTAAGGCATCGGCCAGTACATTAGCTTTCCCTGGATGGCACTGAATACTAAGATCATAATCTTTGATCAATTCCAGCCATCGTCGTTGACGCATGTTGAGCTCCGTCTGTGTGAAAATATACTTGAGGCTTTTATGATCTGTAAAGATCTCACACTTATGTCCAATCAGATAATGCTGCCATATCTTTAAAGCATGTACTACTGCTGCTAACTCCAAATCATGGGTCAGATAATTTTCCTCATGTGGTCTCCATTGGCGTGAAGCATAAGCTACTAGTCGACCTTGCTGCATTAACACACAGCCTATTCCTTGCTTTGAAGCATCACAGTAAACTACGAAGTCTTCCTTGCTGTCTGGTAAAGTGAGGACTGGTGTTGTTGTCAATTTCTACTTCAGCTTCTGAAAACTTTCTTCACACTTGATGGTCCATTCAAATGCAACATCCTTCTTTAGCAGATTTGTAAGAGGTTTGGCAATCTGGGAAAATCTTTCGATGAATCTCCTATAATACCCTGCCAATCCCAAGAAACTTCTAATTTCTGAAACTGAGGTAGGTTGCTTCCACTCCTTGATTGCAGAGATTTTAGCTGAATCCACTGAAATTCCTTCTGCTGTCAACACATGTCCAAGAAATGAAATTCTTGACATCCAAAATTCACATTTGTCAAATTTGGCATAAAATTGCCTCTCTCGTAGCCTTTCCAAGAGTAGGTGTAAATGTTGCTCATGTTCTTCCGTACTCTTGGAATATATAGAATGTCATATATGAATACTACGACAAACTTGTCAAGAAAATCCATAAATGTACTGTTCATGACATTCATGAAAGCTGCCGGAGCATTGGTCAAGCCAAAAGGTACTACTGTAAACTCATATAAACCATATCTGGTAGTGAAAGCAGTCTTCGGTATATCCTCTTTCTTGATCTTCAGCTGATGACATCCAGATTTCAAATCTATCTTAGAAAATACTTTGGCTCCCCGAAGTTGATCGAACAAGTCATCAATTCTTGGTAATGGGTACTTGTTCTTAATAGTGACTTCATTCAAAGCTCGGTAATCTACACACATTCGTAAAGTTCCGTCTTTCTTCCTCACAAACAAGACTGGGGCTCCCCATGGCGAAGCACTGGGTTTGATAAATCCCTTGTTTTCCAAGTCTTCGAGTTGATTCTTGAGCTCCTCCAAATCTGTAACTGGCATCCTATAGGGACGTTTTGCTATAGGTGCTGCTCCTGGTTTAAGCTCAATATTGAATTCTATTTCTCTGTCAGGTCGCATTCCTGGAAGTTCTTCTGGAAACACATCAGAATATTGTTGCACTATAGGCACTTGTTCCAGGCATAATTTTTGCAATGCTTGAACAGATCTTAGTGGTTTACTGACTGATGATCTTTCTGCATAGAATAGAACTCTCTTCCCTTGGCTACTGACAAGACTAAGGGTTTTCTCTTCACAGTCTACTAGACCTTTATGGTGGGACAACCAATCCATTCCCAAAATAATTTCTAGACCTTGCAGTTCTAGAACTTGTAGATTTGCCTCAAATTCTACCCCTTCTATATTGAAGGTTACATTTGGGCAGATCGAGTAAACAGATAATCTAGCCCCTGGAGTTTGTATAACCATAGAGTACTCTAGTGGTACTTGCTCTATATGCATTTCAACTTCAGATGCAAATGCTTTTGACATGAATGAATTTGTAGCACCAGGATCAAACAATATTAAGGCAGATGCAGATTGAATCAGAAATCTACCGAGAAGAATGTCGGTGGCATTGCCTGCTTCTTGAATTGAAGTATAGTTTAACCTTCCTCCTTGGGTTGTAGCTGGTGCTCTACCTCTTCCTCTTCCTCGATTAGCCATGTTTCCTCCTCTTCTTGCTGAATTTCCTCTAAAATTATGTGATGGTGATGCTCTGGTTACTACTGGCTGTGTTCCTGCCTGAGATCTGGCAATGGATGGTGGAAGTTGTATCCAAGGACAGAATTCTTTGCGATGCCCATGCTGTCCACAATGATAGCACTCAACACGGGGATGAGGACAATCCTTCTGTGGATGATTTCCTCTACAGTTAGGGCACAATGTCATTGCTGGTCTGGGATTCTGATAAGACGGTCGGAAATTGGGAGTGATAGGAACTCTTCCTCTGATTGGATTTGGCTGTGGTCGTGTTTGCTGAAGCATTCTCCGCTTTCGGCTTTCTTCCCCCATATTCTTCTTTTCTTCTACCTTTAAAGCTCTGTCCACTAGTGTTTGGAATTCCGTGAATTCATGAGAAGCAATTTGATACGGTAAATAGTGTTGAAGTCCTTCTGTGAAGCGTTCTATCTTCTTCTCTTCAGTATTCATATCTCCAGGTGCGTATCGAGCCAAATGAGTAAATTGGTGTAGATACTCAATGACTGACTTGCTTCCTTGAGTTAAATTCCGAAATTCCCGACGCTTGGCTGCCATAACACCAGTAGGTATATGAAATTTCCGAAATTGATCCTTAAATTCCCTCCAAGAGATATTATCTCTGTCAAGGTAGGCTTCCTGGTAGTTCATCCACCATGCAGCTACAGCTCCTGCTAACTAATGAGATCCAAACAAAACTTTCTCTCGTTCGCTGCATCGGACCATGTCCAGTTTCCTCTCGATATCCCGTAACCAATCATCGGCAACCATGGGATCGGTCGCACCAGAGAATGTTGCTGGACGGGTCTTTTGGAAATCTATTAATCTTGTTCCTACAGCAGAAGTAGTTCCTTCTGTTGTTCCAGTAGGCAGTTTCTGAACTATCTGGGCTAACAACTGGGTATGAGCTATCTGAGCTTCCTGTCGACTTTTCTCCATTGACAACAGAATTTCCTGAAGACTGGGTTGTTCATTCTGAGGAGGATTGGAACTCTGAGATCCTTGCTGAAACAAAGGGTCTCTTGTCATAGTTTCTTCTTCTTGCGGAGTCTGACCCATATCTTCTCTTCCACTTCGAGATCTCCTTCTTGTGTCAACCATGGTGGCTCTGAAAAAGGTTTAGACTGATCTAACTAACTAAGGCCAACTAAGACAACAATGCAGAAATTAATGCAACTACTTTAATGTATAAAATTACATAGGCTATCAGCCATAATACACAAATTAACCATTGCAAAAGCAACAGCGAATCACAAAGCTATCAAGAGCATCCACTAGCTCTGTCTACAGCAACCTCTAAGACACTCTGAATCAACAGAACGCACACTCACAATCTTACCGAATTTTAGAAAATCCAAATAAAATTTTGAAATAAAGGTTTTCAAGAGCTGCAAAGCTCATTATTTTTAGCAAAATAAAGTTTTCAACAAATAGTTTCTAAATAAATTATATCTTCCTGGCACGGCCAATCCCTAAAGGTGTCGTCCTACTGTCAAGTTCTCATGTTGCTCTGATACCAACTTTTCTGTCGCGCCCCGAAACTGGGACTACGACTACTCCTGTAGAGACCTAGCTCGCTGCAGCTAGTCCCATTCTCACAAACCTTTGACTTCCCAGGATGAGACAAACACAGGAGTATATTACATTGCAACAGAGTACTAACAAAATATTAAGCAGTGTGGCCTGCCGGCCTTAATATTGCATAAAAAGGATTACAATGCCTACAAGGCATTCAGGGTTTAGCAAAATATTTAACTACACAGCAGAAGATAGGTGACCCTCCCACAAAAGAAGTTGACGGCAGAACAACACACTTCAGGGCTCTGGCGGAACTGATTCTCCTCCTTCTGGATCCACGAAGTACTCCATGCCATCATCTTGATCAAGGTCGGCTCCATCTATTTAGTTGAATGTTGCAAGGGTGAGCACTTACGTACGCAGCAAGTCATAGGTAAGAGTAGATACATATAGTAGTGATGATATGAACCTAGACTAGTCAAGAATTATGGATATTTGTAAAATAATCTTTTTCTTTCTCATCTCATCTTATTTCAGCTCATGGCAGCACTTTTCATAATATAACATCATCAATCATGTTCACTAGATTATAGCACTACCGCGACACGTCGACACACGATAGCCCACGGCAGCACTCCTTATCATGACAACACATGTCATTTGGGTAATCTTGATTAAACAAATTTTATTTAGAAAATAGTACTTGTGTCACACCCCGTGGATTTAATCCACCACAGCAGACTCCTATAAACCCGGGTGCTCGGAGTATTCGAATACATTTTTAACTCTGCAGAGAGGTACCAATTTACCCGCAAGATATTCCACTTTCAAGCCCATCCTATCAAAATGATTAGACCCCTCCTCACAACCATGTGTGAGTGGCAAGGTGGAGATAACAAGAACTTTTGTTATGTATCACTTACAATTCACCCCTGACCCTGTGGCTCTCCGCGAGACACAGTTGTGGTAGGTTGTAACCTAACCTCCACCCCTTTGCTTATTCCCATTACTGGGTCAGCGTGCTTGATCACCTTCAGTGATATGTGTGGGAGCCGCACTCCGTGCTTATCGTGCATCACTACACATCTCATGCAAGGGTTTCATGTGCGATCCACATAGTTACTTGTTCAGGCCTGTCCCATACCAGGCTTGCGGTTAGCACGTTGTTCATGCCACTAGACGCACAACACAAGGTTCTAGTCCTTATATGCCAGTGACCAGACCATCCACAACCCTGCACCTTCAGTGCCTGCATATCCTTTGCAGTCTAGCACCTCCAGTGCTACAACCATTCCACACCATTCTCCTGGTCACGGCTAGGGGGTTTTATTTCATGAATATAAATGTATAAATACATATAATAGTTCATGGCTCAAAACTTGTTTATTTCACATTTCACAGATAACCAGTCTAGTACTGCAATATTATCTATATTGAAGGTTATGTTTTAGCAACATTTAAAATATAGGTTCAAGATGACCAAGAATATGACTTGCCTTCCGCGTCGTAAGATACAGCAGTTGATGACGGGTCAACAGCAAAATCTTCAAAGTCAGCTTCTGAATCTGCTCGACGACAAACAAACACACAATGATTACTTATAATATTAAAATGTTTTATGACTTATATGCAGAAATGCTCAACAAGAATGATTGAACTATACTGGAGATAATTTGAACTTCAAACTGAACTGAGTCGAGATTCTAGGGTTTCAAGGAATTTGGGCTAAGGATGGTGATTAGATAATCTTAGGGTTTCAGGATTACAATAGGGATAACAATTTTGTGGCTGGTTTAATCAAAACAGCAAATGTCAGCAGATTGACATTCAGATCAAGGCTTGGACATAGCTTTAAGAAAAGCTAGAGTGCTTATATCAAGTTGTGGTAGTAGAAGAAAATGTAGATCACAACTCTACATATTCAGTGGACAAAGTGGTTTTCAAATTACACAACCAGAAGTGGGTAAACAAGGCCAATGCCACTGGCTGACAAGCTCTGGCATAGAGCTGACAATGCCAAAAACTTGGGCTTAGCATAAAATGCTGTTTAAGGGCTCAAATGATGTGCTAACTTTGTCTAGGAGGTAGGCTTGAGTAACAGGAACAAAAGTTACAATAGGATCTATGGCTGAAGATGGCTGGATAGCAAGAAATGTGATGATGAACTGAGGTGAACTAGCTGCACTGGAGCAGTTCTGGACAAGAACTTGGCAAAGCTGTAACTTCCAATCTAGGCCGATCTAGGTGTCGGGCTAGAAGATAAAAATGTTCAGGAGGCTAAGGCACACACACTGGACAAGGTTTCGAGGGCTGAAATGGCTGGAACAAGCTTTCCGGTGATCGGCGCCGGAGAAGAAGCTCTGGATTTGGGCATTTTCAACATAAGCTGATTGAACTCGATTCCTTGCTCTAGGAGTGATAGAAGGGTATGAGTAAGCTACTGGCGACGTCAATTTGGCCGGAGGATCGCCGGTATGGCCTGGCGACGTGAGCCAGCCACTGTCAATTTGCAAAATCGGGAATAGCTTCAAATTGGGATCAATTGATGATTCTAAGTTCACAGGCATGCTTGAAAAGGTTCACTGATCAATTTAGATTACAAATTTGAAAGCTAATTCGGGCTGAATTAAGCTACATTGCAGGAACAGGGCAATCGGCAATTCCGGTGATCGCCGGCGTTAGAGGTCACCGGTGAGCAATTAGATGATATCACACAGAGAGAATGAGAAGAGGAACTCACTGATGGCTTCAATTTGGAGAT
Organism: Pharus latifolius; assembly: GCA_019359835.1. Classification (NCBI taxonomy): domain Eukaryota; kingdom Viridiplantae; phylum Streptophyta; class Magnoliopsida; order Poales; family Poaceae; genus Pharus; species Pharus latifolius. Next base: position 41,714,311 of record CM033330.1, on the reverse strand, counting down.
TGGTGCGGCAGAGCGTCCTGGCACCGTGAGCCTCCTCGACGGCTCGCCGGAGAAGAAAATGAAAACAGAAAGATTTTGAGACTTAGCTGATTTCTGTGAGGTGTGAAGAAGCTGCTAAACACAGGGGGTTTAAATAGGCCAGGAGAAGCTTGCAAGGAGGAGACAACGAAGTGATTGGCAGCTGGGGATGAGACTGGTTGCGTGCTGAACAACAGCGGCGAAGACACAGCGAAGAACGGTGATTGCGACGGCGAGAAGCTTGCAGCTGACCACAGTGTCGTTCCATCAGGACTTGACAAAGCTGTAGCAAGCGGTGGCGACAACAACTGGCGCGGCAAGGCGACGTGGCGAGGAGTTGCTGACAAAAGGCTGCTGGTCGCGTGTGGGAGCAGGCGCTGGTCGTCGACGTTGCAGTGGCGCTGCCACGACAATGGCTGAGGCGAAGACACGTACACACAACATGCATGGTCACGAGCGCGGGCGAAGCCTCACCGGCGACGAACAGCCACGGCGCACAGGCACGGTGAGCTCTGGTCGTGTGCACAGTAAATGGCCTGGTCGAAATTTGGACTGAACTGTAGTTTCAAATCTTGAATTTTGGACTGTTCTGTAAATCTGGAATTCTGGAAGGTTTAAACTGAATTTGCTTTCACTAATCTGGCAGATATATTCAACAAAATATTTGGCAAAGATGTTTGATAAAATCTGGCACATTTGAATAGTTTTTGATATGAACTGAAAATAGGGTATTTTAGGGTAAAATAAGATTTGAGTTTTGTCGATTTCGAATTCTGGCATTTAGGGTTTGATTTTGATATCTACACAGGAGAGAAACTTGTGACAAATAGCATTTAGAAAAGATTTGCTGAAGAGATTTTGAGTTTGAAGTTAATCTGGAGATTTTAGCCTTTTTGGGTTTTCAGATATCAGATAAGGACTAATTTGCGATAACTCTTGGACTGATTTGCGAAAAATGCCTAAATGGTGAAATCTGGCTGTCAACTTTTTGGATTAAGGTATTGGCATATCCTTGATTATGTTCCAGAAATAATCTGGTCTGAACTTGGTCAAGATTTAGATTAAATCTGGATTTCTGAAACTTAGGGTATTTAAGTAATGTAAAATATTCTGTTTTCGAAAACAGAAAGGAGTTGAAAAATCTGGAAGTCAGAGATAGAATTGAATCTGGGTTCTGAAGACTTTTAGATTCAGGATAACTAATAGATTACACCTGAGCAATCTGATCTTGATTTGGGGTTCACAAGAAAGATTTGGAGATTTTAGGGCTTGAGATAGATAATGATCTGGCTACTACTACTGATACATGCATGCATGCTATTTATGAAAAAGGAAGTTTTCACCCCTAAACTCAGGGTGTTACAGAAAAATTAATAAAATACTCGCAAAGAGTTGTCTCGGACATATAAAAGGAAGAGGTAGCTTACTGGAGAAGCTAAAAACCCTTCGTCGCCTTAGACCCTCCTGCGCACGAAAACCCTCTTTTGCATCCCTCATCTTCGTCGTCTCCAAAGTCACCATCTTTCTTCTCAGTTCTTCATAAGAAATGGCGTCCAGGAGCCGATCCGTCCACCATACAGAAGAGAGCCTGGTGGCACTAGAGAAAGAAGAGATTCTCCCCCCCCCCACTACTGCTGATCAACTGGCGGCCAGCGGAAAAAGATCAAGAAATCCAAGAGGGCGAATTGGTGATCTTCGAGGAATACTTGTGCTGCGGGTTCCGATTCCCAGAAAGAGAATTTCTGAGGAGAATCTTGGACCATTACGGGTTGGAGTTAGTAAATATCCATCCAAATGCAGTCCTTATCCTGGTGATTTTCCAACACCTCTGCGAAGCCTTTGTCAGAGTGCTTCCAAGCGTGGAGTTTTTCCGACGCTTCTATTTTTCGGCATGGTCAAAAAGTGCCAATGCCGCTGGGTGTATCTACTTCCGTATACGGGAGAAGAAGGAGTACCCATTCCCGCCCCTACCGGACTTTGTTCATGGGTGGTACCATAAATGGTTCTACTGGACCCCTCCATCGGAGAGCAGACTATGGTTCATGAACACCCGACCGGAGAAAGCCAGTGAGTTAGACTCCCTTCCCGTTCTGAGCACAGAACAGAAGAAACAAGCACAAGCTGTTCTTCACCTAGTCCAGCAAGGCTTGACCACACGTGACATCATATGCGACTTCGTGAAGAATAGGATAAGCCCCCTGCGTGAACGGGCACATCCAGCTTGGGAAGTGGAGTCCATGGCAGACAGAACCTTGGACTATAATAACAGTATGTCCTTTAATCAACAAAACATACATTTTCACTGATTAAAAGACATTGCATTTATTAACATGCTTGTTTGTGATACAGCGCTATCCTTGTCCGAGGTTGAGAAACGGACAAACTACCTCCTTCGGCCGTATAACGTTGCTGTGGAGGGAACTAAAGGATCGCCTCGCCCCCAAAGCTTGATTAACGCCGGCAATGACCTTAAGCAAGAATGCCGAAAGGTATGATTTATTCAAACAAGCTCTGTTGGAAACCATCCATTTGTCTTGTATTACCAAAAACATGTTGAATAATAAAGCTTTTGGGAAAATTCGCTGAGGCAATGCGTCCAAGTAAGGACGTTGGTCCTTCGGGAAGACCGACTGCGAAGAGGGTGAGAAGGATCCCTTCAAAGCATGAAGCGAAGGAGTCTGCTCCCAAAAAACCCAAGAAGATCCTGAGAGAAACTTCTTCATGAAAGAAAAACATTACCGCGAAAAATACTGCGGGAAGATTTTCGGTACCTCCTGTAACCCCAAGTACAAGCTGAAATTACTTCTTCGTCGTACAGGGCGAAGGGAGCGAGGACGAGGAAGACGACATTCCTCTAATTCATCGCAAGAGAAAAACAACTGACCTCTTGGGAATTAGCGTCCTAGAGAGGTCGACTTCCCTTCTGGTCGACGAAATCTTGTCCCTGACTGTAGGGACAGAAATGGCTATAATGGGCCTCGTGACCACTAACAATCCTGTGGATTCGGGTGGAACCCTGGTGCCTGAAGCTCATGAAGCCCCAGGGCTTACAACACCTCCCATACCGATAGAGAGAGCAACTGTGGTAAGAATCCTCACAATCTTGCATGTTTTCGTTCCTCTGTACACAACCATTGAACTGTGTTCATACAGGGGGAAGAGGATACTGTCCTTTTTAAGAGAAGGAAAACAAGGACAGGAGAAGACTCTTTCCCGAGAGCAACCAGTAGGCTTCTTTCTCTTGGGAGCACATCATCGGAACCCAAACCATGGCTGGGGTTTCCAATAAAGTGAGAACTTTTCCTATCTCCATCTAAATATGACTGACGGGAGGCATCTTCGCCTTACAATATGTTTGTTTGTCTGTTGGCGCAGGGATGCTGCACCTAGTACCCCAGCGACCTCGACAAGCCATGGTACTCCCACTGCAGAGGTCGTGGGAGAGCCAAGTCCGATTCCCATGGCCGAAGAGGTTCTTTGGGCCATCGTGGATGGAATGGTAGCGGAAATCCGATCCCAAGGGACGGAAACTGTAGTCCCGGTCAGAGAGGGGGAACAACAGAAAGATCATCTGCTACCCCTACCGCGGACACAACAAGTCCTGAGATTAGACCTCACGCTGATGTTGAGAGCGGCTCATTCAGTGATTACATAGAGGTATGAACAACTCTCTCTCTTTTTTTTTCAAAACTACAAAAATCTAGGAACATTCAAGTCTTAAGAGCAATTTCTTATCGTGTTCCAAGACGTGACCAAGGTGGCGACCAAGTCGACAGCTATAGCAAAGCATATTGAGGTCGCGCAATGGGAGATCAGCCGGCTACAACAGTAAGTATAGTGCTCTTTATTCATGTTAACTTGAATTCGTATTTAAGCTTAACTGATCGTCCTTCTTGTTACAGAGAAAGTGCCTTTCTGAACAAGAGCATGGCTGATCGAGAGAATCAAGAAGAAGCTGCAGCTGCGAGATATTCTTCTCTGGAGAAGGAACTTCACGAAGCGCAGTCAAAGCTTTCTTGTAAGTATACTCCCGACCAGAAGAAATCTTCTCATCATATGAACTTGTTTATAGTAAATGTTCACTGTGTTCATACAATACAAGAGGATCAAATAAGCCGTCTTTAAGAAGAGAAAAGAAATCTTTAGGCGACCATCGAGTTGCAAAGCTCGAAAATTGATACCGCTAGCCTGGAGAATGAAGGTCTAAGGGAAACAATTTCCTCCTGCAGTGGTACTCAATCGAACATCTTCGAAAAGCTGAAGATGGTGGCTACTCTGCTAAAATAAGATGTGATCGAGTCGCAAAAGGACAATCCAAGTCTTAGCGAGTTAGCCACACTGGTCGCGGCCTAAGCCGAATCACTCCTCGGGTATCTTCCTAAAGACACCAAACGGCAGGAAGAGGTACTGAGGTCAAATGTTAGATCTGTAGCCTCGGCCATTCTCTGCAGATTACGATTCAACCACGGCTCAAATTTGAATCTGAAGCCGGTGATAGAAGATGCAGAGATCGAGAGTGATCGTCTTGAGGCCATCTCTGAAGAAGTCAAGCATCTAGTCAAAGATCTACTAAAAGAGCTAGGCCTTATTTGATTCCTTGTAATGATCTCTCTTAGTAATTATACCTGTGAAGTTACATTTATAATATGCATATGTGTGCCTTAAATTTTGGAAAAGATTGATACTTTCTTCATTTCATAGTATGACCATATCCTCTTTAGCCCCCTCCTGAGATCATAAATACTGAAGATCTAGTATTATAATCTCTGGAAAAATATGGGCATTATGAATACCCAAGAAATATTTTAACTTAGATATGATCATCCGATCAAACCGATATTGACCTTAATACAACATCCGACCTTATTATGAACTGGCAGCCGCTCGAATGATCAGGAACACGCCAGTAAGTCCCGTGTGCGTTGAGAAGCGGCTTATTGAGGGATGTCTTAGCTGGATGCAACAATGAGATCAACCAATGAATCCGGTTAAGATATTTGTAACAAGATGATCATCGACGATCAGCCCGCAAGCCAGGCTCGGTATAGGTATGGCAAATAAATAAAACGGAGATAACATGAGCCGAAGAAAAGTACTCACGAAGTTTTTGTTAACCATACTAATTGAACAGGAAAAAAGATTGGGAAACTTACACGTAAAACTTGCGCAGTTGATGAATGTTCCACATATTGGATAAGATTCTACCGTCCTCCATCGCTAACCGAGCCGATCCTGATTGTGGTACTGAAACAACAACGTAAGGGCATTCCCACTGAGGAGAGAACTTATTGCGGTTAGACTGGTTTCGTACTTTTCGTAAAACCAGATCACCCGCGTGAAGACTACGCGGCCGCACCCTTCTGCTGTGATATTTTCGCAAAGCCTGCAAATATACTGCTGACCGTATCAACACTCAATCACACTTTTCTTCGAGGACGGTTAAATCCTGAGTACGTTGTTCGATCTGATCAATCCGGTCGAATTGATCTGTTCGGATAGAACAAATACGGATTTCCGTAGGTAACACCGCCTCGGCATCATATACCAACTGGAAAGGTGTCTCACCAGTGGCCCAACTACAGGTAATGTGTAGTGCCCATAGAACGGAGTAGAGTTCATCTACCCAAGCCTCCGAGCGCATCTTAAGGCGATCGAAAACACGTTTCTTGATGCCTTGTAATATCTGCCCATTGGTGCGTTCGACATCACCATTGCTCTGTGGATGAGCTACAGAAGCAAAGCACACATTGGTTCCAATATTATCCCCATAGTCCAGGAAGAGGCTGCTAGCGAACTGGGAACCATTGTCAGTGATGAGACGACTTGGAACACCAAATCGAGTAACGATGTTCTTATGAAAGAACTTCTGTGCCGCAGCAGCGGTGACATTACGGGCTGGCTCAGCCTCAATCCACTTGGTGAACGTGTCAATGGCTACGAACAGAAATTTGTAACCATTAACGGCCTGCGGCATAGGTCCCACAATATCAATCCCCCAGACTGCGAAGGGCCACGCTAATGGGATAGTTTGCAAGGCATATGCAGGCTGATGAACCTGTTTGGCATGAAATTGACACTTGGGGCATGTCTTTACAAAATTCTTGGCATCATCGAGTGCCGAAGGCCAGAAAAAACCCTGTCAGAAAGCTTTTCCGACCAGTGTGCGAAATGACACGTACGCACCACACACACCGTTATGGATTTCTTTCAAGAGGGATTTACCTTCCTCTTGAGAAATACAACACATGAATACCCCTTGAGTACCCTTCCTATATAAAACTCCTTCTATAAGTTTGTATAGGCGCGCTTTTCGAATCAACCGATCGCTTTCGGTTTCGTCCTTGGGCAAGGTCCCATGTTCGAGATAGACCCTCAATGGATGGGTCCAATCCCCTTCTTGTCCAAGGTTTCTAACGAAGACTGTTACCTGGTCATCATCGACTATAGCCATGATCGAAGGATGCTCTAAGTGTTCAACGAACACCCCTGTCGGAGCAAATGTACGTGAAGACCCAATTTTAGATAATTGGTCTGCGAGAATATTGTCCTTTCGCGGGATGTATTGGACTTCAAAATGACTAAAGTATTTTTCCAATCTCCTCACCTCCCCCAGGTAATGAGCCATTGTCTCATCGGAGGTGCTATACTCCTTGTTTACTTGGTTTACGACTAGCTATGAGTCTCCCCTCACCACTAATCGATGGACTCCGAGGAATTTCCCTGCCCAGAGCCCTGCAATAAGACCTTCATACTCTGCTACGTTGTTAGTCGCAACAAAATGTAATTGAATGACATCCTTGAGTTGGTCGCTTGAGGCGTTACTGAGACAACTCCAGCCCCCATGTGCTGGAAACTTCGAGAGCCGTCAAAATACATTGTCCAATGGTCGGTACACGACAAGTCTTCGGATTCTTGCCTTGGAGGGTCAGGGTTAGTCCATTCGACCACAAAATCTGCAAGGATCTGAGACTTGACCGCAGTGCGAGGGGTGAAATGGATGTCAAATGCTCCAAGTTCCACAGTTCACTTCGCAATTCGACCAGATTTCTCTGGGTTTCGGATAATATCTCCCAAGGGGAAGGACGAGGGCATCGTAATATTATGTGCCTGAAAGTAATGTCGTAACTTGTGGGAAGCCATCAGTAGCGTGTAAAGTATCTTCTGGACCTCAGGGTAACGCTCCTTAGGACCATGAAGTACCTCTCTCACGTAATAGATGGGTTGTTGCACACCTTCTCTTACTGCGATCAGAACAGCGCTGACCGCATGAGGTGCGGCCACCAAATAAAGAAGTAGTTGTTCCCCTGTGACCGGGGTAACCAACACCGGCGGACTAGATAAGTATGCTTTAACTTCCTGGAATGCTTTCTCGGCTTCATCCGACCTAGTAAAACCATCGTGCTTGCGGAGAGCTTTGAAGAAGGGGTAATCCCCTGTCGCCTAGTCGCGATATAAATTGACTTAAAGCCGTCATGCGACCTGTTAGGCACTGGACGTCCTTCATGGTCGAAGGAGACCTCATTTGCTCGATGGCCCTGATTTTCTCGGGATTAACCTCTATTCCTCTAGAACAAACGAGAAAGCCTAACAGTTTACCAGATGAAACCCCGAAAGAACATTTTTCTAGGTTTAATTTTATTCCAAATCAGTTTAAATTACGAAAGGCTTCAGCAAGATCATCTAAATGAGTCAAACTTTTCAAGCTTTTTACAACCAAATCATCTATGTAAGCTTCAAGATTACGCCCCATCTAGGAAAGAAAGATCTTTTGCATCAAGCGTTGGTACATGCAACCGGCGTTCTTGAGACCAAATGGCATTCTGTTGTAGCAGTAGGTGCCAAATGGTGTGATAAAGGCAGTCTTCTCTTCATCTTCTTCCACCATGCTAATTTGATGATATCCTGAGTAAGCATCCAGAAACTCATCAGTTCGCAACCCGCAGCAGAATCGACCAACTGATCGATGCGGGGAAGGGGAAAATCACCCTTCGGGCAAGCACTGTTTAGGCTGGTGTAATCGACGCACATGCGCCACTTACCATTTGACTTACGGACCATGACCGGATTTGCAAACCATTCCGGATGTTCGACTTCTCGAATAAATCCGGCTGCTTGGAGTTTGTTTAACTCCGCGCGGATAGCTTCTTGCTGATCAACAGCAAAGCGTCTAAGCTTCTGCTTTATTGGTCAATGTCCAGGTCGAATTGCTAAGCTGTGCTCGATTAGCTCCCTTGGGACACCGGGCATATCGGATGGTTTCCACGCAAACACATTTGCATTAGCCCGGAGGAAGGTAATGAGTTCGAGTTCCTATTTGTCGTCCAGGCCTGACCCAATCCGAATTGTCCTAGATGGATCATCTGGGCATAATGAAACCAGTTTTAGCCTTTCCTTTGGTCGAGGGGCGACTTTGATCGTATCGGCAGCTGTGGTGGTAATCTTGACATCCCGAAGGGGAAGTTGATCCACGAGCACCAGTGATATCCGATCGCAAGTCAATGCCACATTGCGGCTACCTCAGACCGAGATTACACCTTTGGGGCCAGGTAACTTGCTGCGCTGATAGGCGTAGTGCGTCGCCATCATAAATTTAGCGAGAGTTGGCCTGCCAAAAATCGCGTTATAAGCCGAATCACAATCAATTACATCGAAAGTAACTAACTCTGTTCAAAAATTATCCGGTTCACCCAGCGTGACTGGGAGCACCACCTGTCCCATTGGCATCATCGAGGGGCCAGGAATTATCCCATAAAATGGATGGATTATGGGTTTGATTTTTGAACTAGGCATTTGCATCTCGTCCAATGCCTTGACCAGTAAAAGGTCCAAGGAACTGCCTCCGTCGATCAGGACCCTTTCGACTCTTGCGTTACTGATTATTGGGGTAATGACCAGAGGTAATCTCAATGGTCGAGTAAGCCCAACGGGACAATCAGAGCAATCGAACGTCAAAGGAGTGTCCGTGCAACGGGGGTATTGAGGTTCTCCAAGGGAAGCTTCCGCTTGGTTAACTTCTCGATGAAATGCTTTAAACTGTCGTTTAGAAACAAAAGAGGAGGAACCTCCAAAAATGACATTAACATAATTACGAGGTACCTGGTAGGACATTTCTTTGTCCCGGTCGGCGTCTCTAAGCCCGCAAGTCTACTCTTTCGATGGCAAAGTTGGCATTGGCCCAATTCCCTGGTAGAAGTCATCTAGTTGCTTCAACCAGCTCTAGCAATTTTTGAGGTCGTGTCCCGGAGAGTTGTGGATTGAACACCACTTCTTGCCTTCCTACGAGTTAGTTGGCTTTTCTGGCTAGTCGGAATTGTGACCACCAGAGGCAGTTTTATTTTTAAACGAAACTTATTACCATTCGCCGGCGGCAGCTTTTCCGCGACTGCGACCTCCCAGTACTGTCTGGTTCGATTCTTTTTGGTTTTCTTTGACTTCCTGCTAGATGAAGACTCCGGCTTCTTGCCTACATCCTCTTTTTTCATGTCCTTGAGACTTGGTTGGGGTGGTAAATTTCCTTTATCGACCATCCTATTGCATTCAATGGCCTCAGCCACGTCTGAATAGCGATCAGCCATATCAAAGAGATCGGCAACTGATCGAGGGGGTTGATAAGTAAATCTTCTGTAAATCTCCGATATCGAACAACGTGCTTAAACGCCCTAATAACAGAGTTATCAGATATGTTTGGGATGGTATTTCTCACCCCGACAAACCTTTTGACAAACTGTCGGAGAGTCTCCGTAGAGGTTTGTCGTAGATGATGAAGATCACCTTCTTTCCCGGGTTTTTGATAACAATTCTGGAAATTGTTGAGGATAGCATTGCACAACAATTCCCAGTTATATATCGAACCCTCAGGCTGATTGAATAGCCAGGTCCTTGCCGATCCCTCAAGAAACATCGGCACATAGTTGGCCATGACACGATCATCCCCGCCTGCCGCTTGGATAGCAGTAATGTAAATTTGAAGGAACTCCGACGGATTCTGGGTTCCATCAAACCTCTCAATAGCCCATGGCTTGAACTTATCTGGCCAGACGACCGCACGGAGGCCTGGCGAAAAAGCCTTGCAACCTACATAAGCACTGTGGAGAGTTCCGCGGTTTCCAGCATATCCACGAGCGATTTCATGCGATGGGGATGCGCCACGTGGTCCCAGACGAGAATGCACAGGAATTCAATCTCGATCACGAGAACTTCCTACGCCCCTGGATTTGTCATGCCGAATGTCGCACCCCGAAACTGGGACTACGACTACTCCTGTGGAGACCTAACTCGCTGCAGCTAGTCCCATATATACATACCTCTGACTTCCCAGGATAAGTCAAGCACAGGAGTATATTACATTGCAACAGAGTAACTTACAAAATATTTAAGCAGTGTGACCTGCTGGCCTTAATATTACATAAGAGATTACAATGCCTTCACGGCATTCGAGGTTTTGCAAAATAATAACTACACAACAGAAGATAGGTGACCCTCCCACAAAAGAAGTTGATGGCAGAACAACACACATCAGGGCTCTGGCGGAACTGACACTCCTCCTTCTGGATCCACAAAGTCTCCACGCCTTCATCTTCATCAAGGTACGCTCCATCTACTGAGTTGAATGTTGCAAGGGTGAGCACTTACGTACTCAGCAAGTCATAGGTAAGAGTAGATACATATAGTAGTGATGATATGAACCTAGACTAGTCAACAATTATGGATGTTTATAAAATAACCTTTTTCTTTCATATCTCAACTCATCTCATCTTATGGCAGCACTTTTCTTAACATAGCATTACTATTCGTGTTCACTAGATTATAGCACTACCGCGACACGTCGACACACGACAGCCCACGACAGCACTCCTTATCATGACAACACATGCAATTTGGGTAATCTTGATTTATCAAATTTTATTTAGAAAACATACTTGTGCCACACCCCGTGGATTTAATCCACCGCAGCAAACTCCTATAAACCCGGGAGCTCGGAGTATTCGAATACGTTTTTAACTCTGCAGAGAGGTACCAATTTACCCGCAAGATATTCCACTTTCAAGCCCTTCCTATCATAATGATTGGACCCCTGGCTCACCTCTACAGGCGACCGCTGCACCTCCGCACCTCCATCGACGCCCTCTAAACTTCGGCATCCCAAGCAAAGTACGTAAATCATTCTAATCCGATTATGGCAAATATTCTGCTTTTTTTGTATCCTTCATTTTGATGTGTCTTCTTTTCAATATGATTATGATCTTTGCAGGTCCTTGGATGATGCTTATGAGGGGCAACGTATTTCACGGTTCTTCATTGCAGTACGCTGCCTAAGTTGGCTTGTTGGCAAAAGAAACGGTGAAGATCACCATCGAGAGCTAGAAGGACGTGAAGGGCGAGATCTTGGTTGGCTCTGTCGAGAAGATCCTTAAGCCCTGCGTGTTTCTCAAATCAGGACCTATAGAAAGCATCTTACATTTTTTTGCATGCACCAGCTTGTGCCCAGATGCTTACCTGCTTGGAGAAGAAGAATTGTTGTTAATTGCACAGCCATTCTACACCATCACTACACAGAACAACATCTTGGAAGGTCAGTTCTTTTTGTTAATGGAGTTGAGTTGAGTTGATCGAGTTTGAGTCCGAGGAAATCACCAATACGTACAAATGTAAGTCGACGGCAGTTCCAGCTCCTCGGGCATCTTCGAACTGAACTCCTATGGTTAAGTCCAATGTGGTTCAGACATTTGCTGTTTTGGATGAATGGATTTGTGATGTATCAGGTCTGACTTGTAGTCACTAGTTGCATTGTTGTAACCTGCAAAGGTTCTCTTTTATGTAAAATGTATGGGCTACTGGGTCTTCGTCGTGATTTGTTGTTAATTTCAGACGTGGCTTTTCTAATATACATCGAATGTGTGAATTGTTGTATATTTGTGTATCATGTATTGCTAATTGGGACATGAACTTGAATGTGTAGGGAGTATTTGTGTATTTAATTGAATTGGTAGGTAGGTGTGTATTTGTACTGCTGTTTCAGACATGCACTTGAATTTGTGAACTGGCATGTGTAAGTTTGTACCTGAATTTGTGAACTGGCATGTGTAATTTCTTTGGCAAGATGAAGTCCCAAGTACCTAAGAAAAGTATTTTTGTGTCTCCTAGTTAATCCACAAATTAGCATTTCTTGAAATATTGCTTTATCTTCTAGTTAAGATCTGTTTGATGTAAGATCTGTTTGATGTTACATTCATATGATTCCTTGGATGTGGGAACTGGTGTCATGTGTGTCCCAGTTTCGTACAAGTACCTCCTCTAACAGTAAATACACATATTTACCGATAGAAAACACATATATTTGCTCAGTCATGCATCATCTAATGGTAAATACATATATTTACCGATAGAAAACACATATATTTGCTCAGTCCTGCATAATCTAACGGTAAATACACATCTTTACCGATAGAAAAACTCATGTTCGTGTGTCATGCATCATCTAACGGTCAAGACACATATTTACCGATAGAACAAGGCCTGTAGTTGCTCAGTAATGTACATTCTCTAACGGTATATGTGTGTTTTTACCGATAGAATATGTGAGAGGCAAATTACCTTAGTTAGTCTAACGGTTATTTCATGTATTTACCGTTAGAAAAAGCTCCAAAACCCCACTCGACCATTGCTGAGCTGCTCTTTAATTTGTTCTGTTGCACTCTGTGTCCCTCTGTTTGTGATGAAAGTTCCACGCTCGCAGCTACACTGCTAGGGTGATCAGCGCAAGCTGGAGGGAAGTTGATTGCGCCCCTCTCTTTAAGGTATGATTAATTGTCGACAGTTATCTCTCTCTCCCTCTAGATCTCCCTCCCTCTCTACTTGCAAGCTAGCTGTATTGTGTATTTGTGCAGTTCCAATTAAGTTTGTAGCTGTAAGCTTGGGAGCTAGGTAGCTGAAAATGCGTCATGTTTTAGGAGCTAACTAGCTTGTATTGTGTAGTTAGCTAGGTTAATTAGTGTTAATTTCGTCAGGCTAGGGTTCAACACATCTGTTGTAAGAGGCTGTACATGTACATATACATAACTTAATTGGGCAGGTTTCATGCATGCATGGCTGACTCGTTAAATTTTGTTAATTGTAGATGGACAGGAAATATTGGATGGTGTGAATGAGTTTATTAAATTTGCTGAACAACAAAAGGAGAGGAAGGGAGAGAAAAATATGCTCTGTCCTTGTACAGATTGTATGAACTTGAAGAGGTTTAGCAACTCTGATCAAATTAAGAGTCATTTGATTCGTCGTGGTTTTAACGCGCGATACACCCGTTGGATATGGCATGGCGAAGATCTTGAGGAAACAAGCACCACCACTACCAATCAGTAGGACTCGGATGTGGATTGCAATAATATCGATGATCATCCGAATTGTGATAATGTTCATTCTGATGTGTACGTAGATGATGATGATGATGACAATCTAGATGAGATGTTACGTGATGTAGAGGAAGATTACAACGAAAACGACTTCTGTGAATTTGAGAAACTGATTGCTGATTCTGAGAAGCCTCTATTCCCTGGATGTGCAACATTTACAAAACTATCTTCTGTGCTGAGATTATATAACTTGAAGGCAGGCAACGGTTGGAGTGATAAGAGTTTCACGGCACTATTAGATCTTCTAGCGGACATGCTTCCAGAGGGAAATGAGTTGCCAAGATCTACTTACCAAGCAAAAAAACTGTTGTGTCCGTTGGGAATGGAAATCGAAAGAATACACGCATGCCCAAATGATTGTGTGTTGTACCGTAACGAGTACTCTAGTTTGCATGTTTGTCCATGATGCGGCGTATCGAGGTATATGCGTAGGGAGCTGATTGACAGTGAATGTCATGAGGTAAAGAAAGGACCTCTGGCGAAAACAGTGTGGTACTTGCCTGTGGTACCTAGATTGAAGCGGCTGTTTGCAAATCCGAAAGTCGCGAAGCACTTGCGTTGGCATGCTGAAGCGCAGAAACAAGACGGAAAACTGAGACACCCAGCTGATTCTATTCAATGGAGAAACATCAACAGAACATTTGCTGAGTTCGGCGGCGAACTTAGGAATATAAGGTTCGGGCTGAGTACAAATGGTATGAACCCACATGGTAATATGAGCAGTGGGCACAGCACTTGGCCGGTTCTTTTATGCATCTACAATCTTCCTCCTTGATTATGCATGAAGCGCAAGTACATCATGATGGCGTTACTAATCTCAGGACCCAGACAACCTGGAAATGATATTGACGTGTTTCTAGCGCCTTTAATCGAGGACTTACAGAAATTGTGGAGCGAGGGGGTGCAGGTGTGGGATGAATACAAGAAAGAGAATTTCATCTTGCGGGCCCTGATATTTTGCACCATAAATGATTTTCCGGCCTACGGCAATTTGTCGGGGTATAGTACGAAAAGAGCCAAGACTTGCCCTATTTGCCTAGATGAAACTGAGAGCATGTGGATGCAAAACTGCCGGAAAACAGTGTACATGGGTCATCGCAGGTTTATTCCGGTGCATCACACGTACCGTAAGAAGAGGAAATCATTTAACGGGAAGCCTGAGAAGGGATCAGCTCCAGTGTTTCTGACCGGTAAGGAGATTTACTCGCGCGTGAAGGACATCGAAGCTGAGTTCGGTAAGCATTCTAAACCTCAAGAAAAAAATGTTTGGAAGAAGAGATCGATTCTCTGGGATCTACCGTACTAGGAGCACTTACAAGTTCGACATTGCATTGACGTCATGCATGTAGAGAAAAATGTCTGTGACAGTTTGATTGGTTTGTTGTTGAACATTCCAGGAAAGACAAAGGATGGGGTGAAAGCTCGTCGTGACATGGTGGAACTGGGGATAAGGACTGAGCTTGCACCTTTAGAGAATGGAAAGCGTACATACCTCCCTCCGGCCTGCTATACGTTGTCCAAAAGCGAAAAAACAGAACTCTGTCGGTGCCTGCACGGTGTTAAAGTTCCATGTGGGTACTCGGCGAACTTGAAAAAACTTGTGTCCATGAAGGACCTAAGACTAGTTGGCACGAAGTCCCACGACTATCATGTCCTGATGTCACAAATGCTTCCCATTGCTATCAGAGGCATTCTCCCAGTTAAAGTCAGAGAGACAATCACAAACCTATGTTATTTATTCAACGCAATATCTTGCAAGGTAAGTACGTGCACTCGTACTATAAGTTCATTACCTCCATCTGTGGAGCTTAATTAGAAGATTTTTCTGATATGAATATTTGGCGCAACTGTGTCCTCGTAGGTAATTGATCCGGATGGACTAGACGCTTTGCAACGCGACGTGGTTACAACTCTTTGTCAGCTCGAGATGTATTTCCCTCCATCCTTTTTTGATGTTATGGTCCATCTGATTGTTCACCTTATTAGAGAAATTAAGTTTGGTGGACCCGTGTGCCTGCGCTACATGTATCCATTTGAGATATTTATGGGTGTATTGAAGGGATACGTAAGGACTCGTCGTTGACCCGAGGGGAGTATCATGGAAGGTTATGCCGCCGAGGAGGTGATTGAATTTTGCATAGATTATATGGCCGGGGTTGACCCAATTGGCGTTCCTAGGTCTCGACACGAGGGTAGGCTTCAGGGCATCGGAACGATTGGATTCAAAGCTATCGTCCCCGCTCGTGATGTGTACGCAAAATCACATTTTTGGGTCTTACAACACATGACGGAGGTCGAGCCATACATACACGAGCACAAGGTAATGTTACGCTCACAAAATCCTTCGAAGTCAGACGTTGGGGTCAGCAGAGAACATAACAGGAAATTTGCTGAGTGGATCCAAGAAAGAGTCACGCGAGCTGCTGAGTGCTCCGTAAGTGAAACTGTGACATGGTTGGCTAGAGGCCCAAGATTCACTGTAGGGACTTGGCAGGGGTACGACATCAATGGGTATTCATTTTACACAAGAGCTCAAGACGCCAAGAGTAGCACGCAATTTAGTGGAGTGTCACTGTTTGCTATTTCTGAGGATGCCAGGTGAGTAAGGGTGCTGAACTCATATTACGGTGCTATTGACGAAATATGGGAGCTCGATTACGGATTACTTAAGATAACCCTGTTTCGATGCCAATGGGTCAAAATCCCTCGAGGTGTTCAAGTTGACAGTTACGGGTTTACTCTCGTCGATCTTGGTAGAGTCGGACACCAAGACGATCCATTCATACTTGCAAAGCAAGCCACACAAGTATTCTACATCGTTGACCCGGCCAATCCAAACATGCATGTTGTCCTCCACAGCAAGAGACGTATTGTTGGGGTCGAAGATGTTGTCGACGAAGAGGAGTATAACCAATTCGATGAAATACCTCCATTTTTAGAGGACATTCAATCTATCCGTACTGAAGATATCGACGAAACAACGTATCTGCGAGATGACCACGAAGAAGGATTATGGGTTGAGAACCATTGATGATTAATTTCTATTTCAGGGATAAATGCCAAGCAAACAGCCCACAAGTTCTGCAGCAAGGTGAGGACTTATCATTAATACATCAGGCAGTACATTTTTCTTTAGAACTTAATGATAAGCTAGTTCACAGCATTAATATATCTCAATTTTACTCCACAGCATGAGTTCTAACATGTACAGTACCTTTATCCTGTAAATATTTAATTCTTCCCTTCAAATAGCACTTGCAAAAATCTCATCGCAGCCTCTTGCTTCTTCAAATTAAGCTCTCCAAAAATCAATTTTTCTGACGGTATTTTGTTATTTCTACCAATAGAAAAGGACATCCACTACTTTAATGTGTCTCAGGCACTTCAAAAGTTTCGCTGCGAAAAGTTTACTTGTTCTATCGGTATTATTATATTGTACCGTTAGAATAAATTCGTTAGTCTCCCGGTATTTATTGTCTGACGGTTTTTTTTTGTTTGTACTGATAGAACAATACTCTGGAGCTTTGAATTCTCAACCGTGTCGCCATGCGTCGCCTTGGTAATTCTATAAGTACCTCGCCATGCGTCGAGGTATTTTTTTGTTTTTCTAATTCTCGAACGCTTTGACTCCTCATCTTCTCTTTCACAATGGCAACCTCCATGGGATCGTCAGCCACGCCCTCCCCAGTAAGAACTATAAATCTCCTGGGTTTACCCCTGTATTGTTAATCCATGTTCACTACCTTCTTGACCTGTTGCTTTGCACAGGGAATGGGAGCCGTGGAAGACACTGGCAAAGTGAAGGCCAAACTGAGGGCCCTCCAGGAGGAGCACAAGCTCCTTATGGACAAGCACACTCAGCTACGGCTTGACCTTGACGATCTCTTCCAGCGTATTCAGCGCATGAAGACGGATGGTGACAATGCTAGGGCGAGGACGAGGCGTCTTCACGAGGAGAAGAAAGCCGCGGATATGACCATCGCTGGCTGTGGTTTGACTATGAAGGATACCATAGCGAAGCTGAGGGAGGTCGCAGGCCTTCTCGACGCGGTAGTAGTTGATCCTAGGGACAACTTGTCGCTAGAGGAGTCCTGCGTCCTGGCTGCAAGTCAAACTGACTCTATTCTACATGCAGCCAGGGCTAAGACCACCCCTTGACCTAGCATTTTGGGTTTTAAAATTTTTTTTAAGTGATAAAACAACAATGAATGAACAATTTCTTTTGATGTCAATTTTTCAATTTTCCGGCTATCTTCCCACTTTCTGTATCATTCTGCAGCTTTCAAGCACGGTCTGTTTGATGTTAAATTGTGTTTACCTTTTCATTTTCTGACGGTATTTTGTTGTTTTTACCGATAGAAAAAGGGCACAAAATAGTATAATGTCAGGCACTTAATTAAAAAAATTTTCTAGGGAAAATTGGTCTCACGGAATTTTATTGTTTATACTGATAGAAAAAAGGAATCCACTACTTCAAATATTTTTCTGGGAAATTTACTTTTTCTATCGGTATTATTTTGTTGTACCGATAGAAACGGACATAATTCTATCAGTATTATTTTGTTTTACCGATAGAAAAGGTCATCCTCTACTTTATTACTCGTACACGGCCCTTGAGTTTCCCTCCAGTTGAACAGTTCCAACTTAGAGCACTGCATCTCTTCGAGAGCGAAGAAAACCACAACCTCCGCCGTTACCACTCATTTCCTCTCTCCCACACGACGATCGGCGGCTGGACACTGGTTCGCCACTGCCACCGGTTCTTATTTTCGTCCTTCGCCGGCCGCCGCTGCGTTCTACACCGTCTCTCCATCACCAGCACTGATCACCGTAAATACCCTAATTCGTCGTTCTATTTTCAGCATCTTTCTTATTTGATCCTAGTGTTTTGTACATACTAATTCTTCGAGTTTTGCAATTACACTAGGGTTCCCTATTGTGTTGGATTATGTACTGTCGTGGTATTGCGAATACCCCGACAGGTTTTCAGAATGTTCCTAGCGAAGACTACGCGGCGTGGGTTGACCGAATGACCGGTCCTCCCCCGCCGAACAAGCACAGAGAATGACACACGGGTTTATACAGGTTCGGGTCCCGGTGGGGGCCCTAGTCCTGTCGACGCGTTCCAGACCGGAGTCGGCTGGGGAGGCTCTCTCCGGGGGAGAGGCTTCCGGAGCACGTCTGTGAGTTTAGCTATTCCAATCAAAGAATCGATCCCTTACACCAGAGGGGTACAAGGGCTATTTATAGCCCCAAAAAGCAGCAAAAAACCTAAACTACCCCGGAAGCCACCGTCGGATTGAAGGGCAGGACCGTCCTTCTCCCGGTCAAACACCTTGGATGCTTGACAGGTGGTGGCTAGTTCCCGAGGCACTCCTCGTGTGACCTACACGTGATAAACAATTCGAGACTTTACCTTTAGGAGGGCGATGAGGTCCGGGACGGCGCCGGAGGCCAGGTCCCGGAAGCCAAAAGGCGGCGCCCGGGGAGGCCCCGGAGGCCGCGTCCCGGGAACCAAAAGGCGGCGCCCGGGGAGGCCCCGGAGGCCGCGTCCCGGGAGTCACAAGGCGGCGCCCGGGGAGGCCCCGTCCCCGGGCAGATGGCGGCACCCGGGAGGGCACCGGAGGCCACGTCCCGAGAGTCAAAAGGTGGCGCCCGGGGAGGCCCCGGAGGCCGCGTCCCGGGAGCCAAAAGGCGGCGCCCGGGGAGGCCGCGGAGGCCCCGTCCCCAGGCAGATGGCGGTGCCCGGGAGGGCACGGGAGGCCGCGTCCCGGGAGCCAAAAGGCGGCGCCCGGCGAGGCCCCGGAGGCCGCGTCCCTGGAGCCAAAAGGCGGCGCCCGGGAGGGCACAGGAGGCCCCGTCCCGGGAGTCAAAAGGCGGCGCCCGGGGAGGCCCCGGAGGCCGCGTCCCGGGAGCCAAAAGGCGGCGCCCGGGAGGGCACCGAGGCCCCGTCCCGGGAGTCTGAAGGCGGCGCCCGGGGAGGCCCCGGAGGCCGCGTCCCGGGAGCCAAAAGGCGACGCCCGGGGAGGCCCCGGAGGCCGCGTCCCGGGAGTCTGAAGGCGGCGCCCGGGGAGGCCCCGGAGGCCGCGTCCCGGGAGCCAAAAGGCGACGCCCGGGAGGGCACCGGAGGCCCCGTCCCGGGAGCCAAAAGGCGGCGCCCGGGGAGGGGCCAGAGGCCAGGTCCCCAGGCAATGGTGACAAATCTTACCTGGACTTAGTCCCGCGGAGATTTCCCCCGACATGTACATTCCGCAGGCAATGTTGATTTAAATTAGGGTTGACATAATATGTTGCAGTGCTGTGATGAACCTATTTTGAGATTTTAACTTATCTATACTGCTGTATGTGTGATCAATTGTAGGCAACTGCCATGTAATGCACATTATATGTTTGAGTTGTTCGTACACATATTCTATCGGTGTCTCCTGTATTTGCCGATAGAAACAATTTGTCTGCTCTATCGGCAACTCTTGTGTTTACCGATAGAAAATATTTGGTTGCGAATTTTTACTCACTTGGTATGAATATATGGCAATGTGGATGGGTCTTCGATGTATATGTTTCAAATATGAATATATATGAATATATGACATAGATGACTTTTCCCAAACTAATAGATGTGATGAAGTCCTCATGACTTGCATACAGGTAATGCAAATGATAACCAAGAGAGGGTGCTATAGACCATATTATTCCTTTTTTGGTTGTGACCTACTTTCTGTGCTACTTCAATATCTTTATATTCCATTAGCATTAGGTTTGTCAGATTATGCACAGTGGCACTTAGATGCTTGTGTGCATATTTACGTGAGAAATAATAATGCTGGCCCATGAATATTAGTATAAAAAATCATTGAGAATGTTATGTGATGACAGTGAATAGTGTCTTATCAACAAAATTTCATATATAGAAAACATTGTTATTTTCTATCGGTATCTCACGTGTTTGCCGATAGAAAAATTGTTATGTTCTATCGGCAGATCATGTGTTTACCGATAGAAAATATTTCTGAACAGTCAGGAAGTAATTTATGCATGTATTTCTTTTACCATTATTTTGTTCGGACATCCCTTTTGCAGCCCTAATTAGTCTCCAGTCCTGGGCTGAGTTATGGAATTCCAAGAAGAATTAATTGCCATATGTTGCCTGCTTCCTATATGAAAATGTGTAGACGAAAACGCTGAGAAATAGAATCTTATCTTGTATTTCATGGTAGCTTTTGTGTTTACCGATGGAAAAAATATTTAAAATAGGTCATTTTTCTTTGTAAAATGATTTGGTTTGTGTTTCCATTAAATTTTTGATGGTTTGTTGATGGTTTTGAAGGGAAAGACATGTCGTCGTCTTCATCGGATGGTACTAGCAGTTCGACTAAGGCCAACCCCAACGTAACTGAAGATGTAGCTGTTACATCCCAGCGCAAGAGGGCGGGACGAGGCGCGATGACGTTGGGCCGTTTGGCCAAACGCACAGATCTTTCTTGTGAGTTCAACCAATTTGGGAGGCCGATTGGAAAGAATGCTGGGAAGTACGCGGCCTACATTGGGCTGTTGGCGAAAGAAAGGGTTAAGATCACGGTGCAGAGCTGGAAGGACGTGACGGCGGATGAGAGGGATAGGTTGTGGGCGGAAGTGAAGGTTAAATTAACTGAAATTGCTGAACTCTTTCGTAATCACGTTCTCTTGGCTTATACTAAAGTTTAACTAACTTGTGATTAATTGCATGCATTTTTTGAAAACAGGCTAAGTGGAACATCCCCGACTATACACCTAGGACGGCCTGCTTGAAGGACATGAACGGAACATAGAAAACCTTTAAGAGCTGGCTCGTCAGTAACTTCCTCGCTGCGGGGAAATCTCCTAGCGAGAAGTACCCCTTCATATCGGAGGAGGTATGGGAGGAATTCACCAAGCAGAAGGGGACTGAGGAGTTCAAGGCCCTTAGCGAGAAGAATAGGGCGATCCAGAAGAGGAACGACCACCCGCATCGGCTCGGATCCCAGGGCTATGCGGGGAAGGAGGAGCAGTGGAAGAAGGAAGACGAGCAAAATCCTGTCATCGACACCCCTGAGTTGCCGCTCTCCGAGATTCGGGATGAGAGGTGCAAGTGATGGTGGAGGGGGAGGGGGTCCGTGTCATCCATGGGGTCTATGCAGTTCGCAACCCCTGGGGACGTCGACGTTGTGAGGCGAATGGTAAGTTGGCTAATCTCGTAAACTATGTGCGCACAAGTGTATATAAGGTAATTTGTCTCACAAGGTACCTTTAAATGTAACAGATCTCTTCTGAGAAGGAGGCAGTGGAGGGATTGTTTACCCCACAGAAGGAGAACGACATCCTCACCCTGGCTCTAGGAAATAAGGAGCATCCCGGGCGGACACGGGCCGTGGGAGCCATTGTGGCGTGGAAGGCCGGTTTCGCAGATCCGGCTCCACCGAGGAAGAAGGCCCGCTCCTGGAAGGAAAAGGAAGCGGAGCTCTCCGATAAGATACGGGCTGAGGTACGGGCGGAGCTCTCCGATTAGATACGGGCTGAGGTGCAGTCTGAGGTCGCACAAATGAGGGAAGAGTTTGCACGGTTGAGAGATGCATTGCTGACCAAGAGTGCAGATGCGGAACCCCAAGGCGACGGTACCCCGCGGTGTCGGATAAGCAGCTGCGCTTCGAAGGTCCTCGCGGATCCAGTGGATCTACTTGAGGTACTGCAAGCCTTCATCTGTGCACTTAAGTTGATGCCACTCTCATTCTGTTAGAGTTGTTTCGCTAACCTGTTTTAATATTTACAAATTTGCAGAAACCGGAGCGTTGCATCCTACTGAATCACCTAGGCGACGGGCATGAAGTGGTTGGACATGGCTTCGTATATCCGTCTGGGCCGGATGTCCGGGTCCATTGCGTACCTCTGCGGTTGGGGTTTGCAAAGGTACAAGTGGACATGGCCATGCCGGGCTACAACGATTCTCCGTTGGCAGTCCCAACAGAGTAACTGCAGACACTTGCTGAGGCAGTGGGCTCCTACGTACAGTGGCCCAAGAAGTGTCTTCTAATACAACCGGTAAATCCTACACATTTTAGATTACATCCTACTCAGTACACTCAACTTGTATAATCTAACATAAGTGCTCATTAATTGAAGTGGCCTGCCTCCGGGCTACCAGGGGACTGCACCCCCAGCTCGGGGCATGAGGCCCGATCTCGTGCGACCCTAGACACATCAAAGACGGCCTCGACCCCACCCAGCGCATCCACGCCTTCACCTCGGAAGAAAGCCGCCATCACCTCGCCCTTGCCTTCGAAGGTACGCGCTCAGTCCCCGGCAAAAGGCAAGGGCAAAGGCAAGGGAAAACGGTGACAGGGACAGCTGGAGAGGTTCAGGAATGGGTTCCCACTCATGTCGGAGGCAGCTTTGCGCAAATTGGATAGATCAACCAGAGACCTCCACGAGTGGTACCTACACCGAGCTCGGCGCAATCTGAACTTCGTAGTTCCCTACAGGCCTGGGCAGTTCCACCGTGAGCCCGGGAGTATATCCGTGGCACACGAGGATCTGTTCGACCTCTACAACTGGCGGGAGCTCGATATGTCCATCATACGGACTGGAGTCCTGTGAGTTTGCTGATGCTATGTATTGTTGTTTTCTAACTCTGTTTGCTAACTCTGCATTGTTGTAGTTCTTTCGAAATGTAGGAACTTTCTGTGCAATACTAATGTCGTCCTTTGCATGCAGGTGCATGTACAGGCTAGCATCGGAGGCTGCGTGTGACAAGGTGGGTTTCCTCGACCCAGAGAAAATAAGCCTCACGTTGCTAGAGCACGACGCCGCGCACGCTGAGCAGTACATATCCAAGGCGCTGATGGCGTAGGAGGACAGGGAGTTCATTCTGGTGCCGTACCACCAAAGGTTAGTGCATTTTGTACTAATTTAACTCGATCTTGTATGTTACACCTGAGATATACTTTGAGCTAGCAGTCCTCTTTTACGTACAATGTAGGGGCCACTGGATCCTCATCGTGATCTGTCCATCGAGGAACGAGGTGTACTACCTCGATTCGATGCGTGACATATTATCGATCGAATATGT
This sequence comes from Pharus latifolius, assembly GCA_019359835.1. Taxonomy (NCBI): domain Eukaryota; kingdom Viridiplantae; phylum Streptophyta; class Magnoliopsida; order Poales; family Poaceae; genus Pharus; species Pharus latifolius. Next base: position 41,690,803 of record CM033330.1, on the reverse strand, counting down.
GGTCAAGGGGAATATGGAGGCGTAAGTAACTTATATGTTTGATTTAAATTTTCACCTCCCTAGCTAATGATAATACATTAACCGACAATACTAACTGAAATGCAGGGCTTTTGATGTGTCCGCTGGAGGGAGGCATGCCGCACCGCAAGGCTCCCTACTAGCTTGGAAAGAATATGAGGTACTCACGAGACTTTTTGTTTATGCTTAATTAGTTTATGGAAACAATAGCTAACATGTCTTCGCATATGCAATTATCTCAGTGCCATCAGCAGCCGCAATCGTGGGAATGCGGGTTTTATGTGTTGCGCTACATGTACGACCTAGTGCAGACAAACTTTGCCCAATTCCCCCAGGTAAGCATCGATAGCTAACTCAAATTTGAAAATTGGGTGTCACGTTCTAAATTAGGAAGTTAGTTACTCAGTATTCACACATGCTTGCAGATCGCCATGTCGAAAGACCAATACGAAAATGCAAAGATTAGAGATCTTCGACAAATCTGGGCTCAATATGTCGAGTGTTTTCCGATCTACCGAGCACTTCAGTTCTTTTGCATTTGCATTCACTTAGTTTCTCGGTGCGTGTTTGGAGGTCAAGAGAAGACCTCGCTGCCTGTTACTCTTGGTGAGCGCTCTCACCTAGACGGTTCGGAGGCGTGGCCGTTGACCTCTCCAGAACGGAGATTACCGGAGAGGCTCGGTAAGTTTGTACAAGGCGTTGGTGCTCGCCTTTCCGGAGTGGACAAGGAGCAACTGTTACTTGATAATACTCTTCGTGAGTATTGAGGTAAAACTCAAGTGACTTGAGTGCTTCAACGAGGACTAGTGGAGACTGAGCGAGTCTCCGATACCTCGGTAAAAATTACTGTGTTCATTCTCTTTTCCCCTTGCTTATATTATTTGCTCTTGATTTGCATTTATTTGATTTAAGCTTTAAGTGTTTGAAAGCCTCCTATTCACCCCCCTCTAGTCGGCTTCCTTGATCCAACACGTGGTATCAGAGCACGGTCTCTCGATTCATTAGGCTTTACCGCCTAGAGAGAGGATGTCGTCAAGTGGAGATTTCCTTCTTGGTCATACCGGTCGTGCGCCTATCTTTGATGGGACAAACTAGCCTTATTGGAAAGTGCGCATGTCGGTATTCCTAGAAGCTATGGGACTTGATGTATGGGATATTGTTAAATTCGGTTTTACTCCTCCGGATGATCCGGTAAGTCAGTCTGAGGACGACAGGAGAAAACTGCATTTAAACGCCCGTGCAAAAAATGCACTCTTTGCCGGTTTATCCTTGAGTGAGTTCAACCGTGTGAGCAATCTCACGACTGCTCATAAGGTTTGTACCACCCTCGAAGAAATTTACGAGGGCACAACAAAGGTTAAAGAGGCAAAGTTGCTAATGGTGAGGCAAAAATATGAGACATTCACCATGTCATCAACTGAGTCCGTGGATTCCATGTTTACTCGGTTGAATAACATTATGAATGAACTCAAAGGTCTTGGTGTTGTTTTTACTGACCTTGAGATCGTAACAAAAATGCTTAGGGTCTTACCGGAAAGCTTCGACACCTTGGTCACGGTTCTCACAAACTCCGATTTATCGACCACAACACCAGCCGATCTTTATGGGAACCTCATCAACCATGAGATGCACAAGAAGGAGAAGAAAGAAGCAGCTGAACCCTCGGAGACAAAGAAGAAAGCTTTGGCTTTCAAAGCCAATGCAAGGAACGATTCAAGCGATGGCTCCTCCGATGGAGACCTCGCACTCATGGTAAAGAATACTCAAAAACTTCTTCACAGGTTGCATAAAAAGGGTGTCAATCTTGACACACGACCAAAGGGACAAAAGCAAATCAACTTCAAGGACATCATTTGCTATGGATGCCATGAGAAGGGACACATAGCATCAAGATGTCCAAACAAGAACAAGGTGTGGAACAAGAAGAAGAAGTTCTTCAAGAAGAAGAATGAAGAAATCAAAGAAGCTTGCTTTGGAGAGTGGATGTCTGGCGGAGAGAGCTCCGACTCCGACTCCGATGATGAAGAAAGATGCACCAAGAAGCTAGCCAGATTAGCTCTTGGAAACGGCAACACATCATCCCTTTGTCTTATGGCTAAAGGCGATGAAAAGGTACACTCTAACGATCCATCATATAATGACTTAGTCGAAATGATCAGCGAATTAAATGAAGTCTTTGGAAAAAATAAAAAGAAGTATAAGGCACTTAAGGAAGAACATTCTTCCCTATGCGCTCAATACTCTGAACTAAAAGATTCATATGAAAGCTTGCTTATTAAAGATATCACTCATGCTTCATCTAAAGTTGATGTATCCACTTCATGTAGTTTAGATGATTCTCCTTCCAATAGTCATCATATTCCATGTGTTTCAAGTAATAATTTTATAAATGAAAATAATGAACTTAAGGCTCAAGTAGAAAAGCTTGGAAAAGGGTTAGAGAACTGTTATAGTGGAAGAATATCTCTTGATCTAATTCTTAGTAAACAAAATGTTCTTTTAGAAAAGAAGGATTAGGATATTTTCAAAAGAAAGGGAAGAAACAAAACTCTAAAACTATTTTTGTTAAAGCATGCAACATATTTTGTTATAAATGCCATGAAACTGGTCATTCACATGAAGGATGTCCCTTAATGACTCCAAATTATTTTGATACTTGCTACATGCTTCAAAAGTCGAGGAAAGGCTATGCTATAGCAAAGTATGTTGGTGCACCCATGTTAAATAAAAGGAAGAAATCTATTTGGGTGCCCAAAGTTTTGATTGCTAACATTCAAGGACCCAAAAAGGTTTGGGCACCTAAAGAACTTAATTCCTTTTATGCAGGTGAACTACAAGACCAGTGGAAGGCATTGGGTGCTCGATAGCGGATGCTCCGAACACATGACCGGCAACAAGAAGTTGTTCACCTCACTTAAAGACAACTCAAGCGAGAACCAAAAGATTACCTTTGGTAACAATCGTCAAGGAAATGTGGTAGGCTTAGGTAAAATCGCAATCTCTAATGATCTTTCTATTTCGAATGTTCTGTTGGTTGAATCTCTGAACTTCAATTTGCTTTCCGTTGCACAAATTTGCGATTTTGGTTTTAGTTGCACATTTTTCCCAAAAGAAGTGTTGGTTGAAAGTTTAAAAGATAAAACCTTGATCTTTAAAGGCTTTCGTTTCAGAAATCTTTATTTGGTTGATTTTCACTCAAAAGATGCATCTCTGTCAACATGTCTTGTCTCGCAAACCTCAAAAGGTTGGCTATGGCATAGAAGACTTGCACATGTTGGAATGCATCAATTGAGAAAACTTTTACAACGTGATTTGGTTGTTGGCTTAAAGGATGTGAATTTTGAAAAGGACAAACCGTGTAGCGCTTGTCAAACTGGCAAGCAAGTAGCTACTTCACATCCAACTAAGCGCATTCTTTCTACTTGTAAACCTTTGGAACTCCTTCACATGGATTTCTTTGGACCTTCCGAGTGTCGACGATTCGGACTCGGGGTCCTCAGCCGAACTTATGCAAAATTTGTAATCGTGAGACCTTTCAAGATGACCCTCCGGGAAGGTATGTAGAACAATGGTGAACAGGAGCACAGAGAGATTTATACAGGTTCGGGCCCTCGATGGTGGGAGTAAAAGCCCTACGTCCTGTTAGAATTTCACTATATGTTATAAAGCTTTACAAACTAACAGGGAGAAACCTTCACAGGCGAAAGTTTTCGTTATATAAGTGTACAAAAAAGAGATATAGGAGACTTGTAAGTATTGTCTAATCTAAGCCGTAGGCTTGGCTGTTTGAGTGGTAGAGATATCTCATATCTCACTTATATCAGGGGTCTTGTTCTTCCAAATGTTTTCGATCCCCCGTTTGATGTACTTTGCCACCTTTTTATACTGGTTGAAAGGGTGCCAAATGAAGAAAACTGCATCAAACGGTTGGATGCGGTTTCTGGAGAACTGCTGTTAACTTCCACGGAGGTTATTATCACGTGTTAATCATGAATAACCTCATATATTAACCTCTGACGGTTGGTCTTCAATGTGGAGAAATTCTCGGGATGCTTGGAATATTCTGATATAAGGATAACCGAATAAACTCCAAGCACCCTGGTCCAGAACGTTCTGACCGCGGAATGTGGGCTGACCGCACAACATCCCGGACATCTAGTTCGCGTATAGCATACGAACTTCTAACCGCACAAGGCTGTCGTCCTGACCGCACGAAATCCCCGACCTGATCGCGTAAAGCTTGCGACCTCATGATGATGCCCCTCAAAATGGCTTGAGTTCGCATTGCCACATATGTCTGGTTCGAACCTGTCTTGAACCAAAAGTTTATTAGAAGTGACCCGGGTGTCAATCCTCGTCAGCTAGCCCCCAAATTCGAAGAAAACGAAGAGACGTGTTTATTTCGAATTTTAAAAACGTGCATTGGATTTTTAACCCGGCTCTTCAATTTTTCCACTTAGTGGCGCACTAAGTGAAAACGGTTGGTTTCCCAAGACGGGTTCTGACATTATGTGACGGGCAATGATAGCGCCGTATAACTGCTTTTATCTCGAGGTAAAATTGTAAATGCTTTGACGAAACCCGAGGCGTCTGGAATGCAAACCGTCACCCAGGCGACTATAAATACCAAGCTCCTAGATTTTGTAAAACTTCACAATTTCCCTACACGCCTAAGTCCTTTTCTTGTTATCCTGCCTTCTTCCTTTTCACATACTTCTCCCAATGGCAGATCACGATATCATCGAGATTGAGAGTGATGAAGAGGAAGTTGTCGAACAAGGGCCTCAAATGGTTGAAGTCCTGTCTCCCTTAAGGAAGAAACCCAAGGTTGACGAAGGATCTTCCAGTGGAACAAAGGTGAAGAATGTAGCGAGTTTCTTTCTTCCTTCAGTTCCTTTGACCCTCCCCGTTCATGCTTCTCGGCAAGTTAGGCCTTTGTCCTTAGAGAAAGATCCCATCACATTCAATTCTCCCATCCTTTTGGGTGATCAACATCCTGGTCGGCAAGCGGTGATTATCCCTCGATCAGATGATTGCCATATTGGGTTGGCGAAGCAATCTTCTGATGGGAAGGTTGCACTTCCACCATCTGATGATCCTCCTCCCAAGATGGGTATATCAACGGGTTATGCACCAGGACAGGTATCAATCCTTCTCCCCTTTTGCTTATAATTATAGTTAGTACGACTAACTTTTGCAAAATGCAGGATGTTGGAGGCTCCAGCAATCAGCCTTCTGCTGCTCCATCTCTTCCTTCCGGACAGACTCTTCTGGAGGAGAAGAATGCCCTGGAGAAGAAGACCGAGGAGATGGCCTCGAAGATTCTGCGTCTAGCAGAATGTCTTGATCGATCCCGGGAAGAGGCGCACCATTTCCGTCGAGAGAGGGACTATGCTCAGCAACAGCGAGAACTCTCTGACTTGATTAGGAACAATAGTGCGTCTGTTGTTAGGGACGATGTAGATAGACTTAGGGTAGTTGCTAGTTCCCTGGGAGTTGCCAGTGTAGATCCTACTGACAACAACATGTCCCTTGGGGAACTTTGTAAACTTCTTTCGGAGCAAGTCGACGTTTTGATCGACTGTATCCCTTTTGTATGTAAAGAATGTAAGAAATAAAAGTTTCTTATTTCTCATGAATATTCTTCACATCTTCTGTGCGAAAATATAGCCATAAACTTTATGTTCGTGACCATTCATACACAGGAAACTTTAGTTCTGCGATCAGAATTGCGTTTAAGAAAAAAGCACCGCGACCTGCCCTGATACCGCGATCAGTTTCAGAGCCGCGGTCAGAACTAAATTGCGACCAGAGTCGGAACTCGGTCAGACTGTCACTCCGATTAGAATCGAAGTTTTAGTCTAAAACACGATTTCGATAAAAACCATAACCCAATTAGAAACATTCCAGTACGTCAAAAATTGAGTTGCATGATTTTTTCGTAAAAAATGTTCAAAGCATATAAAGGAAAAAAAGTCTTCTGAAAAGTACTGAAAATTTTTCAGTCCTTTTGCACTTTCAGTTTCCAAAACAAAGAAGTCTTTTTGTTTCAGATCCGACGCCTGAACACTTTATCGGGTCCATCAGAGACAGTATCCATTATGGGAAATGAATAAAGCATTCAATGGAACGTTTGAAATGAACCGTTTACTCACATTAATGCGCTGCCTTGGGTCTATAAAAAGAGCAGATGTCTTCTCAAAGAAGCCACACAGCCAAAAACCCTCATCATTCCTGCCGCACAAAACCCTCATTTTCTTCAGCCTTCGTCCTCCCAAAATCGCCAACTTTTCCTTTGATTCTCCACCACAGATGGCGTCCTGGAGCCGATCCATCCATCATGCCGAGGAGAGCCTAGTGGCGTTAGAGAAGGAGGAGATCCTTCCTCCGCGGTTGCTTATCAACTGGCGGCCTGCGGAGAAGGACCAAGAAACTCCAACCGTACAAGAGGGCGAGTTGGTGGTTTTTGAGGAGTACCTGCGCTGCGGGTTCCGATTCCCTGAGAGTCGGTTCCTCAAGGATGTCCTTGAGCACTATGGGTGGGAACTGATCAACCTCCACCCCAACGCGATGCTGATCCTTGCGGTATTCCAGCATCTTTGTGAAGCGTTCGTCAGAATAGATCCCAGCGTGGATCTTTTCCGGCGATTCTACTTTTCGGCGTGGTCGAAGAGTACCAACGCCGCCGGATGCATCTACTTCCGGCTGAGGGACAAAAAGGAGTATCCCTCCCCACCCCTGCGAGACTCTGTGCACGGGTGGCACCAAAGGTGGTTTTACTGCTCTCCACCATCCGAAAGCAGTCTATGGTTTGAGAACTCGCGACCAGAGAAGTCGAGCGAGTTAGATGTTCCCCCGGCGATAAACTCAGAGCTTTCGAAGCATGCCGAGGTGATTCTTCACTTGGTTAATCAAGGATTGACGGCTCGAGACATCATCCGAGACTTCGTGAAGAACCGGGTGAGTCCTTTACGTGAAAGGGCTCATCCGGCATGGGAGATTAGGTCCATGGCAGATAGCACCCTGGACTACAGTAAAGGTATTTATTTATTTGACACCGAGCTTTCCCATTCTCGAATCGTGCAAATTCTGACTTGAATTTGGGAATAGTCCTACCTTCATCCGAAATTGAAAGGCGGACCAACTCCCTCCTTAGGGCCTACAACGCCGATGTAGAGGGCCCTAAGGGATCGCCTCGTCCACAGAGTCTGATTCACGCCGGCGACGACCTTAAACAGGAGCACCAAAAGGTACATTCTCTATCCGGCCTCCATTTTTTCGATCTTATGCATGTCCCGCGTTAAAAATTTCCATCTAAAATGTGAATCAGCTCCTAGGAAGGTTTGCCGAGACGACTTTCCCAAGTGAGAACGTCGGCTCTCTTGGGAAGCCAATAGTAAAGAACGTGAAGAAGGTCTCCCAAAGACCCAGGACAAAGAGTCCTGCCTCCAAGAAGGCCAGACCGAATCCCGGGGAGGGGTCTTCACGGAGCGTTCCTCCTACCGCGAGAAAGACGGCGGTAAGATACCACATCCCTTCTGTTTTACCAGGCGTAGATTGGAATCACTTCTTCGTCGTACAGGGAGAGGGGAGCGAGGAGGAAGAGGATGATGTTCCTCTGGTCCTTCGGAGGAGGAAGATCGTGGATCTTCCATCCGGCGATGCCCCAAGCTGCCCCGTAGAGACCATTGTTACCGAAGAGGTGGTCGTGGCAGAACCTGCCACTGCGGAGAATCTTGGGGTCGCGGATGACCTCCAAGTTCCTGAAGCCCCCGAGGCTTCAGGGTTAATTGTCTCTGCTTCCCTGGTCGAAAGGACGACCTCGGTAAGGATTTCTTGCAGTCATACTTCCTTCTGTATATTTTGACGAGTCAATGTTTATACAGGGAGGAGAGCTTCTCCCTGCGACTACCGCGAGTCCTAGGGAGGAAAATCCTCCTCCTCCGTGGACAGAGGGGGAGGTGGTTGAGCAAAGGCCGGTTACGGTGGCTCCAGCCACCCTGGAGTTGTCAAGGTCTTCGGATGTAGCCCCACCAGCCAATACGGTAGCCCAGGTAAAGACCTTGCTTTTTGTCTCTATCTTTTTCTTAGAAATATGCTCATAGCTGAACACATCCAGGAGGGAGCTACCTTGTTTGCCATGAGGAAGGCAAGAACTGATGATAGTTTTCCTCCCCAAGGGGAGCCTTCCCAGAAATCTCAGGAGCGAATGGGATTTCAAATAAGGTGGGAACCTTAAACTGGCAATAATCTTAAATAAAAACTGCTCAAATTGTCTTTCTTGTCAGGCAAAGAAAGACGGCGCCTAGCTCTTCAACCGCCTCCGGAGGGGTTGAAGCAGTAGCTAGTACAGGTGCTTCCAACGAAGAACGCTCCACCCCTGTGGTCCAGGAAGTCGTCCAGACCGCAGGGGAAGGAATAACTGTAGGGACCCAGTCACAACCGATGACTACTGGGGGTAGCGCCCAGCCGGCACTCCCACCAACTGTCCCTGTAGTAAGCGCATCCGGGGCTCTAGCGAGGATCCCCGCTGGAATGGATGATGCTGTCTTACAAAAGTTTATGAAGGTATAATAAACCTCCACTCTCGTGCCTGAATTGTACTTAGGACACCTTTGATCTTCTTCCTTGGCACCACAGGGATTATCCTGGCTAATAAGCCATTCGCATGTTGTCATGGCCAGTACAGAAGCCATTCAAAAAGAACGCGACAGCTTGTGCAGGTGAGTACCATTACCCTTTGGTTAGTATGGGTGCATTTTGGTTGTGACTGCCTTGATTTTGCTGCAGAGAGGTTACATTTTTGAAGAAAGACGTGGCCAGTTAAGTCTCAATGTTTAAGAAACAAGAAACTGAACTCAACAAACTTCGATCAGAGAATGCTGGTAAGCCAATTACTGATTAAGAAGACTTGAATCCATAATATGCAAATAATCTCCTCTCTCTATACAGCGCAAGCAGGTCGAATTACGCAGCTCAGTCGGGACAAGGGGATTCTTGAATCCTCGATTCGCCACACTGATCGGGCAATCAAAGAGCTGAGCCTCCTGATCTTCGAAAAACTGAAGGCCGTGGCTGATCTCTTGAAGACCGATGTGGTAGAACCGAAGAAAGACAACCTCAGCGTAAGTGACTGGACATCGCTGCTCACTGCCCAGGCGGATTCACTGCTTGAGTATCTCCCTGGAGATTCACGGCGACGCGAAGAGGTGATCAGAACCAGGGTTCGATCAGCCGCAGTAGCCGTACTCAGCCGGGTTTGACTTCACCATGGCCCAGATGCAGATCTGAGCGCACTGGTGGGTCCGGTTAAGGTCGAGACTGAAGAGCTGCTCGATGCAGTTATAGAGGAGGTCAAGCCCTTAGTAGATAGGCTCCTGACTGAGCTGGGGATCGAATGATCCTTATTTTTGTATCTAGACAATTGTGTATAATGCAATGTATGTAAAAAATCATTTTTGACATGAAGTACATATTTTGCATTTTTATAATATGAATTCCATACTATAAGCACATCCCCCCTAGCCCCCGCCTCTGCTTATGAATACTAAAGCCTTAGTGTTATAAGCAGAGGAGAAAACATAAGCGTAACGACCAGGGGTGTGCATTTTAAACCAACGATCAGGATCAATGTAACATCTAATCTTATTGCGAACTGGTAGCCACTCAGATGACCAAGGACTTACCAGATAGCCCCGTATGCGTTGAGAAACGGCTTATTTAGGAGTGACTTATCTGTAAGTGGTCATCAGATCGACCAGCGAATCCGATTAGATTGGTGTAATGATCTGACCGTCGGCGGTCAGCCCCCAGGTCGAATGCATATGATACGGGCTTAAAGAGAAAAACTCATTGTATGAAAGCAAAACATATTTTGTTTTGGCAAAAGATGCTAATTGAACAGGAAAAAAGTGATTGGAATACTTACACGTAAAACTTGCGAAGTTGATCGATGTTCCAAGTATTGGACAAAATCCGACCATCCTCCATAGCTAACCGCGCCGATCCTGTCCGCGGCACTGAGACAACAGTATAAGGACGTTCCCATTTTGGGGAGAATTTGTTGCGATTAGACTGGTCTTGAATTTTTCGTAAAACCAAGTCGCCCACGTTGAGATCACGTGGTCGCACCTTTTTACTGTGATACCTGCGTAAAGCTTGCAAGTATGCCGCGGACTTAACCAAGGTGCGATCACGCCGTTCTTCTAAGAGGATGAGATCTTGCGCCCGTTGTTCGGACTGATTAATCTGTTCAAAATGATCTGTCCGAACAGAACCAATACTTACTTCCATAGGCAATACCGCCTCGGCCCCATAGACCAAATGGAAGGGCGTCTCACCGGTGGCGCGACTAGAAGTAGTCCGTAATGCCCATAGAACGGTATAGAGCTCATCTGCCCAAGTCCCCGAGCGGGTCTTAAGGCGATCAAAGAAGCGCTTTTTAATGCCTTGCAGTATTTGCCCATTGGCTCGTTCTACGGCACCATTGCTTTGTGGATGGGCCACAGAAGCAAAGCAAACCTTGGTCCCAACCTGATCGCAATAGTCCAGGAAAAGACCGCTGGCGAACTGAGAACCGTTGTCTGTGATGAGACGGTTTGGAACACCAAATCGTGCCACAATGTTCTTATGGAAGAACTTTTGTGCGGCTGATGCAGTAATATTTCGTACTGGTTCGGCCTCAATCCACTTTGTAAATGTGTCAATGGCTACGAACAGAAACTTGTACCCATTGACCGCTTGTGGCATAGGACTGACGATATCCATCCCTCAGACCGCGAATGGCCATGCGAGAGGAATGGTTTGCAACGCATAGGCAGGTTGATGAACTTGCCTTGCGTGGAACTGACACTGGGGACACGTCTTGACCATATACTTGGCGTCATCAAGTGCCGAAGGCCAGTAGAATCCTTGTCAAAAAGCCTTTCCGACCAGTGTACGATATGACGAGTGCGCACCGCATACACCGTCATGTATTTCTCTCAAGAGGGACTTTCCTTCCTCCTGAGATATACAACGCATGAATACTCCTTGAGTACCCTTTCTGTACAAAATCCCATCTATGAGTTTGTACAGACGCGCTTTTCGAATTAACCGATTACTTTCGGTTTCGTCCTCGGCTAGGATCCCATGTTCAAGATAGACCCTCAATGGATGAGCCCAATCTTGTTCCTGACCAAGGTTGGTAACGAAGGCTATTACCGGATCATCCTCGACCGAAGTCATGATCGAAGGATGGTCCAAGTGTTCAATGAACACTCCTGTCGGAGCGGATGAGCGTGAGGACCCAATTTTGGATAATTGGTCTGTGAGAATATTGTCCTTTCGCGGGATGTATTGGACTTCGAAATGACTGAAGTGTTTTTCCAATCTCCTCACTTCCCCCAGGTAATGAGCCATTGTCTCATCGGAGGTGTTGTACTCCTTGTTTACCTGGTTTACGACCAGCTGTGAGTCTCCCCTCACCACTAATCGACGGACTCCGAGGAATTTTGCTGCCCGGAGCCCTGCAAGAAGACCTTCATACTCTGCTGCATTGTTGGTCGCAACAAAGTGTAGTTGAATGACATACTTAAGCTATTCGCCCTGGGGCGTAACTAAGACCACTCCAGCCCCCGAGTGTTGAAAACTACGGGAGCCGTCAAAGTACATTGTCCAGTAATCGGGGCACTCCAGTTCCTCTGCCAACTGCACGGGTGGCTCAGGGTTGGTCCATTCGACCACAAAGTCGGCCAAAACCTGAGACTTAACCACCGTGCGGGGTGTGAAATGGATTTCGAAGGCACTGAGTTCAACCGCCCATTTGGCGATTCGACCAGATTTCTCTGGATTTCGGACCATATCCCCCAAAGGAAAAGAGGAGGGTACTGTGATCTTGTGCGCTTGAAAGTAATGTCGTAGCTTACGGGAAGCCATCAGTAGCGCGTAAAGTATCTTCTGGACCTCAGGGTAGCGCTCCTTAGGACCATGAAGTACCTCGCTCACATAGTAGACGGGTCTATGTATTCCTTCCCTATCCGCGATTAGAATGGCGCTGACCGCGTATGGTGTGGCCGCCAGGTAAAGAAGCAACGGTTCTCCTTTGTCGGGAGACACCAATACTGGCGGACTGGATAGATATGTTTTTACCTCGTGGAATGCTTTTTCGGCCTCATCCGACCATGTAAAGTTATGATGCTTCCGCAAGGCTTTGAAGAAAGGCAATCCCCTTTCGCCTAATCACGATATGAAGCGACTTAAAGTCGCCATGCGACCAGCCAGGCGTTGAACATCCTTCATGGTCGAGGGCGACCTCATTTGTTCAATAGCCCTAATTTTCTCAGGATTAACTTCAATGCCCCTAGAACACACAAGGAAACCAAGGAGTTTTCCTGAAGAAACCCCGAAAGAGCATTTCTCTGGGTTTAATTTTATTCCAAAGCGATTCAAATTACAGAAGGTTTCAGTGGGATCGTCCAAATGAGACAATCTCTTGGTACTTTTTACAACCAAGTCGTCTACATATGCTTCGAGATTACGCCCTATCTGGGAAAGAAAGGTCTTTTGCATCAAGCGCTGGTACGTGGAACCTGCGTTCTTGAGACCGAACGGCATTCTGACGTAGCAGTATGTGCTGAACGGGGTGATGAAGGCAGTCTTCTCTTCATCGTCTTCTGCCATGCTAATTTGATGGTATCCTGAGTAAGCGTCCAGAAAACTCATCAGTTCGCAACCCGCAGTCGAGTCGACCAGCTGGTCGATGCGGGGAAGGGGAAAGTCATCCTTCGGACAGGCAGAGTTGAGGCTAGTGTAGTCGACGCACATGCGCCACTTGCCATTTGACTTGCGGACCATAACCGGATTGGCGAGCCAGTCCGGGTGATCCACTTCGCGGATAAACCCGGCATGTAAGAGTTTGTCTAACTCTTCTCGGATGGCTTCCTGTCGGTCAGTGGCAAAACGCCTGAGCTTTTGCTTTATTGGTCGTTGTCCAGGTCGAATTGCTAACCTGTGCTCAATTACTTCCCTTGGGACACCGGGCATGTCGGACGGTTTCCACGCAAACACGTCTGCGTTAGCCCGGAGGAAAGCAACGAGGTCGAGTTCCTATTTGTCATCCAGGGCTGACCCAACCCGAATTGTCTTGGATGGGTCATCTGGGTACAAAGGAACTTGTTTGAGTTTTTCATCTGGTCGAGGAGCAGCCTTGATCGCATCGGCGGCAACGGTGGCGACCTGAGCGTCCCGGAGGGGAAGTTGATCGACCATCTCCAAAGATAACCGGTCGCACGTCAGTGCCACGTTGCGACCGCCTCGGATCGAGATGACACCTTTGGGGCCAGGCAATTTCCCGCACTGATAAGCATAGTGCGTTGCCATCATGAACTTAGCAAGAGTCGGCCTGCCAAAGATTGCATTATAAGCTGAGTCACAATCGATTACATCGAAAGTAACCAATTCTGTCCGAAAGTTGTCTGGTTCTCCCAGAGTGACCGGGAGGACCACTTGTCCCAATGGCATCATGGAGGGACCTGGGATTATCCCATAAAACGGATGGATTATGGGCTTAATCTTCGAACGAGGAATTTGCATCTCGTCGAGTGCTTTGACCAATAAAAGATCAAGGGAACTTCCCCCGTCAATCAGGACCCTTTCGACTCTCGCGTTACTGATGATTGGGGTAATAACCAGAGGTAGCCTCAATGGTCGGGTTAGCCCCACAGGACAGTCAGTGCGATCGAACGTCAAAGGCATATCCGACCAACGGGGGTATTGAGGTTTACCAAGGGATGTCTCCGTTTGGTTAACCTCTCAGCAGAAGGTTTTGAACTGTCTTTTGGAAACGAAAGAGGAAGAACCTCCGAAAATGACATTAACATGATTTTGAGGTACCTGGTAAGCCATTTCTTCGTCTCCGTCGACGTCTCTAATCCCGCACGCCTGCTCTTTAGGCGGTAAGGTTGGCATTGGTAGAAATCGTCCAGTTGTTTCAACCAACTCCTGCAGTTTTTGAGGTCGTGGCCTGCAGAGTTGTGGAGTGGACACCACTTCTTGCCCTCCTGCGGATTAGTTGATTATTCTGGCTGGTCGGAATCCCGACTACCAGAGGCAGTTTTACTTTTAAATGAAGACTTATTACCTTTGGTCGAAGGTGGCTTCTCTGCGACTGCGACCTCGCGGTACTGTCCAAAGCGGTTCCTCTTCACTTCTTTGACTTCCCACCCAGTGAAGACTCCGGCTTTTTGCTTGAATCTTCTTTCCTGGCGTCCTTGAAGCCTGGTTGGGGTGGTAGGTCCCCGTTATCGACCATTCGGTTCCATTCGACCGCTTCGGCTGCATCGGAATATCGATCAGCCATATCGAACAGATCGGCCACTGATCGAGGAGGGTGGATAAGCAAGTCTTCAGTGAATCTCCGGTATCGAATGGCATGCTTAAATGCCCTGATTATGGAGCCATCAGATATGTTCGGGATGGTATTCCTCACCCCGACAAACCTCTTGACAAACTGCCAAAGTGTTTCGGTCGAAGTTTGCCGCAGCCTCTGCAAGTCGTCCTCCTTACCCGGCTTTTGGTAACAATTTTGGAAATTGCTGAGGATGGCATCGCATAGCATTTCACAATTGTAGATGGAACCCTCAGGCTGATTAAACAACCAGGTTCTAGCCGGTCCTGTGAGGACTGTAGGCAGGTAGTTGGCCATGACCTTGTCATCGCCTCCCGCTGCTTGGATGGCAGTGATATAAATCTGAAGGAACTCGGATGGGTTCTGAGTTCCATCAAACCTCTCAATAGCCCCTGGTCAAAACTTATCGGGCCAAACGACTGCTCGTAGGCCAGGCGAAAAAACTTTGCAACCAACGTAAGGACCGTGAATCTCCCTGCGACTCTCGCTTGGGTTTCGAGCGACCTCACGCAATGGTGAGGTTACTCGTGGTCCCAACCGAGAGTGAATAGGAACTCGATCCCTACAACGAGAATCCTGCATTTGCCAGTATTTGTCCTGTCGGGACGGTACGGGCGGCGGGTAACTCCGCCGGCTAGAGCTGGAATGAGGACCATCCCGCTCATGGGAGTGTGTTACCTAGCGGGAAGAGGCTGTTGGGGTCGCCTCGGATGCGACCTCGTCCAGTCTTTCCGCCAGGATCCTGAAAAAGGCCGGTTTCTGCGCATCCGTGACCGTAGGAGGAAAATTGCGCATGACTTCCGCGATAGATCGTAGTCGACCATGGGTACTCCTCCTAGGGGCACCAGGTGTTATCATTTCTTCGTCCACTGGGAAACGCTCCGGTGGTAAAGAAGGAGTCTGGTCACGTCTACGACCACGCGACCGTCGAGATGAACTCGGGGCAGCATCGTAACGAGCCTGCGCGTCTTGAAGAGCCTCTAGGGCAGTTCTGTGCAATTCGTTGTTTTTTTGCTCGAGATCTTGATCCTCCTTCTGTTTGCGATCTTGTTCTTCCCAGCAGCCTGTTGATCGGGAGTTTCTTCCGACAGCGCAGCAAACTGCCTAGGAAGAGAGGTTGCCGATGGGGAAAACATCTCGGTTTGTTCCGAGTCGGACTCGAAATCAAAGAGACGGTGAAGGTTATCAGGGTCGAACCTTCCTGGGCTAATTTCCGGGTCATCATCATATTTTCCCTCAGCAGGGTCGTATGACGGGCCAGATTCATCACCTAGCACATTAAGAACCTCTGTGGGTTCTGACCTTGCGCTAGTTGCTCCCTGGTCGATTGACATGACCTGAAGAGATGATTCAACCTGCGGAAGATTCTGGCCTTCGACATCCTCCATCGGAACAGGATCGCTTGGAGAAGGCATTGGTATATGGGCATAATCCTCGAGATCGAAGTCGTTCTCGGAATCGTATGCTCCAGCCATGTTTCAGTGAACCTCCGGATTCCAATTAGGACGCCTTGAGAAAGGCCCCACGGTGGGCGCCAGCTGTCGACGATTCGGACTCGGGGTCCTCAGCCGAACTTATGCAAAATTTGTAATTGTGAGACCTTTCAAGATGACCCTCCAGGAAGGTATGTAGAACAATGGTGAACAGGAGCACAGAGAGATTTATACAGGTTCGGGCCCTCGATGGTGGGAGTAAAAGCCCTACGTCCTGTTAGAATTTCACTATATGTTATAAAGCATTACAAACTAACAGGGAGAAACCTTCACAGGCGAAAGTTTTCCCTATATAAGTGTACAAAAAAGAGCTATAGGAGACTTGTAAGTATTGTCTAATCTAAGCCGTAGGCTTGGCTGTTTGAGTGGTAGAGATATCGCATATCTCACTTATATCAGGGGTCTTGTTCTTCCAAATGTTTTCGATCCCCCGTTTGATGTACTTTGCCACCTTTTTATACTGGTTGAAAGGGTGCCAAATGAAGAAAACTGCATCAAACGGTTGGATGCGGTTTCTGGAGAACCGCGGTTAACTTCCACGGAGGTTATTATCACGTGTTAATCATGAATAACCGCATATATTAACCTCTGACGGTTGGTCTTCAACGTGGAGAAATTCTCGGGATGCTTGGAATATCCTGATATAAGGATAACCGAATAAACTCCAAGCACCTTGGTCCAGAACGTTCTGGCCGCAGAATGTGGGCTGACCGCACAACATCCCGGACATCTAGTTCGCGTATAGCATACGAACTTCTAACCGCACAAGGCTGTCGGCCTGACCGCACGAAATCCCCGACCTGATCGCGTAAAGCTTGCGACCTCATGATGATGCCCCTCAAAATGGCTTGAGTTCGCATTGCCACATATGTCTGGTTCGAACCTGTCTTGAACCAAAAGTTTATTAGAAGTGACCCGGGTGTCAATCCTCGTCACCGAGTTCCAAAGTATCGGGGGTAGCAACTATGGTTTTGTGATTGTTGACGATTTTACTCGCTATACTTGGGTTTTCTTTATTTCCCAAAAATCTGAAACCCCCGATGTTTTCAAAAGTTTTGCAAAACGTGTTTCTACTGAATTCGAACTTTCCATCAAGAAAATCCGTAGTGATCATGGTGTAGAGTTCGTAAATTCAACTCTATTTGATTTTTGTGACTCTCTTGGAATCAAACACAAATTATTCACATCCTACACTCCACAGCAAAATGGAGTTGTTGAAAGGAAAAATCGAACACTTATAGAAATGGCAAGGACTATGCTAAGTGAGTATGATACTCCTACTCGCTTCTGGGCTAAAGCCGTGCATACCGCTTGCTATTCTATAAATCGACTTTATTTGCATCCCCTTCTAAATTTGACTCCTTATGAGCTTCTTATTGGGCGCAAGCCAAATATTTCTTATTTTCGAGTGTTTGGATGCAAATGTTATATTCTAAAGAAAAGAAATTTTGGTGGTAAATTTCAAAAAAGAGTAGATGAAGGCTTTCTAGTCGGATACTCCACCACTAGCAAAGCTTATCGTGTTTTCAATAAAAATACAAGTTGCATTGAAGAATCTTGTGATATCGAATTTGATGAAACTAACGGCTCGCAAAAGGAACAAGTCTCTCATGAAGTTTCAGGTGAAGATCTTCAAGAAGCAATGAAGAACATAACCGTTGGAGACATCAAGCCAAGAGAAGAAGATCAAGAAGATGATGTCAACGTTGAGAATGTTGATCAAGATGTATCATCATCTCATGTTGATCCTCTAGAACAAGGTCAAGATGAAGATGTACAAGATGAAGCACCAAGACAGCATCAAACAATCACCAAGGATCATCCTCTAGACCAAATATTGGGTGACGTCAGTAAGGGTGTTCAAACTTGATCTCGTATTGCTGCATTTTGTGAACATCATTCTTTTGTATCTTCTTTAGAACCTAAACATGTTAATGAAGCTTTAAATGATCCTGATTGGGTAAATGCCATGCATGAGGAACTTAATAACTTTTCTAGAAATGAAGTTTGGACTTTAGTAGAAAGACCCAAGGATCATAATGTTATTGGAACAAAATGGGTGTTTAGAAATAAGCAAGATGAAAATGGAGTTGTAATTAGAAACAAAGCTCGTCTTGTTGCTCAAGGTTTCACTCAAGTCGAAGGTTTATACTTTGGGGAAACTTTTGCACCTGTAGCAAGACTTGAAGCAATTCGTATTCTTCTTGCTTATGCATCATGCTTTAATATCAAACTTTTTCAAATGGATGTTAAAAGTGCATTCTTAAATGGTGAAATTTCTGAACTTGTGTTTGTTGAACAACCTCCTGGCTTTGAAGATTCAAAATTTCCAAACCATGTATTTAAATTATCAAAAGCTCTCTATGGTCTCAAAGAAGCTCCTCGGGCTTGGTATGAGCGACTTAGAGACTTTCTTTTGTCAAAAGATTTTAAAATTGGGAAGGTTGATACAACTCCCTTTACAAGGAAAATTGAAAAAGATTTGTTCATTTGTCAGATTTATGTTGATGATATTATCTTTGGATCTACTAATGAACATTTCTGTCATGAGTTTGGAGAGATGATGTCTAGGGAGTTCGAGATGTCCATGATTGGTGAGCTGAGCTTCTTCCTCGAACTTCAAATCAAGCAACTCAAGAACGGCACGTTCGTGAGTCAAACAAAGTACGTGAAGGACCTGCTCAAGCGCTTTGGGATGGAAGACGCTAAGGCAATCAAAACTCCCATGGCGACCAATGGACATTTGGACATGGACAAAAGCGGCAAATCGGTCGATTCTAAACTCTATAGGTCTATGATTGGTAGTCTTTTATATCTTACTGCATCTAGGCCTGATATCATGTTTAGTGTGTGCTTATGTACTAGATTTCACTCAGATCCTAAGGAATGTCATTTAACTGCTCTTAAAAGAATCCTTAGGTATTTAAAATGTTATCCCAGTTTAGGACTTTGGTATCCGAAAGATGTAAATTTTGAATTAATTGGATATTCGGATTCGGATTATGCTGGGTGCAAGATTGATCGTAAAAGCACATCTGGTAGCTGTCAGCTGTTGGGGAGATCCTTAGTATCATGGTCATCTAGGAAACAGAATTCAGTAGCTCTCTCCACAGCTGAAGCTGAATATCTGTCTGCAGGCAGTTGTTGTGCTCAATTACTATGGATGAAGCAGACATTTTTGGATTATAGAATCATTTTTGATAAAGTGCCACTCTTGTGTGATAATGAAAGTGCCATTAAAATTGCTAATAATCCAGTTCAACATTCTAGAACTAAGCATATTGAAATACGACACCACTTTATTAGGGATCATGTGGCAAAAGGAGATATTGATATGAATTATGTTAGAACTGATATGCAACTAGCAGATATTTTCACCAAACCCTTACATGAATCAAGATTTTGCATTCTAAGAGGTGAACTGAACATTGTTGATATATCAAATGCTAGTTGATGTGCTAAAAGCGTTGTTTGTATAAAAATAATATTAGTTTATTTCCTCTCTTGTCTTAGATTGCTTCTGGTCGAAATTGACCTAACTGACAGTCAGTTCATCTAACTGACAGTCAGTTACGTGCAATCGTTTTTGGTCGTAGCTCCTGGTTGAGTTCGTGTCTCTAACTGACTGTCAGTTTCAAAACTCAGTTCTGTGAACTGACTGTCAGTGTGGTACACTGATTGTCAGGTCCATGTTTCTGAGTTTGGAACTGACTGTCAGTATATCAAACTGACTGTCAGTTGTAGGATCTCGAACCCTAAAACCCCCGTTCTATTTCTTTGTCTCCTCGCCTTCTCCATCTCGCCACCGTTGTTTAGCTCGTCGCTGGTGCGCCTCTTCGCCATTCCTTGCCCTCGTGCTCGCCGCCGGTGCCCCTTCGCCGTACCGCGCCGCAGCCGCTTTGCGCCTCCTCCTCACCGCCGTTTAGCCGCTGCTAGCTGCCGGTTCCTCTCGTCGTGCCTTCAACGCACCATCGTGCTGCTCCTCGCCGTGGGTCCTCTCCGGTGGTTGAGCCCTCCCTATTAGCCTCTCTCCCACCGGTTGATGCTGTTTCGACCATCGTCGCTGCTTCATCAGACTCCTCTGCTCCGCTCGGCCATTTCTATCGAGGTCTCTGTTTTTCCTCTCCTCTGTTTTCAGACATTTCTTAGATATGTCTGATCAGCCAGAACCGTCTCGTCGTGTTACCCGACAGAAGAACGCGGCTAATAGCCAGCGTTGATCGGGTCAACCGACTGAGTCCCGTCCCTCGCCTCCACCTGAGCGCGTGCCCGTGGACTACTCCCGGTGGCACGCGAGCCGCCTTCGCTCACTTCTCTTAGTGAACCCCTATCTCTCGCCGCGTCCCACTGGTCGCGACGCGTGTGACGTTCTCACCTGTTACACAAACCTCCACGTAGACCTGTTCACCAGCGTCTATAGCCGCGCACCCATTTTCGCTCACCGCTCTCTGTCGTGGGGCACGATCGCCTCTCGCACAGGCATCGCCACCCTCGCAGATCTTTTTGGCTCTGTAGGGATCCACGACTTAGTCGCCGAGTCCTCTCTGCACTGGGCTGAGGGGCCCATTCGCCAGTTCTATTCCACCATTTTCATCTCCCCTCAGCGCGACTTCATGACCTTCATGACGGGCCTCCAGGTCTACACCGTCACGAAGGAGCAGTTGGAGTCCACGCTTGGACTGGTGCGCCCTCCTTCTGGCCGCCAGCTCCATACCCTTCCGGACCTTGAGCGTCGTGAGGTGGCCATGCTTTATTCCGGCCCCTTCCAGCTCCGTCACATCGCTGGCTTGCGCCGCGATGTTGATCTGGCCCTACGGATCCTCCGGCTCACTTTAGTCCCCATGACCGGAGATAGGGCCAGAGTCACTTATCTTGGGCTCCACGTCCCAATTTTCATCTTCCAGGAGGAGACCTTCGACATTGCTGATCTCATCATCAGTGAGATTCAGCATGTCCTTCTCTCTCCGCGCCGTCAGTTGATATACGCTCCGTATATCATGGCGGTGCTTCTGCATATCCAGGCCGTCGACTCTGAGCTCCCGAGGCCCCATCATCCGCTACTTTTCTATCCTCCTGGTCAGGCCGATCGCCGTCTTGGTGCCCGACCTACAGCGGCTGCTGGTCCTGATTCTCCCGCATCAGATGGTGATGCTGCGGGGGAGTCAGTGGATGAGACTCCAGTTCAGGAGTCCATTCCAGCACCAGCTATAGGGACCGGCATCGGCTCATCCTCAGCTTCTTCCTCTTAGCTCCAGGAGATTCTCCAGGTGCAGCAGCAGATCCTCAGCACCCAGGCGGAGCATCATCAAATGTTGTTTCGTTTGCTTGCACAGCAGGAGGAGATACTGCGTCGTCTGCCTGCGTCAGATTCTCCAGTCCCTCGCAAGAGGGCCCGCCCTGCGTCTTCATCGCCGAGCTCTGCCTCCGGTCCAGCTGCTCCAGGACCGTCTGCTCCAACCCCTGCGGCTCCTGCACCGGTTTCTCCAGTTGCAGCTGCTACTCCTTCGGCATCCCCAGTTCTCGACCCGATTGCATCTCCAGCAGGCTCCAGAGATACAGCCGTCCTAGGGTTTTCTTCAGATGATGAGCATTAGGCTCCATCTTTTGTGTTGCCTCCCTTTTTGTGCTTGATGCCAAAGGGGGAGAAGTATTTTGGATACTATAGTATTTTGGAGATATTGGTTCATATGTCTTTAGTTTTTATTATGGATGTCATTTGCAGTTATGTCATGGTTGATTGGATATGGGTTTATTTGGTTTATCATATATCTGACATGGTCTGTCTTGAGATTTGTATGCATATCTGTGAATGCTTGTATGTATGAGATACTCTGATGGATATGTGACATATATACATATCTGTGAATGCTTGTATGTATGAGATACTCCGGTGTATATGTGTTGTTTATATTCTGATATGATGAGATGCATAAACTCAGGGGGAGCTATTTCATTTTTGAACACTTGCTGTCATCAATCATCAAAAAGGGGGAGATTGTTGCATCTAGGCCTTCATGCCTAACCCTAATTTTGATGATTAATGAAAATAGAGTGTTTAGGACTAACTATGTTGGGAAGATTGTCGAGATAAACAAAACGAACCCAACGCAAAAGATGTAAAAGCACAAGTCACAAAAATGAAGACAAGACGTAAGCCGGAAAAGCAAAGGACCTAAGGTAATCTGTTTTTATTTTTCCGATCTCGGAGTCAGGAGACAGATCGGTTAAGGACTTTGTTCTTTAGCTTTTAACCGTACTATAAAGAGGGGTGGCGAAAGTTCTCTTTTTATCTCCAACATAAACCGAGAAACTTAGGTGATTGCATTGCATCATTTTGGTTGGATTTGATTTGAACTTGATTTGAGTTTTGGATTTTCAGTTCAGTTTTTAACAGCAGAAGAGTTTTTGCTTTTTCTAGAAATATCTATGCAGATCTGGCTTTTTCTTCTGTCGACAAAAATGTAGCCCTTGAAATTATCTTTCAAATGAGCTGTTAAACACCTCTTTTGGATTTCTGGATTTAAAGTTATCACTATTTTTATTTAGGCTGACTGTCAGTTTGCTGAACTGACTGTCAGTTTAATTATACTTACAATTGTCCAGAGAGGGTGTATTTTGTGCTCAAAATTTTTGTACTAAATTGACTGTCAGTTTGTCCATACTGAGTGTCAGTCGGGGATTCGACCACAGTGTTTTTAACTGAGTTTCTATTTGATTTTGGTCGAGTCTGTGGTCGAACTGACTGTCAGTTTGCATAACTGACTGTCAGTTGTGGGTTTCAAGTTTTCTTAAACGACCACGAATGGCTAGCAAATTTTCATTTGTAAATTTTGTCGGCCGTTGTGCACTAAACTGACTGTCAGTTAGGCAAACTGACTGTCAGTTTGAGTTGCTGATTTTCAGCCCTAGCTCCAATGGTTCATTTGATTCTTGAGGCTATAAATAGAGGCTTTGGGCATAAGTTTTACACAACAAGCAGTAGCATTTTCTTATACACTCTTGAGCTTTAGTTTTCTACTTAAAATCTTGATCTTTTGATCAAGTCGAGTGTTTTCCGATCTACCGAGCACTTCAGTTATTTTGCATTTGCATTCACTTAGTTTCTCGGTGCGTGTTTGGAGGTCAAGAGAAGACCTCGCTGCCTGTTACTCTTGGTGAGCACCCTCACCTAGACGGTTCGGAGGCGTGGCCGTTGACCTCTCCAGAACGGAGATTGTCGGAGAGGCTCGGCAAGTTTGTACTAGGCATTGGCGCTCGCCTTTCCGGAGTGGACAAGGAGCAACCGTTAGTTGATAATACTCTTTGTGAGTATTGAGGCAAAACTTAAGTGACTTGAGTGCTTCAACGAGGACTAGTGGAGACTGGGCGAGTCTCCGATACCTCGGCAAAAATTACTGTGTTCGTTCTCTTTTCCCCTTGCTTATATTATTTGCTCTTGATTTGCATTTATTTGATTTAAGCTTTAAGTTTTTAAAAGCCTCCTATTCACCCCCCCTCTAGTCGGCATCCTTGATCCAAGAATTCATAGCATATGATGTCCTTGAAGTTTGCTTGCTTTGACCCCTTTGGTCTTGTGTCGATGTTGACTCCCTTCTTGTGCAACTTGCGAAGAATCTTTTTGATGTTCTTTACAAGAAGGGCTAGATCCTCATCGGAGGAGCCATCGTTTGAATCACCTTTGGAGTTGGCTTTGAATGCCAAGTTCTTCTTTTTTGTCTATGATGATTCAGCCGCCTCTTTCTTCTCCTTCCGATGCATCTCCTGGGTGATGAGGTTCCCATAGAGATCGGTAGGTGTGGTGGATGATAAGTCAGAGTTGGTGAGGACCGTCACAAGAGTGTCAAAACTCTCCGGAAGAGAGCCGTAAGCATTTGTCTTATAGTCTCAATCTTAGTAAAAACAACTGCTAGTCCTTTGTGCTTATTCACAATGTTGTACAACCGAGTGAACATGGAATCCACAGACTCGGTTGGTGACATGGTGAATGTCTCATATCTTTGCCTAACTATTAGCAATTTTGCCACCTTGACCCTAGTGGTGCCCTCATATATCTCCTCGAGTGTGGTCCAAACTTTGTGAGCGGTGGTAAGGTTGCTCACGCGATTGAACTCATTTAGGGACAAGCAAGCAAAAAGAGCATTTTTGGCACGCACATTTAAGTGGAGTTTTCTCCTATCATCATCGGAGTGATTTGCTGGATCAACCGGAGGAGTAAACTCAATCTTAACAATGTCCCAGACATCATGCCCCATGGCCTCTAGAAAAACCGTCATGCGCACTTTCAATAGGGATAGTTAGTCCCGTCAAAGATAGGCACATGCCCGGTGTGACCAAGATGAAAACCCTCATTTGAAGCCATCCTCTCTCTAGGCGGTGAAGCCTACTCAAAAGAGAGACCACGCTCCGATACCACGTGTAGGATCGAGGATGTCGACTAGAGGGCGGGTGAATAGGAGGTTTTAAAACTTTTTGACTAAAAATAATTTAATAATATTTTGTACTGAGAAAGAGTAAGAAAGACAAACACAATGATTTATCCCAAGGTCTCAGAGACTTGCTCAGTCTCCCCTACTCCTCGTTGAAGCACTCAAATGAATTAGTCTTGCTTCAATATCCAGGATGGATATTTTTCACTAAGGTTGCCCCTTCTCTACTCCGGATAGGCGAGCACTGATGCCTTTCACAAAATATGCCGAGCCTCTCTGACAACCTCCATTAATGGAGAGGTCAACAGCCACGCCTCCAAACCGTCTATGTGAGAGCATTCACCAAGAGTAACTAGTTGCAAGATCTTCTCTTGACCCCCAACAAATATCGAGAAACTTCTAAGGATGCAAATGAATGCTCTCGGTGGATCTCTCACAATCGCAATGAATGATACTTGATCAAAAGATCAAGATTTTAGCACTTGGACTCAAGTATATATCAAAAATACATATCTTGGTTCTTTAGAAAAACTGCTCAAAAAATTGTTTATACACACTGATCAAAATCTGCCTAAAAGTATTTATAAAACTGATAAAAAATGTGAACATAAGCTTCTAAAAAATCTGTTCAATTACTGTTTAAAAACAGCTCAAAAATGTGAACAGATTCTGCTCAAAAACGGTTTTAAAAACTACTCAAAAACAGTAGCGAAAATCTTCTCAAAAGTGTTTTAAGAACTGCTCAAATACAGTAGCAAAAATCTGTTAAAAACAGTAACAAAAATCTGCTCAAAAGTGTTTTATAAACTTCTCAAAAACTCAAAAGTGTTTTATAAACTTCTCAAAAACTGAAGCAACAATCTGCTAAAAAACAATAATAAAAATCTGCTAAAAAGTGTTTTAAAAACTACTCAAAAACTGTAGCGAAAATCTGCTCAAAAGTGTTTTAAGAACTGCTCAAAACTTCTTCTAAAAACTGCTCAAAGGTGTGTACAGAGAGTACTCAAAAATGTGTATGAGAATGTAGCTTGAGATGTGTGAAAATACTGCTCAAAACACCTATATTTATAGTCCAACTTCTCAGCTAGCCGTTAGGTTGAATAAGGAAAGAAATCAGGCCAGCTAATAGCCAGCTTTGATCATATGATCAGGACGTATGAATATTATTTACTGGTCATATGAACATTGCATGAATAGTGTCTGGTCAAATGAACAATACTCGTGTGATCACTGGTCGAATGAACAGTACCTGCTCAAATAAACAGCGCTCGGATGACCAATTTGAGTTCCTTTTTGAGATTCTTGACCAAGATTGTGAATGCAGCATATTACCTAAGAGTTTCTTAGTTTTTTTCAGAAATACAAGAGATTTTGCAAGCCCTCTTAACAGTACGGTTTAAACTAAAAAAAAATTTTATAACATCCGGTCAAACTCCAAACTCCGAGACCGGTACAATAAACAAGCACTTACCTTAGGTCTTTGGTGCTTACTTCTTGGCGACCTTGCACTTGCGATCTTGGCTCACGATCTCAGGCGACCTTGGCTCGTGACCTGCAGATCTAGGCGACACTGCGACCTTGTGCTTGCGACCTCCGGCGACCTTTCTTCTTTTCACCTCATCTTATTGATTATACTCAAAGCAGATAGATTAGTCCTAAAACTTAATGTCATCAATAATCAAAATCAACCCACAAAGGGCCTAGATGCAACATCCTTCCCCTTCAAAGCATCATCTTCATGAGGTAAGGTCATGGCTTGCTGCTTGATCCAAGCAAGGACGGTATCCACGTTGGCTGAGAGTTTAGCCCCTTGTTCGGCTAAGTTAGCTTGAACGGAGGTTTTTTCAGACATTGTCGAAGACACGAATGTCGGTACCCTCGAATGTTTACCTTCGGTTGTTAAAGGTTCTTGCGGAATTTCGCCGGAGGTTTTGTAACGCTAGTAAGTCTTCACCATCCGCAGGATAGGATAGTTGTTCTGATATCAACTTGATCCGATTGAGACCTGATTTAAGTCCTAGACTCGATCAGATGTGAATACGGGATCTTACTCGGAATTACGGAAACCCAGTGCTCGAAAGCGAATAAAAAGGAACAAGACCTTTTATTATAAAGAACTTGTATACGTCGAACGTTGATCGCACTCGATCTACGTCGATCTATGTCTATGAGTTCTATATCTGATTCGATGATCTATAAGGTAGATCTCTATTGGATAATCTATCTCAGTTGGATGATCTGTCTATCATATTACAAGATATTTATAGTCTAATCACTCGAGAACATATCAGACTTGAAGACCTCTAGTTGTATCAGACTCGGTCAGGCATTGTACCGGACTTGACAACCTATCAAATAATAACTGCTATTCGAGACCGAACAATTTACAACGTGTACTTGGAACCGAAATCCGACAATGACCATAATCCTAAACTTACTCGTGGTCGTCCCAAATCAATTAGTGGGTACTAAATTTTACTAGGGCAATTCTTTCAATTTTACAAAGGTACATATGAAATATCAAATTTTCGCTTGGATGCATATGAATTTCTCCCTAAAAAGAATTCTCAAAAGCTCCTGTGCATTGGGTCCTCTAGTCTAGGAATCTTTCTTCTACATATTCTTTTTAGGGAGAAATAGCTAGAATGTAAACCCGCTGAAGTGTTAGGTTCAAAATTCAAACTCCACAGGGTTAATTATAATTATATTAGTTTATCTTTCAAATTTTATGTATTGCAATGGGATCAATTTCTTTGAGATCTTTAATACTCGATGGATACAAAAACCATATTATTTTAGACAATATATATGTTAGTTCAATTGAACTTTCAGGTCACCACTGCTTGTTGATTGAGTTATTTTTTTGTTAAAAAAAAAAGTGTGCTCGTTGATAGTATTTGTTTAAATTGTCCAGCTTAAAATTCAAAAAGAGAAGAAACTAATGCGAGGAATATGTGGTTGTCTAGGTTATAGGCAGTTATTTTTTCTTAAAAACTTACACCATCTATTTTATTGCTTTAAATCTAGATTAATCTCAACTTTTCACTCAACCCTCTCCTCCTCCCAATCCTCTTCTCTTCTCCTCCCCTACCAACGCCATGGACCCCTACCTCACAACTCGCCACACCTGGCAACTGCCGACTACTTACCCGTTTCCAACACTCAATCGCGACTGCTGATGTTGAGGATAGTGTCACCGCCACCTGCCTCCCTTCCACCCTTGTCTCCTCCCCCTCTCTACCAGCCACTATGTACCTCCTATGGCTAACAGCAACAACGCCACCTCGCCTTATCCATAGCTGTCACCTCCCATAAAAGTCTACCGCACTTAGATTTATTACTGGAGAAGTTAAAGTGGGGTTAGAGAAATCTAGAGAGATAAATCAAAAACAGGAGTTTTAATCCAATTGTAGAAATTGGTGTATAAAAAAAAATAGATACCTATGCCTTAGAAAAAATGGAGGAATATTATGATTGTTAGCTCTTATATTATAACCATGTGGACCCTTATTGTGGTGTTATATTCGATACAAAATAGGAGCGACTTTTTACAGAGGATGCATGTGCTGAGGTGGCAATCCCCACGTCGGATTGAGCAAACAATCTATTTCCTTCGAAAAAAAAAAAAGAACTTCATTCACTGAAGCAAGACAGAATTACATATTAAAAATTAAGCGCATACATGAAGTACATCCAAGTCGGTGCCAAAAACATCCAATCTTAACAGTCGCACATTCATACCAAGAAATTGTAGTTCAAGTGGTACAACAAATATTTTCTAGCTTACTCAATAGTAATTTTTTTACTCAAATCTTGATCTTCCCAAGAGCCAAAAAGTTCAGGAATCAACGTCATACAAATCCAGACGCTCATCACGCTCAGCAGACCCCTCTTGGTAGTACATCTTCATCTCGTCATACTTGAACTTTTTGCCGCCGAGCCTCGCTTTCGCCTTGCCGGCGCAGCCCCAGCACCCGGCTCCACCGGTGAACTTGGAGTGGTTGGTCGGTTTCCTCGGCACCCTCACGAATCCACCGTTGGCCGTCGGCCCATTGACAGCGTTGACCGCGCGGAGCTTGTTGTTGGGGTCGCGTAGGGCGCGGTCGTGGGCGTAGATCCACCCGTGCTGCCGTCCCTCCCGACGCATCTTCTTGCTGGTTTGGTGGTGGGCTTAGGTTGTATATGCTGTATGCGGCGAGGCGTCTATTTATGGTCTCCACCAGTCCACCTTTTTAGTGTTTGGCAAGTTCGGTTGCCTCGACAGCACGGCATCGTGTGTGATTGTTAGAAACTTGGGGACCAAGTCATTGCTGGTCATTGTATGCAAGTTTGTGTGCAACTGGAGTGTGCCCGTTTGTATACACCGACAATTTCCTTGGTATCAAGTCATTTCTTTTTTTAATTTCTTCTATTTAACCGAGGCTGAGGTTGAGTTATAGGTTGGTTCTCTAAATTTTCTTTAACATATCATTTTTAAGTGTGATTATTTGATAATTATTAAAATAAAAATAATAAGATAACTTATAAATTTGCACATTACACAATAAGAATGGGGAATTACGTGGTTTGACCAGGCCAAGCCCTGAACTCCATCATGCCAATAATATATAATGAATGTACCTACTACGTGTGTAAGCAATAAAAATCTCCCTCTTCACACAAAAACAAGAATAACAATAATACTCCCTCCATATATAAAGACATGTCATTTTAGACATTTCTCCTAATTCAAAAATATATGTCACTCTATATTTTCGAGGATTTACTACATTCTTTCCCTTTATATCTTCTCTTTTCATAAACCAGTCAAAAGTTTAATTAACTGTGACAAAAAAAAACTCTGCATGGAGGATGAGGAGGCAGATGAAAGTTCAATTTTTCATTTTGGCTCTAAAGTAAGGAGAAAGTGCATGTTCTTAGGCTGGAGTGTTTTTGATGTGCATGCATATGCATACATGGCTACATAAAAATTATGTAGAGAGTACTTGATCCGTTTGAGACCTAGTTTTGGTTTTCGCACTAGACTAGCTCAAATTTTAATATGCGGAATAATGGGATCTTACTCAGAAATACCGAAACCCAAAGGTTGATCGAAAACATAGCTCAAAGTAATTGCACAACTCTTTATTTCAAAGAGGGCTTTACACGTCGAACGTTAGACACACTTGCCTACGTCGAAGGAACTATAAGTGTTTAAAACTTAAATAAGTTCTATGACTTTTCGATGATCTAAACTAGTCCTATTACAAGTCCTGATCGCAATAGATAGTCATTGCCACGTCGGGTCTTAGGCAATCCTCCCACGAAATCCATGGATATGCTCTCCCATGGTCGCGATGGAACTGGCAAAGGAGTGTACAAACCTAATTTTTGGTTTGCCGGTTTCGAGATGCTGTAGAGACCATAACCTCGAACAAAACTAGCCACATCTTGCTGCATACGCAGCTAGAACACATGTCGGTGAAGATTTTGCAACATCTTTGTAACCCCGAAGTGACTAGCTACCTTTGATGTGTGCGCTTCTCGCATCCATTGAACTTGAGGTGCTCCACGAGGTGTGCAAAGTAAATTGCCCTTGTACAAGAGTCCTTCTCGCCAAATGAACTCTGTAGGTTTCCCTGTTTTGAGCTCAATTAGTGCTGTTTGAAAATCAGGGTCTTCACTGTACATATTGGCATAATCATCATGACATGAGGGCTCGATCTGCATGAATGCTGATAAACAGAGGGTCGTAACTGGTGGTCGTGACAACATTTCCACCAATTTGTTGTGTACGCCCTTCTTGTACTTAATCACCAGATTAAACTGCTACAGATACGACATCCACTTCATGTGCCGAGCTTGCTGTAGCTTGGACTGAGTTTGCAAA
Source organism: Pharus latifolius (assembly GCA_019359835.1). Classification (NCBI taxonomy): domain Eukaryota; kingdom Viridiplantae; phylum Streptophyta; class Magnoliopsida; order Poales; family Poaceae; genus Pharus; species Pharus latifolius. The sequence goes on along the minus strand of CM033330.1, from coordinate 41,660,611 downwards.
TATTGCAACGATTGATGGTCGGTGTGGACAACAGTCTCTTTACCCAAGAGATAACACCGCCAATGTTTCAGGGCCTGATGCAGTGCACACAACTCCTTATCATCAGTTGGATAGTTCTTCTGACCTCTCTGGAATAACTCGTAGTGATATGGCACTGGTCCACCTTCATGCATGAGCATTGCGCCCATGACATAACCTGAGGCATCGATTTCTAGCTCAAAGGGTTTCTGGAGATTCGGCAAAGCTAACACAGGCGCCACGCTGATCTTCCTTTTCAGTAAGAGAAACGTGTCCTTATGTTTCCCTGTCCACTCGAACTTCTGATCGATCCTGGTTAATGTATGCAATGGAGAAGCCACAATCGAGAAGTGTCGGATGTACTTTCGAAGGTATTGGCATGCTCCCACAAAACTACGCATGTCCATAACTGTTTGCAGTCGCGGCCATTCACGAATCACTTTTACCTTATCCGGGTCGATTTGCAATGTATCATTGCCGACCATGAATCCGAGGTAAAGTAGTGTTTGTTGGCTGAACTCGCACTTCTTACGGTTGAGGCGAAGTTGATGTTGCCGAAGATGTTCGAACACCTTTTCGACATGAATGAGGTGCTCATCCCACGAACGACTATAGACTAGTATGTCGTTGAGGTAAACAATCACAAAGTCGTCGATGAACTGTCTCAATACGTCATTCATAAGACGCATAAAAGTCACTGGGGTGTTGCAGAGACCAAACGGCATGACCAACCATTCGAATAGACCTTGTCGTGTTTTGAACGCGGTCCTCCACGTATCCTCCTCTCGGATGCTGACTTGATGATAACCTGACTTAAAATCCAATTTGGAGAAGACAACAACATGCTTCTATTGGTCTAGCAGGTCGTCAATACGGGGAAGGGGGTAGCGGTTCTTGATGGTGATATTGTTCAGTGCTCGGTAGTCGATGCACATACACCAAGTCCCATCTTTCTTTGGCACTAACACCACAGGAGATCCACAAGGTGAACTACTCGATTGAATGACACCGTCGTTCAACAACATACCAAGTTGTCTCTTGATCTCTTCATTCTCCAATACTGAGTTGCGATACATACTCAGATTGGGCAGTGTCACATCGGACACAAGTATAATTTCGTGCTCGACTGGACGTTTCGGCGGACGACCCTGGGTAGTCTCGAATAGATCACTGTATTTCTCCAGCAGTCCCGACAAACGACCAGAATACTCTCGGCACGCCAACGACAACGCTGGTTGAGTACCCTCACCTTGACCAATGGGTCGAATCATGATAAGCACATACTTGTGACATGCATTAACAATCCGTTTGGCTTGATTTGTGATAATCAAGTTCGAAGTGTTGACGTGGATGTCTCTACTGATCATGAACTTAACTCCATTTTTGGTGAGGTCATACTCTTGCGCTCGCCGATGGAAGTGAGCGTCTCGATCATACAGATACGGACTCCCAAAAATCACCTGACAGATATCGATAGGGACAACATCGCATTGCACCTCATCGATATATCGTGCAGATATCGTAAACTTCAACACACACTAACTCATAATCTGTTGGTTCACGTCAGATGTAAACCAACCTAGCGGATGTGGTCTCGGGTGTGTGGCTGTCTTCAAACCAAGTCGCCGAACCAGTCCAGCGGAGACCAGATTCTTTTGACTTCCGGGATCCAATATCGCTGCGACCACTTCGTGCTTCACCTGGATGTTGATGGTAAACAAGTCCTCCGCTGGGTGATGGTAGTTTGGTGGATCCGAACCCTTCTCCTTCGGCATTGCCATCAGAGACAAGGTTGTATCCGCTTCATTAACCGAATTCACTCGGACAACTTCTTCGTCGGGTGAAGTCGCAGTAGCCGTGGTTGTTCTTTTCGTTGGTCTGTTTTTCTTTGGTCGAAGTTCAGGATGAAGCTTGTAGCATTTGTCCTTGGTGTGTCCCGCGACTTGACAATGTTCACATAAGGCACCCGTGCCCGATTTTGAAGCGTTCTACTTCGGACTCGGCTTTTTCTTTGTCGAGGTCACAGTTTCCTTCGTGCTTTTGTCGCTGCGGGATTTGTTCTTCTTCTCGATCGCCATAGCAGTTGTGCTCGCGGTCGCGATGTCTTGGACGCCGAACAGACTTAGCTCAGTACTGATCGATTTCTGAAGTCTAGATGTGTATTTTTGAAATACCTGAGGGTCGGATAGTGAGATGCCAATGACCATTGCTTGTCTCCGGAACTCCGTCGTATAGTCTTGGACGGTCTGGTCGCGCCGTTGCTACAATCTGTGCCAACGCTCCCATCTCTCCTCATGGTAACCCATCGGATAGAATTATTGTCATAGAAGTCGTTTGAATTGATCCCATGCAATGTCGTTAGCTTCACCACTGGCGACAAGGGCCTTCCACCAAGTCTTGGCGTGGTCCTTCATCTTCAAAAGTGCGAACTTCACCTTTTGAGCACTACTGAACCCTTTCAGGTCAAAGTAGGTCTCAAGCTGGTCGATCCAAGAATCCAGCTTCTCGGCATCGATCACCCCATCATATATGGGTATATCAATCTTAGCGTCGACCTTAAAAGATCCGACATCTAAGGAGGTGCTGGCGAGGTCGTCGGTCTTGTGGTCGCCTTCATCTTCATCTTCGTCTAACCTGCGCAAGTCTTCACCAATCTTCTCACCCATAACCTTCCCTACTTCAGGAGGTACAATCATGGCCTGTTGCTTAATCCAATCAAGCATGGTTTCCATGTCGGTGGAGAGCTTAGCCACTTGTTCGGCTAGGTTAGCTTGAATGGAGATATCGTCAGACATTTTTGGAGACGCGGCAGTAGGAACCATCAATTGATCGCCTGGAGTTTCGCCGGAAGTTTTGTAACCCTGGCGAGTCTTCACCATCCACAGCATAGGAAAGTTGCTCTGATACCAACTTGATCCGTTGAAACCTAGCCTTGGTTTTCTCACTAGGCTCGCCCAGATTCTAATATATATGCGGAATAACAGGATCTTACTCCAAAATACCAAAACCCAAAGGTTGATCGAAAACACAGCTCAAAGTAATTGCACAACTCTTTATTTCAAAGAGGGCTTTACACCTCGAACGTTAGGCACACTTGCCTACGTGGAAGGAACTATAAGTGTTTAAAACTCAAATAAGTTGTATGACTTTTCGATGATCTAAACTAGTCTTATTACAAGGTATTTATAGTCCAATCGTATGAGTACTTATCAGACTCAGTAACTAACTAGCTAACTAATCCTAAACAGATAAGCTGAGTTATATATATACGGATCGGATTACAATTCCGAACAGGGAACGAATTCCTTTTCATGGTTGCGAACCAATCCATGGTCGCGGACCCATCCATGGTCGCGAAACCTTTTTGAACACGGTTAAGGTGGCGAAGCCATATGCGATCAAGACTTGAATATCCTCCTGGGTCAGTACTAAGTTAGTTACTTGAATTTAGCATAATTAAAGTTCTTATAGTTAGCTAAGTTTCAATAGTAAAATATTGTGAACTTAATTATCCCCTAGATATGTTTCTACTCCACATTGTTTGATGATGTTGCGATGAGTTCACTTGTAGTTAGAGTTTAACCTACTTATGTAAGTTAGGGTTTGAATTTGTCGTGGTATTACGAATACCCCGGCAGGTTTCTTAGGACGTGTGTAACACTTGTACAGCGGCGCGAACTAACCGAGTGACCGGTCACCTCCGTCGAGCACCGCAGAATTGACAGGTGAGTTTTATACAGCTTCGGGTCCCGGTGGGGGCCCTAGTCTTGTCGGCATCCTACGGACGTGAGTCCACTAGGGAGGAGCTTTCTCGGGGAGAGAGTTCTCCATGGGAACCTGTTGTTTGAGTGTGTTGAAATGAATTGGAGTTGGTTACAAGTGAGATACAAAGGGGGATATATAGGCCCCAACACATGCAAAAGACCAAAAAACCCTAACTACAGCCGTTGGATTGAGGGGCGTTGGCGTCATTTCACTGGCCGAAGGGTTAGGATGCTTGACAAGTGTCCTCGCTAGTTCCCGAGGCACTCCTTACGTCACTCGCACATGACCCCGCATGTCCGGGATCGGCTGCGGAAGACATTTAGGACTCCCCCAGGAGCTCTTCGGCCCGCCAGTGACCCTCCGGGATTATTCCTGGTAAGCCTCCCGAATTTTCCCCTGGAGCTCTCCGGCTCCCTGATGACCCTCCGGGATTACCCCGGTAAGCCTCCGGGATTTTCCTCGGGAGCTCTCTGGCTCCCCGGTGACCCTCTGGGATTTTCCCCGGCAAGCCTTCGGCTCATCGGTGACCCTCCGGGATTTTCCCCGGGTGCTCTCCGGCTCCCTGGTGACCCTCCGGGATTTTCGTCGGGAGTTCTCCTACTCCTCGGTGACCCTCCGAGATTCCGTCCCCAAGAGACATTTGGAACTTCCCCCAATAGTAGCCCCCATGCCCTCGGGGGCACGAAGTGACCCCAGAGGGTATGTGTAAGACCCGCCCTGGGTGACGTTTTACCTCCCGGAATGCTTCCTGGGCCGTGTGTGATGCTTTGGCTCCCAGGCCATTTATTCGCGGGCACCCTCAGTTCACACGCGTACGCACCATTTCGGTGTGTCAATATTCATACGACCCCTTGATGAGTGTGCAATGGTTCAAATCGATGGTCCAGATGGGCCCGGGGACACTTGGCGCCCATCCAGGGTCCCCTCATCGCTTATAAATAGGCAGGGGGCCCTCCGGTCCAGGACACTTCGCGTTAGCCCACTAAACATCCTCTCCCAGTAACCCCATTTTTGTTAGCCCCATTTCTGGTAGCCCTCGGTGACCATTTTCCCGATAGCTCCATTTCCGGTAACTCCCGGTGACTTTTCTCCAGGTAACTACCGGTGACTTTTCTCCTAGATGGCGGTGGCAGAGCGTAAGTCCCTGGGCTTGTTCTTCTGGAAGAGGGGCATTTCCTAACCCCTGCCCTACTTTTCTTTTTGCAGTTAAGTCCTATGACCGCACCCAGGAGGTCATGGTGACTCTCCTCGGGCGGTACTACGGAGATGAGCATGACTGGATCGTGCGCGTTATAGGGGAGGGTCCTCCCTGGAACGTCGTCGTCGAGGCATTCAGGCTGAGGCTCCCGGCCTGGGTGCCTCTTCCCATGCCGGCTTCGTACAAGCGGGGAAAGGAGGCGGCCGGAGGGTCCTCAAAGCACCCTCTGTCGCAGAAGAACCCCGTGAGGACTCGGGCTGGGAGGAGTCCCGTGAGGGCCCGGGCATCACCTCCGGCTTCACCCACAGAGGCCCTCGCCGTGACGTCGACCGGTGTGCCAGGTGCTGCCCCAGGCACTCCCGGCGTGGTGGGCCCGTCCCTGGGGGCGGGTCCCTCTGGTGGCACGATGGTTGGGGAAGGCCAGGGTTCTGACTCAATGATGTATGCTCTGAGTCCTTCGCCATCCCCTGCTCCTATGGGGCTCCGGCCGCAGCCGTCGCCGGGTGGGGTCTCTGTCCAGTTCAGGATGCCGGGGGGCCTATTGATGGCTTCTATCTTGGCCCCAGAGGCGGGTCCCTCGGTGGTTCGGCCAGCGGTGGCGGCACCCCCTCCACCGGGGAGGGGCAAGGGCCTCTTCATCCACCCTGGGATTTCGGGCCCGTCGATGGACATGACTTCCGGTTCCTCAGAGGGTGGGACCCCAGAGGATGGCACCTTCTTGGGTGGAGAGGCCTCCCGGGGAAGCGACCTAGGGAGCGACACGGGAGACATCGAGGAGGTGATCGCCTCGGGACTTCAAGTCAATCGCTCACGTCTTGTCTTCATCTTTGTTTTCATTTTCTAACCGTTGTTTTCTTCTAGACGGTGATGCTGGCCTAGGGCCTCCGGGCGTGGTTCGCCGTGCATCTCCGGGCTGCCGAGGAGATGGCAGCCTTCGAGCACTTCGGGAAGGAGAAGGAGCTCGGAGACATGGCCTCTGAGGGCTCCGAGAAGGAGCGGGCCCACGAGGAGCTTGCCGCGGTCCAGGTTTGGCTTGCAGCCATCGAGGACCCCTCTTACCGTCTCCGGAGAGAGTTGCAGACGGAGCGGGGGGTTGCCCGGGAGGCCAAGACCTCGGGTGCCTAGGCCATCGTCTCCGGGTGAAGGGCAATTCGCTCTGCCCTGGAGGAGATCGGGGTTGAGCTTGGGCAAGGGGCAAACCCCAACCCGGCACCGGCATCGATTAGGGAGGTGACGCATTTTCTTGATGCACAGGTCTCTTGATTCCAGTCGCGGCAGAGGCCCGGGTGCGAGGCCTCGCTATTCAGGTCATCGCCTTGGCAGTGGCTCTCATTGAGTTTCACGGCACGAGTGCTCGGGTCATCGGGGAGCTGGTCCCCCGGAGCTTTCCCGCCTTCTTCAACACCCAGCGGGTGGAGTTGGAGGGTTCCCCGAGGCCCTCTTTGACCGGAACACTTGCGCGATAGAGACGGGTGACAGGCGCCTGGTGCAGGATGCAGCAGCTGGTGTAGAGGTCCCCCGGGGGGGGGGACAAGGACGGGCAAGTATGAGCTTCCCCCCCTCCCCCGGTTAGATTAGATTTTGCTTTATAGTCTTTTTGCTCCCGGTAGCTTCTTTAGAAGAAGCCCCGGAAACATGTTAATCTTTCATTATTTGAAATGGACACATCTTTTTGCTAAGTGTCTCCCGCTTGTCAGCAAGTGTCTTTAGATATTGCTCTCGGGGGGTTTTCGCACCACGCGAGGCGTAACCCGGAGAGTGCCTGAGCGTCCTTCGGGGGACCTAGCCCAGGGAGTGCCCGAGCGGCGTCAATTTTGCTAAGTCTGGCCACCAGGGGAGTAGCCGGCGGGCTAGCTCCCAGGTCTGTAGTTGATGTTTCCGCGATGGGGGGCGCCCTCCGGGAGCCAATTCGGCTGCAGTGGCTCCCGGAGTGGCACTTGGAGAACTTCGACAACTACCGTGCCAAGTTGTCTCCATCGAAGCCGGGGTCCCGGAAGGTCCCCCCACTCAGGATACTCCCCCCAGCAGGTTACGAGTACTGGCCAGAGGATCTCCTTCGGAGGGCGCTCCGACATGTGAGGAGCTTGTACAAAGATCTTTCCCGGGAGATCTCAGAAGGCCTTCGGGATTATTAGGTGTAGCTGCCCCCCGGAGGGGGTTGTCCTCCAGAGTAGTTTTCCGTGGGAGCCTAACTCCCCGGGTTGTATCTTGTGTGGGCCCGGGTCTTATCCCAGGGACACCTTAGCCCACCGGGCAGTTGTCCCCCCGTTCAATTTTGTATTAATAAAGCTGTGAACTTGTTTGTTTACAATATTTTTAAAATTCTTTGAAATTGTCAAAATTGTCCTCAAAATTTTGGAGTTATTATCTCCTATTCGGGCCCCTCCTGTCCTTGCCCGGGTTATCCCTCCCCTCCCCCACAGCGGGGTGCAGCTTGGCTCCGTGCACTGTGTGTAAGGAACGAAAAGGCTCGGACTTCGATAACTACCCGGGTCACACAGCCCCCCAGTCAGAAGTTCTGAGGACCGGTAGAGATTCCCAATTGAAAAATTCCGAAGACTGGTGAGTTCCCACGGTCGCCATGAAAACTGAGAGCCGGTCGGGAAATTCCCGATCAAAAATTCTGAGGATATTCAAGAATTCCAAAAGCCGAGACTGCCATGACCCAAAAAGGGCAAAAGCCGCTCCCAAGGGAGGGTTCCGTGACCCGGCAGCGGGTGTAGAGTATTTGAGGGGGTACTAATCTCTCAAAGTGACTCGCTACCGTAGTTCATGAGAACTGGGTTGCCGCTTACCCCCTCAGTCCACCGGGGGTTACTATAAGCTGCCCTACAGGAGCGGGGCTCCCATTGTATGCACTTTCAGGCTGTGATAGCCCACATCCTGGCAGGGAGGTCATCGTCGTAGAGAGGGCATCGCCTAGGAGGCGGAGAGGTAAAGATCTACAAAAATTCAGAGTTGAACAAAACTCCATTTGTGTTATGTGAATATGAAATATAACACCTCCCCCCGCAGAGTTGCAACGGGGGAGGGAACAGTGATTCTGCAAAAATCTCAGAGTTGAATGAAAATCCACTTGTATTAATGAAGATGACATACAACGCCTCCCCCCGTGGAATCACGGTGGGGGAGGGAATAGTGAGTATAGCGCGTCCCCCTGCGAAATCGCGATGAGGGAGGAAGCGAGCACGGAGGCTAGATGTAGAACTTGCGGAGCAAGTCTACGTTCCAAGTGTGCTTCAACTCCTGGTCTTCGAGGTCGGAGAGCTTATAAGCCCCCGATACCAGGACTGTAGAGATCTTGTAGGGGCCCTCCCACTTGGGGGAGAGTTTGCCCTAGGCTTGGGGGTCAGTCATGCGCTTGAGGACTAGGTCCCCAAGGCGGAAAGCTCTCTCGTGGACACGCTGGTTGTATGCGTGCGTCATTTCGTGCTCGTAGATGGCGTGGTGGAGGAGCGCTCGATCGCATTCTTCTTCGACGAGGTCGACTTCCAGCCGCTGGTTTGCTACGTTGGTTTGGTACGCTACGGCCGTAGCTCCGTCCAGGAGCTCGACCCGTAGTGACCGAAAACCAATCTCCAAGGGGAGGACTGCTTTAGCCCCGTACATGAAAGAGAAGGGTGTGCGCCCTGTTGCCCGGCTCGGGGTCATGCACATGGAGCAGAGGATGCTCAGAAGCTCCTCCACCCATGCGTGCCGCATGGAGGCGGTTTTCTCGAGTCGTCGGCGTAATCCCTACAGGATCACGCCGTTGACCCTTTCGACGATCCCATTGCTCTGGGGGTGAGCTACGGAGCCAATGTGGAGGGTAGTCCCTAGGCTTCCGCAGAACTCTTGGAAGTACGCCGAGTCGAATTAGGTCCCGTTGTCGACGGTGATTTCTTGGGGGACTCCAAAGCGATATATGATGTTCTTCCAGAGGAAACACTGTACTACGCCGGAGGTGATGCTGGACAAGGGCTCAGCCTCCACCCACTTGGAGAAATAGTCCACAGCGACCACCGCATACTTATAGCTCTCAGGTGCTGGGGGGAAGGGACCGAGGAGGTCCATTCCCTAGCATGCGAAGGGCCAAGTTATGGGGATGGTCTACAGCGTAGCAGCTTGGTGCCCTTTGCCATTTTTTGGCACGCCTCGCACGCGGTCTCTCGCGTCGCAGACCACAGTAGGCCAATAAAAAACCTTGGCGGAGAACCTTCGCCACGACTGCCCGTGGGGCCAGGTGAGACTCGCAACTCCTCAAGTGAATGTCCTCAAGGAGCCGGAGTCCTTCCACCCGCAGGAGGTAGCGGAGTTGGGCGGAAGCCCCCCGCTTGTAGAGCTTTCCCTCCAGCAGGAGAAACGCCCGTGCCTTGGCACGGAGGTTCTTTACCTCGGTGTCATCAGAGGGCTCCCCCTCCCCCCTTGTGCAGGAGATGAGGGGATCCATCTAAGATGCGGCTCGAGCGATCTCGGAGACATCCGGGGTGCAGGACTCGGAGTCCGCACCCGGACGGTCACCAAGGGCTTCACGATGATCTCAAGGAAGGCGCCCCCGAAGACAGGTTCTCGGGTGCTGGCCGCCCGGGCCAGGGCGGCCAGACCCCCGATGTACTTTTCCATCTTATGCACCTCCCCCAAGTAGAGACTCAGGTTTGCGTCGTGGCACAAGTAGGACTTGCCCATTTGGCAAACCACGAGCTGGGAATCTCCTTTGACTAGGCGGTGACGGATTCCCAGGGAGCGCGCGAGGCACAATCCCAGGAGCAGGGCCTCATACTCGGCGACGTTGTTCGCAGTTGGGAACTCGAGCCTTTCCGCGTACTCCAGCGTCCTTCCTTCGGAGCTCCGGAGGACAACCCCCATGCCAGCCCCGACGAGACACAAGTAGCGGCTCGGAGCGGCTCGGCGGGTGTTCATTCCGCCACGAAGTCAGCAAGAACTTGTGACTTAGTGGGGCAGCGACCCGTGAAGGAGAGGGAGAAGGGAGCAAGCTCGGCTCCCCACTTCCCAATTCGGCCGGAGGCCTCTTTGCTCCTCAGCACCTCCCCAAGGGGAGAGATGACGGGACCATGATCGGGTGTCACAGGAAGTAGTGGCGGAGCTTCCGGGACGCCATGAGGAGAGTGTAGAAAATTTTCTCCATCTTCGTGTACCGCGTCTTAGCCCCTTGAAGGGCTTCGCTCATGTAATACACGGGGTGCTGTTGCCCTCCTGCCCCTTCACCAGCACCGCGCTTACAGCGACCAGGGTTGCGGTGAGGTAAAGGACCAAGGGTTCTTTCGGAGATGGGCTCACAAGCATTGGAGGGCTCGTGAGGTACCTCTTCAGGTCATCGAAGGGCACCTGGGCGTCAGAAGTCCAGTTGAACCCCTCGAGGCCCCGGAGGATTTTGAGGAATAGGAGGCCGCGTTCCCCCAACCACGAGACAAAGCGGCTTAGCGTGGCCAAGCGGCCAGTAAGCCATTGTACGTCTTTCATGGAGCGCGGCGGGGGCATGTCCAGCATGGCCCAAATTTTTTTGGGGTTGGCCTCAATGCCCCGCTGGGATACGAGGAAGCCAAGCAGCTTCCCCCCGCATACGCCGAAGGAGTACTTTTCTGGGTTAAGTTTCGACCCGTACTCGCGGAGGTTGCGGAAGATCTCCGCCAAGTCGTCGATGTGGGCGGCCGCACAAAGGCTTTTAATGACCACGTCATCAACGTAGACTTCTACGTTGCGGCCGATCTAGTCCTTGAGGATCGGTGACATGAGGCGCTAGAAGGTTGCTCCAGCATTCTTCAACCCGAAGGGCATATGGACGTAGTAGAAAGTGCTGAGGGGAGTTATAAAACTCATCTTTTCCTCGTCCTCCATTGCCATCCGGACCTGATGGTAGCCCGAATATGAGTCGAGGAAGCTCATTAGCTCACACCCTGCGGTCGAGTTGACCAGTTGGTCGATCCGCGAGAGTGGGAAGTTGTCTTTTGGGTAAATGCGATTAAGGTCGGTGAAGTCCACGCACATCATCCACTTGCCGTTCGACTTCTTCATGAGGACAGGGTTCGCGAGCCATTCGGGGTGTAAGACTTCCCGAATGGATCTCGCCTCTCAGAGCTTGGTGATTTTGGCCTTGATGGCCTCTTGGCGCTCAAGGGAGAGCTTCCTCAGCTTTTGCTTGACTGGGGGGCGGTCGGGCGCCACAGCGAGCTTGTGCTCGATAACGTCCCAGATCACACCTCGCATGTCCGCGAGTCTCCATGCAAAAATGTAGGAGTTTTTGAGGAGGAAGGCCACGAGCTGCTCCCCATGTTCCTCGGAGAGGGCCGCCCCGATCTTGATGACCTTTTCCCCATTTCTTGGTACAGTTAGATTTCCTGGTGGTCCCCCTCCGGGCGTGGTTTCGGTGAGAACTTTCCGGAGGGGACGACCGGGGTGCTCATGGTTAGGGGGGCTCTCTTCCCCCGAGTCTTGATCAGGTTGATACTCCCGATCATTGCAGTGGCGCACTCGTAATGAGCATGGGCCACGTCCTGGTCGCCTCAGGCGGTGATCACACCATGAGGCCCAGGGATCTTCACGTAGAGATAGCTCTGCTGGATTGCCGCCCCTAGATGGTTGATCGTGGTCCTCCCCATAATCGTGTTGTACAAAGAGGGGAGGTCCACTACGTTGAACCAGACCATTTCCATCTGGTAGTCGTCTGGGGCGCCGAAAGTCATGGGGAGATCAACCTTCCCCACTGGGTAGATGGTCTTTCCAGAGACGAAGCCCTACAAGGGCCCGGCTGTGGGTTGCAGCCGCTTTTCATTGACCTGTATTTCCCTGAATGCCTTCTGGTACAGGATGTCGGTGGAGCTTCCACCGTCGACGAGGATGCACGCTAGCTGGCAGTTATAGCTAGTGGCGGAGACAATGGGTGCGTCGTCGTGGGGGAAGCGAACCCCTCGCGCATCTTCCGCTTTGAAGGTGAGGGGGACGTCCGACCACTTTGGTGGCTGGGACGCGTGTAGCACCCCAACAACCTTTACCTCCCGTGGGTACTCCCGCGGGTGATCCCCCCTAAAGACGTTCACACGCCTTTGGGACGTTTGGAAGGGGAGCTCTTCAGCTGAGCCCCTTTCCTGTCCTTGTCTCTGTTGCTCCCCCGAAGGAGCAGGGAGAGCTAGTAAAGCAGGCGGAGGGGGCAAGGAGGTAGGGCTCCCTCCCCCCTGCCCACGCTGGTCGAGGAATGCAGCGAAGTGTTGGAGAAGTTGGTGGCATTCTCGAGTGGCGTCGGTATTGGACTTGTGGAAGGCACACCATAAGTTGGCCGTGCTCTCCTTGCCTCTTGCCGCGGGGCCTTCTCAGCCGTGGGACGACTGTCCCCCCCATGGCCTATTGGCTTGAAGGGGCAGTTGCCCTTGCTGCCGTCGCGCGAGCCACCTCCGCCCTCGAGGACAAAGATGTCCCGAGGGCGTGGCTCACTGTGGTTGCCCCTCTTGGGACGCTTGCTGATGGGGTCCCCGGCCTCCCGATCGGCAGGGGTAGGTGCCCCCTGGTTCTTCTTCCAGAGGTCGTTCTCCTCCGCACGGGCATACTTCTTGAGCACAGTGAAGAGCTCGTCGGATTAGGAGGGACAGCTCCGAGAGAGTCTCTGATGAAGCTCAATAATCGCGGAGTCAAGGACATGAACCACTTTGCTCTTGACTTGAGTGAAGCGCTTGAAGAAGCTGCGGATGGTCTTGGCCGTCCTCTGACGGATGGTGTAGAGCTGCGACGAGTCCAAGGGACGCACATAGTTCCCCTAGAAGTTCATGCAGAACTCGCGCTTTAGCTGCGTGAAGGACTTGATGGAACCGGCCCTCAAGTTGTAAAACCATGAGCGGGCGATTCTGGTGACGTAGAGAGGGAAGACATTGCACTGCACCGTCTCATCCCCCCGGCCGTCGAGATTGCTGTGGAGTACACTTGTAACGGTCGGCCTCACCGTTATAATGTTCGATGTGTGGCGGGCGGTAAGGCCGCGGCCGGCGGATGCAACGGAGGTGGCGGAACAGCGGTTGGTTAGCCTCGTCAACCTCCTTGGGTGGTCTCGATCGCTGTCTCCTCTTACTGGGGACGTGCACTCATTATCAGAGTCGGGGAGGGGTCCCAACAATCTGCCTGTGCGATGGTAGCGCCTCTTCTCCTCGGGGTTAGTAGAGCTAACCTCTTGAACGTCAAGGTACCCCCTGGAGGTGGCGGTAGCCTCTTCGGCCGGTCTCTTCCCCCGATCGGGCCGGGAATGTGTCTCACCGTGACCACGAGTCGGGGGGAGTTCCAATCGCTGGAGGGAGGGAGCCTCCCCAGATCTTCCAATACGCATTCACTCGACCTCCTCCCGGGAGCGAGCCCGAGGGAGGAGGGAGCTGATGCATGTGGGTCGTCGGCTCGGGGAATGCTACCGGTGCGTGGGATTGGCCCGGCACCGGCTCCACGTTCAAGGCGGTGACAGAAGTAGGTACGGGGAGATGCTCCGGAGTGGCCATAGGGTCGGATGCTGGGACGGCCCTAGGCGTCGGACCGGGAAGACCCCCGTGTGCAGGCGCAGGGGAAGCTTCCGATGTGGGCGAGGTCCCCGACGCGACGCCAGAACTGGGAAAGGTTCCGGGCATGGGCTAGTGTCGCGCCCCAAAACTGGGACTACGACTACTCCTGTAGAGACCTAGCTCGCTGCAGCTAGTCCCATATATGCATAGCATACACATACCCTTGACTTCCCAGGATAAGTCAAGCACAGGAGTATATCACATTGCAACAGAGTAACTTACAAAATAGTTAAGCAGTGTGGCCTGCTGGCCTTGATATTACATAAAAAGATTACAATGCCTTCGCGGCATACATGGTTTAGCAAAATAACATCTACACAGCAGAAGATAGGTGACCCACCCACAATGAGAAGTGGACGGCAGAACAACACACATCAGGGCTATGACGGGACTGACGCTCCTCCTTCTGGATCCAAGAAGTTCTCCACGCCTTCATCTTGATCATTGAACGCTCCATCTACTGATTTGTAGGTTGCAAGGGTGAGCACTTACGTACTCAGCAAGTCATAGGTAAGAGTAGATACATATAGTAGTGATGATATGAACCTAGACTAGTCAAGAATTATGGATGTTTATAAAATAATCTTTTACTTTCATACCTCATCTTATGGCAGCACCTTTCATAATATAACGTCATCATTCATGTTCACTAGATTATAGCACTACCACGACACGTTGACACACGACAGCTCACGGCAGCACTCCTTATCATGACAACACATGTCATTTGGGTAATCTTGATTTACCACATTTTATTTAGAAAATAATACTTGTGTCACACCTCGTGGATTTAATCCACCGCAGCAGACTCCTATAAAACCCGGGAGCTCGGAGTATTCGAATACGTTTTTAACTCTGCAGAGAGGTACCAATTTACCCGCAAGATATTCCACTTTCAAACCTTTCCTATCATAACAAAATGATTGGACCCCTGACTCACTTCATATTGTGAGCGGCAAGGTGGAAATAACAAGAACTTTTGTTATGTTTTACTCACAATTTACCCCTGACCCTGTGGATCTCTCGTGAAACACAGTTGTGGCGGGCTATACCCCCACCCTTACTCATTTCCCCATTACTGGGTCAAATATCAGATCACCTTCAGTGATAGTGGGAATCAGCCTCCTTATCAATCATCACAACACATCTCATGCAGGGGCTTCATGTGCGATCCACATAAGTACTTGTTCAGGCCTGTCCCATACCAGGCTTGCGGTTAGCACGTTGTTCATGCCACTAGACGCACAACACAAGGTTCTAGTCCTTATATGCCAGTGACCAGACCATCCACAACTCTGCACCTTCAGTGCCTGCATATCCTTTGCAGTCTAGCACCTCCAGTGCTATAGCCATTCCACACCATTTTTCTGGTCACGGCTACGGGTTTTATTTCATGAATATAAATATATACATACATAATAGTTCATAGCTCAAAACTTGTTTATTTCACATTTCACAGATAACCAGTCTAGTACTGCCAATTCATAAATCAACCATTCTCAATCTTTCACATGCAATATTATCTATATTCAAGGTTATGTTTTAGCAACATTTAAAATATAGGTTCAAGATGACCAAGGATATGACTTGCCTTCCGCGTCGTAAGATACAGCAGTTGATGACGGATCAACAGCGAAGTCCTTGAACTCAGCTTCTAGATCTGCTTGACGACAAACCAAACAATACATACAAATATTACTTATATATTAAAATGTTTTAGGATCTATATGCAGATATGCTTTACAAAAGTGACTGAATGATATTGGAGATAATTGAGATTGCAAGCTGAATTGAGTCAAGATTCTCGGGTTTCAAGGAATTGGCTAAGAATGGATGTTAGATGCTCTTAGGATCTCAAGGTTGCAATAAGAACATCAGTTTTGTGGTTGGTTTGATCAAAAATAGCGAATGTCAGCAGATTGACATTCGGATCAAGGTTCTGACATAACTTCAAGGAAAACTAGAGAGCTTATCTCAAGTTATGACAGTAGAAGAAAGTGTAGATCATAACTCTACAAATTCAGTGGACAAAGTGGCTTTCAAAATGCACAATCAGAAGTGGGTAAACAAGGCCAATGCCATTGGCTGGCATGCACTGAGACAGTGTCGAAAATTAGGGTTTAGCGGAAAATATAATTCAAGGGCTCAAATCAAGTTGTGATAGAAGAGGAAAATGCTGATCACAACCTCAGGAATCTAAGGGACAAAGTCATGCTTAAAATGTAGATCTGGAAGGAAGTGAAAAGGATTAATGCCACTGACTGACATAGTCTGGCATTGATCTTGACATGGCCAGAAACTAGGGCTTGGCATAACTTTTGATCTAGAGCTCCAAATGATGCACCACTTTGTCTGGGAGGTAGGCAAGGATAGTAGGAACAATTAAGTCAACAGAATCTAGGGCAAGAAATGGCTGGAAAGTGATGAAATTCAGTGATGAACTGAGGTGAACTGGTTGCACTGGAGCAGTTCTGGACAAGATCTTGGCATGGCTATAACTCAAAATCTGGACAGTTTCAAAGATTGGGATACAAGACAAATATGCTCAGTAGGTTGAAGCATACCTGAAGGACAAAGTGGCTAGGGTTGAAATGGCTGGAACAAGCTTTCCGGTGATCGACGCCGGAGAAGAAGCACTGCCATTTGGGGGTTTTCGATTTAGGCCGAATGAACTCAATTCCAAGCTTGAGGAGTGATAGAAGGGTAAGAGAAAGTCACCTGCACAATCAATTTGGCCGGAGGATGGCCGGAGAAGCCTGGCGACGATCGCCGGTTTCTGGAGAAACTCAAATCTGGGGAAAGCTTGGATTGAAGCTCAATCTGGAGATCTAGATGCACAGGCTTGCTGGAAATGTCTCACTGATCATTTTCTTCCACAGAATCGAGAGCTAATTCGAAGTAATTTGGCCTGCATTACCGAAACAGGGCAATCGGGAATTTCCGGTGATCGCCGGCGTTAGAGGTCACCGGTGAGCAATTAAATGATACAGCATGATAAGTGAGATGAGAGGAACTCACTGGTGCTGGTAATTTGGCAGGAGATGCAGTATAGCGTGCTGTCATCGTGAGGCCTCGAGCTGGTCTCACCGGAGAAGACGACGACAGGGAAGAGATTTGGACATTTGATCAAGTTCTGGTGAAGAGGAAATGATACAAGGTACTGGTGGCTTAAATAGATCAGTGGGCGAAGCTTGCAAGGATTAAACAGCATTAAATTGGTGTCAGTTGACATGAGTTGCCCGGCGCAGATGCAATAACGGTGAGCAGTGACGCGACTGTGCACTGGCAAGGCAAAGCTGTGCTACATCGGGACTCAACAATGTCGGGCGGTGCAAGGCGGTGACGACAAGGGCTGGTGAAGGAAGCAACGTGGCAAGAAGATACTGACAATGGCTGCTGCTGGTCGCGCACAGGAGCAGGTGTTGTTCAATGACGTTGCCACGACGTTGACACGGCGAAGGCTAGGACACGGACACGTGCGCACAAGCATGCACGGTCACAATTTCAAGCAAGGCTTGGCCGGCGGCGAGCGAGCACGGCGCAAGGAATCACGGCGAGGCTCTGGTCGTGCACAGCAGTGGGCCTGGTCGAATTTGGGCTAATTTGCAATATTTGATTTCTTGATTTGGACTGATCTGTAATTCTGGAGATTTGGAAGGTTTAAACTGAATTTGATTACACTGATCTGGCATATTATATTCAACAGAATATTTGGCAAGAATAGTTGATAAAATTTGGCACATTTGAATAGTCTTTGATACAGACTGAAAATAGGGTATTTTTAGGGTAATTGAATCTGAGTTTCAATTGATTTCGAATTATGGTAATTAGGATGAGATCTTGAAATCTGCACAGAAGAAGAACTTGTTTCAAATAGCATCTAGAAAAGATTTGCCAAGGAAATTCTGAATTTGGAGTTAATCTGGAGATTTTAGCCTTTTTGGGTTTCCAGATATCAGATAAAGGACTAATTTGCAATAACTCTTGGACTAATTTGCGAAAAAGGTTTAGATGGTGAAATCTGGCTGCCAACTTTTTGGATTAAGGTACTGGCATACCCTTGATCATAAACCAAGAATAATCTGGGCTGAACTTGGCTAAGATTTTGATTAAATCTGGATTTCTGAAACTGAGGGTAAAAGATATTCTGTTTTCGAAAACAGAAAGGAGTTGATAAATCTGGAAGTTAGAGATAGAATTGAATCTGGGTTCTGAAGGCTTTTAGGTTTAGGATAACTGATATATCAAATCTGGAAAGTCAGATCTTGACTTAGGGTCACCTGATAGATTTTGGAGATTTTAGGGCTAGAACAGAATAAAGCTGAGGCTGATTTGGTTGATCAAGAAGAGACATATGCATGCATGATTTTTAAGAAAGAAACTTTTCACCCCAAAACTCAGGATGTTACAGCTAGCTTTCGGGCGCAGGAAACATCCCCGAAGCGGGGAAGGCTCCGGGCATGGGCAAACCCCTGGGCGCAGGAAGCATTCGCGATGCGGGGAAAGCGGCCCGATGCCCCATGAAGAACGAAGGCGGTTGACGACGATTGACACCTGAGTCAGTTCAAATAAATGCACTGTTGGTTCAAGACAGATCCGAGCTAGACATGTGCCCGGCGGTGCGAACTCAAGTCGTTTCTGGGAAGCATCAGCCCGAGGTCGCAGCTTTGCGTGATCAGGTCACAGGCTTTGCGCGATCAGATCACAGCTAGTGCGCGGTCAGAAGTTCGTGTGCTGTGCGCGGACAGAAGGTCGAGAATGTTGCGCGGTCAACCAACATCGCGCGGTTGGAGCATCTTCGAGTAGGGAACGTGGGAGTATTCTTTTCCTATAACAGGAATATCCCAAGTACCCCGAAGAGTCTTCTACGTGAGGATTAACTGTCAGGAGGTTAATGCGTGCAGTTATCCATAAATAACACATGTTAAACCTGCGTGGGAGTTAAAGGTGAAGTTACGACTTGGCACCCTTTCAAACGGTATAAAAGGGTGGCAAGATGTATCAAATGGGGAGATCGATCAAGAAATGAAGATACAACTCAAACAGCCAAGACTACGGTTTAGACTATATAATTTCTATAAGCCTCCCTGGCCTCTTTTTGTACACTTACATAGGAAAAACCTTCGCCTGTGAAGGCTTTTTCCCGCTACTTTGTAACTATTTACTACACATAGTGCAATCCCAACAGGACGAAGGGCTATTACTCTCACTATCGAGGGCCCGAACCTGTATAAACCTCTTTGTGCTCCAGTTCTCCATAGTTCTACATACCTTCCCGGACGGTCACCTTGAAAGGTCTCATTATTATAAATTTTGCATAAGTTCGGCTGAGGACCCCAAGTCCGAATCGTCGACAGCTGGCGCCCACCGTGGGGCCTTTCTCAAGGCGTCCTAATTTTCATCTGGAGGTTTGCCGATATATGGCTGGAGTATATGATTCCGAGAACGATTTTGATCTCGAGGATTATGCTCACATTCCAATCCCTTCTCCAAGCGATCCTGTTCCGATGGAGGAGGTTGGAGGCCAAAATCTTCCAGAGGTTGAATCATCTCTCCAGGTCATGTCCATCGACCAGGGAGCGACTGGCGCAAGGTTAGAACCCACCGAGGTTCTTAATGCACTAGAGGGTGAGTCCGGTCCGTCATACTACCCCGCTGAGGGTAAGGATGATATCGATATGGAAATCAGCCAGGGGAGATTCGACCCTGATAACCTCCACTGTCTCTTTGATTTCGAGTCCGACTCGGAACAAACGGAGATGTTTTCCCCATCGGCGACTTCTCTCCCTAGACAGTTTGCTGCCTTATCGGAGGAAACTCCTTATCAACAGGCTGCTAGGGAAGAACGGGATCGCAAAGAGAAGGAGGATCAAGAACTCGAGCAACAAAACAACGAACTACACAGAACTGCCCTTGTGGCTCTTCAAGATGCGCAGGCTCGTTACGATGCTGCTCTGAGTTCTTCTCGACGATCACGCGGTCGCAGACGCGACCAGACCCCCTCTTTGCCTACGGAGCGTTTCCCGGTGGACGAAGAAACGGTAACACCTGGCGCCCCTAGGAGAAGTACCCATGGTCGACTGCGATCTATCGCGGAAGTCATGCGTAACTTCCCTCCTACTGTTACGGATGCCCAAAAACCAGCCTTCACCAGGATCCTAGTGGAAAGACTGGATGAGGTCGCGTCTGAGGCGACCCCAACGGCCTCTTCCAAGTCGGTAACACGTTCCCGCGAACGAGAGTGTTCTCATTCTGGTTCTGGTCGGCGAAGTTACCCGCCGCCTGTACCATCCTACCAGGACAAGTACAGGCGGACACAGGATTCTCGTGGTAGGGGTCGAGTCCCAGTCCACTCTCGTTTGGGACCACGGATAACTGCTTCGTTGCGTGAAGTCGCCCGCGACCCGGTCGAGAGTCACAGGGCAGTTCACGGTCCCGACGTCGGTTCTAAAGCTTTCTGCCCAGCCTACGTGTGGTCGTTTGGCCAGATAAGTTTCGACCAGGGGCCATTGAAAGGTTCGACGGAACTCAAAACCCATCCGAGTTCCTTCAAATCTATATCACTGCCATCCAAGCGGCAGGAGGCGACGACCGGGTCATGGCCAATTACCTGCCTACAGTCCTCGAGGGACCGGCTAGAACCTGGCTGTTTAATCAGCCCGAAGGTTCCATCTACAATTGGGAAATGCTGTGCGACGCCATCCTCAGCAATTTCTGAAACTGTTATCAAAAGCCGGGTAAAGAGGACGATCTTCATCGGCTACGACAAATTTCGACCGAAACTCTTCGGCAGTTTGTCAAGAGGTTTGTCGGGGTGAGGAATACCATCCCGAACATATCTGATATCTCCGTTATCAGGGCATTTAAACATGTCGTTCGATACCGGAGATTCACCGAAGACTTGCTTATCCACCCTCCTCGATCAGTGGCCGATCTTTTCGATATGGCCGATCGATACTTCGACGCAGCCTAAGCGGTCGAATGGAACCGGATGGTCGACAAGGGTGACTTACCACCTCAACCAGGTTTCAAAGAAGCCAGGAAAGAAGATTCAAGCAAGAAGCCGGAATCTTCGTTGGGTGGGAAGTCAAAAAAGTCGAAGAGGAACCGCTCTGGACAGTACCGCGAGGTCGCAGTCGCAGAGAAGCCACCTTCGATCAAAGGTAACAAGCCTTCATTTAAGAATAAAACTGCTTCTGGTGGTCGTGGTACCGACCAGCCAGAAAATTCGACTAATCCGTAGGAAGGCAAGAAGTGGTGTCCCCTCCACAACTCCGCAGGCCACAACCTCAAAAACTGCAGGAGTTGGTTGAAGCAATTGGATGACTTCTACCAGGGAGTTGGGCCAATGCCGACCCTGCCGGCTAAAGAACAGGCATGCGGACTTAGAGACGCCGACGAAGACGAGGAGATGTCCTACCTGGTACCTCAAAATCACATTAATGTTATTTTCGGGGGTTCTTCCTTTTTTGTTTCCAAAAGGCAGTTGAAAGCCTTTTACCGAGAGGTTAACCAAACAAAGACATCCCTTGGCGAACCTCAATACCCCCGTTGGTCGGATACACCTTTGACATTCGATCGCTCTGATTGTCCCGCGGGGCTTACTCGACCATTGAGGCTCCCTCTGGTCATTACCCCGATCATCAGTAACGCGAGAGTCGAAAGGGTCCTGATCGACGGAGGGAGCTCCCTTGACATTTTATTGGTCAAGGCACTCAACGAGATGCAAATTCCTCGTTCGAAGATTAAGCCCATAATCCATCCATTTTATGGGATAATCCCAGGCCCCTCCATGATGTCGTTGGGACAAGTGGTTCTCCCGGTAACACTGGGAGAGCCGGATAACTTCCGGACAGAATTGGTTACTTTTGACGTAATTGATTGTGATTCGGCTTATAATGCAATCTTTGGCAGGCTAACTCTTGCTAAGTTCATGATGGCAACACACTATGCTTACCAGTGCGGCAAATTGCCTGGACCCAAAGGTGTCATCTCGGTCCAAGGCAGTCGCAAAGTGGCACTTACGTGCGACCGGCTATCTTTGGAGATGGTCGATCAACTTCCGCTCCGGGACGCCCAGGTTGCCACCGTTCCCACCGACGCGATCAAGGCTGCTCCTCGATCAGATGAGAAACTTAAACTGGTTCCATTGTACCCAGATGATCCATCCAAGACAATTCGGGTCGGATCAGGTCTGGATGACAAATAGGAACTCGAGCTCATTACTTTTCTCCGGGCTAACGCAGATGTGTTTGCGTGGAAACCGTCCGACATTCCCGGTGTCCCAAGGGAAGTAATCGAGCACAGGTTAGCAATTCGACCTGGACAACGACCAATAAAGAAAAAGCTCAGGCGTTTTGCTGGTGACTGACAGGAGACCATCCGAGAGGAGTTGGATAAACTCCTAAAGGCCGGATTTATTCGTGAAGTCGATCACCCAGAATGGCTCGCCAATCAGGTCATGGTCCACAAGTCAAATGGCAAGTGGCGCATGTGCGTCGACTATACTTGCTTTAATAGTGCCTGTCTGAAGGACGACTTTCCCCTTCCCCGCATCGACCAGTTGGTTGACTCAACCACGGCTGCAAACTGATGAGCTTCCTGGATGCTTACTCAGGATATCATCAAATTAGCATGGCAGAAGAAGATGAAGAGAAAACTGCCTTCATCACCCCGTTTGGCACCTACTGCTACGTCAGAATGCCGTTCCGTCTCAAGAACGTAGGTTCCACGTACCAGCGCTTGATGTAAAAGACCTTTCTTTCCCAGATAGGGTGTAATCTCGAGGCATATGTAGACGATTTGGTTGTAAAAAGTTCTAAGAGATCATCCCATTTGGACGATCTCGCTGAAACCTTCTGTAATTTGAACCGCTGTGGAATAAAATTAAATCCGGAGAAATGTTTTTTTGGGGTTTCTTCAGGAAAACTTCTTGGTTTCCTTGTTTGTTCCAGAGGCATTGAGGTCAATCCTGAGAAAATCAGGGCTATTGAACAAATGAGGTCGCCCTCGACCATGAAAGATGTTCAACGCCTGGCTGGTCGCATGGCGGCCTTAAGTCGTTTCATATCGCGAGTAGGTGAAAGGGGATTACCTTTCTTCAAAGCCTTGCGGAAGCATCATAATTTCACATGGTCGAATGAGGCCGAAAAAGCATTTCAGGAGGTAAAGGTATATTTGTCCAGTTCGCCGATATTGGTCTCTCCCGACAAAGGAGAACCATTATTTCTCTATCTGGCGGCCACCCCACACGCGGTCAGCGCTGTCCTGATCGCGGATAGGGAAGGAGTACACAGACCCGTCTACTATGTAAGCGAAGTACTTCATGGACCCAAGGAGTGATACCCTGAGGTCCAGAAAATACTTTACGCACTACTGATGGCTTCCCGTAAGCTACGACATTACTTTCAAGCTCACAAGATCACAGTACCCTCCTCCTTTCCTTTGGGGGATATTGTCCAAAATCCAGAGAAATCTAGCCGAATCGCCAAATGGGCGGTCGAACTCGGTGCTTTTGATGTCCATTTCGCGCCCTGCACGGCGGTTAAGTCTCAGGTCTTGGCCGACTTTGTGGTCGAATGGACCAACCCTGAGCCACCCGTGCAGATGCCCGAGGAATTGGAATGCCCCGATCACTGGACAGTGTACTTTGACGGTTCCCGCAGTTTTCAACACTCGGGGGCTGGAGTGGTCTTAGTCACGCCTCAGGGCGAACAACTTAAGTATGTTATCCAACTACACTTTGTTGCGACTAACAACGCAGCAGAGTATGAAGGCCTTCTTGCAGGGCTCCGGGCAGCAAAATTCCTCGGAGTCCGTCGATTAGTGGTGAGGGGAGACTCACAGCTAGTCATAAACCAAGTGAACAAGGAGTACAGCACCTCCGATGAGACAATGGCTCATTACCTGGGGGAAGTGAGGAGATTGGAAAAACACTTCAGTCATTTTGAGGTCCAATATATCCCGCGAAAGGACAATATTCTCGCAGACCAATTATCCAAAATTGGGTCCTCACGCACATCCGCTCCGGCAGGAGTGTTCATTGAACACTTGGACCGTCCTTCGATCATGACTTCGGTTGGGGATGATCCGGTAACAGCCTGCGTTACCAACCTCGGTTAGGAACAGGATTGGATTCATCCATTGAGAGTCTATCTTGAACATGGGACCCTACCCGAGGACGAAACCGAAAGTGATCGGTTAATTCGAAAAGCGCATCTGTATAAACTCATAGATTGGGTTTTGTATAGAAAGGGTACTCAAGGAGTATTCATGCACTGCATATCTCAGGAGGAAGGTAAATCCCTCTTGAAAGAAATACATGATGGTGTATGCGGTGCGCACGCGTCATATCGAACACTGGTCGGAAAAGCTTTTTGACAAGGATTCTACTGGCCTTCGGCACTCGATGATGCCAAGCATATGGTCAAGATGTGTCCTTAGTGTCAGTTCCACACGAGACAGGTTCATCAACCTCCCTACGCGTTACAAACCATTCCCCTTGCATGGCCTTTCGCGGTCTGGGGAATGGATATTGTTGGTCCTATGCCACAAGCGGTCAACGGGTACAAGTTTCGGTTCGTAGCCATTGACACGTTTACAAAGTGGATTGAGGCCGAACCGGTACGAAATATTACCGCATCAACAGCACGAAAGTTCTTTCATAAGAACATTGTTGCTCGATTTGGTGTTCCAAATCATCTTATCACCGACAATGGTTCTCAGTTCGCCAGTGGGCTTTTCCTAGACTACTGTGATTAGATCGGAACCAAGGTGTGCTTTGCTTCTGTGGCACATCCACAGAGCAATGGTGCTGTAGAACGGGCCAATGGGCAGATACTGCAAGGCATCAAAAAACGTGTTTTTGATCGCCTTACGACTCGCTCGGGGGCTTGGGCGGACGAGCTTTATACCGTTCTATGGGCACTACGAACTACCTCTAGTTGAGCCACTGGTGAGACGCCCTTCCATCTGGTCTATGGGGCCGAGGCTATGCTACCTATGGAAGTTAGTATTGGGTCCGTTCGGACAGAACAATTCGAACTAGTTGATCAGTCCTAACAGTGATCGCAGGATCTCATCCTTTTAGAAGAAAGGCGTGATCGCGCGTTGATCAAGTCGGCGGCATACTTGCAAGCTTTGCCCAAGTACCATAACAAAAGGGTGCGACCACGTAGTCTCCACGTGGGCGACCTGGTTTTACGAAAAATTCAAGACCAGTCTAATCGCAACAAATTCTCCCCAAAGTGGGAAGGCCCTTACACTGTTGTCTCAGTGCCGCGACCAGGATCCGCCCGGTTAGCTATGGAGGATGGCCGGATTCTGTCCAATACTTGGAAGATCGATCAACTTCGCAAGTTCTACATGTAAGTTCTCAACCCCTTTTCCTGTTCAAGTAGCATTTTTTCATAAAACAAAAAATGTTTTGATTTCATATGATGAATATTTCCCTTCATGCCTATTAACTGCGAATTCGACTCGGGGGCTGGTCGCCGGTGGTTAGATCATTACAACGTTCTAGTCGGATTCGCTGGCCAATCTCACAACCGCTTCCAGACAAGTCACTCCTAAATAACCCGTTTCTCAACGCACACGGGGCTTTCTGGCAAGTCCTCGGTCATCTGAGTGGCTGCTGGTTTGCAAACAAGGCTAGGCGTTACAATGATCATAATTGCTGTTTTCGATCACACACCCTTGGTCGTTACATTCACTTTTCTCCTGCGTTTGTAATACTAAGTCTTCAGTATCTACAATAACAGGCGGGGCTAGGGGGGATATGTTGATAATATGAAACAACATAAACCAAGAATATATTCATTTTCAAAAATGAGTTTCAACATGCATTGCATTATACATAAATGTTTCTATACAGATATAGGGATCACTCGATCCCAAGCTCAGTGAGGAGCTTATTTACAAGGGGTTTGACCTCCTCCATGATGGCCTCCAGTTGTTCTTCACTCTCGACCTCAACCGGTCCCACCAATGGATTCAGATCTGCATCTGGGCCATGGTGAAGTCGAAACTGGCTGAGGATGGCAGAAGCGGCTGACCGAACCCTGGTTCTGATCGCCTCTTCTCGTCGCCGTGTATCTTCAGGAAGATACTCGAGAAGTGACTCCGCTTGGGCAATGACTAGTGTAGACCAGTCATTTAGGCTGAAGTTATCTCTTGAGGTTTCAACCACATCCGCCCTCAAGAGATGAGCCACCGTCTTCAGTTTTTCGAAGATCGAACGGCTCAGCTCTCGGTTCCCCCTTTCGGAGGTTTGAATAGAGCCCTGGAGGATCACCTTATCCTGACTCAGTTGTTTTATTTGACCAGCTTGTGCTGCAGTAAGAGAAAGGGTTACTCGCAGGTTATGAAGTTAAGGCTTCCTAATCAGGAATCGACTTACCAGAAATTTGTGACCGCAGCTTGTTGATCTCGATCCCTTGGTGTGAAGTCACTGAGATCGAATGAAGCTTGATCGTGGCCACTTCTTTCTTCAAAAACGCCACCTCTCTGTGATAGAACAGAAGGTGTGATCATAACCAATTTGTATCTATACAAGCCGAAGTGTAATGATCCTTAGACCTTCTCCAACAGAATTGGATCTCTATATTCTTATATACATATCTCCCTAAAAAGATTCTATACCTAAATTTCTACTCCCTCCAACAGAATCTCTAAACCCAAAAACAAATAGGTAGAGGAGAGAGAATACCTAAATTTACTAATTCTCTGCAGTAATATTTAAAATAGGAATTGAGATAGGTATTCTGTTGGAACAAGAAAGGTATTACTGATACCTAAATTTTAGGCTATCAATCATTTTAGGTGTCCTGTTGGACAAGGTCTTACATGCGCAAGTTGTCTCACTCTTTTTGTATGGCCTCAACACTCGCTATCATAGCAAGCGACCTGGCCGTCGTCTGGGATAGCTCCTGCAATGCAAAAAGAAGTTAAAGGTGTCCTATGTACAATCCAGGCACCAAAAAAGAAGTTCATCATACCTTCGTGAATTCCCGGAAGGAAACGTCTTCCGGGATGACAGGAGAACTCGTTGAAGGCCCCGTTGCAGCCAAAACAGAAGCAGCCGGTGGGAGTGCCTGCTGGGCACTACCCCCAGTCATTGTTGCTTGCGACTGGGTCTTCGTGCCTGCTTCTCCCCTTGCGGCCCGGACTACTTCCTGGACCAAGGGGGCAAATCGCTCCTCACTGGAGGCTCCGGTACTAGCAGCGACTTCAACCCTCTCTGTAGTGGTTGAAGGGCTGGGTGCTGTTTCTTTTCGCCTGACGAAGAAAGATGAACCAAACAATCACAATTCGTGATCATCACAACTTATTTTAATACCACCAAGATAAGGGTTCTTACCTTATCTGAAATCCCATCAGTCTTTGGGATTTCAGGGAAGGCTCTCCTCGACAAAGCCTTTTCCCCTAGGTGTGTTCCTCTGTAAGCACATTTTAAGGGAAGGTGAAGACACAGGGTAACAGTTCTTACCTGGGCAGCCTGTCCTGTGGGCGGGGTTGCACCCAAAGGCCTGGAGGGCTCCTGGACTTCTGAGGCCGGCACCGCGGGGCTTTGTTCGGTGACATCCACTCCTGTCCGCAGTGGTGGAGGATTTTCCTCCCTGGGACTCACAGGAGTTGCAGGGGGAAGCTCTTCTCCCTGGATAAGAATTAACTTAATGAACAAGTATACAGGGGCAATTGAAGAAAACAAGACCGTGAAAGAATCTTACCATGATCACCCCTTCGACCAAGGAAGTAGAGGCAACTGGTCCTGAAGCCTCGGGGGCTTCAGGAGCAGGGGTGTCACCTACGACCACGGGGCTTTCGGTGGCCGCGGAGTCTGCTACAGTCGCCTCTGCGGTAGCAGTTGTTTCTGCGGAACCCGTTGGAGCGCCACCGGATGGAGAGCCCGCAATCTTCCTCCTCCGGTGGATTAGGGGGACATCATCGTCTTCCTCTTCTTCGCTCCTCTCCCCCTGTATGACGAAGAAGTGATTCCAGTCCGCACCTGGAAAGATAAGAGGAACATGATATCTTACCGCAGTTTTTCTTGCGGTAGGAGGGACGCTCCGTGAAGACCCCTCTCCAAGATTTTGCCTGGCTTTCTTGGGGGTGGGATTCCTCGTCCTGGGTTTCGAGGAAACCTTCTTCACGTGTTTTATCGTCGGCTTCCCCAGGGAACCGACGTTTTTGCTTGGGAACGTCGCCTCGGTGAACCTCCCTAAGAGCTGTTCCCATTCCGGCAAAATTGTTAGTGCTGAACACACATAAAACCTACAAGCAGAAGCTAAGAGAAAGATGGCATACCTTTCGGCGCTCCTGTTTAAGGTCGTCGCCGGCGTGAACCAAGCTCTGTGGGCGAGGCGATCCCTTGGGACCCTCTACCTCAGCATTATAAGCCCTGAGGAGATAGTTAGTCCGCCTCTCAATCTCGGATGAAGGCAGGACTCTTCCAGAATGCAAGTTAACCAATGCATTTCAAAAATAAAGATCTCAGCATCAGAGAAGGGTACCTTCATTATAGTCCAAGGTGCTGTTCGCCATGGACTTGATCTCCCATGCCGGATGAGCCCTTTCACGCAGGGGGCTCACCCGGTTCTTCACAAAGTCTCGGATGACATCGCGCGCTGTCAACCCCTGTCCGACTAAGTGAATGATCACCTCGGCATGCTTCATGAACTCCGAGTTCATCGCCGGGAGGGAGTCCAACTCGCTCGGCTTCTCCGGCCGCGAGTTCTCGAACCATAACCCGATCTCAGACGGAGGGGTACAATAAAACCACTTTTGGTGCCACCCGTGCACCGAATCCCGTAGGGGTGGGAAGGGATACTTGTCGATGATTCGGACTTGGAGTCCTCAGCCGAACTTATGCAAAATTTGTAATAATGAGACCTTTCAAGATGACCCTCCGGGAAGGTATGTAGAAAAATGGAGAACAGGAGCACAGAGAGGTTTATACAGGTTCGGGCCCTCGATGGTGGGAGTAATAGCCCTACGTCCTGTTGGGATTTCACAATGTGTGGTAAAGGTTTACAAACTAGCGGGAAAGAACCTTCACAGGCGAAGGTTTTTCCTATGTAAGTGTACAAAAAGAAGCCCCAGGAGGCTTGCAAATATTATCTAATCTAGGCCATAGACTTGGCTGTTTGAGTGGTTGGGATGTGTTGTATCTCACTTGTATCAGAGATGATGATCTCCTCAATAGATGGTTCGATCCCCCTTGTTTGATGCACCTTGCCACCCTTTTATACTGGTCGAAAGGGTGTCAAGTCGTAACTGCATTAGACAGTTGCTTGGATGGTTGGATGCGGTTTTTAGAGAACCGCTCTTAACCTCCACGCAGGTTAAACACGTGTTATTCATGGATAACTGCACGTATTAACCTCCTGACGGTTGGTCTTCCACGTGGAGGAATCTTCGGGATACTTAGAATATTCCCGCTATAGGGACAGCCGGACAGATGAACTCCAAGTACCCTGGTCGAGAACATTTTGACCGCAGGATGTTGGCTGACCGCACAACATCTCGGACATTCTGTTCGCGTATAGCACACGAAGTCCTGACCGCGCGAAGTCTGCGGTCTGATCGCGCAAAGCCTGCGACCTGATCACGCAAAGCCTGCAACCTCGGGCTGATGCTTCTCAGAATGTCTTGAGTCCGCACCGCTAGGCACGTGTCTGGCTCAAATCTGCCTTGAACCAACAGTGCATTTATTTGAACTGACCCGGGTGTCAATCGTCGTCAATACTCTTTCTTCTCCCTTATCCGGAAGTAAATACATCCGGCGGCGTTAGCACTCTTTGACCACGCCGAATAGTAGAAGCGCTGGAAGAGATCCACGCTGGGATACACTCCGACATGTGCTTCACACAGGTGTTGGAAGACCGCCAGAATCAGAACCGCATTTGGGTGGAGGTTGATCAACTCCAACCCATAATGCTCAAGAATGTCCTTCAGGAACCGACTCTCGGGGAATCTGAACCCGCAGCGCATATACTCCTCGAAAACCACTAGTTCGCCCTCTCCGATGGCTGGGGTTTCTTGGTCCTTCTCCGCAGGCCGCCAGTTGATTAGCAGCCGTGGAGGGAGGATCTCTTCCTTTTCGAGCGCCAGCAAACTCTCCTCGGAGTGGTGGATGGATTTGCTCCAGGATGCTATTTTTTGTGAGGAATGGGGAGGAAAGTTGGTAACTTTGGGGAAGATGGAAGCTGAGAAGAATGAGGGTTTTTGTGCGGCGGAAGTGTTGAGGAAGGGTTTTTGGCTATATGGCTTCCTCAAGAAGCTACCTGCTCCTTTTATAGGCCCCGAGAGGCGCACTTCTGTGAGTAACGTTCCACTCAAACGTTCTACTGAATATTTTATTCATTTCCCATAATGGATACTGTCTCTGGCGGACCCGTTAAAGTGTTCCAGGCATCGGATCAGAAATAAAAAGACTTCTTTGTTTCAGTATTTGAAAGTATGAAAGCCTGAAAAGTTTTTCAGGGCTTTCCAGAGGACGTTTTCCTTCATGTGCCTTGAATATTTTCATGAAAAAATCCTATGGCCCAATTCTTGGACGTATGGATAAATTCTGATCGGGTTGTGGTATGATCGAGACCATGCCTTTGATTAAGCTCTGATTCTAATCGAAGTGACGATCTAACCGAGCCTCAATTCTGGTCGTAGTAAGCTTCGGTTCTAACCGCGGCTTTAAGTCTGATCGCGGTATCAGGTCTGGTCGCGGTACTTTTATAAAAGTATGATTCTGACCGCAGAACTGAACTTTCCCTGTGTATGAATGGTCGCAAAGACATTATTTACGGCCATATTTTCGCACAGAAGTTGTAAAGAAAATTCATATGAAGAAAAAAGAAAAATTTTATTTCTTGCATTCTTTACATACAAAAAGGATACCGGCGACTAAAGCGTCGACCTAATCCGAAAGAAGTTTACAAAGTTCTCCTAGGGACATGTTGTTGTCAGTAGGATCTACACTGACAACCCCCAAAGAACTAGCAATTAATCTAAGCCTATCTACGTCATCCCTAACAAGAGAAGCACTATTGTTCCTAATCAAGTCGGAGAGTTCTCGCTGTTGCTGAGGGTGGCCCTCTCTCGACGGAACTGATGCGCCTCTTCACGGGATCTTTCAAAACATTCTGCCAGATGCAGAATCGCCGAAGACATCTCTTCGGTCTTCTTCTCTAGGGCTTCTTTTTCCCCTTGGGGAGTCTGTCTGAGGGAGGGAGATGAAATCTCGGCAGGCTGGTCGCTGGGGGCTCCCACAATTTTCGTCTCCTACATTTGCAAAAGTTAGTCGCACCAACTATAAATATCAGCAAAAGGAAGTGGGGATCATTACCTGTCCCTGCTCGTGACAGGCTGATATAGCCATCCTGGAAAGTAGATCATCCGATAAAAGCGGATGATCGCCAGATGGTGGAAGTGCAACCTTCCCACCAGAAGATTGCTTCCCCAACACAAGTTGAGGATCTTTTGGTCGAATAGTCACCGCTTGCCGACCAGAAAATTGATCACCCAAACAAAAGCATGGAATGTTGGAGTAAAGAACAGAAGGAAGAAAGAACGATGGTACGTCTTCTACCTTTGCCTTGCTGGAAGATCCTTCGTCAACCTTGGGTTTCTTCCTTGAAGGAGATGGATCTTCAGGTATTTGAGGCTCCTGCTTGAGAACTTCCTCTTCATCACTTTCAATCTCGATGATGTTGTGATCTGCCATCGGGAAGTGTATGAAGAGAAGGATGAAGGCAATTCTTGAAAAACTTAACTGTGAGAAGAAATTGTGGGGCTCTACAATTCAAAGGTTTTGGGATTTATAGCCGCCAAGATGACGGTTCACTTTCCGAACGCCTCGGGTTTTTAAAGCATTTACAAATTCACCTCGGGTTAAAAAACATTTCAACAGCGCCATCATTACCCGTCACATAATACCCAGAGCCCGTCTCGGGGAACCAACCGTCCCACTTAGTGCGCCACTAAGTGGAGGATTTGAAGCGTCGGATTAAAAATCCGATGCATGTCTTTAAATTCGAAATAAACACGTCCCTTCGTTTTCTTTGAATTTGGGGGCTAGCTGACGAGGATTGACACCTGAGTCAGTTCAAATAAATGCACTGTTGGTTCAAGGTGGGACGGTTATCCATAAATAACACGTGTTAAACCTGCGTGGGAGTTAAAGGTTGTTCTCCAAACCGCATCCAAGCAACTGTTTGATGCAGTTATGACTTGGCACCCTTTCAAACGGTATAAAAGGGTGGCAAGATGTATCAAACGGGGAGATCGATCAAGAAATGAAGATACAACTCAAACAGCCAAGACTACGGTTTAGACTATATAATTTCTATAAGCCTCCTTGGCCTCTTTTTGTGCACTTACATAGGAAAATCCTTCGCCTGTGAAGGCTTTTTCCCGCTACTTTGTAACTATTTACTACACATAGTGCAATCCCAACAGGACGTAGGGCTATTACTCTCACTATCGAGGGCCCGAACCTGTATAAACCTCTCTGTGCTCTAGTTCTCCATAGTTCTACATACCTTCCCGGAGGGTCACGTTGAAAGGTCTCATTATTATAAATTTTGTATAACTTCGGCTGAGGACCCCGAGTCCGAATTGTCGACAGCGGTGTCCCCATAAACGGGTATGGGGGTGAATAGATAGGAGCCGGGGGCCGCGCTAAGACACGCAATAGCTCCTCCAGGGAGTGCTGGGCACGCAGTTGGCCCTAGTAAGATCAAGGATGCCGACTAGAGGGGTGGTGACTTGGAGGCTTTAAAAAACTTTAATTAAAAATAATTTTTGCTAAGAGAAGAACCAAATTGCAATTCAATAAATTAAAAAGAGGAGATAGAGAGAACGAACACAAGATTTTATCCGAGGTCTCGAAGACACGCCCGGTGTCCCCTAATCCTCGTTGAAGCACTCAAGTGAATTGAGTCTTGCTTCAATATCCACGAAGCATATTTCTCACTAATGGTTGCTCCTTGTCCACTCTAAAAAGGCGAGCACCCGATGCCTTGTACAATCTTGCCGAGCCTCTCCAAGAATCTTCAAACAGGAGAGATCAACAGCCATACCACCAAACCGTCTAGGTGAGGGCATTCACCAAGAGTAATAAGCAGTAAGGTCTTCTCTAGACCTCTAACAATCACCGAGAAACTAATAGGATGCAAATGCTGCGAACATAAAGTACTAGGTGGATCTGAAAAGCTCACGACTTGATCAAAAGCTCAAGATTTCAACTCTAAGAACAAATTCTCAAGTATCTGTATGAGAGGAGGCTGCTTAGTGTTATAAAACAAATGCTCAAAGCCTCTATTTATAGCCTCAACAAAAAAAACAACCGTTGGAGCTCGAGTTGAAAATCAGCAGCTCAAACTGATAGTCAGTTTGGGTCACGACCAGAAAGAAGTAAAATCCGCAGAAAACTCAGCTAGCCGTTTGAGGTCGAAAAAGGAAATAAAACAGTGCAAACTAACAGTCAGTATTGGAGACTGACAGTCAGTCTCAATCTCAACAGCTAAAAAAATTTATGGATAAAAAATAGCTAGAGCTTGGTGGTCGTATATGGAAAGAAAACATCACATACTGACAATCAATCTCACAAACTGATAGTCAGTTTCGACCACATAATGTCCAGATCAAACAGAAGCTCAAATAAAACTACTTGAGGTCGAAATGCAAACTGACAGTCAGCATAGCAATACTGACAGTCAGTTTAGTTCAAAAAATTTCAGCTCAAAAAACAACCTCTCTGGACAACTGTCAGTTAACACAAACTGACATTCAAACTGATAGTCAGTTTATCAAACCGACAGTCAGTATCGATAAAAATAGTTATAACTTTTAATCCAAAGATCTGATTTAAGAGTTTAATAGCTCGTTTGAAAGATAATTTAAAGGGAAATATTTTTGTCAATGGAAGAAAAAGCGAGATCTGCCTAGATCTTTCAAAAAAACACAAAAACTCTTCTATTATCAAAAACTCAACTGAAAATCAAAATATTTCAAAATCTAATCCAACCATAAATGATACAATGCAATGACCTAGTAGTTTCTCAGTTTATGCAGAAGTCTAGAGAGGACTTGCAACCACTTTTTATAGTATGGTTAAATTCTAAAAAAAGGATCCTAAACCGATCAACATCCAAACGCCGAGATCGGTATAAATGAAAACTCAGATTACCTTAGGTCCTTTGCATCTTCATGTTTGCAATTACGTCTCGTCTTTGCTCTTTTGCGACTTGTGCTTCTATTTATTTTATGTCGGGTTGATCTTTCGCAAATCTTCTCAACAGAGCTCTATATCAACTATCTCAAAAGCACAGTTAGTCTGAAACACTTTGTTTTCATTAATCATCAAAATTAGGTTTAGGCATAAAGCCCTAGATGCAACAATCTCCCCCTTTTTGATGATTGATGACAACAAGTGTTTGATAAAAATAAAAAAATGAATAGCTCCCCTGGACTCCCCCTGAGTGTATGCATGATATCTCAAACAACACAAATATCAGAGCATCATAAATCAAAGAATGAAATCATATCCATATAATAGATCTCAGAATAATCAACCTTCATATATAAAAAGTCAATATCCATATATCATCCAACAATATAAACACATAATACTTCTCCCCCTTTGGCAGCAAGCACAAAAAGGGAGCGAAAACAAAAAGCAGAGCCTAATGCTCATCATCATCAGAAAAGCCTAACATGGCTGTATCCGCAGAGCCTACAGGAGATCCAGACGCGTCGACGGCTGGGGACACCGGAGGAGTAGCGGCTGGAGCTGGAGAAGCTGGTGCCGCTGGAGCAGCAGGTGCTGGAACTGGTGCAGTAGGCCTTGAAGCTGAGCCCGGTGAAGATGCAGCTGGGCGCGCCATCTTGCGAGGGGCTGGAGATGCTGGAGAAGGCAGCCGACTCAATATTTCCTCCTGCTGAGCAAGCAGACGAAGTAGCATCTGATGGTGCTCCTGCTGGGTCTGCATGACCTGCTGGAGCTAATAGAGGGAGGTGGATCCAGCGCTCGTGTCTCCGATAGGTGCCTGATCTGCTGTCGGTGCTGGAACAGACTCCTGAACTACAGTCTCATCCTCAGACTCCTCCGCAGCATCATCATCAGATGTGGGAGAATCAGGGTCAGCAGTAGCTGTTGGCCGGGCACCGAGAGGACGATCAGCCTGACCCGGAGGGTAGAATTGCAACAGATGATGGGGCCACAGAAGCTCAGAATCGACGGCCTTGATGTGAAGAAGCACCGCCATGATGTACGGAGCGTACAACAGTTGGCGACGTGGAGAGAGGACATTATGAATCTCACTGATGATGATATCAGCAACGTCGAAGAGCTCCTCCTAGAAGATGGATATATGAACATGGAGGACAAGGTAGGTGACCCTGGCTCTGTCTCCAGTCATAGGGTCCAAAGTGAGACGCAGAATCCTAAGAGCCAGGTCAACATCGCCGCGCAGGCCAATGATGTGTCGGAGCTAAAATGAGCCAGAATAGAGCATGGCCACCTCCCAATGCTCGAGGTCTGGTAGGGTGTGGAGCTAGCGCCCAGAAGCGGGACAAACCAGTCCAAGCGCGGCCTCTATCTGCTCCTTCGTGACAGTATAGACCTGGAGGCCTGTCATGAAGGTGATGAAGTCGCGTTGAGGGGAGACGAAGATGGTGGAATAGAACTGACGAATGGGGTCATCGGTTCAGTGAAGGGAAGAATCAGAGACAAGGTCTCTGATCCCGACGGAGGCAAAGGTGTCTGCCAAAGAAGTGATGCCTGTGCGAGACGTGATCATCTGCCAAGAGAGGGAGCGATGGGCGACAATGGGGACTCGGCTGTAAACACTAGTGAACAAATCAAGGTGGAGGTTCATGTAAAAGGTGAGGACGTCACATGTGTCGCGACAAGTGGGACGCGGCGAGAGATAGAGGTTTGTGGAGCAGAGCGTGTGGAGGCGACTCGCGTGCCACTGAGAATAATCCATGGGGACACGCTCAGGCGGAGGCAAAGGTCGGGTCTCGGGTGTCTGACCCGTTGAACGACTGCTGTTTGCAGCGTTCTTCCGACGTGCAACACGGCGAGATGAAGACGGCTGATCAGACATGGCAATATCAGAACAGAGAGGGAAGAAACAAAGACCTGAGATGATGCTGAACAAAGGAACCGATGAACAAAGCAGCAACGACGGTAAAAAAACAGACAACTAGCCGGTGAGAAGAGGTGTGAAGCACTGCGAGGTGGTGGCACGAAAAGGTATGGTGGAGCCGACGAAGTGGTGCCGTGCCGGCAAGAAACACCGGCGAACTGAGGCACAACGAAAGATGAGACGGCGGCACACGGTGCAACGGCAGTGAGGAGCGGTGAGATTGTGGTGCAAGGAGGTGGCGGCGCGGCATGGCGTGGAGGCACTGGCGATGAGCGGAACAGCAGCGGCGATTTGGGGGAGGTGAAGAGGCGAAATAGAAACAGGGTTTTTAGGGTTCAGGGGCCCCCAACTGATAGTCAGTATGATATACTCACAGTCAGTTCGAAACCCAGAAACATGGAACTGATAATCAATGTACAACACTGACAATCAATTCATGGAACTGAGTTTTGAAACTGACAGTCAGTTTATGAAACTGACAATCAGTTTGAGTCTCAAAAACGACCAGGGGCAATGACCAAAGACAATTGCACAGAATTGATACTGACTGTCAGTTTGGACAATTTCGACCAGAAAGAGGATTTGACCAGAGAGGGAATAAAAATATATTTTAATACCATTGACACATCAACTAGCATTTGAAATATCAATAATGTTCAATTCACCTTTGAGAAAACAAAATCTAGTCACATCTAGGGGTTTGGTGAAAATATCTGCTAGTTGCATATCAGTTCTAATATAGCTCACATCAATATCTCCTTTGGCCACATGATCTCTTATAAAATGGTGCTGTATTTCAATATGCTTAGTTCTACAATGTTGAACTGGATTATTTGCAATTTTAATGCCACTTTCAATATCACACAAGAGTGCCACTTTATCAAATTTAATTCCATAATCCAAAAATGTCTGCTTCATCCACAGAATTTGAGGACAACAACTACCTGCAGACACATATTCAGCTTCAGCTGTGGAGAGAGCTACGGAATTCTGTTTCCTAGATGACCATGATACTAAAGATCTCCCCAAGAGCTGACAGCTACCAGCTGTACTTTTTCAATCAATCTTGCATCCCTCATAATCAGAATCCGAATAACCAATTAATTCAAAATTTTCATCTTTCGGATACCAAAGTCCTAGGTTGGGATAGCATTTCAAATACCTAAGGATTCTTTTGATAGCAATTAAATGACATTCCTTAGGGGCTGATTGAAATCTAGCACACAAGCAGATGATAAACATGATATCAGGCCTAGATGCAGTAAGATATAGCAAACTATCAATCATAGCCCTATAGAGCATAGAATCGACCGCTTTTCCATTGTTGTCCATGTCGAGATGTCCATTTGTGGCCATGCGGGTTTTGATTGCTTTAGCATCTTACATACCAAAGCGCTTGAGCAAGTCCTTTACATACTTCTTTTGACTCATGAACGTACCATTCTTGAGTTGCTTGATTTGAAGTCCAAGGAAGAAGCTGAGCTCACCGATCATTGACATCTTGAATTCCCTAGACATCATTTCTCCAAACTCATGACAGAAATGTTCATTAGTAGATCCAAAGATAATATAATCAACATATATCTGACAAATGAACAAATATTTTTCAATTTTCTTTGTAAACAATGTTGTATCAACCTTCCCAATTTTAAAACCTTTTGATAAAAGAAAGTCTCTAAGTCGTTTATACCAAGCTCGAGGAGCTTGCTTGAGACCATAGAAAGCTTTAGACAGTTTAAACACATGGTTCGAAAATGTAGAATCTTCAAAACTAGGAGGTTGTTCCACAAAAACTAGTTCGGATATTTCACCATTTAGAAAAGCACTTTTTACATCCATTTGAAATAACTTAATATCAAAACATGATGCATAAGCAAGGAGCATACGAATAGCTTCAAGTCTTGCCGCAGGTGCAAAAGTTTCACCAAAGTCTAAACCTTCGACTTGAGTAAAACCTTGGGCAACAAGACGAGCTTTATTTCTAATTACTACACCATTTTCATCTTGCTTATTTCTAAAAACCATTTTGTTCCAATTACATTATGATCCTTGGGTCTTTTCACTAAAGTTCTGTCGTGGTATTGTGAATACCCTGGCAGGTTTTGTGGACGATCCTAGTGAAGAAAACGCGACGCGGGTTGACCGGGTGACCGGTCCTCCCCCGCCGGACAAACACAATAAGTGACAGAGGGTTTATACAGGTTCGGGTCCCGGTGGGGGCCCTAGTCCTGTCGGCGTGCTCCCGACCGGAGTCAGCTGGGGAGGCTCTCTCGGGGAGAGGCTTCCGGAGCACAGCTGTGAGTTTGGCTATTCTAACAATAATGAGGAACTTGTCCTTACAACAGGGGGTGCAAGGGCTATTTATAGCCCCAAAAGAAGCAAAAAAGACTAAACTACCCCGGACGCTACCGTCGGATCGAGGGGTAGCGACGTCCTTCTCCCGATCAGGTGCCTTGGATACTTGACAGGTGGCCGCTGATTCCCTAGGCGCTTGCCACACGACCAGCACGTGACCCAGGCGCTCGTTACGCGACCCGCACGTGACACGGAACCAAGGGCTCCTTCCCCCGGGGGCCATGTCCCCAGACGAAAGGTGGCGCCCGGGACAGGCACCGGAGGCCTGGTCCCCAGACGAAAGGCGGCGCCCGGGATAGGAACCCGAGGGACGTCCCCGGGCGAAAGGCGGCGCTCGGGACAGGCACCGAAGGCCTGGTCCCCAGACGAAAGGCGGCGCCGGGGGCAGGAACCGGAGGCCACGTCCCTGGGCGAAAGGCGGTGTCCGGGACAGGCACCGGAGGCCTGGTCCCCGGGCGAAAGGCGGCGCCCGGGACAGGCACCGGAGGACACGTCCCCGGGGCCAAAGGCGGCGCCCCGGGATAGGCACCGTAGGCCATGTCCCCGGGGCCAAAGGCGGCGCCCGGGGCAGGCACCGGAGGCCTGGTCCCGAGAAGAAAGGCGGCTCCCAGGACTGGCACCGGAGGCCACCTCCCCAGGCAAAAGGCGGCCCCCGGGGCAGGCACCGGAGGCCTGGTCCACGGACGAAAGGCGGCGCCCAGGGCAGGCACCGAGGCCACGTTCCCGGACGGAAGGCGGTGCCCGGGGCAGGCACCGTAGGCCCCGTCCCAGGGCGAAAGGCGGCGACCGAGGCAAGTACCGGAGGCCACGTCCCCGGACGAAAGGCGGCACCCGGGGCAGGCACCGGAGGCCTGGTCCCTGGACGAAAGGCGGTGCCCGGGGCCGGCACCGGAGGCCACGTCCCCAGGCAAATGTGGCGCCACTTACCTGGACTTATTCTCATGGAGATTTCCCCCAACAGTAGCCCCCCATGCCCCCCAGGGACGATGCTCGAGTCCCCGGTGGGTATGGTACATGTCACCGGGAAAATCTCCGGGCCAAGCTACCAGAGCCGTGACGCTTGGATTCCCGTGCCGCACGCTTATGATCGCGCCGTTTGGCCATAAATGCACTCGCAGTTCGAACCGGCGCCTCGGTTTGCGCGCCCATCCCTTCGTTTCCCGCGCACGGTTTGAATTCCAATGGCACAGATGTATCACAAAGTGCCACGTGGCGCCCATCTGGGCCACACTTCACCCCTATAAATAGGGCCTTGGTGGGCCCGGGAAGCTCATTCCAAACTTTTCAAACTCTAGCGCCCTTAGCTCTCCCGGTAGCCCCCTCCCGGTAGCTAGCTCTCGGAAGCTTTAGGTCCCTCCCACTCTCGAAAAAGCTTGATGGCGCCCAAGGGTCGAGCGAAGACCACGGAGGTGCCCCCGGAGGAAGTCGCTCTGGACTTCCTCTGGGCCTCTGAGTTCACGGCCGGGGACTTAGAGTCCCTGGTCGAACGGGGAGTCATCGAGGACGGGGATGTCTGGGTCCCTGTAAAGAAGGATGGATCCCCCCATCCCAGGCCCGGAGAGGTTGTGGGCTTCGAGGCCTTCCTCGAGGCGGGGCTCCGGCTCCCGGTGCACCCATTGCTCCGGGAGCTCTTGAAGGAGTATGGGGTGGCCCTGAACCACCTCACGCCGAACGCCATCGTCTGGTTGGGCCTATTCATATGGCTTTTCGAGACAGCGACCGGACAGGAGCCCACCCTACGAGCCTTCCGGTACTTCTACGAGCCGGCGGCGAGGAGTTCCCATATGGTGATAGTGCAGATGCTACCGACCCGGGTAGCCGATTACCCGGTGGCCCCTCCTATAGCCGGTCGTCTGCGCCGAAGCCCCCGGTGTGGACGGACGAGGAGCTGGAGCTCCTCGAGAAGGTCATCGTCTCCCGGCGCACCCGTTCCATGCGGGACACCGCCGAGGAGATGATGCTCTTGAGGATCTCCCCCTTCTCGTGCGGGAGAAGGGGATCGGGATGTGCCCGGAGCAACGGCACCCGGTGAAACCGGTGACCCGACGTAAGTCTTCGATTACCTCGTTCATTGCACTTACAAATTTTTTAAAAAATTTTACTAACTCATACCTCTCGCAGTCCGGTCGTACCCGATGGCACTGGAGAAGGCGGAGAACCTCCTTGGGAGGTACTTCGCCGATGAGCACGAGCGCATCATGCACGTCGTGGGGGAGGGCCCTCCTTGGAACCTGGTAGCCGAGGCCTTCGGGCTAAAGCTACTGGAGAGGAAGCCCCTCCCCACCCCCGGATCACACAAGCGGGGGAAGGAAGCTGCTAGGGGCCTTGAGCCTAAGAAGGCTTAGTTCAAAAAGGCCCCTGCCCCTCGACGACGCCGGCCTCGACGCCGGTGAAGGCCCGGGATGAGACCCCCAGGACCGGGTGCGCCCGAGCGCCGGCCTGGAAAGAAGCAACACCCCCTTCCCCGGTGAGCCCCGTTGAGGCTCGGGGTAAGGGACCGGCCGCGGGTGGGGCGATGTCCGATTCGCCGGACTACGCCCCCTCGCCGCCTTCGGTGGCGGCCCTCCCGGTGCCCCCGGTACCTTTGGAGCTGGAGAAGCCGGAGGTGAGGTTCGCAAAGGCCTCGCCTCCGCGGGTGGAGTGGCCGGTAGACGAGGGGGGAGCCCCTCGGTCTATGAGGTCCCTCCGGAAGTGGAGGTCCCGGGGGCCCCCCAGCCCGGGAAGGGAAAAGGGCTGATGGTTCCTCCCCGGGGAGGGACCCCTTCTGAAAGCCCTTCGGCCACTTCCTCGGAGGCCACCTCCTCGGTGATGAAGACGCCGACCACCACCACCCCGGCCGAGATAATGGGGGGTGCTCAGGTCCGGGGGCCCGTCATCGGCCGCGACGGGACCGGCACCGGGCGGGAGACCCCCTGCTTTCCGTGGGGAAGGTCCAGGCCTACGTCTCGGAGGGGACGCTCCGTCAGCGTTTTGGGGAGCTTCAGTCTCTACAAATCCAGGTACTTACCCGAATCGATGACGCTTTCTTTCGGCCCCATACACTTGAATTTTTTTTGACTTTGGAGTTTGTAGGGGGCGGCCATTACCTGGGGGCTTGAGCAGCGCATCGCCTTCCTAGGGCAGTGGGATGATGCCCTCCAGGAGCTGGCCTGGGGTCCGGGCCCAAGTCCACGTCTCCGAGGCCGTCAACGACCGCCTCCGGCGGGAGGCCAAGGAGAAGGAGGAAGCCCTCCGGGAGCTCGAGGGTTCGAGCGTCCGGGGGGTGATGCACGCGGGCCACTCTGTCCGCTCGGCCCTCGAGAGCCTTGGCATGAGCCTAGGCTCCGAGAGCAGCTCGGAGGTGCCCTCGGCCACACTCACGGAGGCTGTGCGTTTTCTTAACGAACAAGTCTCCGTGATCCCGGAGGCCGCAGATGGCCGGGCACGAGGCCGGGAAATCCCCGTGGTTGCGGCCACGACCGGGCTCGTGAAGCACCAGGGGGTGGGCGCCCGAGCGATCGGGGGCCGTATCCCCCAGAGCTTCCCCGAGTTTTTTGAGCCCTCGCGCCGGGAGGTGGAGCAGCTCGCAGGGGGCTTCTATGATCGGATCGTCCGGGTGAGGTTCCCGGCACCGGCACCTCCGAGCAAGAATGCCCCAGCCCCGGCCCCGGTGGAAGCCCCCCGGGGGGAGGACGCCAATGACAAAGTATGAACCTCCCCCCGGGTCTTAGATAGGACCCTTTTTTTGCTTTCTTAGAATTTTGTTCCCGGTAGCTTCTTAGTAGAAGGCCCGGACACTTGTCAAAAGACATTTTGAAATGCAATGGAATTGAAAATTTTTCTAAGTCTTGAATGAATACATTGTTACCAGGATTCCCGGGAGGTTACTCCCGGGCGAAGGTCCAGAAGAAGTTCCTCGGGTAGGTGTCCCCCGTGGGATGCCCAAGCCGCTTTGATCTTGCTAAGTCTCATCTCCGGGAAGCGCAGCGGGGATGTTATCCGGGAGCCGATCCGATTGAGATGGCATCCGGAGTGGCAGTTGGATAATTTCGACAATCATCGCGCCGAATTACCCCCTCTGCGTCCGGGGTCCTGGATGATCCCCCCTCTTCGGATACTTCCACTGGCGGGCTACGAGTACTGGCCCGAGGACGTCCTCCGGGAAGCTCAGCGCCGCGTACGCGCGTTGTACTGGGACCTGGCCCGGGAGCTAGCTTAGGGCCTCCGGGACTACTAGGCGTAGGAGCCTTAGGACGTAAAGAATTTCCGGGTTATAGCCCGGGTTGTACCGTTTCCGATGCCCCCCGGAGGGGGAAGATGTTCTCCGGTTGAATGATTAATAAAGCTGTTTGCCTGTTGTTGCTTTGGGAATCTTCTTTTCGTATTTTTCTTGGATGGTCTGGACCACTTCTTTTGATAAGAATGAGCTAAGTTTGTTCTTTTTCTTGGATGGTCCGGACGACTCCGGGGGGCTCTTTATCCCCCCCGCCCACAGTGGGCCAGAGGGTAGCTCCGCGCGCTATGGGGGTGACAAAGCCCCTCAGATGAAGTTGAAGACCTGTGGCATAAGAATTTTTCCAAGTTAGAAAATTTCTAAATTAGGTTTCTGGGGAAAAATTTTCCGGGAGACAATCGTCCGGTCGTCGTGAGAACAGGGAGCCGGGGATAAGGTCTTAGGGGAAGAAACATCCGAGAAAGCCCGACGAAATTTCTGGAGGTGAACTTTCCGGGAGACAATCGTCCGGTCGCCGTGAGAACGGGGAGCCGGGAATAGGATCTCTGGGAAAGAAATATCCAAAAATCCGTAATTTTTTCGGGAGACAATCATCCGGTCGCCATGAAAACGGGGAGTCGGGAACAAGGTCTCCGGGAAAGAAATATCCAAGAAAACTTGAGATGAGATTTCCGGAGAAAAGCTTTCTGGGAGAATCGTCCGGTCGCCGTGAGAACGGGGAGCCAGGAATAAGGTCTCCGGAGAAGAATATCCAAGAAATCCGTCCCGCTGGGGAGACCATCGACTCCCGGAGGAGGATGTGCCCGATGATGGGTCTGAGTATTTGGGTAGGGGACTAGTCTCCCAAAGTGACTCGTTACCACCGTCCCTGAGGACCGGGTTGCCGCTTACACCCTCAGTCCATGAGGGCTGATCGTAAGCCGCCCTACAGGAGGGACTTGTTGGGTCATGAGAGCCCACTTCCTCACGGGGAGGGCATCCTCGCGAGGAGGGCATCGCCGTTAGAGGCGGTAATGTAAAAAACCTGCAATGAGACAGTTGAAGAGAAAAATCCAGTTGTATTGATAACGAAACAAAATACAACGCCTCCCCCCGCGAAGTCGCGAAATGGGAGGGAAATGTGATTACAATGGCCCCCCTCCCCCTCCGGCGTGATCTCTCCGGGGAAGGGGACAGTAGGGACAAGGTCCCCCTTCCCCCTCCGGCGTACTCACTCCTGGGGAGGGGACGGGCCTGTGTAGGCTAGACGTAGAACTTGCGAAGTAACGCAAGTTCCACGTGTGCTTCAGCTCTTGGTCTTGAAGGTTGGAGAGTTAATAAGCCCCCGAGCCCAGGACCGCGGAGATCCTGTAGGGGCCCTCCCATTTGAGGGAGAGCTTGCCCTGGGCTTGGGGGTCTGTGACGCGCTTGAGGACAAGGTCCCCAAGGCGGAAGGCCCTCTCGCGCACGCGCTGGTTGTATGCGCGCGCCATCTCGCGCTCGTAGATGGCGTGGCAGAGGAGCGCTCGGTCGCGTTCCTCCTCCACGAGATCGATCTCCAACCGCTGGTTTCCCTCGTTGGCTTGGTACGCTGCAGTTGTACCTCCGTCGGGGAGCTCGACTCACAGCGACCGAAAGCCAATCTCCAGGGGGAGGACTGCCTCGGCCCCGTAGACTAGGGAGAAGGGAGTACGTCTCGTCGCCCGGCTCGGGGTCGTGCGCATGGAGCAGAGGATGCTAGGGAGCTCCTCTGCCCATGCACCCCGCTTAGAATCGGCCTGCTCGAGTCGTCGGCGCAACCCCTGTAGGATCACGCCGTTGACCCTCTCGACAGCCCCATTTCTCCGGGGATGGGCCACTGAGGTGAAGTGGATGATGAGCCCCAGGCCTTCACAGAATTCCCGGAAATAAGCCGAGTCGAATTGGGTCCCGTTATCAACAGTGATTTCCCGGGGGACACCAAACCGACAAACGACGTTTTTCCAGAAAAACCGCTGGACGGCCCGGGACGTGATGCTGGCCAAGGGTTCCGCCTCTACCCACTTTGTAAAGTAGTCAACCGCGACCACTGCATACTTGTATCCTCCGAATGCTGGGGGGAAGAGTCCTA
The DNA here is from genome assembly GCA_019359835.1 of Pharus latifolius. Lineage (NCBI taxonomy): Eukaryota > Viridiplantae > Streptophyta > Magnoliopsida > Poales > Poaceae > Pharus > Pharus latifolius. The sequence continues at coordinate 41,616,297 of CM033330.1, read as the reverse complement.
AGAGGTCCATCCCCCAGCGCGCGAAGGGCCAAGTGATGGGGATAGTCTGCAGCGCAACGAGGGGGAGGTTTGAACCCTTGGCCATCTTCTGACAAGCCTCGTACGCGGAGACAAGGTCTCACGCGTTGCGCATGACCGTGGGCAAATAGAAGCCCTGCCGGAGAGCCTTGGCTGCGGTGGCACGCGGGGCTAGGTGAGAGCCACAGCACCCTGCGTGGATGTCTTCAAGAAGTTGGAGTCCCTCCGGTCGTGGGAGGCAATGGAGGAGGGTGGAAGTCCCTTGCTTGTAGAGCTTCCCCTCCAGCAGGAGGTATGCCCGGGCTTTGGCCCAGAGGCGCTTGGCCTCGGTCTCGTTGGGAGGGTCCCCCTCCCCCTTGATGAAGGAGATGAGGGGGTCCATCCATGACGGAGTCCCAGTGATCTCGGCGACCTCTGGGAAGCGAGGCTCGTCGCCCGTGTCCGGGGAGGCCACTGAGGGCTTTGCAATGATCTCCAGGAAGGCCCTCTTGGGGAGCGATTCCCAAGCGCTGGCTGCCCAGGCCAAGGCGTCGGCTCGGTCATTGTCCCTTCTCAGGATATGTCGGGCCTCGAGGCCGTTGAAGTTCCTCTCCATCTTTCGCACCTTCTGCAAATAAAGACTCAAGTTTGCGTCATGGCACAGGTAAGACTTGTCCATTTGACAAACTACGAGCTGAGAGTCTCCCTTCATTAGGAGGCGTCGGATCCCCAGAGAGTGCGCAAGGCGCAACCCGAGGAGCAAAGCCTCGTACTCGGCGACGTTGTTGGTTGCGGGGAACTCGAGCCGCGCCGTGTACTCAAGTTCCTTCCCCTCAAGGCTTCGGAGGACTACTCCCGCACCGGCCCCGGCGAGACACAGTGACCCATCGAACATGAGTGTCCAATGGTCACTGCGTCGGGGCGTCGCGGGGAGGTCTTCGTCCCCGGACCCGGAGGAAGGAGTCCACTCCACCATGAAGTCGGTGAGGACCTGTGACTTGATGGCGGAGCGGCCTGCGAGGGACAGGGAGAAGGGGGCGAGCTCAGCCCCCAACTTCCCGATTCGGCCGTTGGCCTCTTTCTTCCGCAGCACCTCCCCCAGGGGGAGGGACGACGGGATGGTGATGGGGTGTCCCAGGAAGTAGTGGCGAATCTTCCGAGACGCTATCAGGAGGGCGTAGCAGATCTTCTCCATCTCCGTGTACCGAGTTTTGGCCCCTTGGAGGGCCTCACTCACGTAGTACATGGGACGTTGCTGCCCCCCTTGCTCCTTCAACAACACTGCGCTGACGGCGACCGGGGTCGCTGCAAGGTAGAGGAGCAAGGGCTCTTCTGGAGATGGACTCACAAGCATTGGAGGGCTCGTGAGGTACTTCTTGAGATCGTCGAAGGCCTCCTGGGCCTCGGGGGTCCATCAGAACCCCTCGAGCCCCCAGAGGATCTTGAAGAATTGAAGGTCTCGTTCCCCCGACCGCGAGACGAAACGGCTCAGCGTGGCTAAGCGGCCGGCGAGACGCTGGACGTCCTTGACGGAGCACAGTGGGGGCATGTCCAGGAACGCCTGGATCTTTTCGGGGTTTGCGTCAATGCCCCGTTGGGACACGAGAAAACCCAGGAGCTTCCCCCCGCGCACGCCGAAAGGCGCACTTCTCCGGGTTGAGCTTCAACCCATACGCGCGGAGGTTGCAGAAGGTCTCCGCTAGGTCGTCGACGTGGGCGGCTGCGCGGGGACTTTTGACGACCGCATCGTCTACGTAGACTTCGACATTGCGGCCGACTTGGTCTTTGATGACTAGCGTCATGAGGCGCTGGAAGGTCGCCCACGCATTCTTCAGCCCGAAGGGCATGTGGACATAGCAGAAGGTTCTGAGGGGAGTTATGAAACTCGTCTTTTCCTCGTCCCCTTCCGCCATCCGGACTTGATGGTAGCCCGAGTAGGCGTCTAGGAAGCTCATCAACTCGCACCCCGCGGTGGAGTCGACCAGTTGGTCAATCCGTGGGAGTGGGAAGTTGTCCTTGGGGCAGGCGCGGTTGAGGTCGGTGAAGTCCACACACATCCGCCACATGCCATTTGACTTCTTCACGAGGACAGGGTTCGCGAGCCACTCGGGGTGCAGGACCTCCCGAGTGAACCCCGCCTCTCGGAGTCGGGCGATCTCCACCTTGATCGCCTCTTGGCGTTCAAGGGAGAGTTTTCTCAGCTTCTGTTTAATTGGGGGGTGACCGGGGGTCACCACGAGCTTGTGCTCAATGACCTCCCGGGCGACTCCCCGCATGTCCGAAGGCTTCCACGTGAAAATGTCGGAGTTTTCACGTAGGAAGGCCACTAGTTGCGCTACCTACTCCTCGGGGAGCTCCGCCCCGATCCAGACGGTTTTGTCCCTGTCGCCCGGGGACAGCAGCACGTTCTGGAGGCCCCCTTCCAAACGCGGATTGGGGAGGGGCCTCCCAGGGGGTATCGCAGCGACGTCTGGTTCCGGGGGAGAGACCTCCCCCCCGGGTGCCTTAATGATGTTGACGTTTCTGATTGTGGTGGCGGCGCGCTCGTATAGAGCACGGGCCATGTCTTGGTCTCCCCGGATGCTGATCACGCCGTGCGGCCCGGGGATCTTCCTGCACAGGTAGTTTTGATGGGTGGCAGCCCCCAAGCGGTTGATCGTGGTCCTCCTCATGATGGCGTTGTAGGAGGAGGGGAGGTCCACCATGTCGAATCGGACCATCTCGGTCCGGTAGTTCTCCGGGATGCCAAATGTCATGGGGAGATCCACCTTCCCCATGGGGTGGATCGCCTTCCCCGGGACGAACCCTTGCAGGGGCCCTGCCGCGGGCTGCAGAAACTTCTCATCCACTTGCATCTCCCTGAAGGCTTTCAGGTAGAGGACGTCGGCGGAGCTCCCGCCATCCACGAGGATGCGGGCCAGGTGGCAATTGTAGATGGTGGCGGAGACGACGAGAGCGTCGTCGTGGGGGAGGTGAACCCCGCGTGTCTTCCGTCATGAAGGTGAGGGGGACGCCCGACCACTTGGGTGGCGGAGACGTGTGTAGCACCCCCACCACCTTAACTTCGCGCGTGTACTCCTTACGCTGGCGCTTAGAGTCCCGCTCGGAGGCGGACCCTCCCACGATGACGTTGATGCGGCGCTGGGAAGTTTGGAAGGGGAGAGTTTGTGACGGCTCCCCCTCCTGCGTCTGCCCCTGCTGACCCCCCGCGAGAGCAGGAAGGGCTGGAACAGCTGGCCGTGGGGGCAAGGAGGCCGGAGTCCCCCCCTACCCATGCTGGTGGAGGAAAGCCGCAAAGTGCTGCAGCAGCTGGTGGCACTGTCGGTTAGCATGGGTACTGGACCCGTGGAAGCTGCACGACGGTCCTTCCCTGCCTCTCCCCGTGGGGCCTTCTCGACCGCGGGAAGACTGTCCTCCCCCATGGCCTTTCGGCTTGGGGAAGGGGAGGTTGCCCCTCTGGGGGTCGCACGAGCCGCCTCCGCCCTAGAGGACAAGGGTGTCCCGAGGCCGTGGCTCGTTACAGCCCCCCAGCCTAGGGCGCATGGGGGGTCCCTGGCCCCCCAGTCGGTGGGAGCGGGGCCCCCTGGGTCTTCTTCCAGAGGTCATCCTCCTCCTCCCGAGCATACTTTTCGAGTACATGAAGAGCTCGTCGGCGAAGGAGGGGCAGCTCTGGGAGAGCCTCCGGTGGAGCTCCCACAAGAGGATCCCGCTCTTGCACGCTTCAATGACCGTAGAGTCAGGGACATCAGCTACTTTGCTCTTCACTTGGGCGAAGCGCTTGAAGAAGCTTCGGAAGGTTCCCCCATCCGCTGCCGAATGGTGTACAGCTGCGAGGAGTCCAGGGGACACACGTAGTTCGCCTGGAAGTTCGCGCTGATCTCACGCTTGAGCTGCGCGAAAGACTTGATGGAGCCGGCCTTCAGGTTGTAGAACCAAGAGTGGGCGATCCCGGTGAGGTAGAGGGGGAATACGTTGCACTACACCGTCTTGTCCCCCCCGGCCACGGAGATGACTATGGAATATACCTGCACAAATTCGTAATGGTCGGCCTCACCGTTGTAGTGCTCGATGTGCGGTGGGCGATAGGGCCGCGGCCACCGAATGCTCCGAAGTCTGCGGCATAAGGGTTGATTATCCCCCTGCACTTCTCGGGGATAGTCTTCTTGCTTTCTCCTTTGACGGGGGACACGCCCTCGTTATCGGAGTCCGGAAGCGGCCCGAGGGGTCCGCCGGACTGGCGGTGGTGACGTTTTTCTTCCGGCCCTGGGCTGAGTTCCCAGACGTCCGGTGCGAGAGCGAAGCTCTCCGTGCCCGCGGCCAGAGGGAAGTTCTTCCCCGCACTTGGTCGTATGCATTCACTCGACCTCCTCCAGGAAGAAACGGGCCTGGTCCGACGGGGGCACCCTCGGGGGCGGCCCCGGGGGAGTTGGGAGCTCACGCATTGTAGCTGCTGGCCCAGAAGCTGTCGGGGCCTGCTGGGGGGAGCCCCCTGCGGAGATCCCCGGGACCGGAAAGGGGGAAGCCCCTGTATCATCCGGAACCGGGGAGGGGGCGCCCACGGCGACGTTTGGAACCGAAGTGGAGGGAGCCCCCGTGGAGACGTCCGGAACCAGGGAGCCGATGCGGGCTGAGGTCCGCTGAGGCACGGGAGCTGCTCTATCGACCGCCCCCGGTGCGGTAAACGCGACGCGAGGGGCGGGACTGGCTCCCAGCGCAGGGAAAACCCCCCGCATGAAATGGGCCCCCGACCCCGGGAATGGGCCCCGAACGGGATATCCCGCCGGTGCCATGAAGGGCCCGAGCACGAAGTAACCTCCCGGCACCGGGAAGGACCCGGGTGCCGGGAGGAGTCCAGGCATATGACCCGTAGGGGAAGGGTATCCCCCGGTGGGGTCATACGGGGCGGCCGAACCTCCGGAGACCGGAGGAACCGCCGGTGTAACATACCAGTTTTTGGCTATCTTTTCTGCTTACGAGTCAGCATATCTTCTTTGGAATCCCTGATGTCTCAACCCTGTCTTGATCTTAGGTATGCCACTACCTTAACTTAAAAAGTTGGCAGCTAAACTTCATCTCCCAGATCATTTTCACATTTCAGTCCAAAAGTGTTTCTGTTTAGTCCTTTTTGGAATTTTCAAAAAGCCCAAAAGGCTAAAAGTCCCAGATCACCTCCAAATTCAAATCTGATCAAGTGATTATCTTTCTTTCATTTTTCTGAACGTTTTCCCTTCAGGAAGAACTCAAGAATCTCAATCGAAACACTAGTTTCAGCCCCGGCAAAATGTCAAACCCTAATTACCCTATTTTACCCTACTTTTGATTTTTGTCGAAACCCTCAGATCTTGTCGGATTTGGCCATTTTCCCTGTTGGATGAGTCCAAGTATTTTGGTAAAACTCATCTGCAAAATCAGAATGCAAATCAACCCCTTAGATTTCCAAATTTACAATCAAGTCCAAAATCCCGAGAAGAACCTTCTCATTTCAGTCCAAACCCTCACAAATCAGTCCTTTTGCCTCACGGTTTAGTCCCTGGCTTCTTTTCTTCGACCACGACCAGGAGGCCGCGTGCACGACCGCGACCAGAGGACATTCGACCGCGATTGCTGCCGCCGTTCGCCGTGAACCACCGCAACCTTCACCGCCAACGGCCAATTCCCACGTGACCGCACGTGCTCGCGTCGCGCCAAGGAACGCCATCGTGGCGATGACCGGAGACCGTAGCTTCACTGTTAACGCGCGTGCCTGCCATTGTCAGAACTTTACTGCCACATGGTTGCCATGCCGAAGCTTGCTATCCCGTCGTCCTGACGAAGTCCCGATTTCGCGCGATGCTCCATCTCTGGCAGAGCTCCCGCCGTGTCCCGATGTGCCTCGCTGACTGCTCCAGCGCCAGAGAGCATCTCCCCGTCGATTGCTGCCGCTCCCGAGGACTCAACCCCGCAGCTATATAAAGCACCCTCTCGCCAGTGCTTCACTTCACACCAAAACTCACTTCAAATCCCGTAGCTTTAGCACCAGAGCTCGCCTTCGTCTTCTTCCTCGACGAGCCGCTTCTGGAGCTCACGGTGCCAGCCTCGATCGTTGCTTCCCACTCCAAACCAAGGCCACCAGTAAGCTTCCCTCATTCCCCTGTACGTTTCATAGCAGTTGATTGAACTCCGACGAAACCTAGCGCCGGCGATCACCGAGATTGCCTGTTGCACTGTTCCCCTAATTCCGAGTGATTCAAGCCAAATTGATCCTCGTGCTAGTAGAGAAAAGTGATCAGTGAGCTAGGAGGAGTAAGACTGCAAGTTTGGAATCGTCAATTTTGCACCGAGCATCGAATCCCCAAATTCGAGCCTCGACAGTTCGCCGGAGAACGCCGCCGTGCTTCTCCAGCCATTCCCTGGCAAAATTGAGCACACCAGTAGCTTTGCGTTGACCCCTAGATGCTTCCCGAGCGTGGAATTGAGTTCAAACACCCTGGAACGAAAATGCCCAAATTAGTGCCTTCGTCTTCGGCCCCGATCACCGGAGTTCATTTTCTGGCCGAACCAGTTGATGAAACCATGTCATCTAGCTAGTCCTCAACCCCCTGAGCATTTTACTCCACTGGCTCGAACCCTGAATCGGCCTAGATCAAAAGTTATGATCATGCCAAGTTTTGTCCAGAACCATGTCTGTGCCGTGTCGCCACCGTGGTTCATCGACGCCGTTCATCGCCGTCCGGCCACTTTCTGCCCTTGAACCTGTTGAGTGATTTGTTCCTGTTATCAAGTCCTAACCCCCAGACAAAGTTGTGCATCAATTGATGCCCTAGGTCAAAATTTGTGCAATGCCCTAGTTTCTGGCCATGTCCAGCACTATGTCAGTGCATGTCCATCAGTGGCATTGGATGATTTAGACCTGTTACATTTGAGCAATTGAAATGCCACTTTTTCCACTAAGCCTTCTGAACCATGTTCTACAATATTTTCTACTGTCACATATCCAAAAAACAAACCTACAACCAATTTAGGGCTATGTCAAGCCATGAGCCGAATGTCTGCCCGACGACATTCAAGTCCTTTTGAGCCCATCTCTTCGATCAATATCAAGCGACCTTGTCCAAACCCTTTCCCCTGCATGCATGATATATTTACGTATTATTTTCTACTACTTGTGTGCTTATGTAGTGTGTATGTGTTTGTATCCGCCGTGGAACCAGACGTTGAAGGAACAGAAGAGAACTTCGAGGATTCATCTGAGCAGCTAGACCCATCACTGCAAGGCAAGTCTCAATCCCTTGATCATGTCTCACCTATTATTTTGAAATGAAGTATGTTAACTGTTTTCAAGTATATGCATGCCTTATATTCAAATAAGAACTATATTTAAATAAAGTGATTAGATATGACCTAAATGATTGTAAAGCCCCTTTTGACATTGAATATCCCTGCACCCTTGTCACCCTAGAATATCATGCTTAGGCTATGTTATGCTCAAGATTATATGTTAAATGTTGAATGGTCACATATGAGAAAAGCACATTCAAAACCCTTTTTGTGAAAGAAAATGTGATTGGAATCGATAGTGAGGATGGTTTGATTGGATGGTGCTGTGTGCGCACTGGGAATGTGAAAGACTCCTCACTAGAGATTCATAAGGACTAGAACCTTGTGTTGTGCTTCTATGCGGCATGAAAAACGTACCAACCACTTGCCCGGTTATGGGACAGGTGCAACTTAGTAGCTTTCTTTAGTATTAGCTTTTCCCTACAATGGATGTCGATCCAGTTTCTTGTGAGAGCTGGTGGGCCGCAAAAGGCCATGAGTGATGTGAGTTCAGAAAAATCATGAGAGGAAAAGGTGGAAAGAAGGAAGATGCCCTATGCCAGATTAAGTCATGCACGAGTGTAATCAAGAGAGGCTATGTGTCTTGCGAGAACATAGACCCAGGCTAGGAAGTAAGGCAGTGGGGAGGACCCACAACGGTACTTGAGACTTGACTGTCTATTTACCGGGCAGGGAATAGTTAATGCTAGGACTGTAAACTGTTGTGTCATCTCGGCCTTGTCACATGCGTAAGAGTCGCATGGAGAGGTACCGACTTGAAAGCCGAATGATCGGTGGATTAAGGTGGTACACCTTTGCAAAGTTTAAAAAGTATCGGATACTCTGAGCTCCCAGGTTATGGAGTCTACGCGCTGTGGATTCTATCCACGTCGATGCAGCACAAGTAGCTTTTGGAAGGTTTTTCACAAAATCTGAGTAAAGTGGTGACTCATGAAAGACCGCCACACACAACATTTTCTGAAAACCTAGGTTAGGATTTCAAAAGCCTCGCTTTCGAAAATAAAGACCTTTTCTTCAAAACTGTGTGTGAAAATCTATTCTATATACATATATAAAGCCAAAGAGCTATTCTTTGAGAAATTCCCCCTCATCTATATGTACATTCATTCTTACTTGGGACTTGTTGAGCACCATGTGGACAACGTGCTCACCCTTGCTTTTACAAACAAATTTAGAAGAAGGATTCGTCGACGCTGAATCTTACGGTCTTGAACCCAATGTGGAACAAGAAGAAGAAACTGAAGACCCAGCTTGTTAGAGGGTTATGTACCAAAGTGGAGTCCGATGTGGAGAAGGCCCATACAACACCGCTGCTACTGAAGAAGAAGACTGATGAAGTCCTTTTGCTTACTATTGTTGTTCCATTGTGTGCCGACCTTTGTGTCGAAAACTGCTTAATTTGTATCAACATTTAAATGCGTCATTTTGGCGCTAAATTATTGTAATGTTGGTCCCTGTGATCAGCACTTGTTTTTAATTACTCGCATTTTTATATAATGCATCTTGTTGTTGTGAGCTGCAATGTGCCATTTCTGAGTGCAACCCACCTGGGCGGTTGTCACCGGATTCCTCAAATGAGGGTCCCACAGCCGGGTGACCCATAAACAGGGGCATGGCACCTGGGTATGGGTACGGCGCATATGTGGGGGCCGGCGGCCGCGCCAACACGCGAAGCAGCTCATCCATAGAGCGCTGGGCGCGGAGCTGGCCCTCCACTAAAGCCTCGAGCAGGGCGTCTCGGGGAGCCGGGGGAGCCATCGGGGGGAGATTGGTCCCGGCCGAGGTTCCCGCGGTCACCGGGAGCGACCCGGAGGTAGAACCACCTAAGTGAAAAGGGAAGGTGGGAGGCGGTACCTGGGTCTGGCCACCTCCGGGCGAAAGCGCCGGGACAGTCGTGTCCCGGACGGGTGGCGTCGGGTCACCGGGAAGGGCGGGAGGCCTTGTTCTTGGGGGAGCCATGGCGTCTTGTCACGAGTCCCCACGGACGGCACCAACTATCGTGGTATTGTGAATACCCCGGCAGGTTTTGTGGACGATCCTAGCGAAGAAAACAAGACGCGGGTTGACTGGGTGACCGGTTCTCCCCCGCCAGACAAACACAACAAGTGACACGAGGGTTTATACAGGTTCGGGTCCCGGTGGGGGCCCTAGTCCTGTCGGCGTGCTCCCGACCGGAGTCAGCTAGGGAGGCTCTCTCGGGGAGAGGCTTCCGGAGCACACCTATGAGTTTGGGTATTCTAACAATAATGAGCAACTTGTCCTTACAACAGGGGATACAAGGGCTATTTATAGCCCCAAAAGAAGCAAAAAAGACTAAACTACCCCGGACGCTACCGTCGGATCGAGGGGTAGCGACGTCCTTCTCCCGGTCAAGTTCCTTGGATGCTTGAGAGGTGGCCGCTGATTCCCGAGGCGCTTGCCACGCGACCCGCACGTGACCCAGGCGCTCGTCACGCCACCCACACGTGACACGAAACCAAGGGCTCCTGCCCCCGGAAGGACGACAGTTCCCGGGGCAGGCACCGGGGGCCATGTCGGACGAAAGGCGGCGCCCGGGACAGGCACCGGAGGCCTGGTCCCCGGATGAAAGGCGGCGCCCGGGACAGGCACTGGAGGCCTGGTCCCCGGACGAAAGGCGGCGCCTGGGACAGGCACCGGACGCCACGTCCCCGGGGCCAAAGGCAGCGCCCGGGGAAGGCACCGGAGGCCTGGTCCCCAGACGAAAGGTGGCGCCCAGGACTGGCACTGGAGGCCACGTCCCCGGGCGAAAGGCGGCACCCGGGCAGGTACCGTAGGCCACGTCCCCGGACGAAATGCGGCGCCCGGGGCTGGCACCGGAGGCCTGGTCCCCAGACAAAAGGCGGCGCCCGGGGCCGGCACCGAAGGCCACGTCCCCGGGCAAATGTGGCGCAACTTACCTGGACTTAGTCTCATGGAGATTTCCTCCAACAAGTTCAAACTTTATTTCTAGAAAAATTGTTAAGTTCATCATGCATAGCATTTACCCAATCAGGATCATTTAGAGCTTGATCTACATGTTTAGGTTCTAAAGATGATACAAAGGAGTGATGTTCACAAAAAGAAGCAATGCGAGAGCAAGTTTGAACACCCTTACTGACATCACCCAATATTTGGTCTATAGGGTGATCCTTGGAGATGGTATGATGTTGTCTTGTAGTTTCATCTTGTGCTGCTTCTTGTTGATTTGGTTCTGGAGGATCAATTTGAGGTGATGATACATTTTGATCATCATTCTCAATGTTCTCATCATCTTCTTGATCATCTTCTCTTGGTTTGATGTCTCCAATGGTAATGTTCTTTACAGCTTCTTGAAGATCTTCACCTGAAACTTCATAAGAGATTTGCTCCTTTTGCGAGCCATTAGTTTCATCATATTCTACATCACAAGATTCTTCAATGGAACTTGTATTTTTATTAAAAACACGATAAGCTTTGCTAGTGGTGGATTATCTGCCAAGAAAGCCTTCATCTACTCTTCTCTGAAATTTACCACCAAAGTTTCTTTTCTTAAGGATGTAGCATTTGCAGCCAAAAACTTTGAAATAAGAGATATTTGGCTTGCGCCCAATAAGAAGTTCATAAGGAGTTAAATTTAGAAGAGGATGCAAATAAAGCCGATTAATAGAATAGCAAGCGGTATACATGGCTTCAGCCCAAAAGCGAGTAGGAGTATCATACTCACTTAGCATAGTTCTTGCCATTTGTATTAGTGTTCAATTTTTCCTTTCTACAACTCCATTTTGCTGTGGAGTGTAAGAAGTAGAAAATTCGTGTTTGATTCCAAGAGAGTCACAAAAATCAACTAGAGTTGAATTAACGAATTCCCCACCATGATCACTACGGATTTTCTTGCTGGAAAGTTCGAATTCAGTGGTAACGCGTTTTGCAAAACTTTTGAAAACATCGGGGGTTTCAGATTTTTGAGAAATAAAGAAGACCCAAGTGTAGCAAGTCAAATCATCAACAATAACAAAGCCATAGTTGTTACCCCTAATACTTTGGAACTCAGAAGGTCTAAATAAATCCATATGCAGCAGTTCCAATGGTTTGCAAGTTGAAAGAACACGCTTAATTGGATGCGAAGTAGCTACTTGCTTGCCAGCTTGACAAGCGCTACAGGGTTTATCCTTTTCAAAATTCACATCTTTTAAGCCAACCACCAAGTCACATTTCAAAAGATTTTTCAGTTGATGCATTCCAACATGTGCAAGTCTTATATGCCATAGCCAACCTCTTGAGGTTTGAGAGACAAGACATGTTGAGAGAGATGCATCTTTAGAGTTAAAATCAACCAGATAAAGATTTCCAAAATGAAAGCCTTTGAAAATCAAGGAATTATCTTTCAAACTTTCAACTAAGACTTCTTTAGGATAAAATGTGCAGCAAAATCCAAGATCGCAAATTTGTGCAACGGAAAGCAAATTAAAATTCAGAGATTCAACCAATAAAACATTAGAAATTGAGAGATCATTGGATATCGCAATTTTACCCAAGCTTACCACATTTCCTTGACGATTGTCACCAAAGGTGATCTTTTGATTTTCGCTCGAGTTGTCTTCTAATGAGGTGAACAACTTATTGTTACCGGTCATATGTTCGGAGCATCCGCTGTCTAGTACCCAATGCTTCCCAGCGGTCTTGTAGTTCACCTGCATAAAAGAATCAAGTCTTTTTAGGTACCCAAACCTTTTTGGGTCATTCAATGTTAGCAATCAAAACTTTGGGCACCCAAATTGATTTCTTCTTTTTATTTACCATGGGTGCACCAACATACTTTGCTATAGCATACCCTTTCTTTGACCTATGAAGCATGTAGCAAGTATCAAAATAGTTTGGAGTCATTAAAGGACATGCTTCATGCGAATGACCAATTTCATGGCATTTAAAGCAATATGTCTTGCATGCTTTTACAAAAATAGTTTTATTATTTGGTTTCTTTCCTTTCTTCGGAAAGTATCCAAGACCTTCTTTTCTAAAAGAGCACTTTTGTTTGCTAAGAATAAGATCAAGAGATACTTTTCCTTTGTAGAAATTTTCTAATCCTTTTCCAAGTTTTTCAATTTGTGCTTTAAGTTCATTATTTTCATTCACAATTATTTCATTTGAAGAACATGGCATATCAAGAGGACTAGTAGAAATAGTATGAGAAGGAGTGTCATCTAGATCACATGAAATGCCTACATCTACCTTAGATGGAGCATTAGTAATATCTTTAATGAGGAGATGTTCATATGATTCTTTTAGTTCTGAGTATTGAGTGTGTAGAGAAGAATGCCCTTCTTTAAGCGCTCTATACTTCTTTTTAGTGATCCCAAACACTTCATTTAATTCAGTGATCATTTCAACAAGTTCATCATATGAAGGATCAGAACAATGTACCTTTTCATCACCCTTAGCCATAAGACAAAGGGATGAACTAGTCAAAATGTTGCTGCGAGCTAGTCTGGCTAGCTTCTTGGAGCAACCTTCTTCATTGTCGGAGTCAGAGTTGGAGCTTTCTCCTTCGGATATCCATTCTCCAAAGCATTCTTCCTTGGTTGCGTCATTGCTCTTCTTGAAGAATTTCTTCTTCTTCTTCCAAGTCTTGTTCTTGTTTGGACATCTTGATGCTATGTGTCCCTTTTCGTGACATCCATAGCATATGATGTCCTTCAAATTTGATTGCTTCGGCCCCTTTGGTCGTGTGTCGATGTTGACACCCTTCTTGTGTAACCTGCGAAGATGTTTTTGAGTGTTCTTTACCATGAGAGCTAGATCTTCGTCGGAGGAGCCATCGCTTGAGTCATTCTTGGAGCTGGCTTTGAAAGCCAACGCCTTCTTCTTTGTCTCCAAAGGTTTGGCTGCTTCCTTCTTCTCCTTTCGATGCATCTCATGGGTGATGATATTCACATAGATATCGGTTGGTGTGGTGGTCGATAGATCCGAGTTGGTGAGTACCGTCACCAATGTGTCAAAGTTTTATGGAAGAGCCCTGAGCATCTTTCTTACAATTTCAAGGTCAGAAAAAACAACAGCTAACCCCGTGAGTTCATTTACAATGTTGTTCAACAGAGTAAACATGGAGTCTACGGACTCGGTTGACGACAAGGTGAATATCTCGTATCGTTGCCTTATCATGAGCAACTTTGGCTCTTTAACTTTAGTCGTGCCCTCATAAATTTCTTCGAGGGCTGCCCAAACCTTGTGAGCTGTTGTAAGATTGCTCACACGGTTGAACTCATTTAAAGATAAACCGGCAAAGAGCACATTTTTGGCCTAGGCATTTAAATGTAATTTTCTCCTGTCATCATCGGAGTGACTTGTTGGATCATCCGGAGGAGTAAAACCAAGTTTAACGATGTCCCATATATCAATCCCCATGGCCTCTAAAAATACCGACATGCGCACTTTCCAATAGGGATAGTTAGTCCCATCAAAGATAGGCGCACGTCCGGTATGACCGTGATGAAAGCCCTCATTTGACGTCATCCTCTCTCTAGGCGGTGAAGCCTAATTAATCGAGAGACCAAGCTCTGATACCAATTGTAGGATCAAGGATGCCGACTAGAGGGGGGTAAATAAGAGGCTTTAAAAAGCTTTAAGTAAAAATAAATTTTGCAAAGAGAAGAACCAAATTGCAATTCAATAAATTAAAAAGAAGAGATAGAGAGAACGAACACAAGATTTTATCCGAGGACTTGGAGACACGTCTGGTCTCCCTTAATCCTCGTTGAAGAACTCAAGTGAATTGAGTCTTGCTTCAATATCCACGAAGCATATTTCTCACTAATGGTTGCTCCTTGTCCACTCCGAAAAGGCGAGCATCGATGCCTTGTACAATCTTGCCGATCCTCTCCAACAATCTTCGAACAATAGAGATCAACAGCCACGCCACCAAACCGTCTGGGTGAGGGCGTTCACCAAGAGTATGCAGCAAGGTCTTCTCTAGACCTCTAACAATCACCAAGAAACTAATAGGATGCAAATGATGCGAACAGAAAGCACTTGGTGGATCTGAAAAACTTACGACTTGATCGAAAGATCAAGATTTTAACTGTAAGAACAAATGCTCAAGTATTTGTATGAGAGGAGGCTGCTTAGTGTTATGAAACAAATGCTCAAAGCCTCTATTTATAGCCTGAACAAACAAAACAATCGTTGTAGCTCGAGCTGAAAATCAGCAGCTCAAACTGATAGTCAGTTTACCAAACTGACAGTCGGTTTGGGTCACGACCAGAAAGAAGTAAAATCCAGAGAAAACTCAGCTAGCCGTTTGAGGTCGAAAAAAGAAATAAAACAGTGCAAACTGACAGTCAATATGGGAGACTGACAGTCAGTCTCAAACTCAACGGCTGACAAAATTTACAGATAAAAAATAGCTAGCCGTTTGTGGTCGTATATGGAAAGAAAACATCACATACTGACAGTCAGTTTTGACCACAAAACGTATAAATCAAACAGAAGCTCAAATAAAACTACTTGAGGTGGAAATGCAAACTGACAGTCAGCATGGACATACTGACAGTCAATTTAGTTCAAAAAATTTCAGCTCAAAAAATAACCTCTCTGGACAACTAGCAGTTAACACAAACTGACATTCAAACTGACAGTCAGTTTAACAAACTGATAGTCAGCATGGATAAAAACAATTATCACTTTTAATCCAGAGATCCGATTTAAGAGTTTAATAGCTCGTTTGAAATATAATTTAAATGGCTATCTTTTTGTCAACAGAAGCAAAAGCCAGATCTGCCTAGATCATTCTAGAAAATGCAAAAACTCTTCTATTGTCAAAAACTCAACTGAAAATCAAAATCTTTCAAAATCAAATCCAACCGTAAATGATGCAATGCAATGACCTAGTAGTTTCTCGGTTTATGAAGAAGTCTAGAGAGGACTTGCAACCCCTCTTTATAGTATGGTTAAATTATAAAAAAACCAGATCCTAAACCGATCAACTTCCAAACGCTGAGATCGGTAAAAATGAAAACTCAGATTACCTTAGGTCCTTTGCATATTCATGCTTGCAATTACGTCTCGTCTTTGCTCTTTTGTGACTTGTGCTTCTATTTATTTTACGTTGAGTTCATCTTTCGCAAATCTTCTCAACAGAGCTCTGTATCAACTATCTCAAAAGCACAGTTAGTCTGAAACACTTTATTTTCATTAATCATCAAAATTAGGTTTAGGCATAAAGGCCTAGATGCAACATCCCTTGACCAAAGCCCCCAGCAGGGGATCTCCAGACACCCGGACAGAGAGATGGGGGGCGATAGGCCCCGCAAGCACAGTCGCTGTCACCAGGTTGGAAATGGGGGCCCTCCTACCGGAGACTGTGGGAGGAGAAGATGGCTCCTCTCCCCAGGTGTCCCCGGACGGTAGAGTCGTGACAGCATGATGTTGCAGAGGTGGCGCCGGGTCACTGGGACCAGCACCATCGAAGAGGGAGAGGGCCTGAGCTCTTGTTCTCGGGGGAGCCATGGCGATTCTTCACGAGTCCCCATGGATGAAGCTAACTGTCATGGTATTACGAATACCCCGGCAGGTTTCTTCAGACGTGCGTAACACTTGTACAGCAGCGCGAGCTGACCGAGCAACCGATGACCTCCCGCCGAGCAACGCAGAAATTGACACGGTGAGTTTTTTACAGGTTCGGGTCCCGATGGGGCCCTAGTCCTGTCGGCACCCTCCGGACGTGAGTCCGCTGGGGAGGTTCTCTCTCGGGGAGAGAGGTCTCCAAGGGAGTCTGTTGTTTAAGTGTGTTGAAATGAATTGGAGTTTGTTACAAATGAAATACAAGGGGGGTATAAATAGGCCCCAAAACATGCAAAAGACCAAAAAGCCCTAGCTACGGCTGTTGGACCAAGGGGCGTTGGCATCATTTAACCAACCGAAGGGCTTGGATGCTTAACAAGTGTCCTCGCTAGTTCCCAAGGCGCTCCTTACGTCACTCTCACGTGACCCCGCACGTCCGGGATCGGCCGCAAAGACGTTTAGGACTCCCCTAGGAGCTCTCTGGCTCCCCGATGACCCTTAGGGATTATCCTCGGTTAGCCTCTGGGAATTTCCCTGGGAGCTCTCTGGCTCGCTGGTGACCCTCCGGGATTTTCCCTGGCAAGCCTCCGGGATTTTCCCCGGAAGCTCTCCGGCTCCCCAGTGACCCTCCGAGATTCCATCCCCAGGACACATCTTGAACTTCCCCTAACAGAATTGTAGTTATATAGCTAGGGTTTCGTGACAATATTAATTAATTCTTTGTCTTATCTAATTAAATTGTAGATGGATCAGGAATATTGGATGTACCAAATTAGATGTAATACACAAGAATATCTCGAGAGTGTGAAGGGATTTATTAAATTTTCTAAGCAATACAAGGCAAAGATGGGTGAAAAAGATATGTATTGTGCAACACACTATATTTTTGCTAGTCTTTTAATGTGTCAATCAATGCATTTTTTACTGAATCCGTCGGACATCTCGACCACACCTCAGATCAATCCTCAAAAAATCCTCCAAAATCTTTGATTAAAGTTCTCTAAATTTCTCTAGATTAAATTCCAACTAAAAATCCCAAACTCTTTTCCAACCCAATATTCGACCTGTTAGATTGCTCTTATTCAAATGACCTTAAACCAGCCATTTTGTTCGAAATAATAAAAAATTTGGTCGATGGTCAATCTGTACAATCAAGACTGGCTCGCTGGTCAAAAGAAAGTCATTGGTCAAACCGAGTATTGGTTGAATCAGAAAGAAAACAAATGGATTCCATTGTCTCAGTCCAAGTGCTCGTGTGAAATCTTTGTCTCTTTTTAGCTTCAAGTGTTTGATCCAGTTATTCCAGTGTCAGTCAAATAGGCAGTACACCAATCCATAAATCAGCCATGTTTTGGTGTTTTTGTTTTGGTGTTTTGATCCAAATGAAGCCCAATCAGGAAGCCCCAAAAACAGCAAACACTATTTCTAACCAATGCATGTTGGCTATGAGAGAGAGAAATGACCAACAAAGAGGAAAGAGTGTTGAACTCTCTCCTGTCACACCACCGTTCAAGCCCTCCAACCAGTGACGAGCTGAATCCCCTCAAGAGCAAGCAAGATCTTTGCTCCTGACATTGCTTGATCCTTTTTCTCGCATTCTCTTGTCCAGCATGTACTAGCAGCCTATAAGTCCTGAGAAGGTATGAAACTTGATAGATTTTGCTTATGTGTTTATTTTTCTTGATCAACCTTAAGAGAAATCATTCATATATCCATCCTTCATCTATTCTTGTACATAAATGTCACCAAAAACCTCCAAAGATCACTGTTTTTCCAAGTTTTCTTCTTCGACGACGATGAGTATCACTTTGTTTTCGGTTCTTGAGCAGCTTCCCTTTAAACTTCAAAGTCGTGCTCGTTACTGCACCATTTTCTCTGATTCTTATTGCTGTGTGTTCTCAACACTCTTAGCTTCATCTTGGGCATCTTTAATCGGTATTTTGATCTATAGAACTCTGGCAATCGACAAAACAGTTCAGCCCAGCCGCTTTTCTGTTTTTGCAAAATCGGACCCCATAGATGGCCCCAAAACTATTCAAACCTGTTGAAAGAATTGTAGATCATGTCATTTCCTACAAATTTTTTGTTGTTGACATTCTGAAATAATAGCTGTATCTGCCCGATTTTTGTGTTTTTCGAATCTTAGTCATTTCATTCAAGAGTCTGTCGAACAGGAGTTAAACCAATCCTCGATTAATCCCCTGTTTGTGCTCAATCTCACCAAACTCAAGAACTACGGGATCGGTTCAGACCAACCCGAGCCCAAATTTTGCCAAACCGAGCACTTGTGGCCAAACCGAGAGTGTTTTCTCCCTTCCAGGATCATCTTCAACCAGAATACCTTGCATGCATGCATATTTATACTTTACATATAATTTTCTATGATAATTAATTCATGTATGCTTATGTGTTTTATTATTATTTGTGTGCGAGAGTAGAACTAGGAGTGGAAGGAGCAGAAGAAGTGTTCGAAGACCACTTAGTGAAGTTAGACCCCACTTTGCAAGGCAAGTCTCTTTCTCATTGATCATGTCTCTCCCAATATTTTAAGTAAATTAGGTTATTTATTGTTTTAAGTTTATGCATGCTTTATTTTTCAAATGCTATGTTGGATGAATATGAGTAGATATGACCTAACTTCTTTAAAGGCCCTTCATGTTCATATATCCTATGCATTCATTTGTCGCCCTAGAATGTTGTGCTTAAGATATGCTTATGCTTGAATATATGTGCTAAATGCTAAAGGATCATTTATATGAAAAGTGTGTTTAAAACCTTGTTTGTAAAAGTGTAAGTTAGAATCAATAGTGAGGATGGTTTGTGTAGTTGTATTTTTCTTAAAAACTTGCACCATCTATATTATTGGTTTAAACCTAGATTAATCTCAACTTTCCTCTCAACCCTCTCCTCCTCCCCATCCTCTTGTCTTCTCCTCCCCTACCAGCGCCATGGACCCCTACCTCACCATTTGCCACACCTGGCAACTGCCGGCTGCTTACCCGTTTCCAACACTCAATTGCGACTGCTGATGTTGAGAACTGTGTCACCGCCACCTGCCTCCTGACATGGATTGTTAGCTGTTTTTTTAGATGCCCATGGTCGCACATGACTATGGCCGCGGCCCTCCCTATGGTTGCCAAAGACCAGAAGGAGGAACTTTGGGTGATCCAAGAGCATTCTGGATATAACTCAAAAATAGTATTTATTTTATGCAAAATAAAGACATTTGTTATCTTTAACTTGTGTTTTATGTTGTATCCAAGAGCGGCGTCATCACGGAGATAGTCGCTGCGACCATCCTCTTTTGCGGATACTAGAACCAACCTTAGCACCGTGGTCCCAGTATTGTACGATCATTCCTTAAACATTACCCTATCATGATCCTTATGGTTATTCCCAAGATAATCATAAGTCTCTAACAAGGTAATCGTCGAAGGAGGTCAAGATGGTAAGGTGGTTCCAGGATCACCGAGTCAAGCCAGCCAGACCACCACGTACCCATGATCTGCGGCAACTACCACACCCACGACCTCACAACCACTACTTCGGGGCGGTTAGGAGAGATCGTGGGGTGTGTCACCAAGAGAACAACCGACGACCTCTTCGGCAAGTATAAGAAGGCCTTCAAGGGAAAAGATGAGGGGACAGATCGACCACAGAGAGAATACTAGGCTTAGCAAAGATAGGATTAGCTAGCTACATACTGTAAACTACCTCTCTGTAAACTCTTTTTTCCCATATAGTTTATTACACAGGACGTAGGGCTATTACCCAGCTTAAGGGGGCCCGAACCTGGATAAACCTTGCTCCCTGTGTCTTTAGATTCATTGAACCTTGAACATCTTGAGAATCTGTCTGATTGGCCTCATACTTTCCAACTCCCTTTCTTTCTTAAGATCAACAGAGGGACCCAGAGTTCCAATCATCGACAGCTGGCACCCACCGTGGGGCCCTGAAGACATTTTCATCATGATTCATTGTATTCATGGATCATTTCCCTTGCTTACACGATTTTGAGAACGAATTTGATCTCGAGGATCATGTAGACGCAATGGATGAAGATGCCATCCCCACCAATGATGACGACGTTACCCTCACAGTTTGTCTTGGGGAAGCATCATCCTCGATCCCAACTGCTTCTGTTGAACAGAGATTGGATTAGGCAGTTCGCTTGCCCTCAGTGGAGGATGAGTATGTGCCACAACCGGTTGCCTTAGACAACTTAGAAGAGGATGATCTTGCATCTGTTTGGAGAATTTCTCCCCTGACAACCTCAAGTCTCCCTTTGATTTTGAGTTAGACTCAGACAAAGATGAGATGCTTTCTCCGTCTGTGAACTCAATCCCTAGGGAAACTGCAGAGCAACGAGACACTAGGCAAGAGTGAGAATGCAAATAGAAAGAGGACCAAGAACACGAACAGCGCGAGGCTGAGGTTTGCAAGGTCGCGGAAGATCTTCTGCAACCGGCAACGACTCACCGACGCACTGTATTTTGAGACCCCGGTCCTGGAACATCTCGACATCCCTGTCCTGGAGAACGCGGGCATCACTACAAGCCCATTCCCTCTCTGAACTATTCGCCACTTGTAAAGGTGACCTCACCAGGAACTCCACCGGCACGGCACCTGGGCGGAATCTGGAAGACTGTCTCTGCAGAATTGCTTATGCACTCCGTAATCAGCCCTCCAGCCTCATGAACGATGACAGGATTATATTTGCTAGAATGCTTGTAGATAATCTTGACGAGGTAGCCCTCAGGTTCACACCAGAGGCATCCTAACGTTCGACGACTAGAGGACAAGCCGGTTCAATGCAAGGTCACAAAGGACATAACCCTACTCAGTCCCGACACGACAAGACCAGACGCATAGGTACTTCTCTCGACCATAATCACATACCCGTACACTCACGTCTGGGACCACATCATTGGTGATGAGGACATCACTATGACGGATACACACACTACTTCAATTCCATCACCTCCTATGCAAGGAACAATTACAAGGGCACGTGCACTACAGTTAAATTACTAAGTGAGTTCGTTCCTAGGGTTACATACTTATGCTTTGGAGGATAGGTTACTACCTAATGATGATGTTCTTGTACTTAGGAATCATGGATGTACCAGCAAGGATGTAATTCTTCACCATGGCAAGCTTTGGCCCATTTTGTACACGAGATGGA
Organism: Pharus latifolius; assembly: GCA_019359835.1. NCBI lineage: Eukaryota > Viridiplantae > Streptophyta > Magnoliopsida > Poales > Poaceae > Pharus > Pharus latifolius. The sequence goes on along the minus strand of CM033330.1, from coordinate 41,595,263 downwards.
GTCCAATTTGACCACCAGGGAGCGTCTCACCTTCAAATGAACATAAAAGTTGCATACGGAGTCCGTTTGGAATGCTTGAGTACTTGATGCAAAGCTTATTCCCAGACCTTTCCAATGGATCCTACCCCAATCATCAAAACAAGTTGATATAGAGAACCTAGACTCTTAGGTGCTGTGTCACCTCTCTTTTGGCCCATGGCCTATGTATCGTTCCTAGGGGTGCGAGCCAACCCTACCCACCACCCCTCTCTCCTTTTTATGGATGAACTCCTCATGTTCTTCCTTAGGTTATTTGCTACATTATTTCCCGCTGCGTGAGATACAATTATTCAACGGAGTAGTGTCAAAAGACCTGGTTTGGTTAAAGATAACCTCAGTGTTCGTTCTGAAATTTCAGATTGCTTTGCATCTTATTCTTGCTCGTTTCTTCTACTACGTGCAGGTCATTTGGGCATGAGCACAGTTGATAACGATAAGTATGTGGGTGTTGCAATTGCAAGGACTCAATCCCCGCTAATTGGAAGCCTCGAAACACGAACGTCTCTGTTCTGCAAAGTAGAACCTATCGGAAGATCGGGCCGCTGTCGCATGACAAATTGCCTAGCACTTTGCCTCCTGTGGTCACTAACCTTTTGCAGGAGTATGAGGATGTATTTCAGGATGAGATTCCCTCGGGGCTGCCACCTATGAGAGGTATTGAGCATCAAGTCGACTTAATTCCAGGAGTGACTTTGCCAAATCATGCGCCTTACCGAACCAACCTTGAAGAGACTAAGGAAACTTAGTGCCAAGTCCAAGACTTATTGGACTGAGTGTATGTACGGGAAAGCCATAGTCCTTGTGTCGTTCCTGTTATTTTGGTTCCTAGGAAAGATGGTAGTTGGCAAATGTGTGTTGATTGTTGAGCCATTAATAATATCATAATAAGGTATCGTCATCCTATTCCTAGGTTAGACGACATGCTTGATGAGTTAAGTGGTTCTATAATTTTTTCTAAGGTTGACTTGCATAGTGGTTACCACAAAATTAGAATGAAACTAGGAGATGAATGGAAAACCACATTTAAAACTAAGTTCGGGCTATATGAGTTGTTAGTCATGCCTTTTGGTTTAACTAATGCACCTAGCACTTTCATGCGATTAATGAATGAAGTTTTACGTGCTTTCATTGGTAGATTTGTGGTTGTATATTTCGATGATATTCTGATTTATAGCAAGTCTCATGATGATAACTTACAACATTTACGTGCTGTTTTTAAGGCAATACGTGATGCACGTTTATTTGGTAACTTTGACAACTGCACCTTTTGCACGGATCGAGTCTCTTTTCATGGTTATGTTGTTAACCACAGGGAATTGAGGTAGATGAAGCCAAGATTGAAGCGATCAAGAGCTGGCTGACCCCTGAGACAATCACACAAGTGAGGAGTTTTCACAGTCTTGCAGGGTTCTATCAGCGTTTTGTGAAGGATTTCAGCACCATTGTGGGACCGCTGAACGAGTTGACAAAGAAAGGCGTCCCTTTTCAACGGGGACCAGCACAAGAATATGCTTTTAATGTGCTAAAAGAGAAGCTTACACATGCACCACTACTCCAACTTCTAGATTTTGGTAAGACTTTTGAGTTAGAATGTGACGCTAACAGATTTGGAATAGGTGGTGTGTTGCTACAAGAAGGTAAATCCACTGCATATTTTAGTGAGAAACGGAATGGGCCTGCTTTAAATTATTCGACTTATGATAAAGAATTGTATGCTTTAGTGCGTGTGTTAGAAACTTGGCAACATTATCTTTGGCCTAAGGAATTTCTTATCCATTCTAATCATGAATCTTTGAAACAAATTAGAAGTCAAGCTAAACTAAATAAACGGCATGATTGCTGATGCATTGTCTAGGCGGTATACTTTGTTATCACAACTTGATCATAAGATTTTTGGATTGGAAGCAATAAAAGAATTTTATGCTACTGATTTGGACTTTAAAGATGCTTTCATGAATTGTAGAGAAGGAAGAACATGGAGTGCTCAACACCATCGTATGTGATGAATGATGGGTTACTTTATCGTGCTAACAAGTTATGTGTTCCAGCTAGTTCCATTCATCTCTTGTTTTTGCAGGAAGCGCATGGAGGTGGTTATATGGGACATTTTAGAACTAAGAAGACAGAAGATATTCTGGCCCCACACTTCTTTTGGCCTAAGATGAGGCGCAAAGTCGAGCACTACGTGTCACACTGCAGCACTTGCAAGAAAGCTAAGTCTCACTTAAACCCACATGGTTTTTATATGCCTCTTCATGTTCCTAGCGTTCCTTGGGAGGATATTTCAATGGATTTTATTTTAGGACTGCCTAGGACCAAAAGGGAAAGGGATAGTATATTTGTTGTGGTTGATAGATTTTCAAAGATAGCACATTTTATACCCTGCCATAAGAGCAATGATGCTACAAACGTTGCTAATTTGTTTTTCAGGGAGATTTTTTGTTTGCATGGAGTGCTCAACACCATCGTTTTAGATCGTGATGCGAAGTTCTTGAGTCATTATTTTAGAACCTTATGGAACAATTTGGGGATGAAGCTGCTGTTCTCTACTACATGTCACCCCCAAACTGAAGGTCAAACGGAAGTTGTTAATCACACGTTGTTAACTATGTTGAGGGCTATTCTAAAGAAGAATTTGAAGATGTGGGAGGAGTGTTTACCTCATATTGATTTTGCTTATAACTGGTCCGTACACGCCACCACCAAGGTAAGTCTGTTTTAGGTAGTATATGGTTTTAACCCACATGCTCCTACTGATTTGCTACCTTTGCCTACTTATGAAAAATTAAATTTTGATGCTAAGGCACGTGCTGAATTTATTAAGAAAATGCATGAATTAACTAAGGAGAAGATAGAAAGGATGAAGGAAAAATATAGACTTGCTGGTAGTCAGGGTAGAAAACATTTAACCTTTGAACCTGGTGGCCTTGTTTGGTTGCATTTGAGAAAAGATAGATTCCCCGAGTTGAGAAAGTCTAAATAAATGCCTCGAGCTGATGGTCCTTTTAAAGTGATTGAAAATATTAATGATAATGCATATAAGCTTCAGTTGCCTGTAGATTTTGGGGTTAGTCCAACGTTTAATATTTCAGTTTAAAGCCTTACTTGGGTCAAGAAGATGATCTTGTGTCGGGCACGACTCCATTTCAAGAGGGGGAGGATGATGAGGACATCACTACAATGGATACACACACTACTTCAATTCCATCACCTCCTATGCAAGGACCAATTACAAGGGCATGTGCACGTACGATAGTTAAATTACCAGGTGAGTTTGTTCCTAGGGTTACATACTTATGCTTTGGAGGATAGGTTACTACCTAATGATGATATTCTTGTACTTAGGAATCATGGGATGTACTAGCAAGGATGTAATTTTTCACCAAGGCAAGCTTTGGTCTATGTTGTACACGAGATGGAGTCCAGTTCGGCCACCAGGGAGCAGCTCACCTTCAAACAAACATAAAAGCTGCATATGGAGTTTGTTTGGAATATTTGAGTACTTGATGGAATGATTCTTCCGAGACCTTTCCAACGGATCCATCCCCACCTTCAGATTCCTTCTAAGTTGGCTGCAATCATCAAAACAAGTTGACATACAGAACTTGGACTCTTAGGTGCTGCGTCACCTCTCTTTTGGCCCATGGCCCATGTACCCTGCCTAGGGTTGTGAGCCAACCCTAGCCGCCACCCCTCACTCATTTATATGGATGACCTCCTCATGTTCTTCCTTAGGTTATTTGCTACACTGTTTCCCGCTGCGTGAGATACAATTGTTCATCGGCGTAGTGTTGATAGACCTGGTTTGGTGAAAGATAACCTCAGTGTTCGTTCTGAAATTTCAGATTGCTTTGCATCTGGTTCTTGCTCGTTTCTTCTACTGCGTGTAGAAATTAACCTTCATGGTAAGGTCATCGAGGCGTGAGCACGGTTGATAAGAACAGGTGCGTGGTTGTAGCAATTGCAAGCACTCAATCCCCACTGATTGGAAGCCTTGAAATTTGAACGTCTCCGTTCCACAAAGTAGAACCTATCAGAAGATCAGACCGCTGTTGCATCAATGGACCTCCCCAGGTCGACAACTTCCATGACCAAGGTGTTAGTTGACGATGAATATCACTTGGGCTAGTCAATTGTTTATTAAATATATCATGTCTAAGATATTTTGGTATGATATATGGCTCCATGGTCGCAGAACTCAGTTTCCTGTGGACCAGAAAGTCGCATGACTAAAGATGACCTTAGTACTAACCTATGGTCGCAGGTTGTACGTGACCATAGCATCAAAAGAGTCATGTCTAACCAAAGTAGTGGCTAAGTCTTCCAGTCACAGTTCTGGATAAGATAACTTTCTCTCCCACATTTGTGAAGATAATCACCTGGGAGTTAAGATATGAAGTTATCTGGAAACTGCATATTGGCAACCGTCTAACCTCCCGAAACTGCTCCATGATTGGCACCCTTTCAATCACTATAAAAGGGTAACAAGCATGCCAAAGAGGAAGGATCAGATACAATGAATCCGAAGACAGAGATGCATAGGCATAGATAAAGAAATTGTTAGCTTTGTTTGTAACAATTTCCCTTCTCTGTAATCATTTACATACATCGTGAAAACAACACAGGACGTAGGGTTATTACTCAAATCCTCGAGGGCTTGAATCTATATAATTCTCTGTGTCTGTAGTTCATAACTATCTTAACTTACCTAGTGAGTGTCTCAAAAGGTCTCCACTTCCTACTTACTAAATTTGCATAAGATCGACTAGGGATCTGACTCCCAATCGATGACAGCTGGCGCCCTCCGTGGGGCCTTTCTCAAGGCGTTTCCTTCATTAGGAGTTCTGGTAAGCTATGTCTGGAGCATACGATTCTGAGAACTATTTCGATCTCGACGACTATGCTCATATTCAGATGCCTTCTCCTAATGACCCCGTTCCTGTGGAAGAGGTTGACGACGAAGATGTCCATTTGTCCCATCTTGAGGGTGCATCTTCTCCAACTCTGGTCATGTCTATCGACCAAGAGATAGAGAAGATGGATTCTTCCCCTCATGTGAATCCCACCACATTAGAGGCTAAGTACGTGCCAGAGCAGATCGTCCCAGAAGATGTGGAGGATAATGACTTGGAATTTAGTCCCGCAAAGATTGCTACAGACAATCTTCAATCTCTTTTTGATTTCGAGTCTGAGTCGGAACAAGCAGGAACGAGAACGCAAGCAAGCAAAAGATCAAGCTCGCGAAGAGTGGGAGAATGAGATTTGCAAGGCCACTGAGGAAGCCTTACGTCTTGTGCAATCTCGGCAAGATGCCGTTGTTTCAAGACGCTGGCCCCAGTACCTCTCGCCATCCACATCGTCGCAGGCGCAACTAGACGCCATCTTTGTCCCGGAGTATTCCCCGGCGGTTGAGGAGACAGTAACTCCTATGGCGCCCAAAAGGAGCACACAAGACCGAATCCGTGTTATCGCAGATACACTGTGTAATATCCTCCTGGTTTGGAAGATGCGGATAAAATGACCTTTGCCAGAGTCCTCGCAGGCACATTCAACGAAGTTGCATTCGAGGCCACTCTAACGGTGTCGTCCAGATCCACGATTCGTTCCCATGAATGAGATTATTCTTACTCCAGCCATGGGAGGCGCAATCGATTGCCAGCAGTGCCAATTCGGCACAACAAAGCTAGGCGAGTTGGAAGCTCTCGAGATCGTAATCGTGTACCAGTTCATTCTCGCCTGGGACCACGGGGTGTATGTCCTCAAGGAAATGTGGTCTGTGATCATATGGAAGGTCACGATGATAGACATTTCTGAAGTTCCTATGTATGTTCTAAAGCTTTCTTGCCAGGGATCCGTGCGATAGTCTGGCCAGACAAGTTTAAACCTGGTATGATCGAAAGATTCGATGGAACCCAAAATCCATCAGAATTTCTTTAGATCTACATCACTGCCATTCAAGCGGCAGGACGAGATGACCGCGTGATGGCGAATTACTTGCTAACGGTTCTTGAAGGACCAGCAAAAACTTGGTTGTTCAGCCAACCAGAAGGGTTGATATACAATTGGGAAATGTTGTGTGATGCCATCCTCAACAATTTCCAAAATTGTTATGAAAAGCCTGGTAAGGAAGATGATTTTCATCGGTTACGCCAGAATTCGACCGAAACTCTTTGATAGTTTGTCAAGAGGTTTGTTGGAGTAAGGAACAGAATTCCCAACATCTCAGATACTTCGATTATCAGGGCTTTCAAACACACTATTTGATACCGAAGATTCACTGAAGATTTAAGTATCCATTCACTGAGGTTGGTATCAGATCTATTTGCTATGGCAGACAGTTATTCTGATGCGGCTGAGGCCGTGGAATAGAATAGAATGGTGGACAAAGGGAATTTGCCACCTCAACCAGGTCTCAAGAATGACAAGAAGGATGATTCCAGCAAAAAGCCATAATCATCAGGAGGCGGGAAATCCAAGAAGCCTAAGAAGAATGGGGCTGGACAATACCGAAATGTGGTCATTGCCGACAAACCACAACAGGAAAAGGTAATAAATTTATATTCAAAAATAAAAAGCCTCGTTCTGGTGGTTGCAATAATGACAATCGGAAAAACAGACTAACCCGCAAGGAAGCAAGAATTGGTGTCTGTTCCACAATATTCTGGGCATGATCTCAAGAACTGTTGTAGCTAGTTGAAGCGTCTTGATGTCTTTTACCAGGGAACTGGACCCATGCCGACAATACCAGAGAAAGAACAATCTTGCGAGGTTAGGAACACTGATGTAGATGATGTTATGGCCTATTAGGTACCCCAAAACCATGCCAATGTCATTTTTGGTGGTTCTTCTTCTTATTCTTCTAAGCGCCAATTCAAATCTCTTTACTGTGAGGTAAATAAAGTTGAAGCTCCAATTGGGGAGACTCAATTCCCCCGTTGGTCGAAAACTCCCTTAACTTTGGACCGGGACGATTGTCCCAGGGGTCTAACATGACCATTGAGACTCCCTTTGGTCATTACCCCTATCATTAGCAATGCTATGGTTGAGAGGGTATTGATCGACGGAGGTAGTTCTCTGGATCTATTGTTAGTCAAAGCTCTTAACGAGATGCAAATTCCTCGTTCAAAGATCAAATCCATAATTCATCCATTTTATGGTATAATTCCTGGTCCCTCAATGATGCCAATCGAAAAAATTGTATTACCGGTAACATTAGGAGAACCAAACAATTTTCTAATAGAATTGATTACATTCGATGTAATTGATTGTGATTCAGCATATAATACTATGTTAGGTAGGCTGACGCTTGCTAAATTCATGGCGGCGACGCATTATGCTTATCAATGCATCAAGATTCGAGGCCCGAAGGGCGTGATTTTTTTCCGAGGCAGTCGCAACATGGCTCTCACTTGTGATCATTTATATCTGGAGTTGGTCGATCAACTCCCCCTTCAGAATGTGCAGGTTGCGACCACGGCACCAGATGCGATCAAAGTCACCTCACGACCAGATGACAAATTGAAGTTGGTTCCTATGTACCCAGAAGATCCATCTAGAACTATTCGGATTGGATCAGGTTTGAATGACAAATAGGAACTCGAGTTCATTACTTTCCTCTGGGCTAACGCAGATGTGTTTGCGTGGAAACCATCCGACATGCCTGGAGTCCCAAGGGAAGTGATTGAGCACAGACTAGCAATCCGGCCTGGACAGCGACCAATAAAGCAAAAGCTCAGACGCTTTGCTACTGACCGATAAGAAGCCATCCGTGTGGAGTTAGACAAACTACAGAAAGCAATATTTATTTGAGAAGTTGATCGTCTTGAATGGCTTGCAAACCCGGTTATGGTCCTAAAGTCAAATGGTAAGTGACGCATGTGCGTCAATTACACCAGCCTAAATAGTGCCTGCCCGAAGGATGATTTTCTCCTTCTTCACATCGATCAGCTGGTCGATTCTACAGCGGGTTGTGAACTGATGAGCTTCCTGGATACTTACTTGGGGTACCATCAGATTAGCATGGCAGAAGAAGATGAAGAGAAGACTGCCTTCACCACACCATTTGGTACTTACTGCTACGTCAGAATGCCATTTGGTCTTAACAACGTGGGTTCCACGTACCAGCGCTTGATGCAAAAGACCTTTCTTTCCTAGTTAGGGCGTAACCTGGAAGCTTATGTCGATGACTTGGTTGTAAAGAGTTTAAAAAGCTCTAGTCACATAGATGATCTTGCTGAAACCTTTTGTAACTTGAATAAATATGGAATAAACTTGAATCCCGAGAAATGCACTTTTGGAGTTTCTTCTGGTAAACTTTTTGGTTTCGTTGTTTGTTCAAGATGAATTGAGGTTAATCCTGAGAAAATCAGGGCCATTAAGCAAATGCAATCTCCTTCGACCATGATGGATGTTCAGAAGCCATTTCATATCGCGGTTAGGCGAACGTGGGTTACCTTAAGCCATTTCATATCGCGGTTAGGCAAACGTGGGTTACCTTTCTTTAAGTTTCTACCAAGGCACAATGGTTTCACCTGGTCGGATGAAGCCGAGAAAGCCTTTCAAGAGGTCAAAGCACATTTGTCTAGTCCACCAGTACTGGTCTCTCTAATTTCGGGGGAATCATTACTTCTTTACTTGGTGGCTACCCCTCACGCAGTCAGCGCAGTTCTGGTCGCGGAAAGGGAAGGTGTGCAACAACCAGTTTATTATGTAAACAAAGTGCTTCATGGACCAAAGTAGCATTACCCTGAAGTCCATAAGTTACTTTACGCTCTTCTAATGGCTTCTCGCAAGCTACGATATTACTTTCAAGCACATAAGATTACTGTGCCATCGTCCTTTCCCTTAGGGGACATCATCCATAATCCAGAAGTGTCTAGTCACATCGCTAAATGGGCAGTGGAACTTGGAGCATTTGATATCCATTTCACTCCTTGCGTAGCGGTTAAATCTCAAGTTCTTGCAGATTTTGTGGTTGAATGGACTAATCCCAACCCACTTGCACAAGAACCTGTAAATTTACAATGTATCGACCATTGGACGATGTACTTTGATGGCTCCCGTAGTTTTCAACACTCGGGGGCTGGGGTGGTCTTAATCACGCCCCAGGGCGACTAACTCCAGTATGTCATACAATTACACTTTGTTGCAACCAACAATGCAGCCGAGTATGAAGGTCTTCTTGTCGGGCTTCGAGCAGCTAAATTCCTTGGAGTCCGTTGATTAGTGGTGAGGGGAGACTTACAGCTAGTTGTAAACCAGGTAAACATGGAGTATAACACCTCCGATGAGAGAATGGTTCATTACTTATTATGTTAAAATGTTTTATGACTTATATGCAGAAATGCTTTACAAGAATGACTGAACGATATTGGAGATTATTTCGATTGCAAGCTGAATTGAGTCGAGATTCTAGAGTTCAAGGAATCTGGGCTAAGGATGGGTGTTAGATAATCTTAGGGTTTCAAGGTTGCAACAGGGATAACAATTTTGTGACTGGTTTGTTCAAAAACAGCGAATGTCAGCAGATTGACATTCGGATCAAGACTCTGACATAGCTTTAAGAAAAGCTAGAGTGCTTATCTCAAGTTGTGGTAGTAGAAGAAAATGTAGATCACAACTCTACAAATTCAGTGGACAAAGTGGTTCTCAAATTGCACAACCAAAAGTGGTTAAACAAAGCCAATGCCACCGGCTGACAAGCTCTGGCATAAAGCTGACAATGCCAAAAACTAGGGCTTAGCATAAAATGCTGTTCAAGGGCTCAACTGATGTGCTAACTTTGTCTAGGTGGTAGGCTTGAGTAATAGGAACAAAAGTCATAATAGAATCTATGGCTGAAAATGGCTGGACAGCAAGAAATCCGATGATGAACTGCGGTGAACTCACTGCACTAGAACAGTTCTGGACACAATTTTGGCAAAGCTGTATCTTTCAATCTAGGCCTATCTAGGTATTGGGCTAGAAGACAAAAATGCTCAGGAGTTTAAGGCATACACATTGGACAAAGTGGTTAGGGCTGAAACGGCTGGGAAAATCTTTCCGGTGATTGGCGCCGGAGAAGAAGCACTGAAATTGGGCATTTTCGATATAGGCCGATTGAACTCAATTCGTTGCTCGAGGAGTGATAGAGGGGTATGAGGAAGCTACTGGTAGCATCAATTTGACTGGAGGATCGCCGGTGTGGCTTGGCGACGTGAGCCAGCAACTGTTGAAGTGCAAATTTGGGAATAGCTTCAAATTGAGATCAATTGATGATTCTAGGTTTATAGGCATACTCAAAATAGCTCTATGATAAATTTAGATTATAGTTTCGAAAGCTAATTTGCACTGAATTAAGCTACATTGCAGAAACAGGGCAATTCAGGAATTCCGGTGATCGCCGGCGTTAGAGGTCACCGGTGAGCAATTAGATGATACCACACAGATAGAAGGAGAAGGGGAACTCACTGATGGCTTCAATTTGAATATTGGTGCAGCAGGGCGTGCTGGCACCGTGAGCCTCCTCGACGGCTCGCCGGAGAAGAAAACGAAAACAGAAGAATTTAGGACTTGGCTGATTTCCAGAGAAATGAAGTAGCTGCTGGGTACAGTGGTGTTTAATAGGCCAGGCGAAGCTTGCGAAGAGGGGACAACGAAGTTATTGGCGCCAGTGATGAGATTGATTGTGTGCAGAAACAACAGCGGTGAAGACACAGCGAAGAACGGTGATGCGACGGCGACAAGTCTGCAGCTGATCAAAGTGTCGTTTCATCAGGACTTAGCATTACCGAAGCAAGCAGTGGTGACAACAACTGGCGCGGCAAGGCAACGTGGTGGGGAGTTGCTGACAAAAGACTGCTGGTTGGGCGCGGGAGCAGATGCTGGTCACGCACGAGGGCGGTGCTATTCATCGGCGTTGCCACGGCATGGGCTGAAGCGAGGACACGTACACACAAGCATGCACGGTGACGAGCGCGGGCAAAGCTTCATCGGCGATGAGCAACCACGGCGCACAAGCACGGCGAGTTCTGGTCGAAAATCAGCTAAGTCCCTGGTCGAATTTGGACTGGATTGCGATTTCAGATTTTGAGTTTTGGACTAATCTATAAATCTGGAGATTTGGAAGGTTTAAGCTGAAATTGATTTCATTGATCTAGCAGATTATATTCAACAGAATATTTGGTAAAGATATTTGATAAAATCTGGCACATTGGAATAGTTTTTTATATAAATTGAAAATAGGGTATTTTAGGGTAATTGAAATCTGAGTTTCAATTGATTTCGAATTCTGGTATTTATGATGAGATTTTGAAATCTGAACAGAAGAGAAAATTGTGTCAAATAGCATTTAGAAGAGATTTGCTGAAGAAATTCTGAATTTGGAGTTAATCTGAAGATTTTGGCCTTTTTAGGTTTCCAGATATCAGATAAAGGACTGATTTGTGATATCTCTTGGACTGATTTGTAAAAAGAGTCTAGATGATAAAATTTGGCTGCCAACTTTCTGGTTTAAGGTATTGGCATACCCATGATCATAATTTAAGAATAATCTGGTCTGGATTGGGTCAAGATTTGGCTAAATCTAAGTTCAGAGTATGTAGGGTAATTAACTTAATTCTGTTTTCGAAAACGGAAGTTTTGACAAATCTGAGATTTAGAGATGGAATTAAATCTGGCTTCTGAAGACTTTTAAGTTCAGAGTAACCGGTAGATCACATCTGAACAATCTGATCTCGATTTGGGGTCATAGGAAAGATTTGGAGAATTTAGGGCTTCAGGTAGATACTGATCTGGCTCCTACTACAGATACATGCATGCATGCTATTTACGAAAAAGGAGTTTTCACCCCTAAACTCAGGGTGTTACAGGTTTCAAAATACTTTTCTCTTCACAACACATGCTTATGGCAGCACTTTTCATAACATAGCATCGCTATTCATGTTCCACTATTTATAGTACTACCGCGACACGTCGACACACGACAGTCCACGGCAGCACTCCTTATCATGACAATACATGTCATTTGTGTAATCTTGACTTATCAAATTTTATTTAGAAAACATACTTGTGCCACACCCCATGGATTTAATCCACTGCAGCAGACTCCTATAAACCCGGGAGCTCATAGTATTCGAATACGTTTTTAACTCTGCAGAGGGGTACCAATTTACCCGCAAGATATTCCACTTTAATGCCCATCCTATCAAGATGATTAGACCCTTCCTCACCGCAATATGTGAGTGGCAAGGTGGAGATAACAAGAACTTTTGTTATGGTTCACTCACAATTCACCCCTGACTCTGTGGTCGGACAAACCACAGTTGTGGCGGGCTATACCCCCACCCTGACTACATCTCCTGATTACTGGGTCAGCGTGCATCACATCCAGTGATATGTGTTGGAGACGCACTCCGTGGCGAATCATGCACCACTTTCCATCTCACGCAGGGGTTTCATGTTCAATCCGCATACTTACTTGTTCAAGCCTATCCCATACCAGGATTGCGGTTAGCACATGTTTCATGCCACTAGACGCACAACACAAGGTTCTAATCCTTATATGCCAGTGAGCAAATCATACCACAACCCTGCACATCTAGTGCTACCACCATTCCATACCAAACTCTAGTCACAGCTAGGGGTTTTATTTCATGAATATACATAAGTACATATATACTAGTTGTGGCTCATTACTTGATCATTTCACATTTCACAGGCATCCAGCCTAGTACTGCCACATTGTACTTTTCTCATTTCAACACATGCAACTATTACTTATAGTCAAGGTAATATATTAACAATTTCTTAAAATATAGGTTCAAGATGTCCAAGAATATCACTTGCCTTTCATGTCGTAAAAATCAACAGTTGATGTCGAGTCGGCAGTGAAGTCCTCAAACTCTGCTTCTGGATCTGCTCACAATGACTACTAACTATATTAAAATGTTTTAGATCTATATGCAGATATGCTTTAAAACAATAACTGGACGATGCTGGAGTCGATTGAGTCTGCAGGCTGAACTGAGTCGAACGTTTCAAAGAATCTGGCTAAGATTGAGTATTGGAGGTTATTAGGGTTTCGAGGCATCAATATTGACATTGGGTTTGCGTTGGTTTTCACAAAAACAGCGAATGTCAGCTGATTGACATTCGGTTCGCAGCTTGACATAGCCAAGAATGGCATAGACATGGTTTAGAGGATTTCTAATGGACAAAACTAGTTTGGATCAAAGCATTGGGTGCACAATTGAACAAGGCACCTGTTTGACAAAGAGATTTTTACAGAAAAATCTAGAAGTTCAAGGATTTTGCAAAGAGACCCCGGTGATCCGGGAGGATCTTTAACTCCTAATCGCATACGGCTTCGCGACCCTAACCGTGTTCGGAAAGGTTTCGCGACCATGGATGGGTCCGCGACCATGAATTGGTTCGCGACCATGAAAAGGAATTCGCTCCCTGTTCGGACTTGTAATCCGATCCGAATATATATAACTAAGCTTATCTGTTTAGGATTAGCTAGTTAGTTATATAAGTCTAATATGTTTAGGTTATTAAGTCTGATACGTACTCATATGATTGGATTAGAAATACCATGTAATAGGTCTAGTTTAGATCATCGAAGAGTCATAGAACTTATTTGAGTTTTAGACACTTATAGTTCCTTCGACGTAGGCAAGTGTGCCTAACGTTCAACGTGTGTCGTGGTATTACGAATACCCCAACAGGTTTAGTGGAAGATCCTAGTGAAGAAAAAACGACGTGAGCTGACCGCGTGACCGGTCCTCTCCCATCGGACAAACGCAGCAAGTGACACGAAGATTTATACAGGTTCGGGCCTCAGTGGAGGCCCTAGTCCTGTCGGCGTGCTCCCAATCGGAGTTGGCTAGGGGAGCTATCTCGGGGCAGAGAAGTCTCCAGAACACACCTATTAAATTGTCTATTCCGAATAATAAATGAATTTTCCTCTTACATGAGGTGTTACAAAGGCTTATATAGCCCCAAAAGACGCAAAAAGACTAGACTACCCCACCTCCCACCACTGGATCGAGGTTTAGCAACGTCCTTCTCCCGGCCAGGGACCTTGGATGCCTGACAGGTGTCCGTCGACTCCCGAGGCGCTTCTCGCGTGACCCTCACGTGACCCGGGACCGGAGACCCCTGTCTCTGGATGGACGGCAACGCCCAGGACAAGCCACCGGGGGCCTTGTCCCCGGGAAAAAGGCGGCGCCCGGGACAAGCCACCGGGGGGGCCCTGTCCCCGGGCGAAAGGCGGCGCCCGGGACAAGCCACCGTGGGGACTTGTCCCCGGGTGAAAGGCGATGCCCGGGACAAGCCACCGGGGGGGCCTTGTCCCCGGGCAAAAGGCGGCGCCCTGGACAAGCCACCGGGGGGGCCCTGTCCCCGGGCGAAAGGCGGCGCCCGGGACAAGCCACCGTGGGGACTTGTCCCCGGGCGAAAGGCGGTGCCTGGGACAAGCCACCGGGGGGGCTTTGTCCCCGGGCAAAAGGCGGCGTCCAGGACAAGCCACCGGTGCCAATGTCCCTGGGCAAAAGGCGGCGCCCGAGAGAAGCCACCGGGGGCCTTGTCCCCGGGTGTAAGGCGGCGCCCATGACAAGACACCGCGGGTCCTAGTCCCCGGGCGAAAGGCGGCGCCTGGGACAAGCCACCGGGGGCCTTGTCCCCGGGCAAATGGCGGCACCCGGGACAAGCCACCGGGGTCCTTGTCCCTGGGTGAAAGGCGGCGCCCAGGACAAGCCACCGGGGGGCCTTGTCCCCGGGCGAAAGGCGGCGCCCAAGACAAGCCACCGGGGGGGCCTTGTCCCCGGGCAAAAGGCGGCGCCCCGGGACAAGCCACCGGGGGGGCCTTGTCCCGGGCAAATTGAACATCCTCTTACCTGGACTTGGTCTTGTGGAGATTTCCCCCAACAGCAAGCCCCCATGCCCTCCGGAGACGATGCTCGAGTGCCCGGAGGGGATGGTTCACGTCACCGGGAAAATCTCCGGGACAAGCCACCGCAGCCATGATGCTTCGATTCCCGCACCGCGCATTTAATACCGTGCAGTTGTTCATTAAAGCTTTGTCTCGATGGAAGTGTGCCATTCGGCCATAATGGCCGCTCGCAGTTTGAACCTGTGACGTCTCGTTTTGCGCGCCCGTCCCTTTGTTTCCCGCACATCGTTTGAAATGAACGGTGCGGATGCACCACGAAGGGCCACGTGGCGTCCATCGGGGCTGCATCTGGCCCCCCATAAATAGGACCTTGAGGGGACCGGTGGAACCACTCCAAACTTCAAACCTCAAACTCCTCCAGCGCATTTAGCTCTTCCGGTAGCCCTCTCCCGGAAACCCAGTCCCGGAAGCTTAGCCACCGGGAACCTCAATCTTTTTTCTTTAGAGCCTAAGCCACTGAGAGAATCAAATGGGACCCAAGGGCTGTGCCAATGCCGCGGAGGTGCCACTGGAGGAAGTCACCGCGGACTTCCTCTGGGCCTCCAAGTTCACATCGGGGGACCTGGAGTCCTTGGTCGACTGGGGGGTGGTTGCGGACAGGGACGTCTAGATCCCCGCGAAGAAGGACAGAGCTCCCCGTCCCAGGCCTGGGGAAGTGGTGGCCTTCGAGGCTTTCCTCGAGGCCAGGCTCCGGCTCCCGGTGCATCCATTGCTCCGGGAGTTTTTGAAGGAGTACGGGGTGGCCTTGAACCACCTGACACCGAATGCATTCGTCCGAATGGGCCTCTTCATTTGGCTCTTCGAGATGGCCACTAGACGGGAGCCAATGCTCCGGCTGTTCTGGTATTTCTACGAGCCGGCGGCGAGGAGCTCCCACCTGGTGAAGGGAGGGCCAAAGTCTCCGTTTGGCTTGGTGATGATCCAGTTGCTGCCGTCCCAGGTAGCGGAGTACCCGGTAGCGGCCTCCCGGGACCACTGGGGGGATTGGATCCGGAGGTGGTTCTACCTCCGGGTCCGGGACGACGAGGTGGTGTACTCCCCGGAGGCCCCCTCCTACAGCCTGTCGTCTGCTACCAAGCCCCCGGTGTGGACCGAGGAGCTGAAGCTCCTCAGTAAGGTCGTGGGCTCCCGGGGCGTCCGCTCTATGAGGGACGCTGCCGAGGAGTTGACGCTGCTGAAGGTCTCCCCCTTCTCGCACGGGAGGAGGAGGATCGGGATGTGCCCGGCCCAGCGGCCCACCCAGAAGCCGGTGACCCGACGTATGCACCATGGTCGCTTTGCTCATTTTCTTTTCGTGTATTTTTCTAACACCTAATTTTGCAGTCTAACCGTATCCGGCCGCCTGGGAGAGGCGGAGAACCTCCTCGGGAGGTACTACGCCGACGAGCATGAGTGGATCGTGCGCGTCATCGGGGAGGGTCCTCCCCAGAACCTGGTGGCCGAGGCCTTCGGGTTGAGGCTACCGGCGAGAGCGCATCTCCCCACCCCCGGCTCCCACTAGAGGGGGAAGGAGGCCACCGGGGGCTCTGAGCCAAAGCGGGCCAAGGCTCAGAAAGCCCCCAGTCCATCGACGACACTGGGCTCCACGCCTGTGAAGGCCCGGGACGCAGCCCCCGGGTCAGGGCGCGCGTGGCCGTCTCCCTGGCAGGAAGCGACGCCACCTCCCGCGTTCTTCAGCCCGAAGGGCATGTGGACGTAGCAAAAGGTTCCGAGGGGAGTTATGAAACTCGTCTTTTCCTTGTCCCCTTCCGCCATCCGGACTTGGTGATAGCCCGAGTATGCGTCCAGGAAGTTCTCTTTGGGGCAAGCGCGGTTGAGGTCGGTGAAGTCCACGCACATTCGCCACTTGCCGTTCGACTTCTTCACGAGGACGGGGTTCACAAGCCACTTGGGGTGGAAGACCTCCCGAATGAACCCCGCCTCTCAGAGACGGGCGATCTCTACTTTGATCGCCTCTTGGCATTCGAGGGAGAGTTTCCTTAGCTTCTACTTGATCGGGGGGTCATCGGGGGTCACTGCGAGGTTCTGCTCGATGACGTCCCGGGCGACGCCTCGCATGTCGGAGGGCTTCCAGGCGAAAACGTCGGAGTCTTCACACAGGAAAGCTGCGAGTTGCCCCACATGCTCCTCATGGAGGTCCGCCCCGATCTTAACGGTTTTGTCCCCGTCGTCCGGGGACAGTGGGATCTTTCGGAGGCCCCCTTCCAAACGCGGCTTGGGGAGGGGCCTCCCGGAAGGTATCATGGCGGCGTTTGACTCCGGGGAAGAGGCTTCCCCCTCCAGGGTTTTGATGATGTTGACGCTCCCAATCATGGCACCGGCACGCTCGTATAAAGCGCGAGCCACGTCTTGGTCTTCCCGGGCGGTGATCACGCCGTGAGGCCCGGGGATATTCACGCAGAGGTAGTTCTGGTGGATCGCGGCCCCCAAGTAGTTGATTGTGGTCCTCCCATAATCGCATTGTAAGAAGAGGGGAGGTCTACCACATCAAACTGGACCATCTTAGTCTGGTAGTTGTCCGGGGTGCCGAAGGTCATGGGGAGGTCCACCTTCCCCACGGGGTAGATCGTCTTCCCCGGGACGAAGCCTTGCAAGGATCCTGCTACAAGTTGCAAGAGCTTCTCGTCCACCTGCATCTCCCAAAA
This sequence comes from Pharus latifolius, assembly GCA_019359835.1. Classification (NCBI taxonomy): domain Eukaryota; kingdom Viridiplantae; phylum Streptophyta; class Magnoliopsida; order Poales; family Poaceae; genus Pharus; species Pharus latifolius. The sequence goes on along the minus strand of CM033330.1, from coordinate 41,577,647 downwards.
CGCTTATAGGTAGAGGACATCAGCAGAGCTCCCGCCATCCACGAGGATGTGGGCCAGATGGCAGTTGTAGATGGTGGCAGAGACGATGAGCGCGTCGTCATGGGGGAAGCGAACCGCACGTTCGTCTTCTGCTGTGAAGGTGAGGGGGACGTTCGACCACTTGGGTGGCGGGGACGTATGCAGCACCCCCACCACCTTTACTTCGCGCGCGTACTCCTTGCGCTGACACTTAGATTCCCGCCCGGAGGCGGACCCTCCCGTAATGACGTTGACACGCCTCTGGAAGGTTTGGAAGGGGAGAGTTTCTGATGGCTCCCCCTACTACGTTCATCCCTGCTGTCCCCCCGAGGGAGCAGGGAGGGCCGGTAAGGCCGGCTGAGGGGGCAAGGAGGCCGGAGTCCCCCCCTGCCCATGTTGGTCGAGGAATGCGGTGAATTGTTGGAGCAGTTGATGGCATTCCCAGGTGGCATGGGTATTGGACCTGTGGAAGGTACACCACAGACCTTCCCTGCTTGCCGCCGTGGGGCTTTCCCAAGTTCGGGACTACTGTCCTCCCTCACAGCCTTTCGGCTTGGGGAAGGGGCGGTTGCCCTTGGAGGTGTCGCGCGAGCCGGCTCCGCCCTTGAGGACAAAATTGTCCCGAGGCTGTGGCTCGCTACGACCCCCCTGCTTGGGGAGTTTGAGGGGGTCCCTGGCCCCCCGGTCAGTAGGGGCCGGAGCCCCCTGGTTCTTCTTCCAGAGATCATCCTCCTCCGCCCGAGCGTACTTCTCAACTACATTGAAGAGCTCGTCGGCGGAGGAGGGGCAGCTTTGGGAGAGTCTTCGGTGGAGCTCTCCCGGGAAGATCCCGCTCTTGCACGCCTCGATGACCGTAGAATCGGGGACTGGGCCACTTTGCTCTTTACCTGAGCAAAGTGCTTGAAAAAACTGCGGATGGTCTCCCCCGTCCTCTGCCGGACGGTATACAACTGCGAGGAATCCAAGGGACGCACATAGTTCCCCTGGAGAGTTTGGCTCTTCGGCAGGTCTCTTCCCTCGGCCCGAGCAGGAGCGATGCTCTCCGCGTCCACGACCCGGGGGAAGCTCCTGCCCAGACTTAGTGGTATGCATTTGGTCAACCTCAACCTGGGTAAAGCGGACTTGGTCTGCCGGAGGTGCTGATATTTACTCGATTTGCCTCATTTTTGTGTACATTTTCCCCATTCTTTTGCACATATCAGTCATTAACCTCGGCATATGTCTAGATTATTCCAGATTTGTCGCCAAATCGACCAGATTACTTGTTTTTCCAATTTTTATCGCAGGTCGACGAGGATTGGATGGATTTTCGGCTAGCGGACGCGCGTCCTCGACTTAATCTGGCCATCGGACGATTCCTGATGAAAGTGTACATTCTCGCGGACGCGTGGGATCTGACCGCACGAAAATCGGAGTCTCCGGGGGCCCGGAATTCCAAACCCTAGCCACGAGGTCACATTTCCAATTCTCCAAAACTTCGAGGGTTTTTCTGCAAAAGTGCCAAATTGCCTTCTTTTCCAAGCGGCCGGCCATCTGAGGATTTTTGAGCCCGGCATTTAGTTTTTTACTTCGTTCTTCTTCTTCCCCAAACCACTCTTCCACACCTCCCTCCACCTCGCCGGCGGTGGCCGGGCCGTACGCCGGCGGCGCTCCACCCTCTTCTACCTCCCTCAACTTCCCTTCTCCTCCGCCTTCTTTTTCTTTTTCCTCCTTTCTTCTTCCTGCCTCTTCTTTTCCCCAAATCCTCTACCTCTCTACTCCCTAAAAATCTCCACAAACTCTCCAGATCCACAGCGCCTCGCCGGCTTCCACCGCCGTGCGCCTTCACTCCACTCCACGGCCTCCTCGCCAGCCTCCAACCCGAGCCGTGCGCCCCAGATCCCGAGCCGGCGCCGCCGAGCCGCTCCTCCATTCTCGGCCATCTGCCACGGCGCCGCCGCATCTCCCCTTCGTGGCCACCACCGCGCTGCCACATCTGCTGCGCGCCGCTTCCTCGCGCCACCATCGCGGATCTTGCCCGATCCCGCCTCCAGCGCCGCCCACAAACCGCCGGCGTCGCAGCGCCGCTCGACGCCGCCACTTTCCACCGGCGCCGCGCCTCCTCTCCACTCCACGCCGCCGGAGCCGCTCCTCCCTCTCGGCCATCTCCACGGCGCCGCCGAGCCGCGCCTCCACGTTCGCGATCCCGTGACCCCACCATCTCCGCGCCGCGCTGCCGCAGCTCCTCTGCGCCGCCCTCATCACTCGGCGCTGCGCCCCCGAGCTCTCCACTCCTGTCGCCGATCCAGCACCACGCCACCGGACCAGCAGTCCTTGCCGCCGATCTGCCGCCACGCCGGCGGTTCGCCCAATTCCACAGCCGCGCTGCGCCACCACCGGATCTCCACTGGCGCCGCCGTCGGATTTGGCCAAATCCGCGCCGGAGCCGCCTCTGCCTCGTGCCGCGCCGCCGTTCCAGCACCGCGCCGGGCCGTCTTCTTCGCGCCACTACCTTCCCTCCGCCGCCCCTCACTGCTCCACGGGCGCCTTCTTCCTCTGTTGTGGAGTCGACATCTTCTTCGCCGTGAAGCTCCACTTCGACGTCTTCCTCGACACGGCTGCAGCTCCCTCGACCAGCAACTCCAGCGGCTGTAATTACTGGTTCAATCCTTCTCACCTTCTTTGTTCTTGAATTCTGATGAACTGATGAAGAGGAACAATGCATGTATGAGATGATAAATGCGTGTAAAGAACCAAACTGAATTTTGATTGATTCCCATCCAACTGCACTTCTATTTCTTCAGGTTAATCAGAAATTTCTGCATTGCAATGTATTATATTGGCTGAATGCTTGCTGAAGGTTGAACTGAATTAATAGTGATAGAATGAAATTGTTCTTGATTAGTTCCATCTTCTGATTGATTTGCAATGTTCCAAGTGGCTTAGTTCAGAGTTCTGTTGAATGAGCTTGACAGGTTCCTCTCTATGATGATAAATTGTGATGGTAAATTGTTGATCACCTTTTTATGTATTGCTGTTAGTAATTGCTGTTTAATCAATGTGTCGATTCCTACACGAGTGTGTTTTGGGCTGAGTTGAACTGAATTCTTATGATTGTCTCACTGTTGAATCTCTGTGTGATGCTTGAGTAATGATCAACATATTTGAGTTGTATTACATGTTCTTTGATCCATCTTTTGGTTAGCTGTTCATTGTTGCAATTGGCATTGAGATGTAGTTTAATTGAATTGCATTTCTGAATTGAATTGACTTGATCCCCTACTGTGCTGAATCTATTTGCAAATTATTTTGGATTGTGATTTTCACAAAGTTGGCTGTTTGAGGTTGAGTTGTCGAGTGGAGTTGGCTGGGCTTGAGTGTTTACTTTGTACTTGTGTTTCGTAGATACTCGCCGTAGATTGCGATCGATGCTGGTAGTTTGCGCTGCCTCGCGCACTACTACTACACGATTTCTTTTTATTGCTTGTATTGTGAACACTAGTCCAGAATAAACATTAGTCGCCTGTCGCGGCGAGATCACCTCTTTCTCTCTTCGCCTTTCCTCTGACATTCTCTCTCTCATTCTCTCGTCTATTTTAGTTTCACTTGCCATCGATTTAGTCTAGTTTTACACGATTTGTTGTCTCTAGTCCTTGTGGAAAGAATGACTAGAATACTCGCCTACTGCATCGTCCTCGTTCTATTGCGAGACGGTCTAGGCCGGTATCAATTTTTGGCGCCGTTGCCGGGGATTAGATGAAAGTGAATGTGTTTAACTAGATTAAATCATTTTGTTTTTGTTTTTGTTTTTGGTTTTTGTTTGCATCTTTTCCCGCCCCTTTTTCCCTCCCAGCTCTTTTATTTCTCGCCTTTCCTCTTGTCCTTTTCTCGTTGATTGATTTTTGCTGATTGAGGATATGGATGGTTCGCAGTCTTTTTGTGATGCTTGTGACAATCTCAGTGCTAAACTAGATGATTTGCCTCGTCAGATGGATACAGCCCTTCGCAGATTATTTGCTCATATTAGTGTTGCTCCTATATGTTGTATTTGTGGTATTCGAGGTCATTCGCCCGCCGCTTGTCAGCGTGGTCGAGCATCCACTACATATCGTCCTGGATGGCCTACATACTCAAATTCATTATATAGGAACAACCACCCTGTTATCTCATCATCTTCTCCTAGTCATCTTTCGCAGGGTTTTAGGTACGGAGAGCAGCTTCCATGTACATCACATCAGGCTCCGTACTTGTCACATCAGCAGTACTCACCGCAGCCTCCTGCATACGAGGACACATCTAGGCTTGAGGTGATGTTTGAGTGCCATTTGAAAAAGGTGCATGAGTTTCTACATCCGTCTCCACAGTCGCCTCCCGAAGTTGAGGATACATCCAGACTTGAGGCACTGATGGAGGGCTTGGTCAAGCAATCTGAGCGACTCATGACCCAGCATTCAAGGGATGTGGAATTATTGCGGGCTGAGATGCAAGGTGTGCGATCTTGCATAGCTGAGTTCAGAGGATATCGAGATCCAATCCACATCTTGCCATCTCAAGTACCCACATTTGAGGCCATCACACATCCGTTGAGTGTCCCGGAGCCCACCCATGACACCTATCTTGGAGACACTCGCGGAGAGACCACAGTATTGAGCGACGAGCTTCGACCTGATCTTCTTTCTTCGACGTCGCATCAATCACCTCCGCCTCCTATTGATTTGATTATGTTTGATGATGATGATGGAGAGCTTGTTTTTGAGACTCCTCTGCGTCCGTTTGGACCGTTTTCTTTTGATGATCCATTGGCAGACGGACCAGAGATGGAGAGTGTCAGTTTCGACGTTGCAGACCTTTTGGACTACTCCTTGAGCCACGAGATCGAGAGGGAGACGTTCATATTTGCTGACGAGGGACTTCCTTCTGACATAGGGGTGCCAGTTCATCCTGATCTACCAGACCCGACCCTCGTGGAGATCCTTCCTACCCCAAACTTCCTGCCATCCACTATTCAGGTAGACTCAAAACCCCTCTCGTATCATTGAGTTGTCTAGTTCTGACGAGGTTATTCATATTCCTTTGAGTTGTCATTCATCCTGCATCGATATATGCCATCCTCATGATATGTATAGTCAGTCGATCTACGAGAAAGGATTTTCGTCAGCTGACCTTTTGGAGGGCCTTGTCCCTACCATACACACGTGCTTGGTCTTTCTTTATCTTATTTGCAGGTTAGCACGTGTGGCTTCTCGACCGCGAGCAGACTTGCTCCGAGTCGACATTCCTTGGGATCCTGGTGGATTCCCAGGTATGCTGCTTTCGACAGGAGGGTGGACGTGGAGCTTCTACTACGTCCCATGCTTGCCTCTCCACTCGCGCTTCAACGCTATATCCTTTGAGGGTCGAGCTTCCGACCTAAAAGAAGCGCTTTTCGGGAGGCAACCCGAGTGTTTTCTCTCTTTCTTTATTTTTGTTATTTATTTTCCTTTATTTTGTAGGATTGTTCTTAGTTTCTTCTTTGGTTGTTCTTTCAGGGCATCATCCTCATATGGCGGCTTGGCAAATTTGGGATACTTTGGATGGTTCATCGCAGCGTCATCGTCTTCATCCTTGACCCGGTGAGCTATTGCGGACCTCTCATATGACCCTTGTGCATGAAATTTATTTTGTGTTCCCATCTCCATGTGTTCATATCATGTTGTTGCATTGTGGACTATGCAACCATTTAAGCTTGGGGGGGAGAATGCATTTCTTGTTGTGCTGTAATTCTGAAAATATGGGTCAAATTTTTCAAATTTGAGCTTCTATTGGCAAGTTTGTGCTCATGTATGAGATCTGTTGTATGTACTTGCTTATCCTGCCTTTCCTATGTGTGAATGATCTTTATCCAGCCTTGTGGGCTTGTTTATGTTGTGATATGACCTGTTGTATACTTGTGTTGTTTGGATTGCAAGAAAAATCTAGAAAGGTCATGTCAAAATTTTCTGGAAATTCTAGACTTGTGCGAATTTGTATATATATGTGATTGTTGTGGTTATGACTAAATGTGCTTTTCATTTTGCGTTTCATTGTTCTCATTTGGCTTCTGGAGCCCTTTTGCATGTTGTGTTGAGTTGTATGCATGCTTTAGTGGCTCGACAATTTTTTGTAGGTTGAATTGTGACTAATCATCTTCTAATGGTATTAAAATTGCTTGTACTTAGTTTTGTTGTGGATATTGTGGAAATTCAAATGCTTACTGATATCTTTATTACCGCATTCTGTCTTGTATACTGAAATGTCAATTGTGAACCTAATCTCTACACACATGCTTAGAACACGAGTCTCCTAAACAATCATTTAACTTGTGTAAACCAGATTTGAAAAAAAAAAAAAAAAAAAAATCTTGCTAATAAGGTCGCATTTGTTCGTTTTCTACCTTGTAGACACTGCCAAATTTTCTTTTCTTTTGAATAAAAACTCTTCTGCTTCGTTGCTCCTCTGAGTATTTGGTATGTAAGCATGGTTTGCACATTTTGAAATCTAATAAGTGCACAAGCCTTCCCGCTACATCTTTTGACTGATGAGCATGTTTATAAACACTCTAGTACGGAGAGATCCGCCTAAATAAGTCGAAGGGTAGAGACTTACATGTGCACCAGATTTTGTTTTTCAAATAAAGAGAGCTCAGAAATTAATAAGGTTGAAACTGTTTATTTGATGTTTATGGAGACTGTAGTTCTTCGATGCTTGTGTATTGTTTATGCTCACTTTGAATTTCTATATAGATGTATGGATGTAGGTGGCATGAGTAGAATTAAGCATTCTTATTTCCTCCGTATCTAGAACTAAGCTAGTTACTTGCAATTTCAGTGCAATTATTAGATGGTTGAGAGCTTGAAACATATCTTAGTTTGCCGAGTTTACTATATGCTGCATTTTACTCTTTCATGACATTTGGTTGCTTGCTTGACTCCTTGGATTTATTTCTTGTCACATTGCTTGAGGACAAGCAAAGAATTAAGCTTGGGGGGATGATATTTACTCGATTTGCCTCATTTTTGTGTACATTTTCCCCATGCTTTTGCACATATCAGTCATTAACCTCGGCACATGTCTAGATTATTCCAGATTTGTCGCCAAATCGACCGGATTACTTGTTTTTCCAATTTTTATCGCAGGTCGACGAGGATTGGATGGATTTTCGGCTAGCGGACGCGCGTCCTCGACTTAATCTGGCCATCAGACGATTCCTGATGAAAGTGTACATTCTCGCGGACGCGTGGGATCTGACCGCACCGAAATCGGAGTCTCCAGGGGCCCGGAATTCCAAACCCTAGCCACGAGGTCACATTTCCAATTCTCCAAAACTTTGAGGGTTTTTCTGCAAAAGTGCCAAATTGCCTTCTTTTCCAAGCGGCCGGCCATCTGAGGATTTTTGAGCTCGGCATTTAGTTTTTTACTTCGTTCTTCTTCTTCCCCAAACCACTCTTCCACACCTCCCTCCACCTCGCCGCCGGTGGCCGGGCCGTACGCCGGCGGCGCTCCACCCTCTTCTACCTCCCTCAACTTCCCTTCTCCTCCCCCTTCTTTTTCTTTTTCCTCCTTTCTTCTTCCTGCCTCTTCTTTTCCCCAAATCCTCTGCCTCTCTACTCCCTAAAAATCTCCACAAACTCTCCAGATCCACAGCGCCTCGCCGGCTTCCACCGCCGTGCGCCTTCACTCCGCGCCGCGCCTCCACTCCACATCGCCGGCCCGAGCCGGTGCAGCTCCGCGCCGCCTGTGCTCCAGCGCCGCCTGTCCTTCAGCGCCGCCGGCGCCTCCCCGATCTCCACGGCCTCCTCGCCAGCCTCCAACCCGAGCCGTGCGCCCCAGATCCCGAGCCGGCGCCGCCGAGCCGCTCCTCCATTCTCGGCCATCTGCCACGGCGCCGCGCCCCCGAGCTCTCCACTCCTGTCGCCGATCCAGCACCACGCCACCGGACCAGCAGTCCTTGCCGCCGATCTGCCGCCACGCCGGCGGTTCGCCCAATTCCACAGCCGCGCTGCGCCACCACCGGATCTCCACTGGCGCCGCCGTCGGATTTGGCCAAATCCGCGCCGGAGCCGCCTCTGCCTCGTGCCGCGCCGCCGTTCCAGCACCGCGCCGGGCCGTCTTCTTCGCGCCACTACCTTCCCTCCGCCGCCCCTCACTGCTCCACGGGCGCCTTCTTCCTCTGTTGTGGAGTCGACATCTTCTTCGCCGTGAAGCTCCACTTCGACGTCTTCCTCGACACGGCTGCAGCTCCCTCGACCAGCAACTCCAGCGGCTGTAATTACTGGTTCAATCCTTCTCACCTTCTTTGTTCTTGAATTCTGATGAACTGATGAAGAGGAACAATGCATGTATGAGATGATAAATGCGTGTAAAGAACCAAACTGAATTTTGATTGATTCCCATCCAACTGCACTTCTATTTCTTCAGGTTAATCAGAAATTTCTGCATTGCAATGTATTATATTGGCTGAATGCTTGCTGAAGGTTGAACTGAATTAATAGTGATAGACTGAAATTGTTCTTGATTAGTTCCATCTTCTGATTGATTTGCAATGTTCCAAGTGGCTTAGTTCAGAGTTCTGTTGAATGAGCTTGACAGGTTCCTCTCTATGATGATAAATTGTGATGGTAAATTGTTGATCACCTTTTTATGTATTGCTGTTAGTAATTGCTGTTTAATCAATGTGTCGATTCCTACACGAGTGTGTTTTGGGCTGAGTTGAACTGAATTCTTATGATTGTCTCACTGTTGAATCTCTGTGTGATGCTTGAGTAATGATCAACATATTTGAGTTGTATTACATGTTCTTTGATCCATCTTTTGGTTAGCTGTTCATTGTTGCAATTGGCATTGAGCTGTAGTTTAATTGAATTGCATTTCTGAATTGAATTGACTTGATCCCCTACTGTGCTGAATCTATTTGCAAATTATTTTGGATTGTGATTTTCACAAAGTTGGCTGTTTGAGGTTGAGTTGTCGAGTGGAGTTGGCTGGGCTTGAGTGTTTACTTTGTACTTGTGTTTCGTAGATACTCGCCGTAGATTGCGATCGATGCTGGTAGTTTGCGCTGCCTCGCGCACTACTACTACACGATTTCTTTTTATTGCTTGTATTGTGAACACTAGTCCAGAATAAACATTAGTCGCCTGTCGCGGCGAGATCACCTCTTTCTCTCTTCGCCTTTCCTCTGACATTCTCTCTCTCATTCTCTCGTCTATTTTAGTTTCACTTGCCATCGATTTAGTCTAGTTTTACACGATTTGTTGTCTCTAGTCCTTGTGGAAAGAATGACTAGAATACTCGCCTACTGCATCGTCCTCGTCCTATTGCGAGACGGTCTAGGCCGGTGTCAGGTGCCCTCGGGGGCGGCCCTGGGGGAGGAGGGATCTCATGCGCTGCAGCTACCAGCCCAGGTGCTACCTGGGCTGGTGAGGGGGAAACCCTTGTGGCGACATCAGGAACCGGAAAGACGCAAAAAGACTAGACTATCCCGCCTGCCACCGTTGGATCGAGGGGTAGCAACATCCTTCTCCCGGCCAGGGACCTTGGATGCCTGACAGGTGTCCGCCGATTCCTGAGGTGCTTCTCGCGTGACCCTCATGTGACCCGGGACTGGACACCCCTATCTCTAGAAGGATGACAACGTCGGGAACATGCCACCGGGGGCCTTGTCCCCGGACAAAAGGCGGCGCCCCAGGACAAGGCACCGGGGACCTTGTCCCCAGGCAGAAGGCAGTGCCCGAGACAAGCCACCAGGGGCCTTGTCCCTGGGCAAAAGGCGGCGCCCGGGACAAGCCACTGGGGGCCTTGTCCCCAGGCAAAAGGTGGCGCCCGGGACAAGCCACTGGGGGGCCTTGTCCCCGGGCAAATTGAACATCCTCTTAACTGGACTTGGTCTTGTGGAGATTTCCCCCAACAACGTGTAAAGCCCTCTTTGAAATAAAGAGTTGTGCAAATACTTTGGGTTTCGGTATTTCCGAGTAAGATCTCGTTATTCCGCATAGTAGAATCTTGGCGAGCCTAATGCGAAAACCAAGGCTAGGTCTCAAACGGATCAAGTTGGTATCAGATCAACTTTCCTATCCTGTGGATGGTGAAGACTTGCCAGGGTTACAAAACTTCTGGTGAAACTCCAGGCGATCAATTGATGGTTCCTATAGCCGCGTCTCCCACAATGTCTAACGATACCTCTGTCCGAGCTAACCTAGCCGAACAACTGGCTAAGCTCTCCACCGACATAGAAACCGTGCTTGCTTGTATTAAGCAGCAAGCCATGATTATATCTCCTGAAGTAGGGAAGGTTATAGGTGTGAAGACTGGTGAAGACTTGCGCAGGACAGATGAAAATGAAGACGAAGGCGACCACAAGACCGACAACCTCGCCAACACCTCCTTAGCTGTCGGATCTTTTAAGGTTGACACTAAGATTAATATACCCATATATGATGGGGTGATCGATGCCGAGAAGCTGGATTCTTGGATCGATCAACTTGAGACCTACTTTGACCTGAAAGGGTTCAGTAGTGCTCAAAAGGTGAAATTTGTACCTTTGAAGATGAAGGACCACGCCAAGACTTGGTGGAAGGTCCTTGTCACCAGTAGTGAAGCTGACGACCTTGCGTGGGGTCAATTCAAATGACTTCTACGACAAGAATTCTATCCGATGGGTTACCTTGAGGAGAGATGGGAGCGTTGGCACAGATTGTACCAACGACGTGACCAGACCGTCCAAGACTATACTACGAAATTCCGGAGACAAGCAATGGTCATCGGCATCTCACTATCCGATCCTCAGGTATTTCGGAAATACACATCTGGACTTCAAAAATGATCAGTACTGAGCTAAGTCTGTTCGGTATCCAAGACATTGCGACTGCAAGAACAACCGCTATGGCGATTGAAAAGAAGAACAAATCCCCACCAACAAAAGCATGAAGGAAAGTGTGACCTCGACAAAGAAAAAGCTGAATCCGAAGAAGAACGCTTCAAAATCGGGCACAGGTGCCTTTTGTGAACATTGTCAAACCACGGGACACACCAAGGACAAATGCTACAAGCTTCATCCTGAACTTCGACCAAAGAAAAATGGACCAGGGAAAAGAACAGCCACGGCTACTGCGACTTCACCCGACGAAGAAGTTGTCCGAGTGAATTCGGTAAATGAGGCGGATACGACCTTGTCTCTGATGGCAATGCCGAAGGAGAAGGGTTTGGATCCACCGAACAACCATCACCCAATGGAGGACTTGTTCACCATCAACATCCAGGTGAAGCATGAAGAGGTCGCAGCAATATTCGATCCCGGTAGTCAAAAGAATCTGGTCTCCGCTAGACTAGTTCGGCGACTTGGTTTGAAGGAAACCACACACCCGCGACCATATCCACTGGGTTGGTTTACATCTGACGTGAACCAATAGATTACGAGTCAGTGTGTGTTAAAGTTTTCAATCTCTGCACGATATATCAATGAGGTGCAATGCGATGTTGTCCCTATCGATATCTGTCAGGTGATCTTTGGGAGTCCGTATCTGTATGATCGAGACGCTCACTAACATCGGCGAGCACAAGAGTATGACCTCACCAAAGATGGAGTTAAGTTTGTAATCAGTAGAGACATCCACGTCAACACTTAAAACTTGATTACCGCAAATCAAGCCAAACGAATTGTTAATGCATGTCACAAGTATGTGCTTGTCATGATTCGACCCATTGGTCAAGGTGAGGGTACTCAACCAGCGTTGTTGTTGGCGTGCCGAGAGGATTCTGGTCGTTTGTCGGGACTGCTGGAGAAATACAGTGATCTGTTCGAGACTACCCAGGGTCGTCCGCCGAAACATCCAATAGAACACAAAATTCAGCTTGTGTCCGATGCGACACTGCCCAATTTGAGTATGTATCGCAACTTAGTATTGGAGAATGAAGAGATCAAAAGACAACTTGGTGAGTTGTTGAACGATGGTGTCATTCAACCGAGTAGTTCACCTTGTGGATCTCCAGTGGTGTTAGTGCCAAAGAAAGATGGGACTTGGCGTATGTGCATCGACTACCGAGCACTGAACAAGATCAGCATCAAGAACCAGTACCCCCTCCCTCGTATTGACGACCTGCTAGACTAATTGAAGCATGCCGTTGTCTTCTCCAAGTTGGATCTTAAGTCAGGTTATCATCAAGTCAGCATCCGAGAGGAGGATACGTGGAAAACCGCGTTCAAAACACAACAAGGTCTATTCGAATGGCTGGTCATGCCGTTTGGTCTCTGCAATGCCCCAGAAACCTTCATGCGTCTTATGAATGACGTATTGAGATAGTTCATCGATGACTTTGTGATCGTTTAGCTCGATGAGATATTGGTTTATAGTCGTTCGTGGGATGAGCACCTCATTCATGTCAAAAAGGTGTTCGAACAGCTTCGGCAACATCGACTTCGCCTCAAACATAAGAAGTGCGAGTTTGGCCAGCAAACTCTACTTTACCTAGGACTCATGGTCGGCAACGGTATGTTGCAAATCAACCCGGATAAGGTAAACGTGATTCGCAAATGGCCGCGACAACGAATAGTTACGGACGTGCGTAGTTTTGTAGGAGCATGCCAATATCTTCGAAAGTTCATCCGACACTTCTCGATTATGGCTTCTCCATTGCATGCATTAACCAGGATCGATCAGAAGTTTGAGTGGACAGGGAAACATGAGGACACATTTCTCTTGCTGAAAAGGAAGATCAGCGAAGCGCCTGTGTTAGCTTTGCCGAATCTCCAGAAACCGTTCGAGCTAGAAACCGATGCCTCGGGTTATGCGATGGGCGCAGTGCTCATGCAAGAAGGTCGGCCAGTGGCATATCACTCCGAGTTATTCCAGGGAGCTCAGAAGAACTACCCAACTTATGACAAAGTGTTGTGTGCACTGCATCAGGCCGTGAAACATTGGCGGTGTTATCTCTTGGGTAAAGAGTCTGTTGGGCACATGGACCATCAACCGTTACAATATATGCAAACTCAGTCCAATCTACGGCAAGCTCGGCACATGAAGTGGATGTCGTATCTGCAACAGTTTAATCTGGTGATTAAGTACAAGAAAGGTGCACACAACAAATTGGTGGACATGTTGTCGCGACCACCAGTTACGACCCTCTGTTTGTCAGCGTTCATGCAGATCGAGCCCTCATGTCATGATGAATATGCCAATATGTCTAGTGAAGACCCTGATTTTCAAACTACACTGATTGAGCTCGAAACAGGGAAACCTATAGAGTTCCTTTGGCGAGAAGGACTCTTGTACAAGGGCAATTTACTTTGCATACCTCGTGGAGCACCTCGAATTCAATGGATGCGCTTCGAAGGTAGCTGGTCACTTTGGGGTTACAAAGACGTTGCAAAACCTGCACCGACATGTGTTCTGGCCACGTATGCAGCAAGATGTGGCTAGTTTTGTTCAAGGCTGTGGTCTCTCCAGCATCTCGATATCGGCAAACCGAAAATTAGGTTTGTACACTCCTTTGCCAGCTCCATCGCGACCATGGGAGAGCGTATCCATGGATTTCTTGGGAGGATTGCCTAAGACCCGACGTGGCAACGACTATCTATTAGTGGTCGTTGATCAGTTCTCCAAAATGATTATTCTTATCCCTTTTTCGAAAGACTATCACGGGAGAAGAAGCAGCTCGGGTATTCTTTCAAAACGTTTGGACACACTTCGGACTGCTGACTTCTATTGTGTCTGTTGTGGTATTGCGAATACCCGGGCAGGTTTTGTGAACGATCCTAGCGAAGAAAACGCAACGCGGGCTGACCGGGTGACTGGTCCTCCCCCGCTGGACAAACACAAGAATTGACACGAGGACTTATACAGGTTCGGGTCCCGGTGGCGGCCCTAGTCCTGTCGGCGTGCTCCGGACCGGAGTCAGCTGGGGAGGCTCTCTCGGGGGAGAGACTTCCGGAGCACACCAGTGAGTTTTGGCTATTGCAATAATGAATCACCTGTCTTTACAACTGAGGGTACAAGGGCTATTTATAGCCCCAAAAAGAAGCAAAAAAGACTAAACTACCCCGGACGCTACCGTCGGATTGAGGGGTAGCAACGTCCTTCTCCCGATCAAGCGCCTTGGATGCTTGACAGGTGGTCGCTGATTCCCGAGGCGATCCTCGTGTGACCTGGACGTGATTAACAACCAGGGACTTTACCTTTAGAAGGGCGATGAGGCTCGGGACATGCACCGAAGGCCAGGTCCCCGGGCCAGAGGAGGCTCCCGGGACCGGCACCGGAGGCCGGGTCCCGGGAGCCAAAAGGCGGTGCCTGGGGCAAGCACCGGAGGCCACGTCCCAGGGCAAAAGGTGGCGCCCGGGGCAGGCACCGGAGGCCACGTCCTCGGGTAAATGGCGGCGCCCGGGACCGGCGTCGGAGGCCAGGTCCCGGGAGCCAAAAGGCGGCGCCCGGGCCAGGCACCGGAGGCCACGTCCCCGGGCAAATGGCGGCGCCCGGGGTAGGCACCGGAGGCCACGTCCCTGGGCGCATGTGACGCAACTTACCTGGACTTAGCTAAATCTGAGTTCTGAGTATTTAGGGTAATTAGAATAGTAATTAGAATTTCTGTGTTCGAAAATAGAAAAGGATTGATAGATCTGGGAGTTAGAGATGGAATTGAATCTGGCTTCTGAAGACTTTTATGTTTAGAGTAACTGACAGATCACATCCGAATAATCTGATCTTCATTTGGGTTCACAAGATAGATTTTGAGATTTTAGGGTTTGAGATAGATTAGGGTTGAACTGATCTTGTTACTGCTACAGATCCATGGTATCAGGCATGCATGATGTTCATGAAAAAGAGAGTTTTTACCCCTAAACTCAGGGTGTTACAGTCCCCGTCCCGGTGACAAGGCCCCCGCTGGCTTGTCCCGGGCATCGTTTTCCTTCCGAAGACAGGAGTCTCCGGTCCCGGGTCACGTGCAGGTCACGCGAGGAGCGCCTCGGGAATCAGCGAACACCTGTCAAGCATCCGAGGTGCCTGACCGGGAGAAGGACGTTGCTACCCTTTGATCCAATGGTAGCAGGAGGGGAAGTTTAGTCTTTTTGCGTCTTTTGGGGCTATATAAGCCCTTGTAACCCCTCATGTAAAGGACAATTGCTCATTATTGCTAAGAATAGACAATTTCACAGGTGTGCTCCGGAGCCATCTCTCCCCGAGAGAGCTCCCCTAGCCGACTCCGGTCGGGAGCACGCCGACAGGACTAGGGCCCCCACTGGGACCCGAACCTGTATAAACCCTCGTGTCATTTGTTGTGCTTGCCCGACGGGGGAGGACCGGTCACCCGGTCAGCCCGCGTCGTATTTTCTTCGCTAGGATCGTCCACAAAACCTGTCGGGGTATTCGCAATACCACGACATATATTAACTAAGTTATAAGCTATAATGGCTAGGGTTTACCTCCTGTAGTCTAACACCCTTCTTGGGCCACTGTATGTACGAGCTCAATGCCTTGCTAATTGTCCGCATTTCGTCCATTGGGACGGGCAACAGAAAGGAGCTGTATACCTTTGCGAATCCAAGCTCCAGAGGTACATAGTGGATCCGGACATCCTACCAAGACTGATATACGACTCCGTTTGCAACCACTACACGTTTGTCGCCTATGTTGATCAATAGGCTACAGCTCTCCGGCTTCTACAATTTGCAACAATTATAACAGGTTAGCGAAACAGTTCTAACTTAATGGGAGTGGCATCGACCGAACTGCATATATAGCTCAAGAGTTGCAATACCTCAATGAGGTCCACCGGATCCACATGAACCTTTGAGCCGCAACTACTTGGCCTGGCAACGTCGACCTCGGCAGCTAGATCTAAACCCTTTGACTGCACAACTCGGCTGAGGCGTTCATACTTCTCGTTCATTTGAGCGAACATGTCCCCGAATTGTGCAATCACATCTGACCGTATCTTCTGAGAAAGCTCCGATTCCCTTTCCTTCCAGCTGCGAGCCTTCTTCGCCTTTTGCTCGGGTTCTGAGAAGCCTTCCTTCCATGGCACCACACCCCCCACGGTTCGCATCTGCCCTGCATGCTCCTTGTTCCTAGAGCCCGGGTAAAGATGTCGTTCTCCCTATGGGGAGTGAACAATCCCTCGGTCGCCTCCTTCGAGCAAGAGATCTGTTACATTCAAAGCTCTCCATTGTGAGGAAAAAATATATACAAACTTGTGCGCACACTTGTGATCATAGTTTTTTCTACCACACTCTATGATTCCAACCAGGAAGTTAGCCAACTTACGATTCGCTGCACGACCTCGACGTCCCTAGGGTTTGGGAACTCCACAGTCCCCGTGGACGACACGGTCCCTCTGACCAGCCAACAGCGCTTGCATCGTGGATCTCCGAGAGCAGTAGGTCAGGGGAGTCGACGAAACTCGACGCCTTGTCTTCCGCCTTCTTCCACTACTCCTCCTTCCCCGCATAGCCGCGAGAGCCGAGCCGGTGTGGGTGGTCGTTCTTCCTCTGGATTGCCTTGTTCATCTCGCTAAGGGCCTTCGTACCAGAAACAAGAAAATTAATGCACCGCGGGTTACTGCATACAACGGTGTAACCAAGCAAAGGAACCATATATACCTTGAACTCAGGGGTCCCCTTCTGTTGGGTGAATTGCTCCCATAGCTCCTCCGTTTTGAAGGGGTACTTCTCGCATGGAGATTTGCCTTTAGCAAGGAAGGTACTGATGAGGACGCTCTTGAAGGTTTTCCACGTGTTGTTCATGTCCTTCAAGCAAGCTATCTTGGGAGCATCGTTGGGGATGTTCCACTTGGCCTGTTTCAAATGGTGCATATAAGCAGGACTTACCTAATCTCTCAGATAAACCAAGGGAATGTGATTACTCAAGAGTTCAGTGATGTTGATTAATTTTACCGTCACTTCCGCCCACAGCCTATCCCTCTCGTCGGCCTTAACGTCCTTCCAGCTCTGGATGGTGATCTTCACCCTTTCCTTTGCCAACAAACCAACATAGGCAGCGTACTGGCCGGTGTTCTTCCCGATCGGTTTCCCAAACTAGTTGAACTCACATGAAAGATCCGCGCGTTTGGCCAAACGGCACAACATCGTCGCGCCTCACGCCTTCCTCTTGCGCTGGGACGAGGCAGTGTCATCTACGTTTGCCCCTGCTGAATCACTACTATCAGCCGACACTACTACATAATTCATTATCACAGTCGGGTCAAAATAGTCATCACAAACGGTTCTGACCCGTCAGTGATATTTGAGTCAGTGATAATCGAGTACTATCACTGACGGTTTTGAACTGTCTGTGATTTTTCCCTTCATAGACTATTATAAGATCAAAACCGTCTGTGATAATCATAATACATAGACTGTTATAACATCAGAACCGTCTGTGATACTCTTAATACACAGACTGTTATAACATCAAAGCCAGCTAAGATACTCATACTACCACAGATGGTTATGACCTCAGAACCATCAGTAATAATATGAGTATCGCAGACGGTTCTGACCTCAAAACCATTTGGGATACTCATAGTATCAGAGACAGTTATGACCTCAGAACCATCTGTGATACTCGATTATCACAGACGGTTATGACCTCAGAACCGTCTATGATATTCACATTATCAGCGACGGCTTTGAGGTCAAAACCATCTGCGATATTTTCATCATCAGCGACGGTTATAATCTCGGAGCCATCTGTAATAGTGTCCTTATCATAGACGGTTGTAATGTCAGAACCGTCTGTGTAGTAAGAGTATCACAGACGGCTTTGAGGTCAAGACCATCTGGGATACTCACATTATCAGAAATGGTTATGACCTCAGAACCATGTGTGATACTCATTTATCATAGACGGTTATAACATCAGAACCGTCTTTGATCAAAACCATCTGTGAGGACGGTTATAATCTCGGAGCCATCTGTGATAGTATCCTTATCACAGACGGTTGTAATATCAGAACCGTCTGTGTAGTAAGAGTATCACAGACGGCTTTGAAGTCAAAACCATCTGTGATAGTATCATTATCGGCGACGGTTATAATCTTAGACGGTTTGTAATATCAAAACCGTCTGTGCATATTAATATTATTTTTAATAAATTTCTTTTTTTCTGGCTAGCCTCAGGAATCATGCTAGACATGTCCTCTGTACAAATAGCATTTCATATATACAGTTCATTTCATACATGCACAGTACTCAAATATATACTGCCTCATACATGCACACAACTTAGAAACATGTACAATAGCATTTCATATATACAGCATAGAACTCAAAAATATGTGCAATTGAGAGCATTTCATATATACAGGACAAAACTCAGAAATATGTGCAATTGAGATTGAACAAATAAATGTGCAATCATGCTAGACATGTCCTCTCTACAAATAGCATTTCATATATATAGTTCATCTCATACATGCACAGTACTCAAATATATACAGCCTCATACATGCACACAACATAGAAACATGTACAATAGCATTTCATATATACAGCACAGAACTCAGAAATATGTGCAATTGAGAGCATTTTGATATATACAGCACAGAACTCAGAAATATGTGTGTTGGGGGAAATCTCCAGGAGACTAAGTCCAGGTAAGTTGCGCCACATTTGCTCGGGCACGTGGCCTCCAGTGCCGGCCCCGGGCACCGCCTTTCGGCCGGGGACCAGACCTCCGGTGCCTGCCCCGAGAGCCGCCTTTCGTCCGGGGATGTGGCCTCCGGTACCTGCCCCAGGCGCCGCCTTTCGCCTGGGGATGTGGCCTACGGTGCCTGCCCCATGCGCCGGCTTTCGCCTGGGGACCAGGCCTCCGGTGCCTGCCCCGGGCGCCGCCTTTCGTCCGGGGACGTGGCCTCTGGTGCCTGTCCCGCGCACCGCCTTTCGTCCGGGGACCAGGCCTCCGGTGCCTGTCCCGGGCGCCGCCTTTCATCCTAGGACATGGCCCCCGGTGCCTGTCCCGGGGGCTGTCGTCCTTCCGGGGGCAGGAGCCCTTGGTTCCTTGTCACGTGCGGGTCGCGTGACGAGCGCCTGGGTCACGTGCGGGTCGCGTGGCAAGCGCCTCGGGAATCAGCGGCCACCTATCAAGCATCCAAGGCACCTGACCGGGATAAGGACGTCGCTACCCCTCGATCCGACAGTAGCGTCCGGGGTAGTTTAGTCTTTTTTGCTTCTTTTGGGGCTATAAATAGCCCTTGTACCCCCTGTTGTAAGGACAAGTTGCTCATTATTGTTAGAATAGCCAAACTCACAGGTGTGCTCCGGAAGCCTCTCCCCGAGAGAGCCTCCCCAGCCGACTCCGGTCGGGAGCACACCGACAGGACTAGGGCCCCCACTGGGACCCGAATCTGTATAAACCCTCGTGTCACTTGTTGTTTTTGTCCGGCGGGGGAGGACCGGTCACCTTGTCAACCCACGTCGCGTTTTCTTCGCTAGGATTGTCCACAAAACCTGCCGGGGTATTCACAATACCACGACAATTGGCGCCGTCCGTGGGGACTCGTGAAAAGACGCCATGGCTCCCCCAATAACAAGGGCTCGGGCCTTTCGCGGTGACGCCAGTCCCGGTGACCCGGCGCCACTCGTCCGGGACACGACTGTCCCAGCGATTCCGCCTGGAGGCGGCCAGACCCAGGTACCGCCTCCCACCTTCCCTCGTAACATAGGTGGTTCTACCTTCGGGTCGCTCTCGGTGACCGCGGGAACCTCGGCCGGGACGAGTCTCGCCCCAACGGCTCCCCCGGCTCCCCAGGACGCCCTGCTCGAGGCTTTAGTGGAGAGCCAGCTCCGCGCCCAGCGCTCTATGGATGAGCTACTTCGCGTGTTGGTGCGGCCACCGGCCCCGACATAGCGCCGTACCCATACCCGGGGGCAATGCCCCCGTTTATGGGTCACCCGGCGGTCCCTCCGGTCTCCGGAGGTTCGGCCGCCCCGTATGACCCCACCGGGGGATACCCTCCCCCTGCGGATCGTACGTCTGGACCCCTCCCAGCACCCGGGTCCTTCCCAGTGCCGGGAGGTTACTTCGTGCCCGGTCCCTTCGTGGCACCGAGGGGATATCCCGTTTCGGGCCCATTCTCGGGGCCGGGGACCCATTTCATGCCGGGGGTTTTCCCTGCGCCAGGAGCCAGTCCCGCCCCTCGCGTCGCGTTTACCGCACCGGGGGCAGTCGACAGAGCAACTCCCGTGCCTCAGCGGACCTCCCCCCGCATCGGCTCCCCGGTTCCAGACGTCGCCATGGGGGATCCCACCACTTCGGTTCTGAATGTCGCCGTGGGCGCCCCCTCCTCGGTTGCGGATGATACAGGGGCTTCCCCCTTTCCGGTCCCAGGGATCTCCACAGGGGGCTCCCCCCAGCCGGCCCCGACAGATTCCGGGCCGACAGCTACAGTGCGTGAGCACCCTCCTCCCCCGGGGCCGCCCCCAAGGGTGCCCCCATCGGACCAGGCCCGTTTCTCCTGGGAGGAGGTCGACCGAATGTATACGACCAAGTGCGGGGAAGAACTTCCCCCGGGCTGCAGGCGCGGAGAGCCTCGCTCTCGCACCGGTCGGGGGAAGAGACACGCCGAGGAGCCAACCTCTCCAGGGGAGAGCCTGGACGTCCGGGAAGTCAGCCCCGGGCCGGAATAAAAACATCGCCACCGCCAATCCGGTGGACCCCTCGGGCCGCTTCCCGACTCCGATAATGACGGCGTGTCCCCCGTCAAAGGAGATAGCGACCGGGACTCTCCCCGGGAAGTGCAGGGGGCTAATCAGCCCCTATGCCACAGACTTCGGAGCATTCGGTGGCGGCGGCCCTATCGCCCGCCGCACATCGAGCACTACAACGGTGAGGCCGACCCTTACGAATTTGTGCAGGTATATTCCACAGCCAGCTCCGCGGCCGGGGGCGACGAGACGGTGCAGTGCAACTTCTTCCCCCTCTACCTCACCGGGATCGCCCTCTCCTGGTTCTACAACCTGAAGGCCGGCTCCATCAAGTCTTTCGCGTAGCTCAAGCGTGAGTTCTGCGCGAACTTCCAGGGGAACTATGTGCGTCCCCTGGACTCCTCGCAACTGTACACCGTCCGGCAAAGGACGGGGGAGACCATCCGAAGCTTCTTCAAGCGCTTCGCCCAAGTGAAGAGCAAAGTAGCTCACGTCCCTAACTCTACGGTCATTGAAGCGTGCAAGAGCGGGATCGTCCCGGGGGAGCTCCACCGGAGGTTCTCCCGGAGCTGCCCCTCCTCCGCCGACGAGCTCTTCAATGTACTTGGAATGTACGCTCGGGCGGAGAAGGACGACCTCTGGAAGAAGACCCAGGGGGCCCCTGCTCCCGCCGACTGGGGGGCCAGGGGCCCCCCAAGCGCCCTAGGCAGGGGGGCTGTAACGAGCCACGGCCTCGGGACACCCTTGTCCTCGAGGGCGGAGGCGGCTCGCGCGACCCCCTGAGGGGCAACTGCCCCTTCCCCAAGCCGAAAGGCCATGGGGGTGGACAGTCTTCCCGAGGTCGGGAAGGCCCCGCGGGGAGAGGCAGGGAAGTACCGTGGTGCAGCTTCCACGGGTCCAGTACCCACGCTACCCGACAGTGCCACCAGCTGCTGCAGCACTTCGCGGCTTTCCTTGACCAGCATGGGCACGGGGGGGACTCCGGCCTCCTTTCCCCCTCGGCCAGCTGTACCGGCCCTTCCTGCTCCCGCGGGGGGTCAGCAGGGGCAGACACAGGAGGGGGAGCCGCCAGAAACTCTCCCCTTCCAAACTTCCCAGCGCCGCATCAACGTCATCGGGGGAGAGTCCGCCTCCGGGCGGGACTCTAAGCGCCAGCGTAAGGAGTATGCGCGCGAAGTTAAGGTGGTGGGGGTGCTACACACGTCTCCGCCACCCAAGTGGTCGGGCGTCCCCCTCACCTTCACGGCGGAAGACGAGCGCGGGGTTCGCTTCACCCACGACGACACGCTCATCGTCTCCGCCACCATCTAAAATTTCCACCTGGCCCACATCCTCGTGGATGGCGGGAGCTCCGCCGACGTCCTCTACCTGATAGCCTTCAGGGAGATGCAGGTGGATGAGTAGCTTCTACAGCCCGCGGCAGGGCCCCTGCAAGGGTTCGTCCCGGGGAAGGCGATCCACCCCGTGGGGAAGGTCGATCTCCCCATGACATTTGGCATCCCGGAGAACTACCGAACCGAGATGGTCCGATTCGATGTGGTGGACCTCCCCTCCTCCTACAACGCGATCATGGGGAGGACCACGATTTATTTGAGCAAGAGTTGGTACAGAAGAAATTAGCTCAATGCAGTTGTAAATTCTGCCAAATCGATACAATGGGGAGCAGTTGTATACCTCTGGGAAATCTGGGCGGTCAGGGGTGATGGTCAGGTCATACATGTGGCGCATCACGTAGAACCCACATGTATTGTCATCCGGCTGCTGATGGCACTGCCAATTTACAGATCAAGAGTTAGCTGGGGACACGTTATAAAGTAAAACAGATGCTAGTTGAAATTTGTATCGAAAATTGTAACCACTGAAACATACCGACTCGCCGCTCGTGCTGTCGCCCTCCCTCGGCAAAGTAGTTCGTGAAAGCCCTGTAGATAGTCAAAATTGACAGTTTGAGGATAGTTGAAATTGACAATTTGAGGATAGTAAATCTAGATGCAAGACAGGTCCACGTGAATATCATAACCTTTTGAATACATCTCGTGCGCCGCAATACTGTAACACCCTGAGTTTAGGGGTGAAAACTTTCCTTTTCATGATCAGCATGGATGTATCTGTAGTAGTAGCCATATCAGTATCTATCTCAAACCCTAAATCCCCAAATCTTTCCTGTGAACCCCAAATCAAGATCGGATTGTTCAGATGTGATTAATCAGTTACTCTGAACCTAAAAGCCTTCAGAACCCAGATTCAATTCTATCTCTAACTTCCAGAATTATCAACTCCTTTCTGTTTTCGAAAATAGAAATATTTTATATTATCCAATTACCCTAAGTTTCAGAAGTTCAGATTTAATCAATATGTTGACCAAGTTCAGACCAGATTATTCTTGGATCATGATCAAGGGTATGCCAATACCTTAATCCAAAAAGTTGGCAATCATATTTCACCATCTAAAACTTTTTCGCAAATCAGTCCAAAAGTATCGCAGATCAATCCTTTTCCAGATTTTCCAGAAGCCTGAAAAGGCAAAATGTTCCAGATCATCTCCAAATCTAAATCCGATTCAGGGAACACCTCCCAAATGCTTTTCAACACAAAATCTCCTTTTATGAGTATCTCAAAATCAGATCCTAAATCCCAGAATTCGAGATCAATAAAATCCAGATTTCAAATACCCTAATATACTCTATTTTCAGTTTATATCAAAAATCATTCAAACATCTCAAATTTTATCTTCTATCTGTGCCAAATCATCTGTTGAATTAAGTTTGCCAAATCAGCAGAATCAATTTCAGATTAAATCTTCTAAATCTCCAGAATTACAGATCAGTCCAAAGCCAAGAATCAGATATTGCAAACCAGTCCAAATTCGACTAGGGCAGCAGCTAGCTTCCACCAGAGCTCACCGTGATTCCTTGCGCCGTGTTTACTCGCCGCCGGCCAAGCCTTGTTTGCGTCTGTGACCGTGCATGCTTGTGCGCACGCGTCCACGCCTTAGCCATCGTCGTGGCAACACCGTTGCAACGTGGACGACCAAAACCTGCTCCCGTGCGCGACCAGCAACAGCAACCGCGACCGTTGTCAGCAACTCCGCGCCACGTTGCCTTTCCCTACCAGCCATTGTCACCACCGCTTTGTATCACCCGACATCGTTGAGTCCCGATGAAGCAACAGCTTGATCAACCGTTCCATCACCTGTGCGCCATCGCATCACCGTCACTGTTGTCGCGCCTGCGCCCGGCCAGTCAAGTCACCGGCGTCAATTACTTTGCTGCGACCTCCTTGCAAGCTCCATCCTCTGGTCTATAGAAGCAGCCATACCTTGTATCATCTTCTCTTCACCAGAATAAAGCTAAATCCCAAATCTCCTCGCTGTCGTCTTCTTCTCCGGTGAGACCAGCTCGAGGCTCACGGTGCCAGCACACTTCACTGAATCTCTTGCCAAATTGAAGTCAGTAGTGAGTATCTCTCTTTCCCCTGATTGTACTGTTGCATTGAATTGCTCTCCGGTGGACCCTAACGCCGGTGATCGCCGGAATTGCCAAATGCCCTGTTCCAGCAATGCAGCCCGATTTACCCTGAATTAGCTTTTGATTCTGTGGAACAAAATGATCAGTGAGCTATTTGAAGCAAGCCTATGCATCCAGATTTCCAGATTGAGCTTGAATCAAAGGTTTCCCCAAAATCAAACTCCACTAGCCACTGGCTCACGTCGCCAGGCCACACCGGCCATCCTCCGACTAAATTGATGTCTCCAGTAGCTTTCTTGTACTTCTCTTTCACTCCCTGAGCTTGGAATTGAGTTCATTTGACCTGTATCGAAAACCCCCAATTCCCGTGTCATCTTCTCCGGCGCCGGCCACCGAAAATCTATTCCCGGCCGATCTAGCTTCAACCACCTTGTCTAGCAGATGTGCTCCAACCTCTTGAGCATTTTTTTTATTCTAGCCCGATCTCTGAAACTGTCCAGATTGCAAGTTATAGCCATGCCAAGGATCTCGTCCGGTGGCTTCACTGTGCCGTGTCGCCACCACATTTCTTCACAGATTTTCATTACCTTCCAGCCATCTTCAGGCCTGGAGCCTTTTGAATCATTTGTTCCTATTATCAAGGCCTACCTCCCAGACAAAGTGGTGCATCATTTGGAGCCCTAGATCAAAAGTTATGGCAAGCCCTAGTTTCTGGCCATGCCAGTTCAATGGCAGGCTATGTCAGTCAGTGGCATTAGCCCTTTTCACTTCCTTCCAGATATGCATTTTGAGCATAACTTTGTCCCTTAGATACCTGAGGTTGTGATCTACAATTCTTCTTCTATCACAACTTGATTTGAGCCCTTGAACTGCATTTTATGCTAAAACCCTAGATTTTGACATTGTCAGCCCTATGGCAGAGCATGTCAGCCAGTGGCATTAGCTCTTTTCACCTCTTTTCAGTTATGCAAACTGAAAATAACCTTGTCCCTTAGACTTGTGGATTGTGCTCTACATTTTATTCTACTGCCACAAGTTGAGATAATGCTTTTATCATCCATCGACCCTATGTCGATGCCTTGAACCGAATGTCGACCTAAAGACGTTCGCTGTTTTTGAGCGAACCAATTGCAACCTTGATATCATTCTGATATTTGGAGACATTTGGAACCTTGTAAACCTTTGACAGCTAATCTTAACCTTGGTTTCCATAACTTAACCCTAATCAGCTTCTAAATCCAATCATTTCAGAATCATCAAGACTTCATCTTTGCATTATTGCATATAGTATAATAGTGTATTGAAAAGATTGTGATTATTGGTTGTTTGTTTGATTGGAGAGCAGATCAAGAGCCCGAGTTCGAGGACTTCACTGCTGATCCAACATCAACTGCTGTATTTTACGACGCGGAACGCAAGTCATATTCTTGGTCATCTCGAACCTATATTTTAAGAGTTGCTATAACATAACCTTGAATATAGATAATATTGCATGTGAAAGATTGAGAATGGTTGATTTATGAATTGGCAGTACTAGACTGGTTATCTGTGAAATGTGAAATAAACAAGTTTTGAGCCATGAACTAATATATATGTATGTATATATATATTCACGAAATAAAACCCCTAGCCGTGACCAGAAAAATGGTCTAGTCACTGGCACATAAGGACTAGAACCTTGTGTTGTGCCTCTAGTGGCATGAACAAACGTACTAACCGCAAGCCTGGTATGGGACAGGCCTGAACAAGTACTTATGTGGATCGCACATGAAACCCCTGCATGAGATGGAAAACAATACACTAAACTCACGGGGTTCAGCTCCTCCACGTATTATAATCAAGAACGTTGACCCAGTAATGGGAAGAGGCATTTGGGTGTGGGGGTAATCCCTCCACAACTGCGGTTTGTGTGAAGAAAACTGCAGGGTCAGGGGTGAATTGTAAGTGAAACATAATAAAAGTTCTTGTTATCTCCACCTTGCCGCTCACAGTATGAAGTGAGTCAGGGGTCCAATCATTTTGATAGGAAGGGCTTGAAAGTGGAATATCTTGCGGGAAAATTGGTACCTCTCTGCAGAGTTAAAAATGTATTCGAATACTTCGTGCTCCCGAGTTTATAGGAGTCTGCTACGGTAGATTAAATCCACGGGGTGTGACACAAGTATATTTTTTAAATAAAATTTGTTAAATCAAGATTACCCAAATGACATGTGTTGTCATGATAAGGAGTGCTGCCGTGGGCTGTCGTTTGTCGACGTGTCGCGGTAGTACTATAATCTAGTGAACATGAATAGCAATGCTATGTTATGAAGAGTGCTATCACAAGATAAGATGAGATGAGATAAGAAAGAAATAGGTTATTTTACAAATATCCATAATTCTTGACTAGTCTAGGTTCATATCATCACTACTATATGTATCTACTTTTACCTATGACTTGCTGAGTACGTAAGTGCTCACCCTTGCAATCTACAAATTAGTAGATGGAGCGTTCAATAATCAAGATGAAGGCATGGAGAATTTCTTGGATCCAGAAGGGGGAGTGTCAGTTCCGCCAGAGCCCTGATGTGTGTTGTTCTGCCGTCCACTTCTCTTTGTGGGAGGGTCATCTATCTTCTGCTGTGTAGATGTTATTTTGCTAAACCATGTATGCCGCGAAGACATTGTAATCTCTTTATGTAATATTAAGGCCAGCAGGCCACACTGCTTAACTATTTTGTAGGTTACTCTGTTGCAATGTGAATATACTCCTGTACTTGACTTATCCTGGGAAGTCAAGGGTATGTGTATGCTATGCATATATGGGACTAGCTGCAGTGAGCTAGGTCTCTACAGGAGTAGTCGTAGTCCCAGTTTCGGGGCGCGACAAATACGAGTACCCTTTCCTCTGCAATGAATCAAGGTAGAACACCTTGTTCCTTTTCGGAATAAGTAGCAGCAGGATCCAGTGGTAGCTACATGTTACACGTAAAGAATTAAAAATTAATCTAAGTTTGGGGGTGTGCACATGGAAACACTAATCTACGGGTGAAGTACTGGTGAAAGCACTCACCTCTGGTTGTAGGGTACAAGTATGTACTCCTTGTCGACTTGAGCAAGCAACCCTCTTTTGAGGTAGTCGACAACAAAGTCTGCGTCGGTCCTAAACATCACCTCGGCGACCATCTGGGGGTCCAGGAAACCAACAGGTATGCCCTTAGATTTGGCATAGTTGGTCATGTAGCTGCACGGAAGTAACCAATTAATAAATGACATATATCCGTATATGCACGAACAGGCGTAGGATAGTAGAATACTTACAGCACCCAAGAACATAGGATTGACACGTCGAGCGCATCTTTGTTGAGTAAATGGTGTAGGTCTTCGAAGGTCACCGGGTAGCTCCCAACGTCGTTATGGAACTCTGCCACGGTGTACTTGACCATGATGTGCGTCGGACGCTGCGTCTTGGTTTGGTTTTTCCTCTTCATGTACCATGCATGCAGGCTCTGGCATGCTATCCCCATGGTAGAAATTGCGGCATCGGAGGCCATGGGCATCCCCAGAGCGAACGGCATAAGAGCTGGTGCACTCTTCTCACCCTCCTTCACTGGGCTCTTCTTTGCTTTGCCCCTACTAGCCAGCTTCTTGAATGACTGCCTCCTAGTCGGAGTAAGCTTCATCATCGAACCCAATGGTTGGCTTCTCGGAGGGGTCGGCTGGTTGGTAGGCCGAGTGTCGGTCTGTGATGTAAGAACCTACATATTAGGACACTAACTCCAAGGGTTATTATTACAGTATGAATTATGAAACTGGTGGGGGAATTACCTCATCCAGGACGATGTCTTTCTTTGGCCATTGCACGAATGTGTGCACTGCATCCCCGAGAGTGGTAATCTCGTCGTTCGGCGGCTTCTCCAACGGAAAACCCTTGCAATGGTCAGAGAAACTATCCACCTGGACCCGTGCAAAACCCTCAGATAGAGGGCCACCGTTGATTGTGGCCCCCGCCGTGCATGGTTGCGCCATCCCACTAGCAGCCTCGATCGGGAAGAGACCGGCTAGCACCATAAGCTTGCAGGAGGCTGGTTCCTACAAACAGTGCGCATTAACATATTGAATTTCATCGCTTTTCACTTTTGAATGAATTAACATAGAAACACGGTCATTACCTGCAGAAAGTCCACCGGATACATTGGAGAGGGCTCCATCTGCGAAGACCCCGGCCCAGACGCGCAGCTACTACGGTGGACAAGAATGGGGCTCGGTAGTTCCACTGCTACAAGGGGGGTACCCTGGGTATCCTTTCTTATCTTGTCACACATGGACCGCATCTCCGCCTACTGCCACAGGAGTGCTTTGTCCCGAGCAGCGAACTCCGATCGTATCTTCTCCTTGAGATGTTCATCGCGGGCTTTGTGGGATCTCTTTCTCCTCTTAGCCGCCTCCTCATCATCAGGGAAACCATCCCTCCAAGGCACGGTGGCACCGAGGCCGCACACGCAGCCTGGATGCTCCTTGTTTCTGAGCGCCGCTGTGAGGATATCCCTATCCCTCCTTGGGTTGAACTCTCCGGATGCCGCCTGGGCACTCAGCGTCACCGGCAAGAGGAGAATTTAGCAATACAACCAATTGCATGCGTGTTACGAGGATAGTAAGTGATCGTACAATCTTACCAGCCGGTCGATCACTTCCCTGTCTGTAGGGTTATTCACAGAGACGCTTTTGGAGGGGGTCATGTCGATCTTGCTCAGCACCAATTGCGGGCGTGCACGTCCGTTATGCCCGCAAAAGGACCATCGACCGAAGAATGCAAAGCCTCCTCATCCTACTTCCTCCACAACGCCTTCTTCCCCACATACCCACCGGTGCCTAGTCTGTGTGGGTGGGTATTATTGGCCTGGTTAGCCTGGCCCTTCGCACTAAGCTCCTGGAACTCAGGCTTGCCCTTCATCTCCATGAAGTGCTGCCATGCCTCGGGAGTCACGAAAGGGTAGTCATTGAAGGGGGTCTTCGACTCCTTCATATAGTGCCTGACAAGTTCGCTCTTGAAGTTCCTCCACTCCTTATTTATTGAGATAAGTGTCCTCCGGCGGACGGTGAACTGGCGATCCTCGGTAATGTGAAACGCCGCCTGCACTTCTTCCCACAGCGCATCCTTGCACTCTGGGGGCACTTGAGCCCAGTCGGAGGTGGTGATGGGCACCCTCTCCCTTGCCACTTTGCCGCATAGTGAGCGGTACTGACCAACAAGTTTGTCCGGAGCTTCCGGCACTCCATTGTCCTCTAATTGTATGTGCTGCTTTTCCCGCTTGTTGAGACGCATGCATGTCGTCTGGCCTCGCCCCTTTCTCTTCTGTGACTGTGTCACGTTGGACGCGGCGACCTCCAGCCCAAGCGTCTCATTGCCAGTGACATCACTCTAACTCCCCGAGTGGTGCATTTCATCACCAGACATATCAGTTCCTAACATAAGTGAAAGAGAGAACAATTTAAGTAAATTTGAAACTAATAATTCTATAACAAAACCCATATACTTATAATTAACCAAGAATGACAGAAACTGTGGGGAGGCGACGGAGGTGATCGCGTCGGAAGGTGGGAGGGTGATGGATGAGATCGCGCTTGACGGTGGAAAGGCGACGAAGGTGATTGCGATAGACGGTGGGGAGGAGATGGAGGTGATCGCGCCGGACTGTGGGGAAGCGATGGAGGTGATCGCGACGGATGGTGCGAGGGTGGAGAGAGCTAGGGCAAACAGTGGCTGGAAATGAGCGGGACAAAGCCCGCCTTGAACTATGTATCGAGTAGAGATTATCACAGTCGGTCCTATATTCACAACCGTCTGTGATAACATTATCACAGTCGGTTCTCAACTAAAAACTGTCTGTGATAATCTCCATAGTAATAATCTCTAGAGAGGTTATCATAGACGGTTTTGCGTTTCGAACCGTCTATGATACTCATTTATCACAGATGGTTTTTACTTGAGAACCGACTGTGACTGCACGAACGCACGTTAAGAACTCGAAGCATCAGACACTGTTGGGAATATCACAGTCGGTCCTACATTCACAACCGTCTGTGATAATATTAGTACAGTCGGTTCTAAACTCAAAACCGTCTGTGATAATCTCTAGAGAGGTTATCACAGACGGTTTTGACTTGAGAACCGACTGTGACTACATGAATTCATGTTAAGAACTCGAAGCATCGGACACTGTTGGGAATATCACAGTCGGTTCTAGGTTCATACCCGTCTGTGATAACTCATAACCGTCTGTGATAATATCTCCAGTAACTCTGTAGCCTTTCAACTCTTAATGGTCAAAAACTTGTTTTAAATGAACACTCAGATATTTCAAATGGAGTCCAAATGCTCTGTAAATTGGTTACAATGTAGATCCGAAAATTGGTTACAATGTGGAACATGCTCAAACAAATTTAACATATAATGTGGGGCATGCTCAAATAAATGTTACATACATATGGGGACTTTGATCGACAATTTCCACATACACAGCCATGTTATCCTCAACTTTCCAATTGCCGCGGCCCTACAAAGACAAGAATTAGAGGAGATATATAAGCTATACCGATGGAAACAGAGAGATAAGGATGTACGGTTGATTACCTTTAAAGTATTACCCTTCCTGGTGATCCATACGCACGTAACTAGTTTCGTCGGTGTCTTCCGTATCTACCTGTACGCCATCTCCAAATGGAGGCATCTCATCAAATTGATTGTTTTCCTCCTCATCTATGACATTTTCAACTCCAACAATCCTTCTCTTGCCATGAAGGACGACGTGCCACTTCTTATTGGCCGGGTCAGTGACATAAATGACCTGAATGGCTTGCTTCGCAAGTATGAATGGCTCATCTTTATAAGCAACTCGATCGAGATCCACAGAAGTGAAACCGTAACTGTCAACCTTCACACCCTATGGGATTTGGACCCATCGGCATTGAAACAGGGGAATCTTGAATAGCATGTAATCGAGCTCCCAAATTTCTTCAATGAACCCGTAGTACGAGTTCAATCCACGTACTACCCTTGTTGGCCCTGTCTCGGTGAACTCCTCATGGAAAGCTTCTACGCTCACTCCACTATTTTGCACAGTGCTCTTTTGATCTTGAGCTTTCGTGTAAAATGTGTACCCATTGATGTCGTATCCCTACCATATTTGTACAGTAAACGTGGGCCCTTTTGCCAACCATTTAAGGTTCTCACTTGCGGACTCTCCAGTGATTCGCACTTCCATCCATGCGTTGAATTGACTGTTATGTTGCCCTGTGATCCAAACCTCGGATCGGCGAGGATTGTCTTGTCCTAGCATCTCCTTGTGCTCGTCGATGTACGGAGACACCTCCGTCATGTGTTGCAAGACCCAAAAATGAGCTTTCGAGCTCATATCGACATCAGGACTGATGGCTCTCCGTCCAATAGTGCCAACACCATCAAGCCTCCCCTCGTGACGAGACACAGAAACTCCTATTGCTTCTACCTTGGCCATGTAATCGACGCAGAACTCAACAACCTCTTCCGCTGCATAACCTTCGACAATGCTACCCTCGAGCCAAGACCGATTCCTCACGTAGGCCTTAAGTACACCCATGTACCTCTCGAATGGATACATATAACATAGGAACACGAGTCCACATATCTTGATTTCTCTGACAAGGTGGACGGTGAGATGGACCATGATATCAAAAAACGACGGAGGAAAATACATCTCAAGCTGACAGAGAGTTCGAACCACCTCCCTCTGCAGAGAATCTAGTCCATCGGGATCAATGACCTTGCAAGAAATTGCATTGAAGAAATAACACAGCCTCATGATCGTCTCTCTGACCTTATGCGGCAGAATACTCCGGATGGCAACAGGAAGCATTTGTGTCATCAACACGTGACAATCATGAGACTTCATACCCAGCAATTTCAAATCGCCCATGGACACAAGCTTTTTCATATTTGCGGAGTAACCCGATGGAACTTTAACACCATAGAGACACTTACAGAGTCCTGTTCTCTCATCCTTGCACAAAGTGTAGCATGCAGGGGGGAGGTATATACGGCCTTTATCGTCCTCTCTCGGTGCTAGCTCGGGCCTGATTTTCATTTCGATCATGTCACGCCGCACATTGACGCCATCCTTTGTCTTTCCCGGAATGTCCAGCAATAGGCCGATTATATTGTCGCAAACATTCTTATCCACATGCATGACATCAATGCAATGACGAACCTCTAAATGCTCCCAATACGGTAATTCCCAAAATATCGATCTCTTCTACCAAGTGTTCTTCGTGCAGGGTTTCAATTTATGACCCTTTCCAAACACAACGTCTATGTCCTTCACCCATGAGTAAACTTCTTTCCCACACGTAAGCTTCGGGGCTGAACCATCCTCCTTGTGGCCGTCAAATTCCCTCTTCATCTTACGATACGCGTCATTCTTCGCATGAAACATACGGTGACGCATGTACACTGTTTTCCTACAATTCTTCAGCCACACGCTCTCAGTCTCATCTTCGCATTGGGGACAGGCTTTGGCTCCTTTCGTAGTACGGCCCGACAAATTTCCAAGGGCAGGAAAATCGTTGATGGTGCAGACTATCATAGCACGTAGGATGAAGGTCTCTCGTTTGTATGCGTCCCATACCTACACCCCTCGGTGCCACATTGTTAGGAGATCCTCTATCAATGGTGCTAGGTACACATCAATATCGTTTTCAGGTTGTTTTGGTCCTGAGATAAGTAGAGACATTATGATGTACTTGCGCTTCATACACACTCAAGGAGGAAGGTTGTAGATACACAAAAGAACCGGCCAAGTGCTATGCCGACTGCTCATATTACCAAAACGATTAATTCCATCGGTACTCAACCTGAACCTTATATTCCTCAATTCCGCTCCGAAGTTAACAAATTCCCTGTCGATGTTTCTCCACTGCAAGAATTAGCTGGGTGTATCAGCTTTCCATCCTTCTTCCGGTCTTCCAAGTGTGAACGCAATAATTTTCCATCTTTACGGTTTGCAAACAAATGCTGCAAGCGGGGCATGACGGGCAAATACCACAACACCTTAGCAGGAGGTCCTTACTTTATCTCAGCGCAGTCGCCGTCGTCGGTTCGGTCCTTACGCTTATAGCGGGATGCGCCGCACACTAGACAAACATGCATATCCTTGTAGTCGTTACGGTAAAGGATGCAATCATTAGGGCATGCATGTATCCTTTCTACTTCCATTCCCAAAGGACACAACAGCTCTTTTGCTTGGTAGGTGGTTTTTGGCAAGTCGTTTCCTTTCGGGAGCATGTCCGCCAAAAGATCTAACAATGTCGTGAAACTCTTGTCAGTCTTGCTGTTGCTTGCCTTCAATTTTAACAGTTCAAGCACAGAGGCCAACTTTGTGTACTTCAACTTGCAACCAGGGAACAACGGCTTTTCTGAGTCCTCAATCAAGCGCTTGAATTTGCCAAACTCCCATTCACTGTAATTTCCTTCCACATCATGCAACATGTCATCTAAAGTGTCATCCTCTGTGATATCCTCAGCGAAGTCGTTGTTGGGATCCGACATGTGCTGTTCGTCAACCTGAGTGGCACTTGTTTCTGCAGTTGGCTCTTTTCCATGGTTGACCCAACACGTGTACCCCTTTTTGAAACCACGTCAGATCAAGTGGGCGAAAATTTGAGATGAGTTGGTGAACATCTTAAGATTCTAGCAGTCTACACAAGGACAGTACATATATGGTAAACCCTTCTTCGCCATGTCTTCCTCAGCAACCTTTTGGAAATCTAAAACACCTTTCATGTTTTCCTCACTCACTCGGTTGTCATTATACATCCAGTCTTGACGGACCATCTGCAATTAATTAAATTCATACAAATGCTAATTAGTAATACTCTATGTACGTTCGACACGCAATATATTATAAATCTAGCTAGCTAGTGTTTGATGTGGAGTTTGCGGTATAACTAGTTAACTACTCTTGAACTGCAAGCAATTAGTTGGGGGCGTGGATAACACACATCATAGAGCAATTAAATAGCTACAGGTCGAAAATGAGTTACAAACAGGGTTTGCTACTGTAGCTTTCCCTCCCTCTAGCTCTAATTTGGTCAATCAATGGAGATCGAATGAAGTAATGTGTATGCCTTAAGACCAAGTGCCAACCTTGGATCTTCAAATTTGTTGCCCCCAAATGCTCCCCTTTCGAGATATTGCTCTTCCTTGCCCCAAATCTCTTCCAACTGGACAGTCTGTCGAGCAAGATTGTGGGAGTAGCTCAAAACATCCACCAAAAGACCTTTTATACCATACCAGGTTCAATACAGATGGTTCTATATAATACCGTCGATAATATCAGTGCATTTTTTAAGAACATAATATCACTGACGGCTTTCACTCTACTAAACCGTTCGTAATATCGGTGCGTTTGTGTAGAACTATGACAGGAATATCACAGACGGTTTTGACATATAAACCGTCGGTGATAATGAGAATATCACAGACGGTTCCGAGATCAAAACCGTCCGCTTTACTATCACAGTCGGTTTTTACTTCAGAACCGTCTGTGATTATCACAGTCGGTTTTTACTTCAGAACCATCTGTGAGAATCACAGTCGGTTTTTAATTCAGAACCGTCTGTGATAATTATAAAATCAACTCTCTGCTCTACTATCACAGACGGTGATGAGGTCTGAACCGTCTTTAATATCCTGGATTGCTTGTAGTTGAAACGTTCGACTAGTTGAATTGTTCCACTTTTTTTTTCATATTTGGTTCTATCTTATTTTCAATGTTAGTGTTTAAAAAAATCAACGTTGAGACTATTTGGTTTTATCTTGTTTTTCATATTTGTTGTATATATATGTCAGCCTGTGGATGTTCAAAGAATGTTGAGAGTATTACAGTCGGTCCCTAAATTAAAACCTTATGTAATGTTACTATCAGAGACGGTTTTGAGTTAGAAACCGTCTTGATTACAGCAGTTTTTCTTGTTAACATTTTCACACAGAACATCATTTGGTTATTATCAGTTACATAATCAATCGAAAAGCCAGATATATATGGAAAAGAAATTTCTTATTTCTTACAATCTTTGCATACATAAGGGATACAAGCGACCAAAGCGTCGACCCGATCCGAAAGTAATTTACAAAGTTCTCCTAGGGACGTATTGGCATTAGTAGGATCTACACTGGCCACCCCAAGAGAACTAGCAATGGCTCTAAGCCTATCCACATCATCTCTCAGCAAAGGACTGCAGCTGTTCTTTATTGTATCGGAGAGTTCTCGCTGCTGCTGCACTGAACGAAACCTGTGCGCTTCTTCGCGAGAACCCTCATAGCACTCTGCCAAGTGCAGAATGGCAGAAGACATCCCCTCAGAAAGCTTCTCCAGTGCCTCTATTTCTTCTTGGAGAGTTCTGCACAAGGCAGCTTTCTCCTCCTGCACATGCATGGGTTAGTTTTGAAAGACATAGCGACCAGCAACAGAGGGTGAAGATGATTTCCAAGCTTCGGAGTGGATTTGGACGTGGAAGTGTGCGTCTTACCCCAGAAAGTTGATCATCCAAGAAAAGCTGATGATACAAAGGTGTTGAAGAGGGGATATTCGAAGGATTGTTGTAGATCTCCAAAGGTGGAGTCGATGCAACTGGAGGGGTTGCAAGGGGCAAGGTGTCAACACAGGCCTCAGCACCCTCTAGAGTCTTCGCTGCAGCTGCACTGGAAGATCTTTCATCATTTCTGAGTCTCTTCTTTGGAGGGAGCATTTCCTCAGGCACCTGTGGATTTCAAAATGCATTTGTTTCGAGGTAATCAAGTCATAAAAGAAAGATCTGCATTAGAGTTTCAGAGAGGACTTACTTTCTGAAGATCCTGATTGAGTTCATTCCTTATCTCTTCCTCATCACTCTCAATTTCAATAACCTCATTGGAATCTTGGCTCGCCATCAAGGTGGGAGTTGAGGAGGGAATAAAGACAGGGATTTACGAGCAGAATTCCTAAAAAACTTAGCCAAGAATTTGTAAGTCTTAAGGATTGAAGAGTCTCGCTATTTATAGAACTAGAAGGTGATGGTTCATATGCGCGGGTGCCTTGAGTTTTAAAAAGCGCACTACTGGTTTTCAAGGTCAATAAATTCATGATAATTTCTCGGGAGATAAACTGCAACACGGTGGAACAGTGCCCACTTAAGAAGTTGAAGCGTCAGATTACATAATTCGATGCAAATGAAATTTGAAGTAAATAATTAAATCTCTT
Source organism: Pharus latifolius (assembly GCA_019359835.1). NCBI lineage: Eukaryota > Viridiplantae > Streptophyta > Magnoliopsida > Poales > Poaceae > Pharus > Pharus latifolius. The sequence goes on along the minus strand of CM033330.1, from coordinate 41,541,279 downwards.
TATCTGCGCAGTATTAGGTGCGGTTATCCATGATTGCATGTTGAGAAATCAAAGCGTCGGACAATGTTGGCACTATCATAGACGTTTGGGAGATCAAAACCGTCTGCATAACTATTACCGACGGTTCTGATGTCAAAATCGTCTGTAATATGACTATCACAGACGGTTGGGAGATCAAAGCCGTCTGCTTTACTATTACAGACAGTTCTGATGTCCATACCGTCGGTAATATTCCTAGAATTTTGAACCGTTCGACTTCTACAAATACTTGTTCCCTGGAGGTCGAACCGTTCCACTTCTTTTTCTCCAAGAACGTGTGGGAAAATTTGAAAATTGACATAAGAACAAATTTTTAATTAATTTTTTCATCATTAATGAAAAACAAGCTATTTATATAATTTCCAAAGCGACGCTTCATGTTCCCAGGCTAGTGCGCCGCGCAAACATCAGAACCCGAAATGACACAACACACTATTGAGAATTCGGAGCGTCGATCACTGTTGGGACTATCACAGTCGGTTCTTACATAAAAACCGTCTGTAATATTACTATCACAGACGGTTTTGATTTAAAAACCATCTGTGATATTGAAAGAAGTTAATAATTGAAGCGTAGGGCTATCACAGTCGGTCCTTATATAAGGACCATCTATAATGTGAATATCACAGACGTTTTTTTTATCTCAGAACCGTCTGTGATATTCAAAGCACATTGAGAAAGTTGACATAAGAACAAAGTATAAAGAAAGTGGGAAGATAGCATGCAGTCCAAGAACATGCTGAAAAATTGGAAAGTTGACATAAGAACAAAGTTTTCATTAAATTTTTCTCATCACTTATATAAAAAAAAATAAAAATACAGAATGCTAGGTCAAGGAGTGGTCTTTGCCCAGGCTGCATCTAGAATAAAGTCAGTTTGACTTGCAGCCAGGACGCAGGACTCCTTCAGCGACAAGCTGTCCTTCTTAGGATCAATTACTACCGCGTCGAGAAGGCTTGCGACCTCCCTCAGCTTCGCAATGGTATCCTTCATAGTCAAACCGCAGCCAGCAATGGTCATATCCGCGGTTTTTTCTCCTCACGAAGATGCCTCATCCTCGCGCTAGCATTGTCACCATCCGTCTTCATCCGCTGAATGGGCTGGAAGAGATCGTCCAGGTCAAGCCGTAGCCGAGTGTGCTTGTATGTAAGGAGCTTGTGCTCCTCCTGGAGGGCCCTCAGCTTGGCTTTCACCTTGCCCGAGTCTTCCATGGCTCCCCTTCCCTATGCAAATCAACAGGTCAAGAATGTATTAAACAGGAATTAACAATACAGGGGTATGTCCAAAAGATTGAGAGTTCTTACCGGGGAGGGCGAGGCTGACGATGCCATCGAGGATGCCATTGGCGCAGAGAAGAAGCTAAGGAGTCAAACAGTTTGAGAATTATAAAAACTTGTAAAGTAAATGGCAATTATTCGACTGTCAAGTTATTTATAGAACTTCCAAAGCGACGCTTCGTGTTCGCCAAGGCGCCGTGCATGAAGATCGGAGACAGAAAGTATATATACCACAGTCACAGTCGGTTCTGACAAAGAATTCGAAGAGCCGCCAGTCGCGCGCGAAGTTTGAGATTTCACTTTTTCAGTCGATTCTTACCTCAGAACCGTCTCTAATACTACACTATCACAGTCGGTTCTTAACTCAGAACAAACTGTATATATCACAGTCGGTTCGGAGTTCAGAACCGTCTGTGATATTCTAGTTATCACAGACGGTTCTCAGTTGAGAACCGATTGTATCTATCACAGTCGGGTTTTAGTTCAAAACCGTCTATGATAAGTAGACTATTACAGACGGTTCTCAGTTGAGAACCGATTGCATCTATCACAGTCGGGTTTTAGTTCAAAACCGTCTGTGATAAGTAGACTATTACAGATGGTTTTGTGTTCAGAACCGTCTGATTTACTATCACAGTTTTTTGACATCATAACCAACTGTGATAACTGAACATATTCTCCCGACAGGCCTTCGCAGACGGTTTTCCATTGAAAAGTTCATAACCATCTGTGATATGCCGTCCTGGATGTCTGTTTCTGTGGTAATGCGAGGAAGATGCCGACATAGCTTTACCTAAAATTCCATGAACAGACCATCAATTGATATGAAGAAAGATATATGACAAAGTTCATAACTAAAATGGAATGGCAATGATGAACCACCTCTTTTTGTTAAAATGTCAAATTTTCATTCAAAAGGTCAAAAATCATCAATTCCTATCAACATGATCTTCAAAATGGATTTAAAATTGATTTGTAAACTCAATTTGCAAAAAGTTGTCGAACTTCAACCTTCTTGCTTAACATAAAGATCATTTGACCATAACTCTTGATTGTAAAATCCTATTTGGAAAATTTTTTCAGAAAAATATATTTCATGCAATGAAAATCATTTCTGTAAATTTTCATTTCAAATGTATTTGATTTGAGCAATAGTTGATTCTTTCCGCAAATGAAATATGAACTCTGCAAAATTCAGACTTGTCAATGTACTATCGGTTGACAATAACAAACCGATATGACATACTCTATTTCCTATCGGTTTGACAATTAAAACCGATAGTACTCAAGTTTCTATTCAGGAAAATATATAAGATTAGCAGTGGAAACTATACTAGTCTCTCTGTAGGAACATAAAGAATCATCGCTTTATGATAAAAATTTAAATGAACCAAAATTTCATATGAAAATTAGAAAATGGGAAATAATTAACAGAAAATTCAGATTATGGTCTTTTACTATCGGTTCGAAATAACAAACCGATAGTGGGCGACACTGTACGAAAAATTCCTAGTGATTTTCATCAAGTCTGTAATTCTCATAGCTATCAAGTTTGTAATTCATGCACTTTACATCTAGTTTTATATTTGTAATCCATTCAACCACATATGAACTATTGACTATGTAACACCCCTATTTTTCCCAACCCTAGCCTGCCTTGTCAATCTACATTTCAGGATGAGATCTTGGTTATGCCAGAGTGTTACCCTGAAAAGGTGGCAGCCAAACTCCTTCATTCAGGTCATTTTCGCAGATCATCTCCAAATTCTAATTTGATTCAGTGAACATCTCCGCTTCACTTTTCTGAACATTTTTCCCTTCAGGAAGAATTTCCAAATCTCGCTCGAAACCCTAGTTTCAGCCTTATCAAAAATTTCAAAGTTTCAATTACCCTAATTACCCTGTTTTCAGTTCATCCCAAAACTTGTCTAAATCTCCAAATTTTATCGTCCCTAGCTGCTAATCAACATCTTGGACTTTGTGGATTAATTTGGCAAAGTCAAAACCCCTTTTCATCTAAGCCAAATGCCAGATTTATAGATCAGCCCTTGGAATCAAGACTTTGTAATTGCAAATCGGCCCTTCTGTTCTTTTTCAGTCCCTGTTCGATCAGCCCCTGGTCATTTCTTCGACTAGTGCTACTTCGCCGTTCGACCGGAGCCGCGCCGTGTTTCTCGCCGCGTTTGCTCGCCGCCGGCCATCACCTCTTGTCGCCTGTGCTAGTGACCAACTTAGCCACCCCGCACGCACGTGACAGCAACCAGAGCCCCGTTGAAACCAGCGGATAAACGCCCGCGCTCCAGCACCGTTTTCGCGCGCACGTGCCCGTGGCCGTGGCATTTGCATGTTGTTACGTGTCATCGCCGGAGCTGCACTGTTGCCTCCGCATCTGCGCTGTCCCAAGCAAAGTCCCAATGCACCCGACAAAGTTGGCAAAGCTGCTACACCGCCTGTGCGCCATCACATCGCCGTTCGCCGCTGTTGCGCCTGCGCCCGGCCGGTCTTGTCCCCGGCGCAAATTCCCTCACTGTTTTCCCTCGTTGGTTCCGTCCCTGTGCCTATTTAAACCCTCCAGCACTGTGAAGAAACCACAACTCCAGGACTTAGCTAAATTTCAGTTTTCTCGCTGTTCCTTCTTCATCCCCGACAAGCCGATTTTGAGGCCACTATCACCAGAGCAAACCGTAGCCCCTCTCTCCAATCCATGCTCACCAGTAAGATCCCCACACCCATCTTCCTGTGTCCAAGCAACCAATTGCATTCAGGTGATGTCCATCGCCGGTGATCGCTGGAAAACCGAAGACCCCTGTTTCTGAAATTAAACTCACTCCAGTCCTTTTCACCATCCATTCCTGTAGAATTAATTGATCCTTAGCCACTTCTTAGCAAGCCTATTCAGCCAGTTTTCAAATTGGTGCAGCACCGCGTGATTTCCCAATTTTCGCGCGCCACCGTGGGCGTCGCACGTCGCCGGCGTGCCTCGCTGCAGCTCTCCCCAAACTGAAGCCACCTACACCTTCCCTGTAACCCCTAGATGGTGTAGCCCAGAGCTTTTAACCTGCATTGCTGTGTAGAGCCAGTCCGTCGTTCACTGTCTTCTCCAAGTCCGGTGACAATGCCGATGAGCTCGCACACTTAATCTTTGTCCAATTCCTTTCTCCAGAACAATCAGCACCACCCCAGGAGTATTTCCCCTCGATCAATTTCAAGTTCAACCCACCCCAGTTCTCTGTCACCGTGGCTCGTCCATGTCTCAGGCGGCCGAAGGTTTCAACTTCGCCGTTCGTCGCCGATAAGCCACCCCAGCCAAATTCCTTTCACCAGCAACCTTGTTTTGATCCCGCCTACCTCCCTGACATGTTTGGTGAAGCAACGCATGCGTGATTCATCCAGACGCATGTGCCCTAGCTCACTGTTGTACAGTGGCATTCGATTTCCTGTGTCCTGAGCCTTGCTGTGATTTTCTGTTAATTCTAGGGCCTTTTTGAAAAATCCACTTTGTCATTTCGGTCCCTCACAGCATTAGGCACACAATGCCACCTCTTGCACCAGTTTTGATCATCCAAAAGCCCCAAATCATTCTTGTGTCTTTTTCAGACATCGTCTGTTCGCAAACCGAATGCCAAGCCTTTGACTTTCGTCACATTCGAGTCTTGTCCAGTGAACCTTACCCTAATATCCTTTTCTCCGTTGTTCTGTCTCTGACCATTTTCCCTCGTTTGCATACATGTTTATATTTTACATATATTTTTGTATAAAGCCTATTTTCTGGATGCTTATGTCTTGTATGTGTTGTGTGTGCTTTCGTGCGAATGCAAAGCAAGGAGCGGAAGATTTGGAAGGAACATTTGAAGACCCAGCAGATTTCTTAGACCCAACTTGGCAAAGCAAGTCTCAACACCTTGATCATGTCTCGCCTAATATTTTGAAATGAAGTATGTTAGTTGTTTTCAAAGTATATGCATGCCTTATATTCAAATGAGAGTATGTTCAAATAATGTGGTTAGATATAACCTAAATGATTGTGAAGCCCCTCTTGTGATTGAATACCCATGCACCCTTGTCACCCTAGGATGCTATGCTTAAACTCTACTCTTATTTAAATGTACATGTTGGGTGTGAAATGGCTAATATGTGAGAAATGAATTTGAAACCTCCTTTTTGTGAAAGAAAATATAAATTAGAATTGATAGTGAGGATGGGTTGTATGGTGAGGGTACGGTGCGCACCAGGGAATGTGAAAGTCTCCTCACTATTAATTCATAAGGACAAGAACCTTGTGTTGTGCCTCTATGCGGCATGAAAACGTACCAACCACTTGCCTGGTATGGGACAGGCACGACTTAGTAGCTTTTTGGTATTAGCAGTTCCCTGCATGGTTTGTCAGTCTGATTTCTTGCGTGGAAACTGGTTGGGCACAGTTCGTCCGTGAGTAACTAGATTTGCTTCCTCTTTTCTTACTTTGCAGAGTTTGATGGAGAAAAAGGCATAGCTAAGGGCAATGATGGGTAGCACAGAGTGGGATACTTGCAAGTGGTCTAAGAAAACAAAAGGAAAAGTGGCAATGTCTAATATGATGAGTGTAAGCTTTTGGAATGGTGTGTCGTTGTGCCTAAAGTTCTTTGGACCTTTGGTGAAAGTGTTTCGTATGTTCGAATACGTTTTTAACTCTGTAGAGAGGTACCAATTTACCCGCAAGATATTCCACTTTCAAGCCCATCCTATCAAAATGATTAGACCCCTCCTCACAACCATGTGTGAGTGGCAAGGTGGAGATAACAAGAACTTTTGTTATGTATCACTTACAATTCACCCCTGACCCTGTGGCTCTCCGCGAGACACAGTTGTGGCAGGTTGTATCCAAACCTCCACCCCTCTGCTTATTCCCATTACTGGGTCCGCGTGTTTGATCACCTTTAGTGATATGTGTGGGAGCCGCACTCCGTGCTTATCGTGCATCACTACACATCTCATGCAGGGGTTTCATGTGCGATCCACATAATTACTTGTTCAGGCCTGTCCCATACCAGGCTTGCGGTTAGCACGTTGTTCATGCCACTAGACACACAACACAAGGTTCTAGTCCTTATATGCCAGTGACCAGACCATCCACAACCCTGCACCTTCAGTGCCTGCATATCCTTTGCAGTCTAGCACCTCCAGTGCTACAGCCATTCCACACCATTTTTCTGGTCACGGCTAGGGGTTTTATTTCATGAATATAAATATATAGATACATATAATAGTTCATGGCTCAAAACTTGTTTATTTCACATTTCACAGTTAATCAGTCTAGTACTGCCAATTCATAAATCAACCATTCTCAATCTTTCACATGCAATATTGCCTATATTCAAGGTTATATTATAGCAACATTTAAAATATAGGTTCAAGATGACCAAGGATATGACTTGCCTTCCGCGTCGTAAGATGCAGTAGTTGATGTCGGATCCGCAGTGAAGTCCTCGAACTCGAGCTCTTGATCTGCTCTCCAATCAAACAAACAACCAATAATCACAATCTTTTCAATACATTATTATACTATATGCAAAGATGCAAAGATGAAGTCTTGATGATTCTGAAATGATTGGGTTTAGAGGCTGATTAGGGTTAAGTTAAGGAAACCAATGTTAAGATTAGCTGTCAAAAGTTTACAAGGTTCCAAATGTCTCAAAATATAAGAATGATATCAAGGTTGCGACTAGTTCGCTCAAAAACAGCGAACGTCTTTAGGTCGACATTCGGTTCAAGGCATCGACATAGGGTCGATGAATGATAGAGGGGTTATCTCAAATTGTGGTAGTAGAAGAAAATGTAGATCACAACTCTACAAGTTCAGTGGGCAAAGTGTTTTCAAGGTACACAATCAGAAATGGGTAAACAAGGCCAATGCCACTGGCTGATAAGCTCTGGCATAGAGCTGGCAATGCCAAAAACTAGCGCTTGGCATAACTTTTGATCTAGAGCTCCAAATGATGCACCACTTTGTCTGGGAGGTAGGCATTGATAACAGGAACAATTAAGTCAACAGGATCTAGGGCAAGAAATGGCTGGAAAGCAAGAAATTCAGTGATGAACTGAGGTGAACTGGCTGCACTGGAGCATTTCTGGTCACAAACTTGGCAAAGCTGTAACTTTTGATCTAGGCTGATTTAGGTGTCGGGCTAGAAGACAAAAGTGCTCAGGAGGCTAAGGCACATCTAAAAGACAAGGTGATTTGGGTTGAAACGGCTGGGAACACTTTTCCGGTGATCGGCGCCGGAGAAGAACATTGCCATTTGGGGGTTTCTGCTACAGGCCAAAAGAACTTAATTCCTTGCTTGGAGAGCATCTAGGAGGTATAAGAAAGCTTCTGGTACAATTAGATTGGCCGGAGGATCACTGGAGAAGCCTGGCGACGATCGCCGGTTTCTGGTGAAGCTCGGTTTAGGGAAAAGCTTCGAATGATGTTTAATTGGGGATTCTAAGCTTACAGGCTTGCTTGAAATAACTCACTGATCAATTTTGTTTACAGAAATGAAAGCTAATTCGAATTGAATCGGGCTGCATTGCCGGAACAGGGCATTTAGCAATTCCGGCGATCACCAGCGTTAGGGTCCACCGGAGAGCAATTCGATGCAACAGTACAATCAGGAGGATGAGAGGTACTCACTGCTAGCTTCAATTTGGCAGGAGATGCAGTGAAGTGAGCTGGCACCGTGAGGCCTCGAGCTGGTCTCGCTGGAGAAGAGGACGACAGTGAGAGAATTTGGAAATTGGCTAAGTTCTGGTGAAGTGAAGCTGTTACAAGGTATGGGGTTGCTTAAATAGGCCAGACGCGGAGCTTGCAAGGAGGTAGCAGCAAGGAAATTGGCGCCGGGGACTTGACTGGCCGGGCGCAGGCCATCAACGGTGACGGTGAAGCGATGGCGCACAGGCGATGGAACGGTTGATGGAACTGTTGCTTCATCGGGAGGCAATGGTGTCGGGCGGTGCAAACAGTGGCGACAACGGCTGGCAAAGCAAGCAACGTGGCGAGGAGTTGCTGGCAACGATCGCGCACGGGAGCAAGGCTGTGCAACGGCGCTGCCACGACGATGGCTAGTGCACAGACGCGTGTGCACATGCAAACTCAAGTGAGCACGAGCTCAGGTGCAGGCGAGGCGTGGCTGGCGGCGAGCGAGCACGGCGCAAACGCACGGCGAGGCTTCTGGTCGTGCACTGGCTGCTCCCCTGGTCGAATTAGGGGCCTGATTGCAATATTTGATTTTCACATTTGGACCAATCTGTAATTCTGGAGATTTGGAAGGTTAGAGTTGAATTTGATTCTGCTGATTTGGCAAACTTAATTCAACAGAAGATTTGGCACAGATTGAAGATAAAATCTGGCACATTGAATAATTTTTGATACAAACTAAAATAGGGTATTTTTAGGGTAATTGAAATCTGGATTTCAATTGATTTCGCATTCTGGCATTTAGGATTTGATTTCGATATCTGCACAGAAGAGAAACTTGTGACAAATAGCATTTTGAGAAGATTTGCTGAAGAAATCCTGAATTTGGAGTTAATCTGGAGATTTTAGTCTTTTTGGGTTTTCAGATATCAGATAAAGGAGTAATTTGCAATAACTCGTGGACTGATCTGTGAAAAGAGTCTAGATGATAAAATCTGGCTGCCAACTTTCTGGTTTAAGGTATTGGCATACCCATGATCATGTTCCAGGAATAATCTGGTCTGAACTTGGTCAAGATTTGGATTAAATCTGGATTTCTGAAACTTAGGGTATCTGGGTAATATAGGATATTCTGTTTTCGAAAATAGAAGGAGTTGATAATTCTGGAAGTTAGAGATAGAATTGGATCTGGGTTCTGAAGGCTTTTAGATTCAGGATAACTAATAGATCACATTTGAACAATCTGATCTTGATTTGAGGTCACAGGATAGATTTTAGAGATTTTAGGGCTTAGGATAGATACTGATCTGGCTATTACTACAGATACATGCATGCATGCTATTGAAAAAAAAAAGAAATTTTCACCCCTAACTCAGGGTGTTACATATCGCAAATCAGTCCCTTATCTGTTATCTGGAAACCTAAAAAGGCCAAAATCTTCAGATTAACTCCAAATTCAGAATTTCCTTAGCAAATCTCTTCCAAATGCTATTTAACATAATTTTCTCTTCTGTTTAGATTTCAGAATCTCATTCTAAATTCCAGAATTCGAAATCAATTGAAATTCAGATTTCAATTACCCTAAAATACCGTATTTTCAGTTCATATCAAAAACTATTCAAATGTGCCAGATTTTATCAAATATCTTTACCAAATATTTTATTGAATATAATCTGCCAGATCAGTGAAATCAATTTCAGTTTAAACCTTCCAAATCTCCAGATTTACAGATTTGTCCAAACTCAAAAATCTGAAATTGCAATTCAGTCCAAATTCGACCAGAGCACTTAGCTGATTTTCGACCAGAAACCGCCGTGCTTGTGCGCCGTGGTCGCTCGTCGCCGGTGAAGCTTCGCCTGCGCTCATGGCCGTGCATGCCTGTGTGTACGTGTCCTCGCTTCAGCTCGTGCCGTGGCAACGCCGATGAACAGCACCGCCCTCGTGCGCGACCAGCATCTGCTCCCGCACGCGACCAGCAGCCTTTTGTCAGCAACTCCACGCAACGTTGCCTTGCCGCACCAGTTGTTGTCACCACCGCTTGCTTCAGCATTGCTAAGTCCCGATGAAACCACAATGTGATCAGCTGCAGACTTGTCGCCGTCGCATCACCGTTCTTCGCTGTGTCTTCACCGCTGTTGCATCTGTGCCGAACTAGTCTCGTCACTGGCGCCAATCTCTTCCCTGTCCCCTGTTCACAAGCTTCGCCATGAATATTTAAACGCCACTATACTTAACAGCTTATTCATACTTCACTGGAAATCAGCCAAGTCCCAAATCTTTCTGTTTTCGTTTTCTTCTCCGGCGAGCCGTCGAGGAGTTTCACGGTGCCAGCACGCCCTACTGCACCAATCTTCAAATTGAAACCAACACTACACCAACATGGTGGTCATCAAGAGTTTCATTCAATTCTTCGTCAGCATGGTGGTCGCCGAGTGCTACCTCGATCATTTCGCCAATATGGATTAGTGTAACTTCTTCCATGACATCTACGACGAGTTGGCTACACTTCATGGCATCCTCGACATCATCTACATCAACTATGGTGTCATCATCAACTATATGGCATCATCGACCCGCACCATGGCCAGGTCGCGTGCACAGCCGGCAAGCTCATCATGCTGATATTGCGCTATCGCCGCCAGCAGTTCGGCCTCCGCCGTGGCCACCTCCCCAAGCTCAAGACGTATTCAAGAAAGGCGCATCTCCACCACTTCGACGCCCTCTGGTCCCACAAGCCACGTCGTTGCAAGGCCGGCCCAAGAGAGAGCCCAATTTGTCCACGAGTCGGGTTCGGCCATCTCCGCACAGTCAACTTAAAACAGATGCCAAGGGCTCATACGGACTCTGTTTTGGACGTTCTTGGTATGCACGGAGAAGCCCTCGACGAGATCTTTCCAAACGATCCATTCCGATGTCAAAATTCCTTACGACTCAACGCGAATTATGAAAACAATATGGTGACCAGAATCTGCCGGGCGCTGCGACGCTCCACTTTGGGCCCATGGCCCGTGTAACCCTACGGTTTAATGCCCCAAACCCTAGCCGTCGCTATATATTCAGTAGCCGTCATCGTTTAGACTTGGGTTTTGCTTAGATTATTCTGTCTTCGAACAGTTTCACCGCTTGATCGGTTTGTGAGACCCCAACTTGTGAGATTAATCATTCGCATTTGCAATTCAGTTTGCTTTCTTCCGTGTTCTTGCTTGTGTTCTCGATTCGCAGCAGGGATAAGCCTTCTTGGCGAGGTCAATCACGCTCACGCGAGATTGATAACCAACGGAGTAGTGGTGTTGCGATTGCGGGGTTCAGATCGTGCCTGATTTGAAGCCGGATCGTTCTACGTCGAAGCTCCACCAATCGATCTATCACGTACCTTTCGGAAGATCGGGCACCCAGTGTCACACCAAGTGGTATTAGAGCCTCGGTTGCCCGTCAGGTATACTTGTATCCCCTTTGTTCATTATTCATCTTTCACCTAGAGTCCAGAAAATTGCCCCACAAAAATATTTGAGTTCGCCGTCATATCCATCGTCCAAGCCACTTTGTGCCCTTCGCGATTTCGTTTTCAGTTTCGCGTTGTTGAATTTGTATCCATCGTCATCGTCTTGTTGCTAGTTTAGAGTAAGTTCTTGATCTAGTTTAAGTCTTGCATCTTGACGTCGAGTCTAACGCCAACACGTCGTCGTCGCCGCCGCGTCCAAATCGGGTGTCAATCTGTCAAGTTCGATATTTTGCTTTTATCTCCTTCGTCTGAACTCCAAATTGGACAAATTCAGAGTCTAAATTGTGGCACAGAAAATTCTCTACAACTTTGTCCATTGTGAGAAGTTCTAGAAACGCCGTTTTCAAGTCCAAAATCGCGTTGGAAGTGAATCTGTTTGATTTCGGATTTCCTACACAGACTGTATTGCGGGGCCCATATCTCCTAGATCCGTTATCAAAATTGGTGTTCCATATATTCAAATTGATCAGCACGAAACGATCTACAAATTTTCTGTTATACGTTTTAGCGTTTGAGGCCTCCAAAAATCCGAAAACAGCATAGGATGTTTCTGCATAGTAGATCTGTTTTTCCAGCGAGAGAAAATTGAGTGTTTGTGTATATATCTTGTAATCTCTCATATGCGGCACTATTGATATTTCAAAAAAAAAGGTGAAAAAGGCAAGTGCATAAAAAAAGAAGCCGCACAAAGATAAAAAAAGAAAAAAAAACCACGGAAAAAAAAAAGAAATAAAAAAAATCAGAAGTGCTTGCATCCTTTGTATCGACAGTGTTACGTCATTCGTTTTGCTTGCTTGAACTAGGTCTGAGAATGAGTTTAGGCCAGCAACTTTGACAAATACTTTGGATATTTATTCAGCTTTGCTATTCTAATTTCGATGATTGCATATTCCTTGCTAGTAAATATTGCATATCCAAGCTCCACATACTTCTTATCAAGTACGGATTGGGTCTTGCAATCGCTTCACATACTGTTGGTATACCTCTGAGTTGTGCTACCTGTCGCCTTGGTAAGAACCTAGTAAGAACTTGGTAAGGCACAGGAGAGTGTGTGATCCCATTTCCCCATAACCTAGTAGTTGCTAGGGATAATATTTTCTGTTATCTTTTGTTGTCTTGCTCACAATGACAGAAAGTTCCAACGGGAAGGACAGGGTTTCTACTGAGGACTGTGTGCTGCACAGTGAGCTTAGGGACTCGTTGGGCGGTTTGGAGGAGAGGCTGGCCAAGATGATCAGTGAACATGCCACGGCTTCACAGTATCAGTTTGAGGGCCTCGGCAGACGCGTGCCCACCCTTGCTGGACGAATTGAAGCTTTGGAGCCACAACAGCCACCCCTCCATGACGATGACCAAGACGTTGAATATGGTGACAATGGAGAGGTGAACCAACGGACGACACAAGAGGCATGACTACGTCAACGCCTTCGCCGCAATCAGCACGGTATGGGAGGTAATAACAACCACCATCATGGTCGTGCCAATGATGATCCTTTTGCTAAGGTGAAATTTTCCATCCCTCCTTTTCATGGTGCCTATGATGCTGAGGTTTACTTAGATTGGGAGATCACTGTTGAGCAAAAGTTTAATTCTCACTTAGTTCCTGAGCAACATCGAGTTAGGCAAGCCACTAGTGAATTTAAATACTTTGCTATCATCTGGTGGAATGAACTTGCTACCCTCCGCTTACAACCTGACACATGGGCTAGGTTAAAAGAAGCTATGCGTGAACGTTTTGTTCCTCCTTCCTACCAATGTGATATGCATAAGAAATTAGAATGCTTGAATCAAGGTAGAAAATCTGTAGAGGAGTACTATCAAGAGTTACAGATATGCATGTCTCGTTGTGATTTAAAAGAAACTGATGGAGAAAAAGAGATTAGATTCTTACGTGGACTTAATGAGAAAATATACAATATTGTTATTGATAAAGAATATGTTTCTCTGTTACAAACATTTGCTCTTGCTTGTGCAGCTGAAAATAAAAAAAAACGTAAGAAAGTTGTACGGAAAATCAATACATCTGTTTGCAAGAATGGTGTGTATCCTTGCACGACTAACGTTCTGCAGGCAAGTGCAAATGATCAAATTGAGAATGAGGAGAATGAAGAGATGCTTGTTGCAGCACCCCTGCTTCCATCACCTACAACTGAAGATGTACCTACATCAGCTGAGAAGGAAAACAAAGGTAATGAAAAAGGTACCACACTCATTCAAGATGAGAACGATATTGATGTGCTGAAACTTTCCACCAATCATGCTTTGTTAGAGCAACAAATTGTGGAACCAGTTGCTGATTTACCTTTGTCCCAAGAAGATTTGCTCGATGTTTCTTGGGATAAAGAAGAGTTGTGTGATAATGCTTCACTTATATTCATGCCACAACTAGTGAATGAACATGTTACTCTTACTTTGGAACATAATAACACTTGTGCTCAAAATAAACAGGTTGTTCACGTTGCAAACGAAAATGATGAGCTGAAATTGTTGTCTTCTTTAAATATTCTGGGTTATATTGAATTTGATGTTCTATGTGATCTAGACAATTTAGAGGAGAGACTTACTGATCCATATAATTTGCCTTGCTTATCAAGAAACATTTTTCATATTATAGGCAAATATAATGATAATGGAAAGTACATGGTTAATCGAGTGTACATTTGCTCAAATATGAATTTTGCTTATGATGTACAACCATGTGATGAACTAGAGAACTATACTATCACCACTCATTCCATGTCGAGTACATCTGGTTCAATTTTTAAGGCACATGAACTTTTTCAAGAAAGGGAGGTTATGAATCCTGATGAATCTGATTCTAACAATTTGATTACAAATGATATGCTTGTTGTTTTGCCTTCCTTTGGAGCTAACCTTTTACAGACGACCGAGCATGAGTCGAGGACGACTCACAATCAAGAAGGGGAGGATGATGTGACCATGCACATCATAGATAGGACCAACACTACTGAAAGGGATCTAGGATATCGACTAGAGGGGGGTGAATAGGCGATTTTAACAAATTATCAATAAGACAAACAATTTATAGATAATGAGAGCAAATAAATAACACAAGACGAACAAAGCACAATTTCAACACAAGGATATATCCCGTGGTCTCGGTGATTTGCCGATCACCCCTAATCCACGTTGAGGCAAACTCAAATCTCTAACCGCTCCTCTATCTAGTCAACCTTCTCTCGAGAAGTGACCTAGATCTTGAGCTGGATTAGTGTGATGAGTTATCCAAACCTCGATTTCACTAAGGATGCACTTTACCGCTTCGGCAAGGTGTGCTCAACCCTTTCACAAGACGTTTTGAGGAGTCTTCACAATCTTCCTTGAAGAGCTCTCCAAAACCATTCTCCTAGCCGTCTAGGAGCCGGCAAACTCCAAGAGTAACAAGCCGGTGATGATCACTTAGCCTTCTTCTAGTGCCACGAGGTTGATTTAATTATCTAGATGCAATGCACTAGAAGATCTCAAATGCACACTCTCACAAATTCGAGAATTTAAACCCTAGAGTGTATGAAATGTGCTAAAGCTCTCAACGTTGATGAAAATGCTCAAATTATGCCAAGAGTGATGAACAGGGCCGTGCATGGGAGTATATATACCCCTCACAATAAATATAGCCGTTACAGGCCGTTGGGAGAAAAAGATCACCTGGCGGTCAGACCGCAGGTATAATCTCGGTCAAACCGCCGCAATTGCAACGGCATTAACCAGGCGCAATAAATGCTCAACTGCCCTTGTCAGGCACACACACGGTCAGACCGGAGCCTATTTCGGTCAGGCCGTGAAACTGTCCAAAGACGACATAGTTTCTGGACACTTTATACGGTCAGGCCGAAAAATACGGATAGACCGGCCATTCGGTCAGACCGTAGTTCAAAAACACGGTCAGACCGATTTATCGGTCAGATCGGTATAATAAAACGGTCAGACCGTCATAGCTCAAAACAACAGAAGGATAGGTCATGAAGTTCCAGGAGACTGACCTAGGTTTTAACTACGGACAGTCCGAGAATTCTATTCGGTCAGTCCGTGAATGCCGTCAGACCGGTCCACCAGACGGTCAGACTGACTGAGACAGTGCTGAGCAGAATTGAACTGAAACAAGCATTTTGAAAGTATATGATCTTCTAGTATGCAATGCAAGTTGATTTTATGACTTGTGGCACATAGATGAAGTATTTTGTGATACACCACATGCTCCTCTTAATAGTACGGCAACTATCCTAAAATCCGGTCAAAATTCTTCTCTAATCACCTTAGACCGGTAAAAATGGAAAAGACCATATTTCGTACCTTTGCTCTTTTGATCAATGCCCTTTCTTCATCATGAGGCTCTTTCCTCGCCTTTTCATTAACCTGTCTTCAAAGCTTCTTCTTGACACAACTAGGCAGGTAACGTTAGTGTAGTATTTGTAGTTGTCATTAATTATTAAAACACTCTTTAGGCGCCTAGAAGCTACAACTACATCAACATGGTAGTCATCAAGAGTTTCATTCAATTCTTCGTCAGCATGGTCGTCGCCGAGTGCTACCTCGATCATTTCGCCAACATGGATTAGTGTAACTTCTTCCATGACATCTACGACAAGTTGGCAACACTTCACGGCATCCTCGACATCATCTACATCAATTATGGTGTCATCATCAACTATATGGCATCATCGACCCGCACCTTGGCCAGGTCGCGTGCACAGCCGGCAAACTCATCATGCTGATATTGCGGTATCGCCGCCAGCAGTTCGGCCTCCGCCGTGGCCACCTCCCCAAGCTCAAGACGTATTCAAGAAAGGCGCATCTCCACCACTTCGACGCCCTCTGGTCCCACAAGCCACGTCGTTGCAAGGCCGGCCCAAGAGAGAGCCCAATTTGTCCACGAGTCGGGTTTGGCCATCTCCGCACAGTCAATTTAAAACAGATGCCCAGGGCGCATACGGACTCTGTTTTGGACGTTCTTGGTATGCACGGAGAAGCCCTCGACGATATCCTTCCAACGTATCTAGTCCCATGTCAAAATTCCTTACGAATCAACGGGAATTGTCAAAACAATATGGCGACCAGAATCTGCCGGGCGCTGCGACGCTCCACTTTGGGCCCATGGCCCGGTAACCCTAGGGTTTAATGCCCCAAACCCTAGCCGTCGCTATATATTCAGTAGCCGTCATCGTTTAGACTTGGGTTTTGCTTAGATTATTCTGTCTTCGAACAGTTTCGCCGCTTGATCAGTTTGTGAGACCCCAACTTGTGAGATTAATCATTTGCATTTACAATTCAGTTTGCTTTCTTCCGTGTTCTTACTTGTGTTCTCGATTCGCAGCAGGGATAAGCCTTCTTGGCGAGGTCAATCACGCTCAAGCGAGATTGATAACCAACGGAGTAGTGGTGTTGCGATTGCGGTGTTCAGATCGTGCCTGATTTGAAGCCGGATCGTTCTACGTCGAAGCTCCACCAATCGATCTATCGCGTACCTTTCGGAAGATTGGGCACCCAGTGTCACACCAATTGCTCACTGGTGACCTCTAACGCCGGCGATCACCGGTATTCCTGATTTGCCCTGTTCCTGCAATGTAGTTTGATTTACTCCAAATTAGCTTTTGAACCTGTAATCTAAATTGATCAGAGAGCTATTTTGAGTATGCCTGTTAACCTAGAATCATCAATTGAGCTCTAATCAGGGCAATTGCCAAATTTGAACTTCAACAGTCGCTGGCTCTCGTCGCCAGGCTTCTCTGATGATTTTCCGATCAAATTGATGCTACCAGTAGCTTACTTGTACCCTTCTATCACTCCTCGAGCACGGAATTAAGTTCATTTGGCCTGTATCAAAAATGCCCAATTCCAGTGCCTTCTTCTCTAGCGCCGATCACCAGAAAGATTTTCCCAGCTGTTTTAGCCCTAACCACTTTGTCCAGTGTGTGTGCCTTGAACTCCTGAGAATTTTTGTCTTCTAGCCCGACACCTAGATCAGCCTAGATTGAAAGTTACAGCTTTGCCAAGTTTTGTGTCCAGAACTGTTCCAGTGCAGTGAGTTCACCGCAGTTCATCACCGGATTTCTTGCTGTCCGGCCATCTTCAGCCATAGATTCTGTTATGACTTTTGTTCCTGTTACTCAAGCCTACCTCTAGACAAAGTTAGCACATCAGTTGAGCTCTTGAACAGCATTTTATGCTAAGCCCTAGTTTTTGGCATTGTCAGCCTTATGCCAGAGCTTGTCAGCCAGTGGCATTGGCCTTGTTTACCCACCTCTGGTTGTGCAATTTGAGAACCACTTTTTCCACTGAATTTGTAGAGTTGTGATCTACATTTTCTTCTACTACCACAACTTGAGATAACCACTCTATCTTTTCCTAAAGCTATGTCAGAGTCTTGATCTGAATGTCAATCTGCTGACATTCGCTGTTTTTGAACAAACCAGCCACAAAATTGATATCCCTGTTGCAACCTTGAAACCCTAAGATTATCTACCACCCACCCTTAGCCCAGATTCCTTGAAACCCTAGAATCTCGACTCAGATCAGCTTGCAATCCAAATTATCTCCAATATCGTTCAGTTATTCTTGTAAAGCATATCTGCATATAAGTCATAAAACATTTTAATATAATAAGTAATCATTGTGTGTGTGTTGTTTGGTTTGTCGTCGAGCAGATCCAGAAGCTGACTTTGAGGATTTTGCTGTTGACCCGTTATCAACTGCTGTATCTTACGACATGGAAGGCAAGTCATATCCTTGGTCATCTTGAACCGATATTTTAAGAGTTGCTATAACATAACCTTGAATATAGATAATATTGCCTATGAAAGATTGAGAATGGTTGATTTATGAATTGGAAGTACTAGAATGGTTATCTGTGAAATGTGAAATAAACAAGTTTTGAGCCATGAACTAATATATATTTATGTATTTATATATATTCATGAAATAAAACCCCTAGCCGTGACCAGAAAAATGGTATGGATGGCTGTAGCACTAGAGGTGCTAAACTGCAAAGGATAGGAGGCACGGAAGGTGCAGGGTTGTGGATGGTCTGGTCACTGGCATATAAGGACTAGAATCTTGTGTTGTGCATCTAGTGGCATGAACAACGTGCTAACCGCAAGCCTGGTATGGGACAGACCTGAACAAGTACTTATGCGGATCGCACATGAAACCCCTACTGGAATTGTGTAGTGATGCACGATTGGCACGAAGAATGGCTCCCACACATATCGCTGAAGGTGATCTTGCACGCTGATCCAGTAATGAAAATAATTGTAGGGGCGGAGGTTAGGATACAACCTACGACAACTGTGGTTCGCGGAGAGCCACAGGGTCGGGGGTGAATTGTGAGTGATACATAACAAAAGTTCTTGTTATCTCCACCTTGCCACTCACAGTATGAAGTGAGTCAGGGGTCCAATCATTATGTTATGATAGGAAAGGCTTAAAAGTGGAATATCTTGCGGGTAAATTGGTACCTCTCTGCAAAGTTAAAAACGTATTCGAATACTCCGAGCTTCTGTGTTTATAGGAGTCTGCTGCGGTGGATTAAATCCACGGGGTGCGACACAAGTATATTTTCTAAATAAATTATTTGTTAAATCAAGATTACCCAAATGACATGTGTTGTCATGATAAGGAGTGCTGCCGTGGGCTGTCGTGTGTCGATGTGTCGCGGTAGTGCTATAATCTAGTGAACATGAATAATGATGCTATATTATGAAAGGTGCTACCATAAGATGAGATGAGATGAGGAATGAAAGAAAAAGGTTATTTTACAAACGTCCATAATTCTTGACTAGTCTAGGTTCATGTCATCCCTACTATATGTATCTACTCTTACCTATGACTTGTTGAGTACGTAAGTGCTCACCCTTGCAACCTACAAATTAGTAGATGGAGCGTTCAATAATCAAGATGAAGGCGTGGAGAACTTTGTGGATCCAGAAGGAGAAGAGTCAGTCCCGTCAGTGCCCTGATGTGTGTTGTTCTGCCGTCCACTTCTCATTGTGGGCGGGTCACCTATCTTCTGCTGTGTAGTTAATATTTTGCTAAACCATGTATGCCGTGAAGGCATTGTAATCTTCTTATGTAATTTCAAGGCCAGCAGGCCACACTGTTTAAATATTTTGTAAGTTACTCTATTGTAATGTAATATACTCCTGTGCTTGACTTATATGGGACTAGCTGCAGCGTGTTAGGTCTCTACAGGAGTAGTCGTAGTCCCAGTCTCGGGGCGCGACAAAGCCCTTCCAAATATAGATTACGAAGAACAAGCAGAAGAGGAAGATTAGATATTTATGGTGTGACGCCCTGGTTTTGGTGTGAAAACTTCATTTTCATGAAAAATCATGCATGCATATGTCTCTTTAGAAGTAGCAAGATCAATTCAAATCTATTCTATCCTAAAGGCCCAAAAATCTCAAAATCAACGCCTTAGGCACAAATCAAGATTAGACTATCCAGATATGGCCTACTAATCATCCTGAGTAGAAAAGCCATTAAGAGCCATATCAAATTCGACCTCTAACATCTATAATCATCAACCTCTTTCTGTTTTCAAAAACAGAATAATTTAATATCCTAATTACCCTAATTACTCTGAATTTCAGAAAGCTGATTTGATCAAATCTTAACCTGATCCATACCAAATTATATTAGGATTATGATCTAGGGTATGCCAATACCGTAATCCAAAATGTTGGCACCAGAATTCCATCACCAAGGTCATTTTCACAAATCAGTCCTCAAGTATTGCAGATTAGTCCTTTTCAGATTTTCCAAAAGCCTGGAAAGGCTAAAAGCCACAAATCAGCTCCAAATCTTGATCTGATTCAGGGGATATCTCGCATACACTATTCAATACAAAATCTCCTTCTGTGAGGATCTCAAAACCTCATCCTAGATCTCAGATTTTCATCCTCGACAAAACCCAGATTCTAAATACCCTAAATACCCTATTTTCACTCTAGCTCAAAATCTGATCAAGAGTTCCATATTCTATCGAATGCCTTTGCTAAACTGTTTATTGAGTTATTTGAGCCACATAAGTGGAAACAGATTCAACTTAGACCAGCTATTTTGTAGAAATTACAAATAAGTCCAGAAATATTTTGAGATTTTGTGTTTCAGTCCAAATCTCAAATTTAGCAACCGGCACGCTTGAACTGAGCACCGCTGGGATCTTCGCTGCGGATGAAGTCCAGCTCGTTGCTAGCTCTTGTGACCGTTGTGCCTGCATGTTGGACACGTGTCACGCCATAGCCGGCCACTGTGGCAACACCCACGACCAGTAGCTTCAACCAGTGCCGTCTCATCTCGTGCGCACGTGCCTGCAGCCGTGTCAGAAGCTTTGCGCCACGACGTCACCATGCCGAGGCCAACCATCACCTCCGTCTCTACACCGGCCAGGACCAAGTTACTAGGAGCTAACAGTTCTGATAAAGCTGAGGAGCCGCTGCACACCGCTGTGCCATCGCATTGTCGCCGTTGTCACCGCCCCATCCAGTCGCTTCAACGACACAAGTGTTGGATCTAGGTTGATCTAAGTATCTAGGTTTTCATGATTAATGATGATTTGGATAAATCCATAATGATTAATATTGATATGGATAATGACAGCTTTGAGGATTAAATGACAACTTGGATAAATCCTGATTTAGCATAAGTAAAATGAATTGAGGATTGATGAACCCTGAAATGGATGTTTCCTTAGTTGTGGGTTTAATACCTCGCTGGTTGCATCAAACTTGTGTTAAGTGCAAAGTGAAATGTCATATGTTAAATCCTGGAGTTGATGACTTCTAGTTGTAGTTTTGATATCGATGCACATGTTGAGGGAGAGCTCAGGATGATTAGTTATCCATGTTTGTGCAAAAGGTTGATGACTCCGTGTTCTGGATTTGATATCTCTATGTATGATTGAGAGAGAGCTCATCATATTAGTCATCCATATTGATTGATATCATAACTTGAGTAGTATGGATCGTGTGCGCATTTCTTGTATCATATATGGATCTATATGATTGTGGGATTCATCTATTACTCATTTGTTGTTCATCGAAATTGGTTTTCTCATTTCACCGAAGAAAGAAATCGTTGAGTGAACTCCTGTGTGGAGTGATTTATCTGGTGGTGATTAATGACGAACTACAAATGAGACTAACATTTGTGCATTGAGTGTAAATGTTCTAGTCTCAGAATGGTTGCAAGATTGTCGCGCCCTGGAACTGGGACAACGACTACTCCTGTAGAGACCTAGCTCGCTGCAGCTAGTCCCAAACCACAAACCGTTGACTTCCCAGGATAAGTCGAACACAGGAGTATATTACATTGCAACGGAGTACTCACAAAATATTAAGCAGTGTGGCCTGCTGGCCTTAATATTACATAAGAGGATTACAATGCCTACAAGGCATTCAAGGTTTAGCAAAATATTTAACTACGCAGCAGAAGATAGGTGACCCTCCCACAAAAAGAAGTTGACGGCAGAACAACACACTTCAGGGCTCTGGCGGAACTGATTCTCCTCCTTCTGGATCCACGTAATACTCCATGCCATCATCTTGATCAAAGTAGGCTCCATCTATTGAGTTGAATGTTGCAAGGTTGAGCACTTACGTACTCAGCAAGTCATAGGTAAGAGTAGATACATATAGTAGTGATGATATGAACCTAGACTAGTCAAGAATTATGGATATTTGTAAAATAATCTTTTCCTCTCTCATCTCATCTTATGGCAGCACTTTTTATAATATAACATCATCAATCATGTTCACTAGATTATAGCACTACCGCGACACGTCGACACACGACAGCCCACGGCAGCACTCCTTATCATGATGACACATGTCATTTGGGTAATCTTGATTAAACATATTTTATTTAGAAAATAGTACTTGTGTCACACCCCGTGGATTTAATCCACCGCAGCAGACTCCTATAAAACCCGGGAGCTCGGAGTATTCGAATACGTTTTTAACTCTGCAGAGAGGTACCAATTTACCCGCAAGATATTCCACTTTCAAACCTTTCCTATCATAACAAAATGATTGCACCCCTGACTCACTTCATACTGTGAGCGGCAAGGTGGAAATAACAAGAACTTTTGTTATGTTTTACTCACAATTCACCCCCGACCCTGTGCCTCTCAGCGAAACACAGTTGTGGCAGGTTGTATCCAAACCTCCACCCGTTTGCTTATTCCCATTACTGGGTCAGCGTGCTTGATCACCTTCAGTGATATGTGTGGGAGCCGCGCTCCATGTTTATCGTGCATCACTACACATCTCATGCAGGGGTTTCATGTGCGATCCACATAATTACTTGTTCAGGCCTGTCCCATACCAGGCTTGCGGTTAGCACGTTGTTCATGCCACTAGACGCACAACACAAGGTTCTAATCCTTATATGCCAGTGACCAGACCATCCACAACCCTGCACCTTCAGTGCCTGCATATCCTTTGCAGTCTAGCACCTCCAGTGCTACAGCCATCCACACCATTTTTCTGGTCACGGCTAGGGGTTTTATTTCATGAATATAAGTATATAAATACATATAATAGTTCATGGCTCAAAACTTGTTTATTTCACATTTCACAGATAACCAGTCTAGCACTGCCAATTCATAAATCAACCATTCTCAATCTTTCACATGCAGTATTGCCTATATTCAAGGTTATATTATAGCAACATTTAAAATATAGGTTCAAGATGACCAAGGATATGACTTGCCTTCCGCGTCGTAAAATACAGCAGTCGATGACGGGTCAACAGCAAAATCTTCAAAGTCAGCTTCTGAATCTGCTCGACGACAAACAATCACACAATAATTACTTTTAATATTAAAATGTTTTATGACTTATATGCAGAAATGCACAACAAGCATGATTGAACTAAACAGGTGATAATTTGAACTGCAAACTGAACTGAGTCGAGATTCTAGGGTTTCAAGGAATTTGGGCTAAGGATGGTGATTAGATAATCTTAGGGTTTTAGGATTGCAATAGGGAGAACAATTTTGTGGCTGGTTTAATCAAAACAGCGAATGTCAACAGATCGACATTCGGATCAAAGCTTGGACATAGCTTTAAGAAAAGCTAGGATGCTTATCTCAAGTTGTGGTAGTAGAAGAAAATGTAGATCACAACTCTACAAATTCAGCGGACAAAGTGGTTTTCAAATTGCACAAACAGAAGTAGGTAAATAAGGTCAATGCCACTGGCTGACAAGCTCTGGCATAGAGCTGACAATGCCAAAAACTAGGGCTTAGCATAACTTTTGATCTGGAGCTCCCAATGATGCACCACTTTGTCTGGGAGGTAGGCTTGAGTAACAGGAACAATTAAGTCAACAGGATCTAGGGCAAGAAATGGCTGGAAAGCAAGAAATTTGATGATGAACAGAGATGAACTGGCTGCACTGGAGCAGTTCTGGACACAAACTTGGCAAAGCTATAACTTTTGATCTAGGCTGATTTAGGTGTCGGGCTAGAAGACAAAAATGCTCAGGAGGCTAGGGCACATCTAAATGACAAGGTGATTTGGGCTGAAACGGCCGGGAACACTTTTTCGATCATCGGCGCCGGAGAAGAAACGCTGCTGATTGGGGGTTTCTGCTACAGGCAACAAGAACTTAATTCCTTGCTTGGAGAGTATCTAGGAGGTATAGGGAAGCTTCTGGTACATGGCGGATCACTAGAGAAGCCTGGCGACGATCGCCAGTTTTCTGGTGAAGCTCGGTTTAGGGAAAAGGTTCGATTCTTGCTTAATTTCGAAATCCAACTTCATAGGCTTGCTTGATTTAGCTCACTGATCAATTTTATTTACAGAATCGAAGGCTAATTTGGTGTAATTCGAGCTACATTGCCGGAACAGGGCATTCTTCGAATTTTAGCAATTTCCGGTGATCGCCGGCGATAAGGTGCAATGTAAACCAATTAGATGGTACAGCACGATGAGGGAGACGAGGGGAACTCACAGATGCTATCAATTTGGCAAGAGGTGCTGCGGTTGAGGCTGTCACCGTGAAGCCTCTTGCTGGACTCGCCGGAGAAGACGTCGACAGCGAAGAAATTTGTAAATCTGGCTAAGTTCTGGTGATGAGGATGTGACACAAGGTATGGCTGTTTATATAGTGCAGTGGGTGTAGCTTGCAAGGAAGTAATAGCATTGAATTTGATGTCAGTTGATATGAGTTGCCGGGCGCAGATGTAGCAACGGCGAACGGTGACGCGACGGCGCACTGGCGAGGCAAAACTGTTGCTACATTGGGACTCAATCATGTCGGGCGGTGCAAAGCGGTGGCGACAACGGCTGGCAAGGCAAGCGACGTGGCAAAAAGATGCTGACAACAGTCACTGCTGGTCGCGCACAGGGCAAGCTTTAGTCGTCGACGCCGCCACGGTGTTGCCACGGCGATGGCTGAGACACTGACGCGTGCGCAACAGGAAGAGCAAGCATGCACGAGCACAAATGCAAGAGGAACTTGGCCGGCGGCGAGCGTGCACGGCGCATGGCAACCACGGCAATCTCTGGTCGTGCGCACAGTAGCTAGCCTGGTCGAAAATGGACTGAACTGCAGTTTCAAATCTTTGAGTTTTCGACTGAAATGTAAATCTGGAATTTTGGGAGGTTTAAACTGAAATTGATTTCACTAATCTGGTAGATTATATTCAACAAGGTATTTGGCAAGGATAATTGATAAAATTTGACACATTTGAATAGTTTTTGATACAAACTGAAAATAGGGTACTTTAGAGTAAAATAAGGTTTAAGTTTTGTCGATTTCGAATTCTGGCATTTAGGGTTCGATTTTGATATCTGCACAGAAGAGAAACTTGTGGAAAATAACATTTTGAGAAGATTTGCTGAAGAAATTCTGAATTTAAAGTTAATCTGGAGATTTTAGCCTTTTTTTTTTGGTTTTCAGATATCAGATAAGGACTATTTTGCGATAACTCTTGGACTGATTTGTGAAAAGAGTCTAGATGATGAAATCTGGCTGTCAACTTTTTAGATTAAGGTATTGACATACCCATGATCATATTCCAGGAATAATCTGGTCTGAACTTGGTCAAGATTTTGATTAAATCTGTATTTCTGAAACTTAGGGTATTTGGGTAATATAAGGTATTTCTGTTTTCGAAAACAGAAGAAGTTGATAATTCTGGGAGTTAGAGATATACTTGGATCTGGGTTCTGAAGGCTTTTAGATTCAGGATAACTAATAGATCACATCTGAACAATCTGATCTTGATTTGAGATCACAGGATAGATTTTGGAGATTTTAGGGCTTGAGATAGATACTGATCTGGCTATTACTACAG
This sequence comes from Pharus latifolius, assembly GCA_019359835.1. Classification (NCBI taxonomy): domain Eukaryota; kingdom Viridiplantae; phylum Streptophyta; class Magnoliopsida; order Poales; family Poaceae; genus Pharus; species Pharus latifolius. The sequence goes on along the minus strand of CM033330.1, from coordinate 41,515,486 downwards.
ATACCTGCATGCATGCTATTTATGAAAAAGGAAATTTTCACCCCTAACTCAGGGTGTTACAGATCTACCCTCCTTAAAGAAATGTCGCCCCGAGATTTACCTAAGACAGGAAAAAGTAAGGATAGGTTTGCTTAAGATCTTCTTCCTTCTCCCAAGTAGCCTCTTGCTCTGAATGATTCTTCCATTGAACTTTACACAATTAGATTTTCTTCCTTCTGAGCTGACGTTCATCAGTGGCTAGGATTCTGATTGGGTGCTCAAGATAAGTGAGATTCTTCTGTAAAGGCACATCTTGTACATCTATCTGGTCAGTAGGTTCCTTCAAACATTTCCGGAGCTGAGAGACATGAAACACATTATGCACTCCTGCTAATCCCTCAGGTAATTCCAATTTATATGATACTTCTCCCTTTCTCTTGATTATCTTAAATGGTCCAATGTATCTGGGAGATAACTTTCCTTTCACTTGGAATCTTTGTAATCCTTTGAATGGTGTGACCTTGAGATACACAAAATCTCCTGGTTCAAATGATAATTCTCTCCGTCGTTTATCTGCATAACTCTTTTGTCGTGATTGTGCTGTTTTCAACCTTTCTCTGATGAGTCTGACATGAGCTTCTGCTTCTTCTACTATCTCTGGTCCTATGACCTTTCGTTCTCCTGGCTCATTCCAATGTAATGGTGTTCTGCATTTACGTCCATATAAAGCTTCAAATGGTGCCATCTGTATACTAGCTTGATAACTGTTATTATATGTAAATTCTGCAAATGGTAAACATTTGTCCCATGATGTCCCATAATCTAGTATACAAGCTCTTAGAAGATCCTCTAGGATTTGGTTGACTCTTTCTGTCTGTCCTCCCATCTGTGGATGATATGCAGTACTGAAATCCAACTGGGTTCCTAGGGTTTCATGCAGTCTATTCCAAAATTTGGAGGTAAACTGTGTCCCACGATCTGAGACTATCTTCTTAGGAATACCATGCAATGCCACTATTCTTTGCATGTATAACTCTGCTAATTTACTGCCATCATAAATCTTTTTGACTGGTATGAAGTGAGCTACTTTAGTAAGTCTGTCCACAATAACCCATATGGAATCATATCCTCCTTGAGTTTTAGGTAATCCTGTAATGAAATCCATACCAATTTCTTCCCATTTCCATAATGGTATTGGTAGAGGTTGTAGCTTTCCTGCTATTTTCTGGTGTTCTGCTTTAACTCGTCGACATGTATCACAGTTTGCAATGTACTCTGCAATCTCCCTCTTCATATTATCCCACCAGCATCTGGTCTTCAAATCTTGATACATCTTTGTGTTACCAGGGTGTATTGAGTATGGACTTTTATGTGCTTCATGGAGAATTATTTCCTTAAGATCTACGTTTTGAGGTACACAGATTCTTTCTCGATACCATACAATCCCTTGGTTATCTTCAATAAAGCCTTGAGCCTTTCCTAACTTGATTCGACTCTTGATCTTAAAAATTTCTTCATCTTTCTTCCGGGCATTTCCTATCTGTTCTTCAAGTTGAGATCTTATTGTTAAAGTAGCTACCGTTCCCTGCGGTACTATTTCCACTTGATGATTCTGCAACTCTTGTTGTAGGTAAGGGTTCTTCAATATAACCATTCCTTGTAGGTTGTAAACTTTTCTGCTTAAGGCATCGGCCACTACATTAGCTTTCCCTGGATGGTACTGAATACTAAGATCATAATCTTTGATCAATTCCAGCCATCGGCGTTGATGCATGTTGAGCTCTGTCTGTGTGAAAATATACTTGAGGCTCTTATGATCTGTAAAGATCTCACACTTATGTCCAATGAGATAATGCCGCCATATCTTTAAAGCATGTACTACTGCTGCTAACTCCAAATCATGGGTCGGATAATTTTCCTCATGTGGTCTCCATTGGCGTGAAGCATAAGCCACTACTCGACCTTGCTGCATTAACACACAGCCTATTCCTTGCTTTGAAGCATCACAGTAAACTACAAAATCTTCTTTGCTGTCTGGTAAGGTGAGGACTGGTGTTGTTGTCAATTTCTGCTTCAGCTTCTGAAAACTTTCTTCACACTTGATGGTCCATTCAAATGCAACATCCTTCTTTAGCAGATTTGTAAGTGGTTTGGCAATCTGGGAAAATCCTTCGATGAATCTCCTATAATAGCCTGCTAATCCCAAGAAACTTCTGATCTCTGAAACTGAGGTAGGTTGCTTCCACTCCTTGATTGCAGAGATTTTAGCTGAATCCACTGAAATTCCTTCTGCTGTCAACACATGTCCAAGAAATGAAATTCTTGACATCCAAAATTCACATTTGTCAAACTTGGCATAAAATTGCCTCTCTCGTAGCCTTTCCAAGACTAGGTGTAAATGTTGCTCATGTTCTTCCGTACTCTTGGAATATATCAGAATGTCATCTATGAATACTATGACAAACTTGTCAAGAAAATCCATAAATGTACTGTTCATGACATTCATGAATGCTGCCGGAGCATTGGTCAAGCCAAAAGGTACTACTGTAAACTCATATAAACCATATCTGGTAGTGAAAGCAGTTTTCGGTATATCTTCCTTCTTGATCTTCAGCTGATGATATCCAGATTTCAAATCTATCTTGGAAAATACTTTGGCTCCTCGAAGTTGATCGAACAAGTCATCAATTCTTGGTAATGGATACTTGTTTTTAATAGTGACTTCATTCAAAGCTCGGTAGTCTACACACATTCGTAAAGTTCCGTCTTTCTTTTTCACAAACAAAACTGGGGCTCCCCATGGTGAAGCACTGGGTTTGATAAATCCTTTGTTCTCCAAGTCTTCGAGTTGATTCTTGAGCTCCTCCAAATCTGTAACTGGCATCCTATAGGGACGTTTTGCTATAGGTGCTGCTCCTGGTTTAAGCTCAATACTGAATTCTATTTCTCTGTCAGGTGGCATTCCCGGAAGTTCTTCTGGAAACACATCAGAATATTGTTGTACTACAGGCACTTGTTCCAGGCACAACTTTTGCAATGCTTGAACAGATCTTAGCGGTTTCTTGACTGATGATCTTTCTGCATAGAATAGAACTCTCTCTCCTTGGCTACTGACAAGACTAAGGGTTTTCTCTTCACAATCTACTAGACCTTTATGTTGGGACAACCAATCCATTCCCAAAATAATGTCTAGACCTTGCAGTTCTAGAACTAGTAGATTTGCCTCAAATTCTACCCCTTCTATAATGAAAGTTACATTTGGGCAGATCGAGTAAACAGATAATCTAGCCCCTGGAGTTTGTATAACCATAGAGTACTCTAGTGGTACTTGGTCTATATGCATTTCAACTTCAGATGCAAATGCTTTTGACATGAATGAATTTGTAGCACCAGGATCAAACAATATTAAGGCAGATGCAGATTGAATCAGAAATCTACCTAGAAGAATGTCAGTTGCGTTGCCCGCTTCTTGAATTGAAGTATAGTTTAACCTTCCTCCTTGGGTTGTAGCTGGTGCTCTGCCTCTTCCTCTTCCTCGGTTAGCCATGTTTCCTCCTCTTCCTGCTGAATTTCCTCTAAAATTCTACGATGGTGATGCTCTGGTTACTACTGGCTGTGTTCCTGCTTGAGATCTGGCAATGGACATCGGAAGTTGTATCCAAGGACAGAATTCTTTACGGTGCCCACGCTGTCCACAATGATAACACTCAACACGAGGATGAGGGCAATCTTTCTGAGAATGATTTCCTCGGCAGTTGGGGCACAATGTCGTTGCTGGTCTGGGATTCTGATAAGATGGTCGAAAATTGGGAGTGATAGGAACTCTTCCTCTGATTGGATTTGGCTGTGGTCGTGTTTGCTGGAACATCCTCCTCTTTCGGCTTTCTTCCCCCATATTCTTCTTTTCTTCCACCTTTAAAGCTCTGTTCACTAGGGTTTGAAATTCCGTCAGTTCATGAGAAGCAATTTGATACTGTAAATAGTGTTGAAGTCCTTCTGTGAAGCGCTCTATCTTCTTCTCTTCAGTATCCACATCTCCAGGTGCGTATCGAGCCAAATGAGTAAATTGGTGTAGATACTCAGTAACTGACTTACTTCCTTGAGTTCAATTCCGAAATTCCCGACACTTAGCTGCCATAACACCAGTAGGTATATGAAATTTTCGAAATTGATCCTTAAATTCCCTCCAAGAGATATTATCTTTATCAAGGTGGGCTTCCTGGTAGTTCATCCACCATGCAGCTGCAGCTCCTGATAACTGATGAGATCCAAACAAAACTTTCTCTCGTTCGCTGCATCGGACCGTGTCCAGTTTCCTCTCGATATCCCGTAACCAATCATCGGCAACCATGGGATCGGTCGCACTAGAGAATGTTGGTGGACGGGTCTTTTGGAAATCTGTTAATCTTGCTCCTACAGCAGAAGTAGTTCCTTCTGTTGTTCCAGTAGGCAGTTTCTGAACTATCTGAGCTAACAACTGGGTATGAGCTATCTGAGCTTCTTGTCGACTTTTCTCCATTGACAATAAAATTTCTTGAAGACTGGGTTGTTCATTCTGAGGTGGATTGGAACTCTGAGATCCTTGCTGAAACAAAGGGTCTCTTGTCGTAGTTTCTTCTTCCTGTGGAGTCTGACCTATATCTTCTCTTCCACTTCGAGATCTCCTTCTGGTGTCAACCATGGTGGCTCTGAAAAAGGTTTAGATTGATCTAACTAACTAAGGCCAACTAAGACAGCAATGCAGAAATTAATGCAACTACTTTAATGCATAAAATTACTTAGGCTATTAACCATAATACACAAATTAACCATTGCAAAAGCAACAGCGAATCACAAAGCTATTAAAAGCATCCACTAGCTCTGTCTACACCAACCTCTAAGACACTCTGAAACAACAGAACGCACTCTCACAATCTTACCGAATCCAAATAAAATTTTGAAATGAAGGTTTTCAAGAGCTACAAAGCTCATTATTTTTACCAAAATAAAGTTTTCAACAAATAGTTTCTAAATAAATTACGTCTTCCTGGCACGGCCAATTTCCTAAAGGTGTCGTCCTACAGTCAAGTTCTCATGTTGCTCTGATACCAACTTTTCTTGTCGCGCCCTGGAACTGGGACAACGACTACTCCTGTAGAGACCTAGCTCGCTGCAGCTAGTCCCAAACCATAAACCGTTGACTTCCCAGGATAAGTCAAACACAGGAGTATATTACATTGCAACGGAGTACTCACAAAATATTAAGCAGTGTGGCCTGCTGGCCTTAATATTACATAAGAGGATTACAATGCCTACAAGGCATTCAAGGTTTAGCAAAATATTTAACTACGCAGCAGAAGATAGGTGACCCTCCCACAAAAAGAAGTTGACGGCAGAACAACACACTTCAGGGCTCTGGAGGAACTGATTCTCCTCCTTCTGGATCCACGTAATACTCCATGCCATCATCTTGATCAAAGTAGGCTCCATCTATTGAGTTGAATGTTGCAAGGGTGAGCACTTACGTACTCAGCAAGTCATAGGTAAGAGTAGATACATATAGTAGTGATGATATGAATCTAGACTAGTCAAGAATTATGGATATTTGTAAAATAATCTTTTCCTCTCTCATCTCATCTTATGGCAGCACTTTTTATAATATAACATCATCAATCATGTTCACTAGATTATAGCACTACCGCGACACGTCGACACACGACAGCCCACGGCAGCACTCCTTATCATGATGACACATGTCATTTGGGTAATCTTGATTAAACATATTTTATTTAGAAAATAGTACTTGTGTCACACCCCGTGGATTTAATCCACCGCAGCAGACTCCTATAAAACCCGGGAGCTCGGAGTATTCGAATACGTTTTTAACTCTGCAGAGAGGTACCAATTTACCCGCAAGATATTCCACTTTCAAACCTTTCCTATCATAACAAAATGATTGCACCCCTGACTCACTTCATACTGTGAGCGGCAAGGTGGAAATAACAAGAACTTTTGTTATGTTTTACTCACAATTCACCCCCGACCCTGTGCCTCTCAGCGAAACACAGTTGTGGCAGGTTGTATCCAAACCTCCACCCCTTTGCTTATTCCCATTACTGGGTCAGCGTGCTTGATCACCTTCAGTGATATGTGTGGGAGCCGCGCTCCGTGTTTATCGTGCATCACTACACATCTCATGCAGGGGTTTCATGTGCGATCCACATAATTACTTGTTCGGGCCTGTCCCATACCAGGCTTGCAGTTAGCACGTTGTTCATGCCACTAGACGCACAACACAAGGTTCTAGTCCTTATATGCCAGTGACCAGACCATCCACAACCCTGCACCTTCAGTGCCTGCATATCCTTTGCAGTCTAGCACCTCCAGTGCTACAGCCATCCACACCATTTTTTTGGTCACGGCTAGGGGTTTTATTTCATGAATATAAGTATATAAATACATATAATAGTTCATGGCTCAAAACTTGTTTATTTCACATTTCACAGATAACCAGTCTAGCACTGCCAATTCATAAATCAACCATTCTCAATCTTTCACATGCAGTATTGCCTATATTCAAGGTTATATTATAGCAACATTTAAAATATAGGTTCAAGATGACCAAGGATATGACTTGCCTTCCGCGTCGTAAAATACAGCAGTCGATGACGGGTCAACAGCAAAATCTTCAAAGTCAGCTTCTGAATCTGCTCGACGACAAACAATCACACAATAATTACTTTTAATATTAAAATGTTTTATGACTTATATGCAAAAATGCACAACAAGCATGATTGAACTAAACTGGTGATAATTTGAACTGCAAACTGAACTGAGTCGAGATTCTAGGGTTTCAAGGAATTTGGGCTAAGGATGGTGATTAGATAATCTTAGGGTTTCAGGATTGCAATAGGGATAACAATTTTGTGGCTGGTTTAATCAAAACAGCGAATGTCAACAGATCGACATTCGGATCAAAGCTTGGACATAGTTTTAAGAAAAGCTAGGATGCTTATCTCAAGTTGTGGTAGTAGAAGAAAATGTAGATCACAACTCTACAAATTCAGCGGACAAAGTGGTTTTCAAATTGCACAAACAGAAGTAGGTAAACAAGGTCAATGCCACTGGCTGACAAGCTCTGGCATAGAGCTGACAATGCCAAAAACTAGGGCTTAGCATAACTTTTGATCTGGAGCTCCAAATGATGCACCACTTTGTCTGGGAGGTAGGCTTGAGTAACAGGAACAATTAAGTTACCAGGATCTAGGGCAAGAAATGGCTGGAAAGCAAGAAATTTGATGATGAACAGAGATGAACTGGCTGCACTGGAGCAGTTCTGGACACAAACTTGGCAAAGCTATAACTTTTGATCTAGGCTGATTTAGGTGTCGGGCTAGAAGACAAAAATGCTCAGGAGGCTAGGGCACATCTAAATGACAAGGTGATTTGGGCTGAAACGGCCGGGAACACTTTTTCGATCATCGGCGCCGGAGAAGAAACGCTGCTGATTGGGGGTTTCTGCTACAGGCAACAAGAACTTAATTCCTTGCTTGGAGAGTATCTAGGAGGTATAGGGAAGCTTCTGGTACATGGCGGATCACTAGAGAAGCCTGGCGACGATCGCCAGTTTTCTGGTGAAGCTCGGTTTAGGGAAAAGGTTCGATTCTTGCTTAATTTCGAAATCCAACTTCATAGGCTTGCTTGATTTAGCTCACTGATCAATTTTATTTACAGAATCGAAGGCTAATTTGGTGTAATTCGAGCTACATTGCCGGAACAGGGCATTCTTCGAATTTTAGCAATTTCCGGTGATCGCCGGCGATAAGGTGCAATGTAAACCAATTAGATGGTACAGCACGATGAGGGAGACGAGGGGAACTCACAGATGCTATCAATTTGGCAAGAGGTGCTGCGGTTGAGGCTGTCACCGTGAAGCCTCTTGCTGGACTCGCCGGAGAAGACGTCGACAGCGAAGAAATTTGTAAATCTGGCTAAGTTCTGGTGATGAGGATGTGACACAAGGTATGGCTGTTTATATAGTGCAGTGGGTGTAGCTTGCAAGGAAGTAATAGCATTGAATTTGATGTCAGTTGATATGAGTTGCCGGGCGCAGATGTAGCAACGGCGAACGGTGACGCGACGGCGCACTGGCGAGGCAAAACTGTTGCTACATTGGGACTCAATCATGTCGGGCGGTGCAAAGCGGTGGCGACAACGGCTGGCAAGGCAAGCGACGTGGCAAAAAGATGCTGACAACAGTCACTGCTGGTCGCGCACAGGGCAAGCTTTAGTCGTCGACGCCGCCACGGTGTTGCCACGGCGATGGCTGAGACACTGACGCGTGCGCAACAGGAAGAGCAAGCATGCACGAGCACAAATGCAAGAGGAACTTGGCCGGCGGCGAGCGTGCACGGCGCATGGCAACCACGGCAATCTCTGGTCGTGCGCACAGTAGCTAGCCTGGTCGAAAATGGACTGAACTGCAGTTTCAAATCTTTGAGTTTTCGACTGAAATGTAAATCTGGAATTTTGGGAGGTTTAAACTGAAATTGATTTCACTAATCTGGTAGATTATATTCAACAAGGTATTTGGCAAGGATAATTGATAAAATTTGACACATTTGAATAGTTTTTGATACAAACTGAAAATAGGGTACTTTAGAGTAAAATAAGGTTTAAGTTTTGTCGATTTCGAATTCTGGCATTTAGGGTTCGATTTTGATATCTGCACAGAAGAGAAACTTGTGGAAAATAACATTTTGAGAAGATTTGCTGAAGAAATTCTGAATTTAAAGTTAATCTGGAGATTTTAGCCTTTTTTTTTTGGTTTTGAGATATCAGATAAGGACTATTTTGCGATAACCCTTGGACTGATTTGTGAAAAGAGTCTAGATGATGAAATCTGGCTGTCAACTTTTTAGATTAAGGTATTGACATACCCATGATCATATTCCAGGAATAATCTGGTCTGAACTTGGTCAAGATTTTGATTAAATCTGTATTTCTGAAACTTAGGGTATTTGGGTAATATAAGGTATTTCTGTTTTCGAAAACAGAAGAAGTTGATAATTCTGGGAGTTAGAGATATACTTGGATCTGGGTTCTGAAGGCTTTTAGATTCAGGATAACTAATAGATCACATCTGAACAATCTGATCTTGATTTGAGATCACAGGATAGATTTTGGAGATTTTAGGGCTTGAGATAGATACTGATCTGGCTATTACTACAGATACCTGCATGCATGCTATTTATGAAAAAGGAAATTTTCACCCCTAACTCAGGGTGTTACAAAGATGATAGCAAGCAAGGGTGTGGAGAGGGTGATGCCGACATGAGTCATCGCGAGCGAGGTCAAGCTTAGCGATGTCGAGCTTTGCGAGGACCAGCGTTGAGCGGTCGAGCTTCATGAGGTCAAGCTTAGCGAGGACCAGCATCGAGCGGTCGAGCTTCACCGAAGGTAAAATCCAAGATTAAGGATTTTTTTTCTTAGGATTTTACCGGTCTCAGTGTTTGGAGATAGACCGGGTTGATAGGATTCTTTTTGCTAGTCTGAGCGTACTATTAAGAGGGGTCGGAAACTAGTAGCTTGAATCTATCTAGTGCGGAAGCTCAGATGCATTCATATCATCTTGCACTAGCATTTCATCGCCTCTTGCATTGCTAGAAAGTCTAAGTGTAGTTTGTGGTGCATTAGAGTATATGCTTTGCCAACTGCATTCAGTTTTGATATCCAGCTGGTTGAATTAGTTTCTATTCCAAAGCTGGTTGTGATCGTATTTGCGCATTCTGATCGTATCTTTGGTTGATACGTGGTCGTGGTCGTGTCTCCAGTTTGGTGGTTTTCTGTTAAGGGTTTGGGCGTGGTCGTAGGAGTCTGAGCTGGTTGTACCAGTATTCGGCTCGCTTGCGTATGCTCGACCAAATCCACTCGACCACTTGCTTTCGACCGGATGTTCGACTTGTGTGGTCATGGTCGCTGCTGAGAGTCAGCGGGCGCATCTGCAAGAAAACAGGAAAGACGTATGTGAAAATACCCAGATCAAACTCAGAGTAAAATTGCTAAGTTCCTATTTTTGGTTTGCACAGGCCGGACAGTGTCTGTGGTGGCCAGAGATTGTCCGGCCAGTACATATCTCCTGTGGCTTAGGCAAATCGAAAACATAGACAAATTCTTCTGTCCGGAGCTTTTGTCCGGGGTAGGCCAGACATTGTCCGATGTGGTCGGACAATGTCCGGGCTGTGTAAAAGTTGTGAGGTTAGGTTTTTCAATGAAGCACAGACGTTTAAACCGTCCGGGGGCTTTTCTCTGGGATGGGCCGGACTTTCTCCGGGCATGGCCAGAGAATGTCCGGCATGTACAAACATTGTTTGCCTCATTTAAAAACATGTAACAGAGACAAATGCATCTGTCCAGGGTTTTTGTCCGGACATATGATCATTTGTCCGGCCTTCTCAAATGTTGCTCAACGGTCACTGACACGTTTGCAACGGTCATGTTTTTTGTACTGGCTGGACAATGTCCGGCCTGTACAAATCTGGCTCGGTTTGTTGCAAACGGCTAGTTCTCCTTTGGGGCTATAAATACCTTGTGTTGGCCAGCATTTGAGGGTGCTCAAGAAGTTGCATACACTGTTGAAAAGCTAGCCAAAGTCATTGCATTTGGTATATTGCATCTAGAGGCTAGATTTGAGCCCAAATCTTGAGTAGATTTGAGAGAGAGCAATTGAGTGAAGTTAATAGTGCTTAGTGCACTTGAATCACCATTTTCTTGCTATGTGCTAGAGTGTTTGAGCATCTCATTTGCATATTTGAGCTTCTAGTACGAGATTTGATCAAGTGAGTGCATCCGGCTTGTTACTCTTGGCGATCGCCTTCACCTAGACGGTGTCAGAGGAGAGTCATGATATCTCCATTGAAGTTTGTCGGAGAGGCCGGCAAAAGCTTGTGAAAGGTGTGGTTCTCGCCTATCCGGTGTGGAGAAGGAGCAACCCTAGTGAGATATCCTTTGTGGATATAGAAGCGAGGCTCACGAGTGAGCGCTTCAACGAGGAGTAGGGGAGATCGGGCGAGTCTCCGAGACCTCGGTAAAAATAATGTGTCAATTGCATATTTCCTATTTGCCTCATATTTAGCTTGACACAAATTGTTGATTCACTAGTTGCTTGTCATATTGTTGTTGCATGTTGAACTGCTTATTTCATTTGACTGAATGCAACTAGTTGATTAGATTTATTCAAGCCTCATTGCAACATCTAGGTTTAATAATTATCTTGTTGAAGTTGCTTAGTGGGGATAGAAATTTAAATGCCTCCTAATCACCCCCCCTAGTCGGCATCCTTGATCCTACAATTGGTATCAGAGCGAGGTCTCTCTTTTATCAGCTTTACCGCTAGAGAGAAAGGATGAATTCGCTTGAGAATTTTGGATTGTCAGCTACTCACTTGATGGCTCAAATTATTCACGTTGGAAAATTATGATGAGTACTAATCTTGAGGCATTAAATTTGAAATTCTGGAGATTAGTGCGAAAGGGTATGGCTAACTCGTTATCTTCGGATAAACATACACTTATTTTATATACAAAGGCTAAAGATGTGCTTCTTGAATCACTTAGCCAAGATGTGCTCAAATTAGTGAGTGATTGTTCTACCGCTCACGATGTTTGGATCACCCTTGAGTCCTTATTTGTGGGCACATCTAGCTATGAGCATGCTAAGATGCGTATATTATTGCGGGACTATGAGGCATTTGTGATGTTTGAGTATGACACAATCTCCACCGCATATGATCGATTGATCAACGTCACAAATGAGCTCAAAGCCCTTGGAGCTAATATTTCCGATCTAGACATTTGCAGAAAATTACTTCCAGTGTTGCTGGAAGATCGCTATGGAGACTTCATATCTACTCTTGCGAACGGTGATCTTTCCGACATTTCACCGAGTGAGCTCATTGACATGCTTGTGTCAAATGAGGCTATGCCCAAGAAAAAGGATATATGTTCCACCTCCGAGCATATCGAGGACGATGAGTTCAATGCGGAGGATCGAGAGCTTTCTAGCGAGCTCAAGGACGTCAACGACTTGGTTTGCCTAAGCAAATCAAAGGCAAAATCTTGCAAGAAGAGCTCAAGGAAAACTAAAAAGAAAGCGTCGAAGTCAAAGTCTTCATCTCAAGACAATTCAATATGCACTACGACATGCGACTCGATGGTATCAAACTCTAACCTCTCTAACAATGAGCTTATGGATATAATTGTAGAGCTAAAAGATTTTCTTGGCAATATGACTAAAAACTTTAGCACTTTAAAGAATAACTATTCATCCTTAAAAGTGCAACATCAAGAATTGAAAAATTATTATGATTCTTTGCTTGCCAAAAATACCATTAGCTCCACATGTGTATTAGATGTTAGAGTTGCTTGTGACTCCCCTATTGATCCATCTCTAGAGTCACACACTACTATTTCACATGCTAGCAATAATTCATTGGTTAATTCATGGTTAAATTCAAATGCTAGTTTTGTGGACACTAGTACTTCATGTGATAATATGGCTAGTGATTCATTTAATAATTCACATGATTGTACGGTTGATACTAGTAACTCATATCATGTTTCATCCAGTGATTCATCTTTATGCCATGGTGTTAGTTCTAGTCGCTCCTCATCGGATATGCCTAGCTCATCTAGAGATTTTAATGCTATGCCTTCTAGTTCATCTACTTGTGATGATATGCCGTCTTGTTCTTATTCATGTATTAATACGGAATCATCTCAAACACCTAAAATTGAAAATGATGAACTTAGGGGTAAAATAAATAGATTGAGCAAAAATCTTACTAGAAATAATATGATTTGTGCTATGCTTGCTAAACCCCTTTTAGATCATAAAAAAATCATTTAAAAAGGGAAAATTAAATCATGCACATTCATCTAGTAATAGACCTCATATACTCCACCACACTCATACCATTTCTTTTAAAAAGCCCTCACATACCTCACCTCATTTAAAAGGGCAACATTTGTATGAGTGCGCATCTAATCTTTGTAGAGTTGTTTCTTTTGGCTCTTATTTGATTTCATATTCTGAAAAGGGTTTAGTTGCAAAACTAATAAATCGCCATTTTCAAAAACCTTAAGATAAAGCAATTTGGGTACCAAAAGACTTATGTGATAAGGCTTGAGGGCCTCGTATGGTTTGGGTACCAAAAGGAGGTTAAATCTTTTTGGTATGTTTAATAAAAACATTTGCATTGCATATTCACCTTTTATTCTTGGTTGTTACAAATCCATATGCAAATTTTTCAAAAGAATGAAAATTTAAATCTTATGTTGTTGCATTATTAAGGGTTGTAATTTAAAAGTGCTTCTGTTGCTCATCACAACCCTATATGTGAAATATTTCAAAACTACAATTATAAGTTTTTAAATTGAGCACATTTGGTCAAAATGTCAAATTTTCATTCAAAAGGCCAAAAATCATCAATTCTTATTAAAATGGCCTTCAAAATATATTTAAAAGGTTTTTAGAGGCTTTAAATGAAAAACACTGTCAAAAGTTCTTCTTATCAAAAACTAGCCTCAAAACAATCTTCGGGTATCTAATTTTTCAACAAAATCGTTTCCAAACACAAATCAAAATTTATTTGAAATTTGCAAAAACTTGCTTTTCAAAACACTTAGATATTACTATCCCGAAGAAATTTGATATTGAAAAATTTCTCAAAAGAGTTCTCATTTGAAAATTCTGGGTATTTGAATTTCACCGAAAAACTTGAAGTGACACGAAATACCCTAAATAGGCAAAACATGAGTTTAGCTATTGTGATGGTCTATATTTGCGAGACTTGGTTCAAAATGATATGTTTAACTCATGTAAGCCCTTTCATGTCAAAAATATCATGAAAATCAAATTTGAACTCAATTTGCAAAAGTTTGTCAAAATCCAACCCCTTTGCTTAATACAAACATCATTTGGCCATAACTCTTAATTGAAAAATCTTTTTTAGAAAATTCTTTTTGGAAAACATATTTGATGCATTGCAAATCATATCTGCAAATTTTCATCTCATTTGGACTTGATTTGGGCAAAATTGACTCTTTTCACAAATCAAATATGAAACTTGCATAATTCAGTTTTCTCATGGTTTTGGTATGATTTGTCATTTTCATATCTCTTTATTGGTTGACTATTTGAAGAATGTTTATATATGAAATTTTATTCTCTATGATTGGTCTTTCTTTATAATTTATTTCAAAATTATTGGAAGTCATTTGCATAGATATCCAGGTGCGTTTAAAAGTGTAAAATGAATTTCTGAAACCTGAAATCTGAAACTTTAAACCTGACCAACAATTGTCTTTTTCATATCTTATTGTTGGATCATATTTTGGCTTCACTATAAAAGGCAATCTTGTTCCTCATTGCATTATCTATCTCAAAATTTTATTTTGGAATTTTTGGAACTTGCTTGCATATGTTTTGATGATTATAAAAAGCCAACATGTTTAAGAAAATTTTAGTCTATTTGGATGTTAATCCCTCAATTCCGTCAAATGACTAAAATATTTGAATCTTGAATCTTCATGAAAAGTGTTTCCATTAATGAGTCTCACCTTTATGAAACCTTTTCATGATTCTTGATGATCATTTGGATGGCTTCTCGTTTTGAGTTCAATATGGATCTTTTAGTTTATCTTTGGAACTCATTCATTGAATTCATATACTATTTGGTAAGATTTTCAAATGAAAGCAAATGAACTTTATGCCTGTCGTGGTATTACGAATACCCCGGCACGTTTTGTGGACGATCCTAGCGAAGAAAATATGACGCGAGCTGACCGGGTGATTGGTCCTCTCCCGTCGGGCAAGCACAACCAATGACATGAGGGTTTATACAATTTTGGGCCTCAGTGGAGGCCCTAGTCCTGTCGGCGTGCTCCCAACCGGAGTTGGCTAGGTGGGCACTCTCGGGGGAGCGATGTCTCCGGAGCACACCTGTGATATTGTCTATTCCAAGCAATAATGAAAACTTGTCCTTTACATGAGGTGTAAAAGGGCTTATATAGCCCCAAAAGAAGCAAAAAGACTAAACTACCCCGCCTGCCACCGTTGGATCGAGGGGCAGCAACGTCCTTCTTCCGGCCAGGGCCCTTGGATGCTTGACAGGTGTCCGCTGATTCCGGAGGCGCTCCTCGCGTGACCTTCACGTGACCCGGGACTGGAGACCCCTGTCTCCGGAAGGACGGCGGTGCCCGGGACAAGCCACTGGGGACCTTGTCCCGGGCCAATGGCGGCGCCCGGGACAGCCACCGGGGGCTTTGTCCCTGGGCAAATGACGGTGCCCGGGATAGCCACTGGGGGACTTTGTCCCCGGGCGAATGGCGGCGCCTGGGACAGCCACCGGGGGCTTTGTCCCCGGGAAAATGGCACTGCTTGACAGGTCCTCGGGACACCCAACACCAGCCCCCCATGCCCTCCAGGGACGATGCTCGAGTCTCCAGAGGGGATGGTTCATGTTACCGAGAAAATCTCTAGGACAAGCCACCGGAGCTGTGACGCTTTGATTCCCGCACCGTGCGTTTATTACCGCGCTGTTGTTCATTAATGCCTTGTCTCGATGGGAGCGCGCCGTTCGGCCATAATGGCCTCCCGTGGTTCCAACCAGTGACGCCTCGTTTCGCGGGCCTATCCCTTCGTTTCCCGCGGGCTATTTGAATTTAGCGACGCAGATGTACCACGAAGGGCCACGTGGCACCCATCGGGGCCGCGTTTGGCCCCTATAAATAGGGCCTCGGGGGGCCCAGAGAGCTCATTCCAATCCTTCAAACCTTCAAACTCTCTTAGCGCCCTTAGATCTCCCGGTAGCTCTCTCCTGGAAGACTAGCCCCGGAAGCTCAGCCACCGGAAACTTCAAGTCCCCCCCTTTTTCCAAAGCCTAAGCCACCGAAAAAAACCAGATGGGACCCAAGGGCCGTGCCAAGGCCGTGGAGGTGCCCCCGGAGCAAGTCACCGCGGACTTCCTTTGGGCCTCTGAGTTCACAACCGGGGACCTGGAGTCCCTGGTGGACCGGGGGGTTGTCGTGGACGGGGACATCTAGATCCCCGCGAAGAAGGACGGAGTCCCCCGCCCCCGGCCCGGGGAAGTAGTGGCCTTCGAGGCCTTCCTCGAGGCCGGGCTCTGGCACCCGGTGCATTATGGGGTGGCGCGGAACCACCTCACACCGAATGCGTTCGTCCGGATGGGCCTATTCATTTGGCTCTTCAAGACGGCCACCGGACGGGAGCCCATGCTCCGGCTGTTCCGATACTTCTACGAACCGGCGGCGAGGAGCTCGCACCTGGTAAAGGGGGGTCCGTAGTTTCCCTTTGGCTCGGTGATGATCCAGTTGCTACCGTCCCGGGTGGCGGAGCACCTCGTGGCGGCCTCCCGGGACCACTGGGGGAACTGGATCCGGAGGTGATTCTACCTCCGGGTCGGGGACGACGAGGTGGTGTACTCTCTGGACACCCCCTCCTACAGCCGGTCATTCGCCCCCAAGCCCCCGGTGTGGACCGAGGAGGAGCTGAAGCTCCTCAGCAAGGTCGTGGGGTCCCGGGGCGTCCGTTGGATGAGGGATGCCGCCGAGGAGCTGACACTGCTGAAGATCTCCGCCTTCTCGCTCGGGAGGAGGGGGATTGGGATGTACCCGGCCCAGTGGCCCCCGAAAAAGCCGATGGCCCGACATAAGCTCCTGGGTCACTTTGCTCTTATTTTTTGTGAATTTTTCCAACTCTTACCTTTTGTAGTCCGGCCGTACCCGGTAACCCGGGAGAAGGCGGAGAACCTCCTCGAGAGGTACTACGCCGACAAGCACGAGCGCGTCGTGCGCGTCATCTGGGAGGGCCCTCCCTGGAACCTGGTGGCTGACGCCTTCGAGCTGAGGCTACCGGCGAGAACGCCGCTCCCCACCCCCGGTTCTCACAAGAGGGGGAGGGAGGCTACCAGGGGCTCTTAGCCAAAGCGGGCCAAGGCTCAGAAAGCCCCCGGTCCATCGACGACACCGGGCTCCACGCCTGTGAGGCCCGGGAGGCAGCCCCCGGGTCAGAGCGCGCGCGGGCCCCAGCCCGAAAGGAAGCGACGCCCCCGCCCCCGGAGAGCCCCGGAGAGGCTCGGGGGAAGGGACCAGCTAACGATAGGGGGGCGTCCGATTCTGCGGACTATGCCCCCTCGCCACCTTCAGAGATAGCTCTCCCGACGGCTCCGGCGCTACCGGAGCCATAGAGGCCGGAGATTCGGTTCGCGGATGCTTCTCCTCCGTGCGTCGAATGGCCGGTAGACGAGGGAGGGAGCCCCTCGGTCTACGAGGCTCCCCCGGTGATAGAGGCCCCGGGGGCCCCACAGCCTGGATAGGGGAAGGGACTCCTGATCCCTCCCCCGGGGGGGACCCCCTCCGGAAGCTCCTCGCCCTCCTCCTCTTCGGCGGCAACCTCTTCGGCGACGAAGACGCCAGCCACTGCCACCCCGGTCAACATCACCCCCGTGACTCATGCACGGGGGCCTGTCGTCGGGCGTGATGGGTCCAGCGCCGGGAGGGAGACCCCCTGCTGTCCGCAGGGGACGTTGACCGGTATGCGGAGGGCCTGTAGACCCGGAAGGTCCAGCACAATATCTAGCAAGGGACACTCCGTGAGCGCTTCGGGGAGCTTCAATCCCTCCAGATCCAGGTGCTCTCTCGAACCAGTAGGAGGCTTCCTCCAGCGCTCACAAGTCGAATTTTTTTCTAACTCTTGCGCTTGTAGGGGGCCGCCATCACCTGGGGGATTGAAGCGCGCTTCAGTCGGGCGCTGCAAGATGCGCAGGGGAAGGCCACCGCCTACTTGGAGGAGCGGGACGGCGCCCTCCGGGAGTTGGCCCGGGTCCGGGCCCAGCTCCATGCCTCCGAGACCGTCAACAAGCGGCTCCGGAGGGAGGCCAAGGCGAAGGAGGATGCTCTCCGGGAGATCGAGGGCTCCAGCATCCGAGCCGTGACGGACGCGGGCTGCTCCGTGCGCTCAGCCCTCAAGGGGCTTGGAGTGAGCCTAGGCTCGGGGAGTAGCTCCAAGGTGGCCCCAGCGACGCTAACAGACGCTGTGCATTTTCTCAATGCACAAGTCTCCGTGATTCCGGAGGCTACCGACACTCGGACCCGGGGCCGGCGGCTTCTACGTCTAGCTCGTCCGGGTGTGATTCCCGGCACCGGCGCCTCCGAGAGCGGACGCTCCGGCTCCGGCGGGAGCCCCCTGGGGGGAGGACGCCAATGACCAAGTATGAGCCTCCCCCCTGGTCTAGATAGGACCCTTTTTGCTTTTTAGGTTTTTTGCTCCCCGTAGCTTCTTAGAGGAAGCCTCGGATGCTTGTACGAAGACATTTTGATGCAATAGAAATTGAAATTTTTTCTAAGTCTAAATGAATGAAATGTACCAGGTTTCCCAGGAGGTTACTCTCGGGTGAAGGTCCCGGAGAAACTCTCTGGGCTTGAGGCCCTTGAGCCTCGGCGGGTGCCACCCGGGGGATGCCCAGGCCGCCTTAATTTTGTTAAGTCTCTTCAACAGGGGACGCAACGGGGGCGTTTCCCGAGAGCCGATCCGGTTATGGTGGCATGCGGAGTGGCACCTGGACAACTTTGATAATCATCTCGCTGAGCTATCTCCTCCGCGATCGGGGTCCCGGAGGGTTCTCCCGCTTGGAATACTTCCACCGGTGGGCTACGAGTATTGGTCCGAAGACCTGCTCCGGGAGGCCCAGCGTCGCATACGCGGTTTGTACAGGGACTTGGCCCAGGAGATATCAGAAGGCCTCCAGGATTATTAGACGTAGGAGCTTTCCAGGTTGTATTGTATCTGATGTAATGATGCCCACCGGAGGGGGAAGATGTCCTCCGGTTAAACGATCTTCAATAAAGCTGTTTCCTCATGTTGATTTCTTTAAGATGGAGCTAAGTTTGCTCGTATTTATCTTAGATAGTCCGGACGGGGTGATTCCCAGGTGCTGCTTATCCCCCCTCCACAGCGGGCCGGAGGGTAGCTCCGCGTGCTGTGGGGGTGACAAAGCTCCCGGGGTAAGGACCCATTGCTTAAAAATTTTTCCAAGTTTTCCCAAGGTTATGAAAATTTCCGGGGATAATTTTTCCGGGAGAAGTCTCTGGTCTCCGTGAAAACGGGGAGCCGGGGATGAGGTCTCCGGGAAAAACAGAGTTCCAAAATTCCAAAGGGCGGCGCCCGGGGAGGCCCCGGAGGCCAAGTCCCTGGGCATATGTGACGCAACTTACCTGGACTTAGTTTGGGGGAGATTTCCCCCAACAGCAGCGCCCCACGCCCCCCGGGGATGATACTCGAGTCCCTGGTGGGTATGGTACATGTTACTGGGAAAATCTCCGGACCAAGTTACTAGAGCCGTGACACTTTGGTTGTCCTGCCCCGCGCTTAAGGCCGCGCCGTTTTGCCATAAATGCACTCGAGGTTCGAACCGGCGCCTCGATTCGAGCGCCAATCCCTTCATTTCCCGCGCGGTTTGAACTTCAACGCTCCAGATTGCTCCGTGGGGTGCCACGTGGCTCCCATCTAGACCACGGCTCGCCTCTATAAATAGGGCCTTGGGGGGCCCGGTGACTTCATTCCAAACTTCCACGGCTCGTGAATTTTAGCTCTCCCGGTAGCTCTCTCCCGGTAGCTAGCTCCTGGTAGCAAGCGTCCAGGACTTTTAGGCTTAGCCTCCTGAAAAGTTAGTCTCTAAGAAAAACAAACCTCATGGCACCGAAGGGTCGAGCGAAGACGACTGAGGTACCCCCGGAGGAAGTCGCTCCAGACTTCCTCTGGGCGTCCGAGTTCACGGCCGAGGACGCCGAGTCCATGGTCGAACACGGCGTCGTTGAGGATGGGGACATTCGTGTCCCCGTGAAGAAAGACGGTGCCCCCCGCCCCAGGCCCGGAGAGGTCGTGGCCTTCGAGGCCTTCCTGGAGGCAGGGCTCCGGCTCCCGGTGCATCCCATGCTCCGGGAGTTTCTGAAGGAGTACGGGGTGGCACTCAACCACCTCACCCCGAACGCCATAGTCCGGATGGGGATCTTCATGTGGCTATTCGAGACGGCGATCGGGAGGGAGCCTACCCAACGTGTCTTCCGGTACTTCTACGAGCCGGCGGCGCGGAGCTCCCACCTGGTGAAGGGGGCGCCCAGGTCTGGGGACCATCCGCCGGCCGCGACGGAACCGGCGCCGGGCGGGAGACCCCCCTGCTTTCCGCGGGGGAGGTCGCCCGGTATATGGAGGGCCTGCAAACCCGGAAGGTGCAGGGCTTCGTAGTGGAGGGGACGCTCCATGATCGTTTCCGGGGGCTTCAATCTCTCCATGCCCTGGTAACCCGAGTCGGTGACGTCTTCCTTCGTGCCCTGTACTTGAGTTTTTTCTAACTCTAAAGTTTGTAGGCGGTGGCTGTTACCTGGGGCCTTGAGCAACGGATCGGCCGGCTGCTTAAGGACGCGGAGGACAGGGCCGTGACTTAGCTGGGTAGGGCTACGAAGCCCTCTGGGAACTGGCCCGGGTCCGGGCCTAGGTCCACGTCTCCGAGACCGTCAACGGCAGCCTTCGGCAGGAGGCCAAGGCGAGGGAGGAGGCGTTCCGGGAGCTCGAGGGCACGAGTGTCTGGGCAGTGACGGACGCAGGCCGCTCCGTCCGCTCGGCCCTCGAGAGCCTTGGCGTAAGCGTAGGCTCCGAGAGCAACTCGGAGGTGCCCCCGGTGACCCTCGCGGAGGCCGTGCGTTTTCTCAACACGCAGGTCTCCGTCATCCCGGAGGCTGCTGACGCCCGGGCTCGGGGCGGGGCGATCCCCGTTGTTGCGGCCGCGGCAGGGCTCATCGAGCACTGGGGAGTGGGCGCCCGGGCAATCGGGGGCCGCATCCCGTGGAGGTTCCCCGAGTTCTTCGAGCCCTCGCGCCAGGAGGTGGTGCAGCTCACCGGGGGCTTCTACGACCGGATCATCCGGGTGAGATTCCCGGCACCGGCGCCTCCGGCGGTGGACGCCCCGGCCCCGGCCTCGGAGGAAGCCCCCCGGGGGGAGGACGCCAATGAAAGAGTATGAGCCTCCCCCCGGGTCTTTAGATAGGTCCCCTTTTGTTTTCATAGGGTTTTGATACCGGTATCATTTTAGATGAAGCCCCGGGCACTTGTAAAAAGATATTTTGGAATGCAATAGAGTTGGAAATTTTTCTAAGTCTCAAATTAAATGCGATGTTACCAGGGTTCCCGGGTGGTTACTCCTGGGCGAACCAAGAGGGGCTCCCCGGGGGACGCCCAAGTGGCTTTGATATTGCTAAGCGTCGTCTCCAGGGAGCGCGGCGGGGACGTCGTCCGGGAGCCGATCCGGTTGAGGTGGCGTCCGGAGTGGCACTTGGACAATTTTGACAATCATCGCGCCGAATTGTCCCCCCCGCGTCCGGGGTTCTGGATGATACCTCCTCTTCAGATACTTCCACCGGCGGGATACGAGTTCTGGCCTGAAGATGTGCTCCGGGACGCTCGGCGCCGCGTGCGCGCATTGTACCCGGACTTGTCCCGGGAGCTAGCGGAGAGCCTCCGGGAGTATTAGGCGTAGGAGCCTTAGGATGTAATCCCCCGGGTTAGAGCCCGGGTTGTACCGTTTCCGAAGCCCACCGGAGGGGGAAGATGTCCTCCGGGTTTGACAATCAATAAAGCTGTTCGCTTGCTTCTTCTTTCGTTGTCTTTTTATTTTTTCTTCTTGGATGGTCTGGACGACTCCTTTTCACCAGAATGAGCTAAGTTTGCTCGTGGGCGGTACGGTCGACACCCGGGGGTTCCTTGTCCCCCCCGCCCACAGCGGGTCGGAGGGTAGCTCCGCGCACTGTGGGGGTAGCAAGGCCCCCGGGGTGAAAGTGACCTGTAGCATAGAAATTTTTCTAAGTTAGAAAATTTTAAAATGAGGTTTCCAAGGGAAAGACCTTCCGGGAGACAGTTGGCCGGTCGCCGTGAGAACGGGGAGCCGGGAATAAGGCCTCGTGTGGAAGAAACATCCAAGAAAACCCGATGAGATTTCCGGAGACGGGCTTCCTAGGAGATGATCATCTGGTCGCTGTGAGAACGGGGAGCCGGGAATAGGGTCTCCGGGGAAGAAATGTCCGGGAAATCCGTAACTTCTCCAGGAGACAATCGTTCGGTCGCCGTGAGGACGGGGAGCCGGGAATTGGCTCTTCGGGAGGCAATCATCTGGTCGCCATGAGAACGGGGAGCCCATAATAAAGTTGCCGGGAGGCAATCATCCGGTCGCCGTGAGAACGGGGAGCCGGGAATAAGGTCGCCGGGAAGTAATCATCCAGTCACCGTGAGAACGGGGAGCCGGGAATAAGGTCGCCGGGGACCAAATATCCAAGAATGCCATTAGACGTCCCACTGGGAAGAGCGTCTACTCCCTGAGGAGGAAGAGATATCCATGAAAGCCATTAGACGTCCCACTGGGGAGAGCGTCTACTCCCGGAGGAGGAAGAGATATCCATGAAAGCTATTAGACATCCCACTGGGGAGAGCGTCTACTCCCAGAGGAGGAAGTGCCCGAAGACAGGACTTGAGTGTTTGGGCAGGGGACTAGTCTCCCAAAGTGACTCGTTACTGCGGCAGCTGGGGACCAGGTTGCCGCTTACACCCTGAGTCCACGAGGGCTGATCGTAAGCCGCCCTACAGGAGGGACTTGCTGTGTCTGGGCCCACTTCCTCGCGGGGAGGGCATCCTCACAGGGAGGGCTTCCCCACCGGGAGGGCATCCTCACTGAGAGGGCGTCCTCACGGGGAGGGCATCCTCACGGGGAGGGCATCGCCGCTAGGGGCGGTAATGAGAAGAACCTGCAAAGAGGCAGTTGAAAAGCAAGACCTACGTATTGCTAATAAAATGAAGGACAGTGCCTCCCCCTGCGAAGCCGCGAAAGGGGAGGAAAAGTAAATACAGTGTCCCTCCTCCCCCTCCGGCGTGACCGCTCCGGGGGAGGGGATAGGCCCGTAAGGCTAAACATAGAACTTGCGAAGTAAACGCAAGTTCCACGTGTGCTTCAGCTCCTGCTCTTGAAGGTTGGAGAGCTTATAAGCCCCCGAGCCCAGGACCGCGGAGATCCTATAGGGGCCCTCCCACTTGGGGGAGAGCTTCCCCAGGGCTTGGTGGTCTGTGACGCGCTTGAGGACAAGCTCCCCAAGGCGGAAAGCTCTCGCGCGCATGCGCTGGTTGTACGCGCGCGCCATCTCTGCTCGTAGATGGCATGGCGGAGGAGCGCTCGGTCGCGTTCCTCCTCCACGAGGTCGATTTCCAGGCGCTGGTTGGCCTCATTGGCCTGGTACGCTGCGGGCGTGGCTCCCTGTAGGAGCTCGACCCATAGTGACCGGAAGCCGATCTCCGAGGGGAGGACTGCCTCCGCCCCGTAGACCAGGGAGAAGGGAGTACTGTAGGATCAAGGATGCCGACTAGAAGGGGGGGTGAATAGGAGGCTTTAAAAACTTCAAATAAAAACAAGTTTTTATACCAAGAAGAACCAAATTCAATTTAATATATTAAAGAGAGAAGATAGAGAGAACGAACACAACAATTTTTTACCGAGGTCTCGGAGACTCGCCCAGTCTCCCCTAATCCTCGTTGAAGCACTCAATCGAATGAGTCTTGCTTCAATATCCACGAAGAATATTTCTCACTAATGGTTGCTCCTTGTCCACTCCGGAAAGGCGAGCACCGATGCCTTGTACAAACTTGCCGAGCCTCTCCGACAATCTCCGAACGGAGAGATCAACGGCCACACCACCAAATCATCTAGGTGAGGGCGCTCATCAAGAGTAATAGGTAGCAAGGTCTCCTCTAGACCTCCAAACACGCACCGAGAAACTACAAGTATGCAAAATGAAATGAACTGGAATGCTCGGTGGATCGGAAAACACTCGACTTGATCAAAAGATCAAGATTTTATATAAGAAACTAAAGCTCAAGAATGTGTATGAGAGGAGGCTGCTTGTTGTATAAAATACATGCCCAAAGCCTCTATTTATAGCCTCAAGAATCAAATGAACTGTTCGAGCTAGGGCTGAAAATCAGCAACTCAAACTGACAGTCAGTTCACCAAACTGACAGTCAGTTACATACACAACGGCTGACAAAATTTACGGATAAAAAATAGCTAGCCGTTTGTGGTCGTTTAAGGAAACTTGAAACCCGAAACTGACAGTCAGTTCTGCAAACTGACAGTCAGTTCGACCAAAACATCGACCAGATCAAATAGAAACTCAGATAAAACGGCTCGAGGTCGAAATGCAAACTGACAGTCAGTTTAGTTCAAAAAAATTCAGCTCAAAAAACAACCTCTCTGGACAACTGTCAGTTAACAAAACTGACAATCCAAACTGACAGTCAGTTTAGCAAACTGACAGTCAGCATGGATAAAAACAGCTGTAACTTTTAATCCAGAGATTCGATTGAAGTGTTTGATAGCTCATTTGAAAGATATGTTAAAGGACTATCTTTTTTTCAACAAAAGTTATGGATGCTTCTGTTAATCCAGATCTGCCTAGATCTTTCCAAAAAATTCAAAAACTCTTCTGCTGTCAAAAACTAAACTGAAAAACCAAATAACTGACAGTCCGTTAAAAACATTCATAAATTTTGATCCAGAAATCCAAATTGAGAGTTTAATATCTCGTTTGAAAGGTAATTTAAAGGGCTAAATGTTTTACAACAGAAGTAAAATCCAGATCTGCCTAGATCTGTCTAGAAAAAGAAAAAACTCTTCTGCTGTCAAAACACAACTGAAAAACCAAATCTTTCAAACCAAATTCAAATCAAATCCAACCAAAAAGATGCAATGCAATGACCTAGTAATTTCTCGGTTCATATTGGAGATATATATAGGACTTGCAGCCCCTCTTTATAGTACGGTTAAAACTAAGAAATAATTTCCTAAACCGATCAAACTCCAAACACCGAGATCGGTCAAAATAAAACAAATATTACCTTAGGTCCTTTGCATCTTTAATCCTTGCAACTTTCGTTTTGGTGACCTTGCACTTGCGACCTTGACTTCCAACCTTTAACTGCGACCACAGCCAACATTGCGACCTTGCGCATGCGACTTTGGACCTGTGACTTGCAGATCTTCCCGGATCACTTGCAGACTTTACAGAAATCACTCTGCATAGAAATAGCTCAAAGACAAGGTTAATCCAAAACACTTAATGTCATCAATAATCAAAATCAACCTAAAAGGGCCTAGATGCAACAAGTACGCCCCGTCGCCCGGGACGGGGCCGTGCGCATGGTGCAGAGGATGCTAGGAAGCTCCTCTGCCCATGCACCCCGCTTAGAAGCTGTTTGCTCGAGTCTCCGGTGCAATCCCTGTAGGATCACACCGTTGACCCTCTCGACAGCCCCATTGCTTCGGGGATGGGCCACTGAGGCGAAGTGGATGACGAGCCCCAGGCCTTCGCAGAATTCCCGGAAATAAGCCGAGTCGAATTGGGTCCCGTTGTCCACGGTGATTTCCCGGGGGACGCCAAAACGACATACGACGTTTTCCAGAAAAACAGCTGAACGGCCCGGGAAGTGATGCTGGCCAAAGGCTCCGCCTCAACCCGCTTTGTAAAATAGTCGACCGCGACCACCGCATACTTGTATCCTCCGGATGCTGGGGGGAAGGGCCCTAAGGGGTCCATCCCCTAGCGCATGAAGGGCCAAGTGATGGGGATTGTCTGCTGCGCTATAGGGGGGAGGTTCGAGCCCTTGGCCATCTTCTGGCATGCCTCGCATGCGGAGACAAGGTCTCGCGCGTCGCGCATGACTGTGGGCTAGTAGAAGCCCTGCTGGAGGGCCTTGGCCGCGATGGCACGCGGGGCTAGGTGAGAACCACAGCTCCCCGCGTGGATGTCTTCGAGAAGTTGAAGTCCTTCCGGCCGGGGGAGGCAGTGCAGGAGGGCGGAAGCCCCCCGCTTGTAGAGCTTCCCCTCCAGCAGGACATAAGCCCGGGCTTTAGCCCGGAGGCCTTTAGCCTCGGTCTCAGTAGGAGGGTCCCCCTCCCCCTTTGATGAAGGAGATGAGAGGGTCCATCCAAGACGGAGTCCGGGTGATCTCGGTGACCTCCGGGACATGAGGCTCGTCGCCCGTGTCCGGGGAGGCCACCGAGGGCTTCGTGAGGATTTCCAGGAAATCCCCCTTAGGGAGCGATTCCCGGGTGCTTGCGGCCCGGGCTAAGGCGTCGGCCCGGTCATTGTCCCTTCGCGGGATATGCCGGGCCTCGAGGCCGTCGAAATGCCTCTCCATCTTCGGCACTTCCTGCAAATAAGGACTTAAGTTTGCGTCATGGCACAGGTAAGACTTGTCCATTTGGCAAACTATGAGCTGAGAATCTCCCTTGACTAGGAGGCACCGGATCCCCAGGGAGCGCGCAAGGCTCATCCCGAGGAGCAAAGCCTCGTATTCGGCAACGTTGTTGGTTGCGGGGAACTCGAGCCGAGGGGCGTACTCGAGTTCCTTCCCATCGGGGCTCCAGAGGACTACTCCTGCACCAGCCCCGGCGAGAAACAGCGACCCATCGAACATGAGAGTCCAAAGATCACTGTGTTGGGGCGGCACAGGGAGGTCTTTGTCCCCGGACCCAGAGGCGAGAGTCCACTCTGCGACGAAGTCGGCGAGGACCTGCGACTCGATGGCGGATTGGCCGGTAAGGGACAGGGAGAAGGGGGTGAGCTCGGCCCCCCACTTCCCAATCCGGCCGGCGGCTTCTTTGTTCCGCAGTACCTCCCCCAGGGGGAGGGACGACGGGACGGTGATGGGGTGCCCCAGGAAGTTATGGCCAAGCTTCAGGGACGCCATCAGGATGCGTAGCAGATCTTCTCCATCTCTGTGTACCGAGTTTTGGCCCCTTGCGGGGCCTCACTCATGTAGTACACGGGACACTGCTGCCCCCCTTGCTACTTCACCAAGACTGCGCTGACGGCGACGGGGGTCGCGGCGAGGTAGAGGAGCAAGGGCTATTCTGGAGACGGACTCACGGGCATTGGAGGGCTCGTGAGATACTTCTTGAGGTCGTCGAACGCCTGCTGGGCCTCGGGGGTCCAGCGGAACCCCTCGAGCGCTCAGAGGATCTTGAAGAACTGGAGGCCCCGCTCCCCCGACCGGGAGACGAAGCGGCTTAGCACGGCTAGGCGGCTGGAGAGCCGCTGGACATCGTTGACGGAGCGCGGCGGGGGCATATCTAAGAATGCCCGGATCTTCTCGGGGTTTGCCTCAATGCCCCGCTGGGACACGAGGAAACCTAGGAGCTTCCCCCGCGCACCCCGAAGGCGCACTTCTCCGGGTTGAGTTTGAGCCCGAACGCGCGGAGGTTGCGGAAGGTTTCAACCAAGTCGTCGATGTGGGAGGCTGCGCGGGGACTCTTGATGACCGTGTCGTCTACGTAGACTTTGACGTTGCGGCCGACTTGATCTTTGAAGACCAACGTCATGAGGTGCTGGAAGGTCGCCCCCGCGTTCTTGAGTCCAAAGGGCATATGGACATAGCAGAAGGTTCCGAGGGGAGTTATGAAACTCGTCTTTTCCTCGTCCCCTTCTGCCATCCAGACTTGATGGTAGCCCGAGTAGGCACCTAGGAAGCTCATGAGCTCGCACCCCGCAGTGGAGTCAACGAGCTGGTCAATCCGCGGGAGCCGGAAGTTGTCTTTGGGGTCGGCGCGGTTATGGTCGGTGAAGTCCACGCTCATCCGCCACCTGCCGGTTGATTTCTTGACGAGGACAGGGTTTGCGAGCCACTCGGGGTACAGGACCTCCCGAATGAACCCCGCCTCTCGGAGCCGGGTGATCTCCACCTTGATTGCTTCTTGGCGCTCGAGGGAGAGTTTTCGCAGCTTCTGTTTGATCGGGGGGTGACCGGGGGCCACTGCGAGCTTGTGCTCAATAACCTCCCAGGCGACGCCCCGCATGTCTGAAGGCTTCCACGCAAAAACGTCGGAGTTTTCACGCAGAAAGGTCGCAAGTTGCCCAGCATGCTCCTCGGGGAGCTTCGCCCTGATCCGGAAGGTTTTGTCTTCGTCGCCCGGGGACAGCAGGATCTTCCAGAGGCCCCCTTCCGGGCGCGGCTTGAGGAGGGGCCTCCCGGGCGGTGGCGCAGCGGCGTCTAGTTCCGGGGGGCCTCCCCCCCGGGCGTCTTTATGAGGTTGACGCTTCCGATTGTGGCCGCAGCGCGCTCGTATAGAGCACGGGCCATGTCTTGGTCTCCCCGGATGTAGATCACACCATGCGGCCCGGGGATCTTCATGCAGAGGTAGTTTTGATTGGTGGCTGCCCCCAGCCGGTTGATTGTGGTCCTCCGCATTATCGCGTTGTAGGAGGAAGGGAGGTCCACTACGTCGAAGCGGACTAGCTCGGTCCAGTAGTTCTCCGGGGTGCCGAACGTCATGGGAAGATCTACCTTGCCCACGGGGTGGATCGCCTTCCCCGGGACAAAACCTGGCAGGGGCCCGGCAGCGGGCTGCAGGAGCTTCTCATCCACCTGCATCTCTTTGAAGGCCTTCAGGAATAGGACGTCGGTGGAGCTCCCGCCGTCCACAAGGATACGGGCCAGGTGGCAGTTGTAGATGGTCGCGGAGACAATGAGCGCGTCGTCGTGTAGGAAATGAACCCCTCGCGCGTCTTCCGCCGTGAAGGTGAGGGGGACGTCCGACCACTTAGGTGGCGGGGACGTGTGTAGCACCCCCACAACCTTGACCTCGCGCGCGTACTCCTTACGCTGGCGCTTAGAGTCTCGCTCGGAGGCGGACCCTCCCACGATGACGTTGATGCGGCGCCGAGAAGTCTGAAAGGGGAGAGCTTCTGAAGGCTCCCCCTCCTGCGTCTGCTGACCCCCGCAGGAGCGTGAAGGGCCGGAACTGTTGGCCGAGGGAGCAAGGAGGCCGGAGTCCCCTCCCCCTGCCCGCGCTGGTCGTGGAACGCTGCGAAGTGCTGCAATAGCTGGCTGCAGTCTCGGGTACCGTGGGTACTGGACCCATGGAAGCTGCACCACGGTCCTTCCCGCCTTCTCCCCGCGGGACCTTCCCGGCCGCGCGAAAACTGTCCTCCTCCATGGCCTTTCGGCTTGGGGAAGGGGCGGCTGCCCCTCGGGGGGTCGCACGAGCCGCCTCCGCCCTCGAGGACAAAGGTGTCCTGAGGCCGTGGCTCGTTACGCCCCC
The DNA here is from genome assembly GCA_019359835.1 of Pharus latifolius. NCBI lineage: Eukaryota > Viridiplantae > Streptophyta > Magnoliopsida > Poales > Poaceae > Pharus > Pharus latifolius. Next base: position 41,486,316 of record CM033330.1, on the reverse strand, counting down.
CCGCCTGGGGTGCTTGAGGGGATCCCTGGCCCCCCGGTTGGGGCGCTTGAAGTGCTCGTCGGCGGAAGAGGGGCAGGTCCAAGAGAGCCTTCGGTGGAGCTCCCCTGGGAGGATGCCGCTTTTGCAGGCTTCGATGACCGTGGAGTCGGGGACGTGGGCCACTTTGCTCTTTACCTGAGCCAAGTGCTTGAAGAAGCTTCTGATGGTCTTCCCAGTCCTCTGCCGGACAGTGTACAGCTGCGAGGAGTCCATGGGGCGCACATAGTTCCCCTGGAAGTTCGCGCAGAACTCCCGCTTGAGCTGCGTCAAAGACTTGATGGAGCCGGCCTTCAGGTTGTAGAACCAGGAGCGGGCGATGCCGGTGAGGTAGAGGGCGAAGACATTGCATTGAACCGTCTCGTCCCCCCCGGCCGCGGAAATGGCTATGGAGTAAACCTGCACAAATTCATAAGGGTCTGCCTCACCGTTATAGTGCTCGATGTGCGCAGGGCGGTAGGGCTGCGGCCACCGGATGCTGCGAAGTCTTCGGCACAGGGGCTGGTTAGCCCCTTGCACTTCCCGGGGAGAGCCTCGGTCGCTATCTTCTTTGACGGGACCCTCGTTGTTGGAGTCGGGGAGCGGTCCAAGAGGTCCGCCGGAGTGGCGGTGGCGACGCTTCTCTTCTGGACCGGGGCTGAGTTCCCGGACATCCGGGCTATTCTCCGGAGAGGTTGGCTCTTCAGGGGGTCTCTTCCCCCGACCAGTGCGAGAGCGAGGCTCCCCACGCCCGCAGCCAGGGGGAAGTTCTTCCCCACGTTCTGGTGAATGCATTCGCTCGACCTCCCCCCGGGTGAAACGGACCTGTTCCGCCGCTGGAGGGAGCTTATGCACTGTAGCTGCCGGCCCGGAGGCTTCCAAGGCCGGCTGGGGGGAGCCCCCTGGGAGTACCCCGGGACCGGAAAGGGGGAAGCCCCTGTATTATCCGGAACCGGGGAGGGGGCACCCACGGTGACGTTTGGAACCGAAGTGGAGGGGGCCCCAGTGGCAACGACCGGAACCAGAAAGGGGGGAGCCCCTGTAACATCCGGAACCGGCGAGGGGGGAGCCCCCGCGGCGACGTCCGGGACCGGGGAGCCGATGTGGGGGGGAGTTCCCTGAGGCACGGGAGCTGCTCTGTCGACCGCCCCCGGTGCGGTAAACGCGACGCGGGGGGCGGGACTGGCTCCCGGCATAGGGAAAACCCCCGGCATGAAGTGGGCTCCCGGCCCCGGAAATAGGCATGGAACGGGGTACCCCCTGGTGCCACGAAGGGCCTTGGCATGAAGTAGCCTCCCGGCACTGGGACGGGGCCGGGTGCCGGGAAGGGTCCGGACGTATATACCGCAGGGGGAGGGAACCCCCCCCGGCAGCATCATACGGGGCGGACAGACCCCCAGAGGCCGGAGGGGCCGCCGGGTAAACCATAAACGGGGGCATAGTCCCCGAGTATGGGTGCGACGCAAATATGGGGGCCGGGGGCCGCGCCAACACGCTGAGAAGCTCATCCCTTGAGCGCTGGGCGTGGAGCTGGCCCTCCACTAGAGCCTCAAGCTGGGCGTCCCGGGGAGCTGGGGGAGCCGTCGGGGGGAGACTGGTCCCGGTCGAGGTCCCCGCGGTCACCGGGAATGACCTGGAGGTGGAAGCACCTAAGTTAAGAGGAAAGGAGGGTGGCGGTACCTGGGCGAGGCCGCCTCCGGGCGGAAGCGCCGGGACAGCAGTGTCCCGGACGGGCGGAGCCGGGTCTCTGAGACCCGGGTCACCGGGAAGGGTGCGAGCCCTTGTTCTTGGGGGAGCCATGGCGTCTTGTCACGAGTCCCCACGGTCGGCGCCAACTGTCGTGGTATTGCGAATACCCCGACAGGTTTTGTGTACGATCCTTGCGAAGATTACGCGGCGCGGGTTCACCGGATGACCGGTCCTCCCCCGCCGGACAAACAAAAGAAATGACACGAGGATTTATACAGGTTCGGGGAGGCCCCGGAGGCCATGTCCCCGAGCAAATGGCGGCGCCCGGGACGGCCCCGGAGGCCATGTCCCGGGGGCCAAAAGACGGCGGCTGGGGAGGCCCCAGAGGCCATGTCCCCGGGCAAATGGCGGCGCCTGGGACGGCGCCGGAGGCCAAGTCCCGGGGGCGAAAAGGCGGCGCCCGGGGAGGCCCCGGAGGTCATGTCCCCGGGCAAATGGCGGCGCCCGGGACGGCCCCCGAGGCCATGTCCTGGGGGCCAAAAGGCGGCGCCCGGGGAGGCCCCGGAGGCCATCTCCCCGGGCAAATGGCGGCACCCGGGACGGCGCCGGAGGCCATGTCCCGGGGGCCAAAAGGCGGCGCCCGGGGAGGCCCCGGAGGCTATGTCCCCGGGCAAATGGCGGCGCCCGGGACGGCCCCGGAGGCCAAGTCCCGGGACCCAAAAGGCGGCGCCCGGGGAGGCCCCGGAGGCCAAGTCCCCGGGCAGATGTGACGCAACTTACCTGGACTTAGTTTGGCGGAGATTTCCCCCAACAGTAAAGTAATCGACCGTGACCACCATATACTTGTAGGCCCCGGGCGCTGGGGGGAAGGGGCCTAGGAGGTCCATCCCCCGGCGCGCAAAGGGCCAAGTGATGGGGATAGTCTGCAGCACTACTGGGGGAGGTTCGAACCCTTGGCCGTCTTCTGGCAACTCTCGCACGCGGAGACAAGGTCTCGCACGTCACGCATCACCGTGGGCTAGTAAAAGCCCTGGCGAAGAGCCTTCGCCGCGATGGCGTGCGGGGCTAGATGAGACCCGCAGCTTCCAGCGTGGATGTCTCCGAGAAGCCGGAGTCCTTCCGGCCGTGGGAGGCATCGAAGCAGGGCGGAAGCCCCCTGCTTGTAGAGCTTCCCCTCCAACAGGAGGTATGCTCGAGCTTTGGCTCGGAGGTGCTTAGCCTTGGTCTCGTTGGGAGGGTCCCCCCCCCTTGATGAAGGAGATAAGGGGGTCCATCCAAGACGAAGTCTGAGTGACCTCGGCCACCTCTAGGATGGGGGGCTGGTCGCCCGCGTCTGGGGTGGTCACCAAGGGCTTCTCAATAATCTCCAAGAAGTCCCTTTTGGGGAGCTGTTCCCGGGCTCTAGCGGCTCGGGCTAGGGCGTCGAACCGGTCGTTGTCCCTTCGGGGGATGTGCTGGGCCTCTAGGCCGTTGAAATGCTTCTCCATCTTGCACACTTCCTGCAAGTAAAGGCTCAAGGTTGCGTCATGGCACAAGTAGGACTTGTCCATTTGGCAAACTACGAGCTGGTAGTCTGCTTTCACTAGGAGGCGTCGAATTCCCAGGGAGCGCGCAAGGTGCAACCCGAGGAACAAAGCCTCGTATTCGGCGACGTTGTTTGTGGCGGGAAACTCGAGCCGCACCGTGTACTCAAGTTCCCTCCCCTCGGGCCTCCGGAGGACTACTCCCACACCAGCCCCGGTGAGACACAGGGAGCCATCGAACATGCGTGTCCAATGGTCGCTGCGTCGGGGCAGCGCGGGAGGTCTTCGTCCCCGGGCCCGGAGGCAGGAGTCCGTTCCGCCACGAAGTCAGTGAGGACCTGTGACTTGGTGGCGGAGTGCCCCGTGAGGGAAAGGGAAAGGGGGTGAGCTCGGGCCCCACCTCCCTATCCGGCCGGTGGCTTCTTTGTTTCGGAGCACCTCCCCCAAGGGGAGGGATGACGGAATGGTGATGGGGTGCCCGAGGAAGTGATGACGAAGCTTCCGGGACGCCATCAGGAGGGCGTAGCAAATCTTCTCCATCTCCGTGTACCGAGTTTTTTCCCCTTGATGGGCTTCACTCATGTAGTACACGGGATGCTGCTGCCCGTCTTGCTCCTTTACCAATACTGCGCTTACAGCGACCGGGGTCGCGGCAAGGTAGAGGAGCAAGGGTTCTTCAGGAGATGGGCTCACGAGCATTGGGGGGCTCGTGAGGTACTTCTTCAGATCGTCGAAAGCCCCCTGGGCCTCGGGGATCCACCGGAACCCCTCGAGCCCCCGGAGGATTTTGAAGAATTGGAGGCCGCGTTCCCCCGACCGCGAGACGAAATGACTTAGTGCGGCTAAGGGGCCGGTGAGTCGCTGAACGTCCTTAACCAAGCGCGGCGGGGGCATTTCCTGGAACGCCCGGATCTTCTTGGGATTTGCCTCTATGCCCCGCTGGGACACAAGGAAACCGAAGAGCTTCCCCCCGCACACGCCAAAGGCGCATTTCTCCGGGTTGAGCTTCATCCCGTATGCGCGGAGGTTGCGCAAGGTCTCTGCTAAGTCGTCGACGTGGACAGTTGCGCGAGGACTTTTGACGACCGCGTCGTTGACATAGACTTCGACATTGCGACTGATTTGGTCCTTGAAGACCAACGTCATGAGCCGCTGGAAGGTCGCTCTGGCGTTTTTCAGCCCGAAGGGCATGTGGACGTAGCAGAAGGTTCCGAGGGGAGTTATAAAACTCGTCTTTTCCTCGTCCCCTTCCACCATCCGGACTTGGTGATAGCCCGAGTACGCGTCCATGAAGCTCATCAACTCGCACCCCGTGGTAGAGTCGACCAACTGGTCAATTCGTGGGAGCGGGAAGTTGTCCTTGGGGCAGGCACGGTTGAGGTTGGTGAAGTCCACGCACATTCGCCACTTGCCGTTCGACTTCTTTATGAGGACGGGGTTCACAAGCCATTCGGCGTGCAAGACCTCCCGAATGAACCCTGCCTCTCGGAGTCATGCGATTTCTACCTTGATCGCCTCTTGGCGTTCAAGAGAGAGTTTCCTCAGCCTTTGCTTGATCGGGGGGTGAACGGGGGTCACTGCGAGCTTGTGCTCAATGAAATCCTGGGTGACACCCCGCATGTCGGAGGGCTTCCAGGCAAAAACGTCAGAGTTTTCGCGCAGGAAAGCCGCGAGCCACTCGCGTGCTCTTCATGGAGATCAGCCCCGATTCTGACGGTCTTGTCCCTGTCGTCCGGGGACAACGGGATCTTCTGGTGTTCCCCCTCTGGGCGCGGCTTAGGGAGGAACCTCCCGGAGGGTATCACTGCGGCGTCTGATTCTGGGGGAGATGCCTCCCCCCCGGCGTTTTGATGATATTGACGCTCCCGATCATGGCGGCGGCGCCCTCATACAAAGCACGGGCCACGTCTTGGTCTCCCCGGGCGGTGATCACGTCGTGAGGCCCGGGGATCTTCACGCAGAGATAGTTCTGGTGGATCGCAGCTCCCAGGCGGTTGATCGTGGTCCTGCCCATGATCGCTTTGTAGGAGGAGGGGAGGTCTACCACATCAAACCGGACCATCTTAGTCCGATAGTTCTCCGGGGTGCCGAATGTCATGGGGAGATCCACCTTCCCCACGGGGTGGATCGCCCTCCCCAGGATGAATCCTTGCAAAGGCCCAGCTACGGGCTGCAAGAGCTTCTCATCCACCTGCATCTCCCTAAAGGCTTTTAGGTAGAGGACATCGGCGGAGCTCCTGCCATCCATGAGGATGCGGGCCAGATGGCAGTTGTAGATGGTGGCGGAGACGAAGAGTGCGTCGTCACGGGGGAAGTGAACCCCGCGGGCATCTTTCGTCGTGAAGGTGAGGGGAACGTCCGACCACTTGGGTGGCGGAGACATATGCAGCACCCCCACCACCTTTACTTCGCGCGTGTACTCCTTGCGCTGGTGGTTAGAGTCCCGCCCGGAAGCGGACCCTCCTGTGATGACATTAACACACCTCTGGGAGGTTTGGAAGGGGAGAGTTTCGGATGGCTCCCCCTCCTGCGTTCATCCTTGTTGTCCCCCCGCGGGAGCACGAAGGGCCGGAAAGGCTGGCTGAGGGGGCAAGGAGGCCGGAGTCCCCCCCGCCCATGCTGGTCGAGGAACACGTCGAACTTCTGTAACAGTTGGTGGCATTCCTGGGTGGCATGGGTACTGGACCTGTGGAAGGTGCACCACAGGCCTTCCCTGCTTCCCGCCACGGGGCCTTCCCGACTATGGGACGACTGTCCTCCTCCACAGCCATTGGGCTTGGGGAAGGGGCGATTGCCCCTCGAGGTGTCGCGCGAGCTGCCTCTGCCCTGGGGGACAAAGGTGTCCTGAGGCCGTGGCTCGTTACCACCCCCCTGCATGGGGCGTTTGAGGGGGTCCCTGGCCCCCTAGTCAGCGGGCGAGGGAGTCCCCTGGTTCTTCTTCCAGAGGTCATCCGCCTCCGCCCGGGTGTACTTCTCAAGTATGTTGAAGAGCTGGTCGGCGGAGGTAGGGGTAGCTCCAGGAGAGCCTCCGATGGAGCTCCCCAGGGAGGATCCCACTCTTGCATGCCTCGATGACTGTGGAGTCGGGGACATGAGCAACTTTGCTCTTGACTTGAGCAAAGCGCTTGAAAAAACTGCGGATGGTCTCCCCCGTCCTCTGCCGGACGGTATACAGCTGGGAGGAATCTAGGGGGCGCATGTAATTCTCTTGGAAGTTTGCGCAGAACTCACGCTTGAGCTGCCTGAAAGACTTGATGGAGGCTGCCTTCGAGTTGTAGAACCACGAGCCGGCGATCTCGGTCAGGTAGAGGGGGAAGACGTTGCATTGCACCGTCTCGTCCCCCCCAGCCACCGAGATGGCTGTGGAATACACCTGCACAAATTCATATGGGTTGGCCTCACCATTATAGTGTTCGATGTGCGGCGGGCGGTAGGCCGTGGCCATCGAATGCTTCATAGTCTGCGGCACAGCGGTTGGTTGGCCCCCTCCACTTCTCGGGGAGAGTCCCGGTCACTGTCCCCTTTCACAGGGGACGCGCGCTCATTGTCGGAGTCGGGAAGTGGCCCAAGAGGTGCACCATCATGGTGGTAACGGCGCTTTCTTCCGAGTTGGAGCTGACCTCCAAGACGTCTGGGCTCTCCCCCGGAGAGATTGGTTCTTCAGCGGGTCTCTTCCCCCGACAGGAGCGGGAGCGAAGATCTCCGCGTCTGCGACCTGGGGGAAGTTCCTCCCCGGACTTACTTGCACGCATTCGCTCAACCTCCTCCCGGGCGAAGCGAACTTGATCCGCCGGAGGCGCCCTCGGGGGCGGCCCCGGTGGAGGAGGGAGCTCATGCACTATAGCTACTGGCCTGGGTGCTACCGGGGCCGGTGAGGAGGAACCCCCCGCGGCGGTGCCCAGAACCGGAAAGGGGGAAACCCCTGTATTATCCGGAACCGGGGAGGGGATCCCCGCGGCGATGTTCGGAACCGGAAAGGGGGAAATCCCTGTATTATCCGGAACTGAAGAGGGAACCCCCGCGGTGACGCCTGGAACCGGAAAGGGGCAAAACCCTGTATTATCCGAAACTGGAGAGGAGGGAACCCCGCGGCGACGTCCGAGCCTGGGGCCCCATCGCAGGGGGAGGTCCGCTGTGGCACGGGAGCTGCTCTGTCGACCTCCCCCAATGCGCCTCATTTAGTTTCTGGTAGTCGACGCAAAGTCGTAGACTGCCGTCTTTCTTTTTAGCGAAAAGCACAGGGGATCCCCAGGGTGAGGAACTTGTTCTAACAAATCCCTTTCTTTCCAATTCTTCCACTTGCTTTCTTAGTTCTTCTTGTTCTTCACTTGTCATACGTGCAAGCTTTCTTGCATAAGGGGCAGATCCGGGTTTTAACTCGATTGAGAATTCAATGTCCCGATCTAGTGGCATTCCAGGAAGCTCTTCAGGAAAAACTTCTGGATATTCATTTACTATTGGGACTCCTTCAAACTCAATTTCTTCTAAGTTGCTCAAACTGCATACTCGGTTGTTCACCATTGATCTTTCTGCGTGGAATGTGACTTCTTCTCACAATCCATTTGACCTTTATGCTTGGCTAACCAATCCATTCCAAGGATGACATCTTATCCTTGAAGGTCCAAAACTAGCAGGTTTGCTAGGAATCCTAGATTGCCAATACTAAAGGCGATATTTCTACAGATAGAGTTGATAGGCATCCGAGCCCCAGGGGATTGGATTAAAATAGGGGACTCTAATGCAGACACTGGTAACTTATTTCTGAGCATGAAAGGTCTTGACAAAAATGAATGAGTAGCACCAGGGTCAAATAATGCAACTGAAACTTCAGAGTGAATGAAGATCCTACCGATCACAACGTCTGATGCTTCTCCTGCTTCGACGGAAATGCGTAGTTGAGTCTTCCGCGACCTGCAACAGGCATTCCTCTCCCTCGGCCATTCTGGAATCTTCCTCCTCTAGAGGTGGAGCACTTCTGGTGAAGCCTTGGGTTGGAACAGGGTGTCTTGCAGCTTGTACTCGGGCAACATTGGATGGTAAGTAGTGTAGTGGACAAGTGTTCTTGTGATGTCCCTTTTTTCCACAATGAAAGCATTCTTCATTCTTCATTGGGCAATCCTTCAAGAAGTGGTTTCCTCTACATCCGGTACACTGTGGTGTTGCAGTTGGCGCAGGCCTTTGGGGTCTTTGCGGTGGTCTGAAGGCTGGTCAGTAAGTAGGCATCGGTCTCCCTCGACTAGCACTTCTTGGTAAGAGTTGGGCAAAGCCTTCCTCTTTCGGTCTTCTTCAATCAATCCCCTCTTCTCCTCCATCTTAAGCAGTCAGTTTATCAGGACGTGGAAGTCCGTAAACTCATGAGATGATAGCTGGTATTGCAAGGAGTTTTATAGTCCTTCACAAAATTTGTCGATCTTCCTCTCCTCCGTCGCAATATCTTCAGGGGCATACCTCGCCAGTTAAATGAATTCATACAGGTACTATTTGACGGTCCTGTTTCCTTGTCGCAGATTCACAAACTCTCGGCGTTTTTCTTGAACAATGCCTTTTGGGACGTATTTGCGGAATTCTTCCTTGAACTCGTTCCAAGTGATCGAATCTCTGTTGGAGTGCATAGTCTGGTAATTTTCCCACCAAGCAGCAGCGGGTCCAGCTAGTTGATTTGATCCACACAGAAGCTTCTCTACGTCGCTGCACCTAACGGTGTTCAACTTCCTTTCTACGTCTCTTAACCAATCGTCGGCCACGATGGGGTCCTCTGTACTCAAAAAGGTCGGGGGATGTGTTTTCTGAAAGTCGGTTAATTTTGCACCAGTTGCGGATCCCTCAGCTTGTCCAGATGCGATGTGTTGCATCAACTATCCTAAGATCTGATTCTGCACAGTTGCTGACTCTTGTCGGTTTCGCTCCATCGATAGTAATACATCATTGATGTCGCCTGCTTGTGGCATCGTCGAAGATCATGGTCTATCAGGGTTAGTACGGCTTCTTGTTCAGGGTGTAGCCCTTGCATTGCTGGGATTTCCCTCTAGCTCTCCTTCTTGGGGTCTTGCACGCGTGTTAACCATCCTACTCAAACAGGAGGTTAAGAATAAAGACATTGATTCGGAAAAAATCACACACAGGGATGCTAGCAGAATGCTGGCATTTAACTCAAGAGATAAGAGAAGGATATGCAAAATGACTTTTTCATAAATCAGCTTTTCAAAAGATACAAAGCTTTTAGCCTCATCGGCTTACAGAGCTCATCTAACATCCAGCACACAGACATACATCAACTAAACTAAAACAACTGCTACAACAAAGGAAATCTAACGTCAGCTAGGTCAGGCACAAAAGGTCGAATCGAAGGAAGTCTGCGGTCACTCATCATCATCAGAAGAATCACAAGGCTCTACCTCCTCGGGATCCTCCTCCTCATCGTCATCTGCATCCATCGGATCATCTTCCTTGTCATCGTCAATGTTGACAATCTCCTTCCCTTTTCCTTCAAGGGTCTTCTCCTTCTCCGTAGTGCAGGGAAGCTCGATCATCTGACCGTTGATGACTATGCCACGCGACGCAGGCGTGAATCCGCTGAGATACTCCTTTAAGTTTCCTACTCTCTTGTGAGCGGTGATCTTCAACTTTGGGCAACTCTTCTTGACAACTGACTCTACAGCTTCGAGGTCCTTCTCTCCACTTGATTCAGCCAATTCTTGAATTTGCCTTTCCTTTTCTTGGAGACTTGCACGAGCCCTCATAAGCATGCCCTCAAGGTAGTGGCGGTAATCGCGAACACGCTCGTAGTCTCAAAGTAGGCGGGTGTATCCAATCTCCGAAGCACGAACGACGTCTCGGGTCTTCGTTAGAATAGCGTCCTCTCGGTCGCTGGACGGAAGAACAACTCGGTACTCTGATCCGGGGACCTGGTAAGGCATGAAGCGGTAGGGGGAATCAGAAAGGTAGTCTCTGTACAACTGCCGGACTGTACCTACAGCACGACGGGTAGCGTCTAAGATAGCATCTTCTTCTTCTTCTCTGCGGGCTTGACGTCTTACTGAGCCTCTCCCATGCTCGGGTATCTCCTAGACAATCACTGAAGCCCGACAACCAATGGGTTGTCCGTTGATCTCATCCTGCCAGACACAGTATACTGGCCTTTGACTGTCCCGTGCTCCAAGAAATAGCAGCATCATCCACAGCACCAGCGCCCATGATCCAAGCTCGTCACCGTGAAGGTATCTCCTGTCTGAAGCCATCTGAAGACAGAACGAAAGGCACCTATGAGTTTTAAGTGAAGTCTGAAAAATCTTTTTCAAATAATCGAAAATAACATTTTTCTTAAGGAAAATAGGGTTTCGTAAACATATTTTTGTCAAAGAACTAGCGAACTTTTTCTTCTAGGGACGCCAATGTCTATCTAAGGGTCACGACCTACAGTCGAGCCTTTTGCTCCGATACCAGATTCTGTGGGACCCTCATTTGAGGATTTCGGTGGCAACCGCCCAGGTGTGTTGCACTCCGAAATGGTACATTGCAGCTCAAAACAACAAGATGCATCATATAAAAATGCGAGTAATTAAAAACAAGTGCTGATCACAGGGACCAACATTACAATAACAGCGCCAAAATGACGCACTTAAATGTTGATACAAAATTAAGGAGTTTTCGACACAAGGGTCGGCACAAAATGAAACAGTAATAATAAACAAAAGGACTTCATCAGTCTTCTTCTTCAGCAGCAGCAGTGTTGCACGGGCCTTTTCCACATCGGACTCCACTTTGGTACGTAACCCTCTAACAAGCTGGGTATTCAGTTTCTTCTTCTTGTTCCACATTGGGTTCAAGACCGTAAGATTCAGGGTCGTGAATCCTTCTTCTAAATTTGTTTGTAAAAGCAAGGGTGAGCACATTGTCCACATGGTGCTCAACAAGTCCCAAATAAGAATGCAAGTATATATAGATGAGGGGGAATTTCTCAAAGAATGGCTCTTTGCTTTATAGATATATAGAATAGATTTTCCCACTTAGTTTTGAAGAAAAGGTCTTTGTTTTCAAAAGCGAGGCTTTTAAAACCCTAAGCTAGATTTTCAGAAAATGTTGTGTGTGGTGGTCTTTCATGAGTCACCACTTCATTCTGATTTTGTGAAAAACTTTCCAAAAGCTACTTGTGCTGCATCGACGTGAATAGAATCCACAGTGCGCAGACTCCATGACCTGGGAGCTCAGAGTATCTGATACTTTTTAAACTTTGCAAAGGTATACCACCTTAATCAACCGATCATTCGGCTTTCAAGTCAGTACCTCTCCATGCGACTTTTACGCATGTGACAAGGCCTAGATGACACAACAGTTTACAATCCTAGCATTAACAATTCCCTGCCCGGTAAATAGACAGTTAAGTCTCAAGTACCGTTGTGGGTTTTCCCCACTACCTTACTTCCTAGCCTGGGTCTATGTTCTCGCAAGACACATAGCCTCTCTTGATTACAGCCGCGCATGACTTAATCTGGCACAGGGTGTCTTCGTTCTTTCCACCTTTTCCTCTCATGATTTTTCTGAACTCACATCACTCATGGCCCTCTGTGGCCCACCAGTTCTCGCAAGAAACCGGATCGACAACCATTGCAGGGAAAAGCTAATACTAAAGAAAGCTACTAAGTTACGCCCGTCCCATAACCGGGCAAGTGGTTGGTACGTTTTTCATGCCGCATAGAAGCACAACACAACGTTCTAGTCCTTATGAATCTCTAGTGAGGAGTCTTTCACATTCGCAGTGCGCACACAGCACCATCCAATCAAACCATCCTCACTATCGATTCCAATCACATTTTCTTTCACAAAAAGGGTTTTGAATCATGCTTTTCTCATATGTGACCATTCAACATTTAACATATAATCTTGAGCATAGCATAACCTAAGCATAGTATTCTAGGGTGACAAGGGTGCATGGATATTCAATGTCAAAAGGGGCTTTACAGTTATTTAGGTCATATCTAATCATTTCATTGAAACATAACTCTTATTTGAATCTAAGGCATGCATATACTTGAAAACAGTTAACATACTTCATTTCAAAATATTAGGCTAGACATGATCAAGGGTTTGAGACTTGCCTTGCAGTGATGGGTCTAGCTGCTCAGATGAATCCTCGAAGTTCTCTTCTGTTCCTTCAACTTCTGGTTTCACGACGGATACAAACAACACATACACACTATATAAGCACACAAGTACTAGAAAATAATACGTAAATATATCATGCATGCAGGGGAAAAGATTTGGACAAGGTCACATGGTGTTGATTGAAGAGATAGGCTCAAAAGGACTTGAATGTCGATGGGCTGACATTCGGCTCATGGCTTGACATAGCCCTAAATTGGCTTTAGGCCTGTTTTCTGGAGATGTGACAGTAGGGAATATTGTAGAACATGGCTCAAAAGGCTTAGTGGACAAAACGGCATTTCAATAGCTCAAATGTAACAGGTCCAAATCACTCAATGCCACTGGTGGACATGCACTGACATAGTGCTGGACATGGCCAGAAACTAGGGTATTGCATAACTTTTGACCTAGGGTACCAATTGATGCACAACTTTGTCTGGGGGTTAGGCCTTGATGACAGGAACAAATCACTCAATAGGCTCAAGGGAAGAAAGTGGCCGGACGGTGATGAACGGCGTCGATGAACCACGGTGGCGACATGGCACAGACATGGTTCTGGACAAAACTTGGCATGATCATAACTTTTGATCTAGGCCGATTCAGGGTTCGAGCCAGTGGAGTAAAATACTCAGGGGGTTGAGGCCTAGCTAGATGACAAGGTTGCATCAGCTGGTTCGGCCGAAAAACAAACTCCGGTGATTGGGGCCGAGGACGAAGGCACCAATTTGGGCATTTTTGTTCTAGGGCGTTTGAACTCAATTCCTCGCTTGGGAAGCATCTAGGGTTCAATACGAAGCTACTGGTGTGCTCAATTTTGCCAGGGAATGGCTGGAGAAGCACGGCGGCGTTCTCCGGCGAACTGCCGAAGCTCGAATTTGGGGATTTGATGCTCGGGGCAAAATTGATGATTCCAATCTTGCAGGCTTACTTCTCTTAGCTTACTAATCGACTTTCTCTACTGGCACGAGGATTGATTTGACTTGAATCACTCGGCATTAGGGGAACAGGGCAAAAGACGATTTCGACGATCGCCGGCGCTAGGTCTCGCCGGGGTTCAATTGAAAGCTATGGAATGGACATGGCTTTATATAGCCGTGGGGTTGAGTCCTCGGGAGTGGCAGCAAATCGACGGGGATGCTCTCTGGCGCCGGAGCAGTCAACGAGGTGCATTGGGACATGGCGGGAGCTCTGCCAGAGACAAAGGTATCGCGCAAAATCTGGATTCGACCGAACGACGGGATGGCGAGTCTCAGCATGGCAGCCATGTGGCAGTAAAGCTCTGACAATGGCAAGCACGCGCGCGTGAACGGTGAAGCTGTGGTCTCCGGTCATCGCCACGGTGGAGCTTCTTGGCGCGACGTGAGCACGTGCGGTACACGTTGGATTCGGCCGTTGGCGGCGGTGAATTTGGCCGGCGGTGAAGGCTTCGGTGGTTCACGGCGAACAGTGGCAGCAACCGCGGTCGTACGTCCTCAGGTCGTGGTCGTGCACGTGGGCTCTGGTGGTGGTTGAAGAAAAGAAGCCAGGGACATTTTTACGAGGCAAAGGGCTGATTTGTGAGGGTTTGGACTGAATTGCGAATGTTCTTCTCGGAATTTAGGACCTGATTGCTTATTTGGGATTCTGAAGGGCTGATTTGCAATCTGATTTTCCAGATGAGTATTACCAAAACACTTGAAAATGCCAAAATCTGATAAGATCTGAGGGTTTCGACAAAAATCGAAAACAGGTTAAAATAGGGTAATTAGGGTTTGACTTTTTTGTCGGGGCTGAAACTAGGGTTTCGGTTGAGATTTTTGAGTTCTTCCCGAAGGGAAAAACGTTCAGAAAATTGAAAGAAAGATAACCATTTGATCGGATTTGAATTTGGAGATGATCTGAGACTTTTAGCCTTTTCGGGCTTTTTGAAAATTCTGAAAAGGACTAAACTGAAATACTTTTGGACTAAAAGGTGAAAATGATTTGGGACATGAAGTTTACCTGCCAACTTTGTAGGTTAAGGTAGTGGCACACCTAAGATCAAAATAGGGTTGAGACATCAGGGATTCCAAAGAAGATATGCTGACTCATGAGCAGAAAAGATAGCCAAAAACTGGCATGTTACAGTAAATGCGACTCGTGGGGCGGGACTGGCTCCCGGCGCAGGGAAAACCCCCAGCATATAGTGGGCCCCCCGCCCCGGGAATGGGCCCGGAACGGGGTGTCCCCCCGGTACCGTGAAGACCCCTGGCATGAAGTAACACCCCGGCATAGGGAAGGCTCCCGGCGCAGGGAAGGCTCCGGACGGATTGCCCGCCGCGGGAGGGTACGCTCCGACGGGATCGTACGGAGCGGCCGGGCCTCCGGGGGCCAGAGGGGCCATCGGGTGACCCTAAAACGGGGGCATAGCCCCCAGGAATGGGTACTGCGGGTATGTGGGGGCAGTGGCCGCGCCAAGACGCGGAGCAGCTCATCCATAGAGCACTGGGCGCTGAGCTGGCCCTGCACTAAATCCTCAAGCAAGGCGTCCCGGGGAGCCGGGGAAGCTGTCGGGGGGAGACTGGTCCCGGTCGAGGTGACCGCGGTCACTGGGACTGACCTAGAGGTTGAACCACTGAAATTAACAGGGAACGTGGGAGGCGATACTTGGGTTGAGCCGCCTCCGGGCGGAAGCGCCGGGACGGTTGTATCCCAAACGGGTGGCGCCGGGTCATCGGGACCGGCGTCACCGAGAAGGGCGCAGGCCCTCGTTCTTGGGGGAGCCATGGCGTCTCGTCACGAGTCCCCATAGACGGCGCCAACTGTCGTGGTATTACAAATACCCCAGCAGGTTTTGTGGACGATCCTAGCAAAGAAAATACGACGCAAGCTGACCGGGTGACCGGTCCTCTCCCGTCGGGAAAGCACAACCAATCACACAAGGGTTTATACATGTTCGGGCCTCAGTGGAGGCCCTAGTCTTGTCGGCGTGCTCCCAACCGGAGTTGGCTAGGGGTGCTCTCTCGGGCGAGAGATGGCTCCGGAGCACACCTGTGAGATTGTCTATTCCAAGCAATAATGAAAACTTGTCCTTTACATGAGGTGTACAAGGGCTTATATTTCCCCAAAAGAAGCAAAAAGACTAAACTACCCCGCCTACCACCGTTGGATCGAGAGGCAGCAACGTCCTTCTTCCGGCCAGGGCCCTCGGATGCTTGACAGGTGTCCGCTGATTCTCGAGGCGCTCCTCGCGTGACCTTCATGTGACCCGGGACAGGAGACCCTTGTCTCCGGAAGGACGGCGGCGCCAGGGACAAGCCACCGGGGATCTTGTCCCCGGGTCAATGGTGGCGCCTGGGACAGCCACCGGGGGCTTTGTCCTCGGGCAAATGGCGGCGCCAGGGACAGCAACCGGGGGGCTTTGTCCCTGGGCCAATGGCGGCGACCGGGACAGCCACCGGGGGCTTTGTCCCCTGGCGAATGGCGGCACCCAAGACAGCAACAGGAGGCTTTGTCCCCGGGCAAATGGCCGTGCCCTGGACAGCCACCTGGGGGCTTTGTCCCCGGGCAAATGGCGGCGCCCTGGACAGCCACCTGGGGGCTTTGTCCCCGGGCAAATGGCGGCGCCCTGGACAACCACCTGGGGGCTTTGTCCCCGGTCAAATGGCGGCGCCCTGGACAGCCACCTGGGGGCTTTGTCCCCGAGCAAATGGCGGCGCCCGGGAGAGCCACCGGGGGGCTTTGTCCCTGGGCAAATGGCATAGCTTCTTACCTGGACTTAGTTTCGCGGAGATTTCACCCAACAATGCCAAATAGCATTCTCTTGCTCTTGCATGATGTGGTCTTGAATGAAATGCATTTAAAGCAATATTTGTTTTAGACCATGAAAGGAGTTCATAATTCTTTTCTTTACTGATCTTTGTTGAACTCTCTTTTTCAAAACAAGATCTTTTCATCTCTTGCAAATAATTTTTGACAAAACTTGGTTGACACACTGAGGGGGAGCAACTTCGAAGTTATTGAATCCTTGCATACCCTAATTGTGCACTTATATCACATTTTGCAAGCATTTCGGTAAAACGGTCATTTTCGAGCAAAAAGATAAAAAGAGCTCAAAACCTTCAAAATGTTCAAAATTACATCAAAACCTTCATAAATATGTTGAAAATATAGTTTCAAAGGTTTTGGAAGTGAAACAAAAGGTTTTCGAGCTAGAATGCAAAGTTTCGACAAAACTGAAAACTTCGGGATCTTGTTTTAGCCAAAAGTGATTCATTTTGTCGTGGTATTAAGAATACCCCGGCAGGTTTTGAAGACGATCCTAGCGGAGATTACGCAGCGCGGGTTGACCGGGTGACCGGTCCTCCCCCGCCGGACAAACACAAGAATTGACACGTGGATTTATACAGGTTCGGGTCCCAGTGGGGGCCCTAGTCCTGTCGACGCGCTCCCGACCGGAGCCGGCTGGGGAGGCTCTCTCCGGGGGAGAGGCTTCCGGAGCACGTCTGTGAGTTTAGCTATTCCAAATAATAATGAGTTGATCCTTTACAACAGAGGGGTACAAGGGCTATTTATAGCCTCAAAAAGAAGCAAAAAGCCTAAACTACCCCGGAAGCCACCGTCGGATTGAAGGGTAGGACCGTCCTTCTTCCGGTCAAACGTCTTGGATGTTTGACAGGTGGTCGCTGATTCCCGAGGCGTCCCTCGCGTGACCTGCACGTGATGAACAAACAAGGATTTTACCTTTTAGGAGGGCGATGATGTCCGGGACCCCTTCCGGAGAGCAGGGTCCCGGGAGCCTGAAGGCGGCGCCCGGGGCAGGCACTGGGGGCCACTGTCCCCGGGCGAATGGCGGCGCCCGGGACTCGCCCGGGGGGCAAGGTCCCGGCAGCCAAAAGGCGGCGCCCGGGACGTACCCCGGAGGCACGGTCCCGGGAGCCCAAAAGGCGGCGCCCGGGGCAGGCACCGGAGGCCACTGTCCTCGGGCGAATGGCGGCGCCCGGGACCCGCCCGGGGGGCACGGTCCCGGGGGCCTGAAAGGCGGCGCCCGGGGCAGGCACCGGAGGCCACTGTCCTCGGGCGAATGGCGGCGCCCGGGACCCGCCCGGGGGGCACGGTCTTGGGGGCCCAAAAGGCGGCGCCCGGGGTAGGCACCGGAGGCCACTGTCCCCGGGCAAATGGCGGCGCTCGGGGCAGGCACCGGAGGCCACTGTCCCCGGGCAATCATGAACTTACCTGGACTTGACCGCGTGGAGATTTCCCCCAACAGCAGCCCCCCATGCCCTCCGGGGATGAAGCTTGAGCCCCCGGAGGGAATGGTTACGATACCGGGAAAATCTCCTGGCGAAACCTCCAGACGAAAATCACCGGAAACCCGGCGACGCTTCGGTTTCTGTTCCGGGCGCTTTATGGCCGCGCCGTTTTCGCAATAAATGCACGCGCGGTTCGAACCGGCGTCTCGATTTACGCGCCTGTCCCTTCGTTTCCCGCGCACGGTTTGAATTTCAGTGGTCCAGATTGCTCCGAGGGGGCCACGTAGCCCGCATCTAGATCACGGCCAGCCTCTATAAATAGGGCCTTAGGGGGCCCCGGTAGCTCATTCCAAATTTTCCAACTCCAGCTTCAGCTCTCCCGGTAGCGCTCTCCCGGTAGCATTTCCGGTAGCTTCCTCCGGTAGCGAGCGTCCGGGAACTTTAGTCATCCTCCTGAAAAGTTAGCCACCGAAAAAAGAAAGAACTGACCTAATGGCGCCCAAAGGTCGAGTGAAGACCACGGAGGTGCCCCCGGAGGAAATCCCCCTGGATTTCCTCTGGGCCTCCGAGTTCTCGGTCTCGGATGCGGAGTCCCTGGTCGAGAAGGGCGTCGTTGGAGAGGGGGACATCCGGGTCCCCCTGAAGAAGGACGGAGCCCCCCGCCCCAGGCCCGGAGAGGTCGTGGCCTTCGAGGCCTTCCTCGAGGCGGGGCTCCGGCTCCCGGTGCATCCGATGCTCCGGGAGTTTCTCAAAGAGTACGGGGTGGCTCTCAACCACCTCACCCCGAACGCGCTCGTCCGTATGGGCCTTTTTATATGGCTCTACGAGACAGCGACCGGGCGGGAGCCCACCCTCCGCGCCTTCCGGTAGTTCTATGAACCGGCAGCGCGGAGCTCCCACCTGGTGAAGGGAGGACCGAAGTCCCCCTTCGGCTCGGTGATGGTCCAGATGCTGCCCTCCCGGGTGGCGGACTACCCGGCGGCAGCCTCCCGGGACCACTGGGGGGACTGGCTCCGGAGGTGGTTCTACCTCCTGGTCCGGGACGAGGCGGTGGTCTACGCCCCGGAGCCTCCCACCTACAGCCGGTCATCCGCACTGAAGCCGCCGGTGTGGACGGACGAGGAGTTCGAGCTCCTCGGGAAGGTGGTTCTGACGAAGAAGGCCCGCTCGATGCGGGACGCCGCGGAGGAGCTGGCGCTCCTGTGGCTTTCCCCCTTCTCACGCGGGGGAAGGGGGATCGGCATGGGCCCGGAGCAGCGGCCTCCGGTCAAGCCGGTGACGCGGCGTAAGTCCCCTGCATTTTTGTACTTGCAATTTTTTATGAGAAATTGACTAACTTTTTACCTCTTGCAGTGCACCCGTACCCAGCGGCGAGGGACAAGGCGGAGCACCTCCGGGGGAGGTACTTCGCCGACGAACACGAGCGCATCGTGCGCCTCGTGGGGGAGGGGCCTCCCCGGAAGCTGGTGGCCGAGGCCTTAGGGCTCAGGCTTCCGGAGAGGAAGCCCCTTCCCACCCCCGGGTCTCATAAGCGGGGGAAGGATGCGGCCGGGGGCTCGGAGCCCAAAAGGCCCCGGGTCCAAAAGACCCCCACCCCGACGACGACGCCGGCGACGACGCCGGTGAGGGCCCGGGACGCGGCTCCCGGAGCAGAACATGACCGGGCGGGCGCCCCGGGCAGAGGCGACGCCTCCGCCCCCGGAGGCCCCCGTCGAGGCCCGGGGGAAGGTGGTTGTTACCGGTGGGCGGGGTCCGATTCCGCGGACTACACCCCGTCGCCAATTCGAGTGACGCTTCTCTCGCCTCTCCCGGCGGCATTGGCGCCGGAGAGGCTAGAGGTGAGGTTTTCGGAGGCGGCGCCTCCGTGCCTCTGGCCGGTTGATGAGGAGGGGGGGAGCCCCTCAGTCTTCGAGGTCCCCCCGGAGCAGGAGGCTCCGAGGGCCCTCCAGCCTGGGGCGGGGAAAGGCCCGATGATCCCCCCCCGGGCGGAGGGCCTCGCCCAGTCCTCGTCTTCGTCTTCGGAGGAAACTTCGTCGACAAAGACGCCGGCGACGCCGGCCGTGCTCCCGGATTCCGAGGTCCGGGGGCCCTCTCCCGGCCGCGACAGGAGGGCCGGTCAAGATACCTCCCTACTTCCCGCGGGGGAGGTGGCCCGCTACGCGGAGGGCCTGCACAACCGGAAGGTGCAGGCCTTCGTAGCAGGAGGAACGCTCCACGAGCGTTTTGAGGTGCTCGAGTCCCTCGGGGCCCGGGTAACCTGAGCTCTCAACACTTCGGCCTTTTTTTTTCTGCACTTGAGATTTTTCTAACTCTTTATGTATTTTTAGGTAGCGACTGTTACCTGGGGCCTTGAGCAGCGGGTCACCCGGCTGCTCAAGGAGGCGGAGAGCCGGGCCGCGGCTTGCGTGGAGCAGCGGGAGGTGGTCCTCCGGGAGCGGGACGAAGCTCTTGATGAGCTGTCCCGGGCCCGGGCGCAGGTGCACCTTTCAGAGGGCGCCTACATCCGCCTCCGAGAGGAGGCCAAGGTGCGGGAGAAGGCGCTCCGGGAGCTCGAGAGCTCCAGCGTCCGGGCGCTGTCGGACGCGGGCCGCTCCGTCCGCTCGACCTTGGAAAGCCTTGGCGTTAGCCTGGGCTCCGGGAGCGGCCCGGAGGTGCTCCCGGCGACCCTCGCGGAGGCTATGCGTTTTCTTAACGCACAGGTCTCCGCCATCCCGGAGGTTGCGGACGTCCGGGCACGGGGCCGGGCGATCCCCGTCATCGCGGCCGCCGCGGGGCTCGTTAACTACCGTGGGGTCGGCGCCCGGGCGATCGGGGGGCGCATCCCCCGGAGCTTCCCGGAGGCCTTCGAGCCAACCCGCCGGGAGGTGGAGCTGCTGGCGGAGGGGTTCTACGACCGGATCATCCGGACGAGATTCCCGACACCGGCGCCTCCGGCCGCGGATGCCCCTGCCCCGGCCGCAGAGGAAGCTCCCCGGGGGGAGGACCCCAATGCTAAAGTATGAGCCTCCCCCGGGTCTTTAGCTAGGACCCCTTTTTATTTTGTTAGACATTTTGATTCCGGTAGCTTCTTAGGAGAAGCCCCGGGCACTTGTACAAAAACATTTTGCAATGAAATATATTTGAAATATTTCTAAGTCTGCAATGAAATGTTACCAGGGTACCCGGGGGGTTATTCCCGGGCAACGGTCCGGGAGAGGCTCTCCGGGGGACGCCCAAGCGGCTTTGATTTTGCTGAGCCTTGTCTCCGGGGAGCGCGACGGGGGTACTGCCCGGGAGCCTGTCCAGTTGAGGTGGCGCCCGGAGTGGCACTTGAATAATTTTGACAACAGCCGTGCTGAATTAACTCCCCCGCGCCCGGAGGCCCGGATGATACCTCCTGTCCGGATACTTCCGCCGGCTGGGTACGAGTTTTGGCCCGAAGACGTACTTCGGGACTCTCAGCGTCGCGTTCGGGCGCTGTACCGGGACTTGGCCCAGGAGCTGAGGGAGCGCCTCCGGGAGCTTTAGGCGTAGGGGCCTTAGGCTCGTAGAAAATCCCCCGGGTTAGGACCCGGGTTGTATCATTTCTGAAACCCACCGGAGGGGGAAGATGTCCTCCGGGTTTCCCGATCAATAAAGCACGTTGTTGTTGTTTCCTTTTATTGCGCCTCTTTATTTTCTTCTTGGATGGTCTGGACGACTCATCTTAACAAGGATGAGCTAAGTTTCTTCGTGGGTGACCCGGGGGCCCCCTGTCCCCCCCCGCCCACAGCGGGCCGGAGGAGGCCTCCGCGCGTTGTGGGGGTAACAGGGTCCCGGGGGGGAGCATAGCCTGTAGGAGAAATATTTTCTAAGAAAATTGTAAAAACAGGGTTTCCGAGGGAGGGACCTTCCGGAGTGCCCGGGGGCACCGGGAGAGGTTCATCCGGCCGCCGGGAGAGCGGGGAACCGGGAACAAGGCGCGGAAGGGGCTCATGAAAAGCCAATAAGACCTCCGGAGGGGAGCTTCCCGGGAGACTTCGTCCGGTCGCCGTGAGCGGGGAAACGGGAATAATGTCTCTGGGGGAAAATATATGAGAAATCCATATCTTCGTAAAGCAATTGTCCGGTCGCCGTGAGAACGGGGAGCCGGGAATAAGGTCTCCGAAACAATCATCCGGTCGCCGTGAGAACGGGGGGCTGGGAATAAGGTCGACTCCCGGAAGAGGAAGATACATCCAATCAAGCCGCAGGGGGCTGATCTTCCTGTCGCCGTGAGAACGGGGAGCCGGGAATAACGTCGACTCCCGGAGGAGGAATAAAATCCAGAAAGCCATTAGACGTCCCGCTGAGGAGAGCGTCTACTCCTGGAGGAGGAAGTGCCCGAAGACGGGTCTTGAGTGTTTGGGTAGGGGACTAATCTCCCAAAGTGACTCGTTACCGCGGCCGCTGGGGACTGGGTTGCTGCTTACACCCTCAGTCCACGAGGGCTGTTCGTAAGCCGCCCTTCAGGAGGGACTTGCTGGGGCAGGGCCCACTTCCTCACGGAGAGGGCATCCTCGCAGGGAGGGCTTCCTCACGGGGAGGGCATCTTCACGGGGAAGGCATCCTCGCGGGGAGGGCATCACCACTAGGGGCGGTAAACAAGAACAACCTGCAGTGAGACAGTTGAAGAACAAAGACTATGCATTTATTAACAAAATATACAAAGCCCCCCCTGCGAAGCCGCGAAGGGGGAAAAAGGGAAGCTACAGTGTCCCTCGTCCCCCTCCGGCGTGACCGCTCCGGGGGAGGGGACAGGCCCGTAAGGCTAGACGTAGAACTTGCGAAGTAAACGCAAGTTCCAGGTGTGCTTCAGCTCCTGCTCTTGAAGGTTGAAGAGCTTGTAGGCCCCCGAGCCTAGGACAGCGGAGATCCTGTAGGGGCCCTCCCACTTGGGGGAGAGTTTTCCCTGGGCTTGGGGGTCCGTGACGCGCTTGAGGACAAGGTCCCCAAGGCGAAAATCTCTTTCGCGCACGCGCTGGTTGTATGCTCCTCCTCCACGAGGCGAAAAGCTCGTAGATGGCGTGGCGGAGGAGCGCTCGGTCGCGCTCCTCGTCCACGAGGTCGATTTCCAGCCGGCGGCTGTCTTCGTTGGCCCGGTAGGCTGCGGTCGTGGCTCCGTTCAGGAGCTCGACCCGCAGCGACCGGAAGTCGATCTCCGGGGGGAGGACTGCCTCCGCCCCGTAGACTAGGGAGAAGAGAGCACGCCCTGTGGCCCGGGACGGGGTCGTGCGCATCGAGCAGAGGATGCTAGGGAGCTCCTCTGCCCACGCGCCCCGCTTGGAAGCGGTTTGTTCGAGTCTCCGGCGTAACCCCTGTAGGATTACTCCATTGACCCTCTCGACGGCCCCGTTGCTTTGGGGATGGGCCACTGAGGCGAAGTGGATGACGACCCCCAGGCCTTCGCAGAATTCCCGGAAATAAGCCGAGTCGAATTGGGTCCCGTTGTCCACGGTGATTTCCCGGGGGACACCAAAATGACAAACGACGTTTTTTCCAGAAAAACCACTGAACGGCCCGGGAGGTGATGCTAGCCAAGGGCTCCGCCTCAACCCACTTTGTAAAGTAGTCGACCGCGACTACCGCATACTTGTATCCTCCGGGCGCCGGCTGGAAGGGCCCTAAGAGGTCCATCCCCCAGCGCACGAAGGGCCAAGTGATGGGAATAGTCCGCAGCGCTACAGGGGGGAGATTCGAGCCCTTGGCCATCTTCTGGCATGCTTCGCACGCGGAGACAAGCTCTCGCGCATCGCGCATGACTGTAGGCCAGTAGAAGCCCTGCCGAAGGGCCTTGGCGGCGATGGCACGCGGGGCTAGGTGAGAACCACAGCTCCCCGCGTGAATGTCTTCCAGGAGTTGAAGTCCCTCCGACCGGGGGAGGCAGCGCAGGAGGGCTGAAGCCCCCCGCTTGTAGAGCCTTCCCTCCAGCAGGAGATATGCCCGGGCTTTGGCCCGGAGGCGCTTAACCTCGGTCTCGTTGGGAGGGTCCCCCTCCCCCTTGATGAAGGAGATGAGGGGATCCATCCATGACGACGGCCGGACGATCTCGGCGACCTCCGGGACCGGAGGCTCGGGGCCTGCATCCGGGGAGGCCACCGAGGGCTTCGTGATTGTTTCCAAGAAGGCCCCCTTGGGGAGCGTTTCCCGGGCGCTTGCCGCCGGGCCAAAGCATCAGCCCGGTCATTCTCCCTTCACGGGATATGCCGGGCCTCAAGGCCGTCGAAGTGTTTCTCCATCTTCCGTACTTCCTGCAAGTAAAGACTTAAATTTGCGTCATGGCACAGGTAAGACTTGTCCATTTGGCAGACAACGAGCTGAGAGTCTCCCTTCACTAGTAGGCGCCGGATCCCCAGGGAGCGCGTGAGGCGCATCCCGAGGAGCAGAGCCTCGTATTCAGCGACGTTGTTGGTTGCGGGGAACTCGAGCCGCGCGGCGTACTCGAGCTCCTTCCCCTCGGGGCTCCGGAGGACTACCCCCGCGCCAGCCCCAGCGAGACACAGCGACCCATCAAACAGCAGGGTCCAATGGTCACTGCGTCGGGGCGGCACAGGATCTTCATCCCCGGACCCAGAGGCGGGAGTCCATTCTGCGACGAAGTCGGCGAGGACCTGCGACTTGATTGCGGAGCGGCCGGTAAGGGACAGGGAGAAAGGGGCAAGCTCGGCCCCCCACTTCCCAATCCGGCCGGTGGCTTCTTTATTCCGCAGTACCTCCCCCAGGGGGAGGGACGACGGGACGGTGATCGGGTGCCCCAGGAAGTAGTGCCGGAGCTTCCGGGACGCCATGAGGAGAGCGTAGCAAATCTTCTCCATCTCCGTGTACCGAGTCTTGGCCCCTTGGAGGGCTTCACTGACGTAGTACACGGGACGTTGCTGCCCCCCTTGCTCCTTCACCAAAACCGCGCTGACGGTGACGGGGGTCGCGGCGAGGTAGAGGAGCAAGGGCTCTTCCGGAGACGGACTCACGAGCATTGGAGGGCTCGAGAGGTACTTCTTGAGGTCATTGAAGGCTTCCTGGGCCTCGGGGGTCCAGCGGAACCCCCCGAGCCATCGGAGGATCTTGAAGAACTGGAGGCCCCTCTCCCCCGAACGGGAGACGAAGCGGCTGAGCGCGGCCAGGCGGCCGGAGAGCCGCTGGACATCTTTGACGGGGCGCGGCGGGGGCATGTCTAGGAAGGCTCGGATCTTCTCGGGGTTTGCCTCAATGCCCCGCTGGGACACGAGGAAACCCAGGAGCTTCCCCCCGCGCACCCCGAAGGCGCACTTCTCCGGGTTGAGCTTAAGCCCGAACGCGCGGAGGTTGCGGAAGGTCTCTGCGAGGTCGTCGATGTGGGAGGCTGCACGGGGGCTCTTGACGACCGCGTCGTCTACGTAGACTTCGACGTTGCGGCCGACTTGATCTTTGAGGACCAGCGTCATCAGGCGCTGGAAGGTGGCTCCCGCATTCTTGAGCCCGAAGGGCATATGGCGGTAGCAGAAGGTTCCGAGGGGAGTTATAAAACTCGTCTTTTCCTCGTCCCCCTCCGCCATCCGGACTTGATGGTATCCCGAGTAGGCGTCTAGGAAGCTCATCAGCTCGCACCCCGCGGTGGAGTCAATGAGCTGGTCGATCCGCGGGAGCGGGAAGTTGTCTTTGGGGCAGGCGCGGTTAAGGTCGGTGAAGTCCACGCACATGCGCCACTTGCCACTTGATTTCTTGACGAGGACGGGGTTTCCGAGCCACTCAGGGTGCAAAACCTCCCGGATGAACCCCGCCTCTCGAAGCCGGGCTATCTCCGTCTTGATGGCTTCTTGACGTTCGAGGGAGAGCTTCCTCAACTTCTGCTTGATAGGGGGGTGACCGGGGGTTACCGCGAGCTTGTGTTCAATAACCTCCCGGGCGACGCCCCGCATGTCCGAAGGCTTCCACGCAAAAACATCGGAGTTTTCGCGCAGAAAGGCTGCGAGTTGCGTTGCATGGTCTTGGGGGAGCTCTGCCCCGATTTGGACAGTTTTGTCCCTGCTGCCCGGGGACAGCGGGACCTTCCGGAGGCCCCCTTCCGGACGCGGCTTGAGGAGGGGCCTCCCAGGGGATGGCGCAGCGACGTCTACGTCCGGGGGGGAGCCTCCCCCCCGGGTGCCTTGATCAGGTTGACGCTTCCTATTGTGGCAGCAGCTCGCTCGTATAGAGCACGGGCCATGTCTTGATCCCCCCGAACGTTGATCACGCCATGCGGCCCGGGGATCTTCATGCACAGGTAGTTTTGGTGGGTGGCAGCCCCCAGCCGATTGATCGTAGTCCTCCCCATAATCACATTGTAGGAGGAGGGGGGGTCCACTACGTCGAAGCGGACTAGCTCGGTCCGGTAGTTCTCCGGGGTGCCGAAGGTGATCGGGAGATCTACCTTGCCCACGGGGTGGATCGCCTTCCCCGGGACAAACCCTTGCAGTGGCCCTGCCGCTGGTTGCAGGAGCTTCTCATCCACCTGCATTTCCTTGAAGGTTTTGAGGAACAGGACGTCGGCGGAGCTTCCGCCGTCCACGAGGATGCGGGCCAAGTGGCAGTTGTAGATTGTCGCGGAGACAATGAGCGCGTCGTCGTGGGGGAAGCGAACCCCTCGCGCGTCTTCCGCCGTAAAGGTGAGGGGGACGTCCGACCACTTGGGCGGCACGGACGCGTGTAGCACCCCCACTACCTTAACTTCTCGCACGTACTCCTTGCGCTGGCGCTTGGAATCCCGCCCGGAGGCGGACCCCCCTACGATGACGTAGATGCGGCGCTGAGAAGTTTGAAAGGGGAGAGCGTCTGAAGGCTCCCCCTCCTGCACCTGTTGCCCCCCCGCGGGAGCGGGAAGGGCCGGAACAGCTGGCCGAGGGGGCAAGGAGGCCGGAGTTCCCACCCCCTGCCCGCGCTGGTCGAGGAACGCCGCGAAGTGCTGCAGCAGCTGGTGGCAATCTCGGGTGGCGTGGGTACTGGACCCGTGGAAGTTGCACCACGGTCCTTCCCGGCTTCTCCCCGCGGGGCCTTCGCGGCCGCGCGAAGACTGTCCTTCCCCATGGCCTCTCGGCTTGGGAAAGGGGCGGTTGCCCTTCGGGGGGTCGCGCGAGCCGCCTCCGCCCTCGAGGACAAAAGTGTCCCGAGGCCGTGGTTCGCTACGGCCCCCCTGCCTGGGGCGCCTGGGGGGATCCCGGGCCCCCCGCTCGGCGGGGGCAGGAGACCCCTGGGTCTTCTTCCAGATGTCGTCTTCCTCCGCGCGAGCGTACTTTTCGAGTACGTTGAAGAGCTCGTCGGGGGAGGAGGGGCAGCTTCGAGAGAGTCTTGGGGGGAGTTCCCCCGGGAGGATCCCACTTTTGCAGGCTTCGATCACTGTGGAGTCCGGGACGTGGGCCACTTTGCTTTTTACTTGGGCAAAGCGCCTGAAGAAGCTTCTGATGGTCTCCCCGGTTCTCTGGCGCACTGTGTATAGCTGTGAAGAATCCAGGGGACGTACGTAATTTCCCTGAAAGTTGGCGCAGAACTCCCGCTTCAGCTGCGAGAAAGACTTGATGGAGCCCGCCTTCAGATTGTAAAACCAGGAGCGGGCAATGCCGGTGAGGTAGAGGGGGAAGACGTTGCATTGGATGCTCTCGTCCCCCCCCGCCGCGGAGATGGCTGTGGAGTAGATTTGCACGAACTCGTAAGGGTCCGCCTCGCCATTATAATGTTCGATGTGCGGGGGACGGTAGGGCCGCGGCCATCGGATGCTGCGGAGTCTTCGACACAGAGGTTGGTTCGCCCCTTGCACTTCCCGGGGGGAGCCCCAGTCACTGTCTTCTTTAACGGGGGATGCCCCCTCGTTATCCGAGTCAGGTAGCGGCCCAAGAGGGCCGCCAGAGTGGTGTTGATGACGCTTCTCTTCCGGGCCGGGACTGATTTCCCGGACGTCCGGGCTTCCCTCCGGGGAGGATGGTTCTTCGGCTGGTCTCTTCCCCCGACCGGTGCGAGAGCGAGGCTCCCTGCGACAACGACCGGGGGGAAGTTCTTCCCCGCGGCTGGGAGAACGCATTCGCTCGACCTCCCCCCGAGAGAAGCGGACCTGCTTCGCTGGGGGAGGGAGCTCCTGCACTGTAGCAGCCGACCCGGAAGCTACCGGGGCCTGCTGGGGGGAGCCCCCTGCGACGGCCCCCAGGACCGGAAAGGGGGGAGCCCCTGCACCATCCGGAACAGGGGAGGGGGCGCCCGGGGCGGCGCTTGGATCCGAAGAGGGGGCCCCTGCGGCAACGACTGGGACCGGAAAGGGGGAAGCCCCTGTGACATCCAGAACCAGTGGGGGGTGAGCCCCCTCGGCGACGTCCGGGGTTGGGGAGCCAATGCGGGGGGAAATTCGCTGAGGCAGGGGAGCTGCTCTGTCGACCGGCCCCGGTGCGGTAAACGCAACGCGAGGGGCGGGACTGGCTCCCGGCGTAGGAATAACCCCCGGCATGAAATGATCCCCCAGCCCCGGAAGCGGGCCGGGGACGGGGTACCCCCCTGGTGCCACAAAGGGCCCGGGCATGAAAAAGCCTCCCGGCACCGGGACAGGCCCAGGTGCCGAGAAGTGTCCGGAAGTATATCCCGCGGGGGGAGGGAACCCCCCGGCGGGATCATACGGGGTAGACAGCCCCCCGGAGACCGGAGGGGCCGCCGGGTATCCCACAAACGGGGGCATGATCCCCGGATATGCGTGCGACGAAAATGTGGGGGCCGGGGGCCGCGCCAACACACTGAGGAGCTCGTCCATAGAGCGCTGGGCGCGGAGCTGGCCCTCCACGAGAGCCTCCAGCAGGGCATCCCGGGGAGCCGGGGGAGCCGTCGGGGGGAAGCTTGTCCCGGCCGAGGTCCCCGCGGCCGCCGGGAGCGACCCGGAGGTGGAGGCACCTAGCTTGAGAGGAAAGGTGGGAGGCGGTACCTGGGAAGGGTCGCCTCCGGACGGAAGCGCCGGAACAGCAGTGTCCCAGACGGGCGGCGCCAGGTCACCGGGACCGGCGTCACCGTGAAGGGCGCGGGCCCTTGTTCTCGGGGGAGCCATGGCGATTCGTCACGGGTCCCCACGGTCGGCGCCAACTGTCGTGGTGTTAAGAATACCCCGGCAGGTTTTGAAGACGATCCAAGCGGAGATTACGCAGCGCGGGTTGACCGGGTGGTCGGTCCTCCCCCGCCGGACAAACACAAGAAAAGACACGAGGATTTATACAGGTTCGGGTCCCAGTAGGGGCCCTAGTCCTGTCGACGCGCTCCCGACTGGAGTCGGCTGGGGAGGCTCTCTCCGGGGGAGAGGCTTCCGGAGCACGTCTGTGAGATTAGCTATTCCAAATAATCATGAGTTGATCCTTTACAACAGAGGGGTACAAGGGCTATTTATAGCCCCAAAAAGAAGCAAAAAGCCTAAACTACCCCGGAAGCCACCGTCGGATTGAAGGGTAGGACTGTCCTTCTCCCGGTCAAACGTCTTGGATGCTTGACAGGTGGTCGCTGATTCCCGAGGCGTCCCTCGCATGACCTGCACGTGATAAACAAACAGGGGTTTTACCTTTTAGGAGGGCGATGACGTCCGGGACCCCTTACGGAGAGCAGGGGCAGGCACCGGAGGCCACTGTCCCCGGGCAAATGGCGGCGCCCGGGACATGCCCGGGGGGCACGGTCCCGGGGGCCAAATGGCGGCGCCCGGGGCAGGCACCGGAGGCCACTGTCCCCGGGCCAATGGCGGCGCCCGGGACATGCCCGGGGGGCACGGTCCCGGGGGCCAAATTGCGGCGCCCAGGGCAGGCACCGGAGGCCACTGTCCCCGGGCCAATGGCGGCGCCCGGGACATGCCCGGGGGGCACGGTCCCGGGGGCCAAATGGCGGCGCCCGGGGCAGGCACCGGAGGCCACTGTCCCCGGGCCAATGGCGGCGCCCGGGACATGCCCGGGGGGCACGGTCCCGGGGGCCAAATGGCGGCGCCCGGGGCAGGTACCGGAGACCACTGTCCCCGGGCAATCATGAACTTACCTGGACTTGACCGCGTGGAGATTTCCCCCAACACAATGTCCCGCAGCCAGTCGTCTGCGACGATTGGGTCGGTCGCGCTTGCGAAGGTTGGCGGTCGCGTCTTCTGGAAGTCTGAGAGTCGAGTTCCGACGGCAGTACCTTCAGCAGTCCCTGGCATTTTCTGAATGACTTGAGCTAGCAACTGGGTATGTGCCGCTTGGGCTTCTTGGCGGCTCCTCTCCATTGAAAGGAGAATTTCCTGGAGACTTGGTGAGTCTTCTTGTGGTGGTAGTGAGCTCTGCGATCCTGGATGAGGTGTGGTTCCTCTTCGCAGCGTAACTGGGTCTTGGCCCTCTTGGTCATCTTGGGTCCTTCTCCTTGTGTGAACCATTCTGATCTTCTGAAGAGAGAAGCAGACAGGTCTAACTAAGGGAGAATTAGGGTACTAATGCAGAAATTAATGCGAAGCAGATTCATTAATGCACAAGTAGTTGATACAAAAGCGGCTAAACGCCTTAGTCTGATACAATCAAAATACAAGTAATGGCGATGATAACAACCAAAAGCATCACCAATCCTAGAAGATCTACCCTGGCCTGAGGATCTAAAAGAACAGGCAACTAACTGCTCCCACAGGGCTCAACCTCCTCTGGCTCCATCTCGTCGTCGGACTCCTCCAGAGTGACAAACCCGGGTGGTCCAGACTCATGGAACAGCAGAGCAGACCCACTGCCCTTTGCCTGGCGGGTGCTAGGGGTAGAGAATGAGCATCGGTACCCAGCTGCATTAGCAACCCTCCGAGGAATCAAGCTAGGTCCCGCACTGGGTCCAAAGGTACGAGCTGGGGAGACAACTGTCAGAGCAACCTCCTCAACTGTGCGGCGTCTCTGAGCAGCAGGCTGAGAAGTCAACGACGGGGAAGCGGTTCGGCCACGTTTCTTCTGCTCCTCCAACTCCTTGCGGAGCTCCTGATGCTCAGCAAGCAAAGTAGAGTAGCGCGAGTCGAGGGTCCTCAACAGACCTACGGTGCCTGCCAGACACGGGTCCGGGTACTCCACGATGGGTGACAACCCAGAGGGAGATGAAGGCACGTGACAGAAAGGTGACTCCTGGAGCCGGCATGAGTACACCTGGCGTACCCGATGCACCGCCTCTCGAGCTGCGTCCTGGATAGCATCCAGTCGGCTTGCCCTGCTGGCCTCCACCCTGATCACCTGTCCCTCACGACTATCGAGAGCGTGCACCAGCACTTTGGCCTTGAAGCCATAGCGACGCCCCTCATAATAGTCCCAAATAGTCTCGCAGATCGGGCGCTCATCAATCCCTAGGAATTGAGCAATATGCCACAGCAATGTGGCCCATCCACCGAGACGCTCGATGTAGCTGAAACGCTCCTTGGCCATCCTGCCGAGAAATTTTGGAAGCAAAAATAAGATTTTGAAATCAACATTTTTATAGGAGCAAGAACATCTTTTGCAAAATAAAATTTTTCAGAAATAATTTTTAAATAATTTACGAGGTCCTGGCGCTACCAAGCCCTAAGGGTACCGTCCTACAGTCAAGGTCTGTGCTGCTCTGATACCACTATTTTATGTCGTGTCTGCCACGACAGTGACGTCACCTGTGAGGAGCCCAGCTCGGTGCGGCTGGTCCCATAAACCACTTGACTTCCCAGGATGAGTCAAACACAGGAATATATTGAAGCAGCAAAATAATACAGTAGTCATAATTGTATGGCCATCAGGCCTTAGTACAAAACGAGGTACAGTGCCTTACAAGGCACAAGGGTCTAACAAAATAACACATCTAGTCGGCGGAAGCTAGGCCCAAAAGCAATCCACAGGAACAGAGGTTGACAGCAGACAGCACCACATCAGGGCTCCGGAGGAAACTGCTCATCATCTCCTGGGTCCGCAGCATCTTCAGGGCATTCTCCAAGGTCGTAGAACGCTCCATCTATTGAGGAGTTGTTGCAAGGGTGAGTACTTATGTACTCAGCAAGTCATAGGGGAGGTAGAGATATAGTTACAGTATAAATGACATGAGCCTATGCTATTGGGGAAAGAGTGAAAGGTTTTTCCCAAAATACATTTCTTTCTCAATTCTTACTCAACTTCTGATCATACCCATGGCAGTAAATAAATCATGTTGATGGTGATACATATATCCCATATCCAAGGCGATATATCCTCATATCACATTATCTTTATTCAAGCCTTTCAATCTTATACTCATAACAGTATTTCATAACTTAGGGCATAAACCACATGCCTCTTAATTATCATATGATCTCTATATTATGGTATTGCCGCGACACGTCAACACATGACAGCCCACGGCAACGCCACTTATCATGACAACACATGCCACTTGGGTAATCTTAAGCTAACAAATTTTAGTTTATAAAACAATACTTGTGTCACACCCCGTGGATTTAATCCACCGCGGCATACTCCTAAAACTCGGGAGCACGAAGTATTCGAATACATTTTTAAACTCTGCAGAGATGTACCTCTTTTTAAATCCACTTTTTCACTCGACTTCCAAGTCGGGCCAACTCCATGCGACTTATACGCATGTGACAAGGCCGAGATCACACAACGTTTTTGCAGTCTAGTATTAACAGTATCCCTGCCCGGTAAATGGACAATACCGTCCCAAGTACCGTTGTGGGTCCTCCCCACTGCCTTACTTCCTAGCCTGGGTCTATGTTCCCGCAGGACACATAACCTCTTTTGATTACAGTCGCGCACGACTTAATCTGGCGTAGGGCGTCTTCCTTCTTTACACCTTATCCTCTCATAATTTTTCTGATCTCACATCACTCATGGACAAACTGCGTCCCACCAGTTTCCACGCGAGAAACCGGATCGACAAGCCATGCAGGGAACTGATAATACTAAGAAAGCTACTAGGTTGCGCCTGTCCCATACCAGGTAAGTGGTTGGTACGTTTTCCATGCCACTAGACGCATAACACAAGGTTCTAGTCCTTACATGCCAGTGACCAGATCATACCACAAACCATGCACCTTCAGTGCCTGCACATTCAGTGCAGCCAAGCACCTCCAGTGCTACCACCATTCCATACCGAAATACTGGTCACGGCTAGGGGTTCTATTTCATGAATATAAATGTACATGTTTATACTTTTATTAGTTCGTGGCTTACTATCTTATCAAGTTCACATTCCTCAAGTATTCAATCTATCACTGCCATAATATCATTGATCTCAACACATGAAATATTAATGAGATATCTACTCATGGAATAGCATAGCAATTCATAAAATATAGGTTCAATATGATCAAAGTATGACTTGCCTTCCGCGTCGTAAGTATCAGCAGTTGATGATGGTTCAACGACAAGATCTTCAACCCTGGACTCTTGCTCTAAACAAGATCAAACAAGCAAACAGGCATTACAATTCATTCTATTCTTACTAATTCACTACATGCAAAGATGCAAGGAGAAAATGCTCTGGGAGAACAAGGTTTGGAAGCGATTAGAGCTAAACTGTGGGGATCAGGGTTAAAATTAGCTGTTAAGGTTTACAAGGTTCCAAAATATAAGGGTAATATCACGGTGGTGACTGGTTCGCCCAAAACAGCGAATGTCTTTAGGTTGGCATTCGGTTCAAGGCATCGACATAAGGTCGATGGGTGATAGAGGGCTCAACTCAAGTTGTGACAGTAGAGAAAAGTGTAGATCACAACATCAGGAGTCTAAGGGACAAGTTATTTTCAAAGTGCATGGCTGGAAGTGGGTGAAAAGGCTCAATGCCACTGGCTGACACAGGCTGACAGTGCTCTAGAATGGCATTGACATGGTTTGAACAGTTTCCAGTGGCCAAAGTAGGTTTTGATTCAAGCATATGGTGCACAAGGTAGTGAGGCAGCTATTTGACAAGGTAATTTCTGTTTTACACGACCAGAGGTGGGTGAACAGGGCTAATGCCACTGGCTGACACAGCCTGGCATAGGGTTGACATGGCCAGAAACTAGGGTTAGCCTTATCTTTTGACTCAGGGCTCCAAATGATGCACCACTTTGTCTGGTGGTTAGGCATTTGTAACAGGAACAAATGTCTCAACAGGACCTAGGGCAGGAGATGGCCGGAAAGTGATGAAAACCGGCGAAGAACACGGTGGCCGAGCTGTTCTCAACAGTTTCTGGACAAAACCTTGGCATGGCGATACCTCTTCATCTGGGCCGATCCAGGTGTCGAGCTAGAAGGCAAAAATACTCCTGGGGTCGAGGCACATCTACTAGACAAGGTGGTTGGGGTTGAAACGGCCGGGAACAAAATCCGGCGACCGGAGCTAGGGAAGAAGACACAAAAATTGGGCGTTTCTGTTCTAGGGCAAACGAACTCGAGTCCTTGCTTGAGGAGGGTCTCTGGGGCATAACAGAGCTAGGTGTGAAGCTAGATTGTCGGGAGAAACACCAGAGAAGCTTAACAGCGAGCTCCAGCTTACATGCAAGGTGAAAAGTTGGGATTCTTCATATTTTAGCAAATTCTTCGATTCTGGTTGCTTAGAGATGATTAGATAAGTTCACTAATCAAGATTGATCACAGGCTCGAGAGCTAATTCACTCTGGTTAGAGTTTAATTGCTCGCTGGAGTTGTCGGGGAAAATCAGCAATTCCCGGCGAGGTGGTGCGATAGAGTTCAATTGGCTGCTACTACACAGGTAAGTGGATGAGGGTTACTTACTGGTAGCTTCAATTTGGAGCTCGGTGCAGTGGATTGGCCTGGCACCGTGAGCCTCTTCTCGAGCTCGCCGAAGAAGACGAAGACGACGGCGTGGTTAAAAACTTGAGTGGTTCTGGTGTGAGTGTGTTTGAGCTGAGCTGGGGTGGCTTTTATAGGCACAGCAAGGGGCATGCAACGGCTGGAATTGCCTGGAGAATTGAAGCTCGAATCGATGGCGAATTGACCGGCCGGGCGGGACAGCAGCGAAGCGACGCGCTCCAGCGGCCGTGCCGGCTTTTGCAGCCTGGCGCACAGTCCTGGTTGATGCAACGACGAGTTGATGTTTCCCCCAGGCATGTTTGCGATGTGGCGCAACTGCGCTGCCGTTGTCGGGCGCGCGCGCGGGAGAACGAAGGCGCTGCTGGCGGGCGAGGTGGTTCCACGGTGGCGAACACGATGCGCACACGCGGCAGGGAAACAGTGGCGGAGGTGGCGTCGCTGGAGATCGCCGGCGACGAAACCACAGCAGCGGCAACGGCGACGACCAACTCCGGCGCTCGTGGTCGTTTGAACGGCCTGGTCGTGCACAGTAGCCTGGTCGAACCAGGGGCCTGGTTGTGATGATTTTTGGTTCGGCTTTGGACTAGATTGCAAATCTGGTCTTGGAGAGGTTTAATTTGAAATTTGATTTCATGGCTGAGTATAATATTTCTATTAATACCCATTTAGCTCAAATTTGGAGAAAGTTTGATAAGATTTGAGGGATTTCACCTATTTTCGAAAATAGGGTAAAATTAGGGTACAATAGGTCTTGATTTTGTCGATCTCTAATTCTGGTGATTGGAGAGAGATTTTGAAGTCTGGACAGAAGGGAAATTTGTATCAAATAGCATTTGGTAGGTGTTCCCTGAAGAAATTCTGGAGTTGGAATTGATTTGCAGATTTTAGCCTTTTCAGGCTTCCAGGTAAACAGAAAAGGACTTATTCGCAGTAAAATTTGGACTAAACTGCGAAAAGTGTTTAGATGAATTAATCTGGCTCCCAACTTTTTGAAGTGAGTTGAGGATGAACCTAGGAACATATTCCAGGGGTTACTTGAATCTGGGTAAGGTTAAATCAAGATAACTCAATTACCTAGAAACTGGGGTACTTAGGGTAAATCTGAATTTTCCTGTTTTCGAAAACAGAGAGAGGCTTAGGTACTGAGAGTTAGGGTCAGAATTTGATCTGGCTCCTGAAGACTTTTATCTTCAGGGTAACTGGTAGGTTAAATCTGGATGGTCGGATTTTGATCTGGATCTAGAGAATAGATTTGGAGATTTTTAGGGTTTGGGAGAGATTAGAGTTCAGCTGATCTGGCTACTACAACAGAGATACATGCATGCAGGGTTTTTATGCAAAACTTTTCACCCCCAAAACTAGGGTGTTACAGGGGATCGGCAAGGACCCGGAGCAGCGGCCCCCGGTCAAGCCGGTGACGCGGTGTAAGTCCCCTGCATTTTTGTACTTACAGTTTTTATGAGAAATTGACACTTTTTACCTCTTGCAGTGCGCCCGTACCCGGCGGTGAGGGACAAGGCGGAGCACCTCCTGGGGACGTACTTCGCCGACGAACACGAGCGCATCGTGCGCCTCGTGGGGGAGGGCCCCCCCGGAACCTGGTGGCCGAGGCCTTCGGGCTTAAGCTTCCGGAGAGGAAGGCCCTTCCCACCCCCGGGAGCCATAAACGGGGAAAGGATGCGGCCGGGGGCTCGGAGCCCAAAAGGGCCCGGGTTCAGAAGACCCCCGGCACCGCGACGACGCGGGCGATGACGCCGGTGAGGGCTCGGGACACGAGTCCCGCGGCTGAGCGTGCCCGGGCGGCGTCCCGTGCAGAGGCGACGCCTCCGCCCCCGGAGGCCCCCGTCGAGGCCCGGGGAAAAGAGGTAGTTGTCGGTGGGGCGGGGTCCGATTCGGCAGACTACGCCCCGTCGCCAATTCGCGTGACGCTCCTCTCGCCTCTCCCGGCGGCACTGGCGCCGGAGAGGCTAGAGGTGAGGTTTTCTGAGGCGGCGCCTCCGTGCCTCTGGTTGGTTGATGAGGAGGGGGGGAGCCCCTCAGTCTTCGAGGTCCCCCCGGAGCAGGAGGCTCCGAGGGCCCTCCGGCCTGGGGCGGGGAAAGGCCCGATGATCCCCCCACGGGCGGAGATCCCCGCCCAATCCTCGTCTTCATTGTCCTCGGAGGAAACTTCGTCGACGAAGACGCCGGCGACGACGGCCGTGCTCCCGGACTCCGAGGTCCAGGGGCCCTCTCCCGGCCGCAACAGCGGCGCTGGGCAAGATACCTCTCTGCTTCCCGCCGGGGAGGTGGCCCGCTGCGCGGAGGGCCTGCACAGCCGGAAGGTGCAGGCCTTCGTAGCGGGGGGAACGCTCCACGAGCGTTTTGAGGGACTCGAGTCCCTCGGAGCCCAGGTAGCCCGAGCTCTTAATACTTCGCCTTTTTTCCTGCACTTAAGATTTTTCTAACTCTTTATGTATTTTGTAGGTAGCGACTGTTACCTGGGGCCTTGAGCAGCGGGTCACCCGGCTGCTCAAGGAGGCGGAGAGCCGGGCCGCGGCTTGCGTGGAGCAGCGGGAGGCGGCCCTCCGGGAGCGGGACGAAGCTCTTGATGAGCTGTCCCGGGCCCGGGCGCAGGTGCACCTTTCGGAGGGCGCCTACGTCCGCCTCCGGGAGGAGGCCAAGGTGCGGGAGAAGGCGCTCCGGGAGCTCGAGAGTTCCAGCGTCCGGGCGCTGTCGGACGCGGGCCGCTCCGTCCGCTCGGCCTTGGAAAGCCTTGGCGTTAGCCTGGGCTCCGGGAGCGGCCCGGAGGTGCCCCCGGCGACCCTCGCGGAGGCTGTGCGTTTTCTTAACGCACAAGTCTCCGCCATCTCGGAGGCTGCGGACATCCGAGCGCGGGGCCGGGCGATCCCCGTCATCGTGGCCGCCGCGGGGCTCGTTGACTACCGGGGGGTTGGCGCCCGGGCGATCGGGGGGCGCATCCCCCGGAGCTTCCCGGAGGCCTTCGAGCCAACGCGCCGGGAGGTGGAGTTGCTGGCAGAGGGATTCTACGACCGGATTATCCGGACGAGGTTCCCGACACCGGCGCCTCCGGCCGTGGATGCCCCTGCCCCGGACTCGGAGAAAGCTCCCCGGGGGGAGGACCCCAATGCTAAAGTATGAGCCTCCCCCCGGGTCTTTAGCTAGGACCCCTTTTTATTTTTGTTAGACATTTTGATTCCGGTAGCTTCTTAGGAGAAGCCCCGGGCACTTGTACAAAAACATTTTGCAATGAAATATATTTGGAATTTTTCTAAGTCTGCAATGAAATGTTACCAGGGTACCCGGGGGGTTATTCCCAGGCAACGGTCCGGGAGAGGCTCTCCGGGGGACGCCCAAGCAGCTTTGATTTTGCTGAGCCTTGTCTCCGGATACTTCCGCCGGCTGGGTACGAGTTTTGGCCCGAAGACGTAGTTCGGGACTCTCAGCGTCGCGTCCGGGCGCTGTACCGGGACTTGGCCCGGGAGCTGAGGGAGCGCCTCCGGGAGCTTTAGGCGTAGGGGCCTTAGGCTCGTAGAAAATCCCCCGGGTTAGGACCCGGGTTGTATCATTTCCGAAACCCACCGGAGGGGGAAGATGTCCTCCGGATCTCTCAATAAATAAAGCTGCCTTTCTTTTGTTGCTTGCTTTGTCTTTTCTTCTTGGCTGGTCTGTGGGGCTCATCTTCAAAAGAATGAGCTATGTTTGCTCGTGGGTGACCCGGGGGCCCCCTGTCCCCCCCCGCCCACAGCGGGCCGGAGGAGATCTCCGCGCGCTGTGGGGGTAACAGGGTCCCCGGGGGGAACATAACCTGTAGGAGAAATATTTTTCTAAGTTAGAAAATTGTAAAAACGGGGTTTCCGAGGAAGGGACCTTCCGGGAGAGGTTCATCCGGCCGTCGTCAGAACGGGGAGTCGGGAACAAGGCGCGGAAGGGGCTTGTGAAAAGCCGATAAGACCTCCGGAGGGGAGCTTCCCGGGAGGCTTCGTCCGGTCTCCGTGAGAACGGGGAACCGGGAATAATGTCCGGGGGAAAATATACCCGAGAAATCCATATCTTCGTAAGGTAATCGTCCGGTCGCCGTGAGAACGGGGAGCCGGGAATAAGGTCTCCGAAAGATAATCATCCGGTCGCCGTGAGAACGGGGAGCCGGGAATAAGGTCCTCGGGAGATAATCATCCGGTCGCCGTGAGAACGGGGAGCCGGGAAGAAGGTCTCCGAAAGATAATCATCCGGTCGCCGTAAGAACGGGGAGCCGGGAATGAGGTCCTCGGGAGATAATCATCCGGTCGCCGTGAGAACGGGGAGCCGGGAATAAGGTCTCCGAAAGATAATCATCCGGTCGCCGTAAGAACGGGGAGCCGGGAATGAGGTCTTCGGGAGATAATCATCCGGTCGCCGTGAGAACGGGGAGCCGGGAATAAGGACTCCTGAGAAATCCCTCGGACGTCCCGCTGGGGAGAGCGTCCACTCCCGGAGGAGGGAGAAAATCCATAAAACCATTAGACGCCCCGCTGAGGAGAGCGTCTACTCCCGGAGGAGGAAGTGCCCGAAGATGGGTCTTGAGTGTTTGGGTAGGGGACTAGTCTCCCAAAGTGACTCGTTACCGCGGCCGCTGGGGACCGGGTTGCCGCTTACACCCTCAGTCCACGAGGGCTGTTCGTAAGCCGCCCTACAGGAGGGACTTGCTGGGTCAGGGCCCACTTCCTCGCGGAGAGGGCATCCTCACGGGGAGGGCTTCCTCACGGGGAGGGCATCTTCACCGGGAAGGCATCCTCGCGGGGAGGGCATCGCCACTAGGGGCGGTCAATAAGAACCTGCAGTGAGACAGTTGAAGAACAAAGGCTATGCATTGATTAACAAAATATACAAAGCCCCCCCCTGCGAAGCCGCAAAGGGGGGGAAAAAGGAAGCTACAGAGTCCCTCCTCCCCCTCCGGCGTGACCGCTCCGGGGGAGGGGACAGGCCCATAAGGCTAGACGTAGAACTTGCGAAGTAAACGCAAGTTCCAGGTGTACTTCAGCTGCTGCTCTTGAAGGTTGGAGAGCTTGTAGGCCCCCGAGCCTAGGACAGCGGAGATCCTGTAGGGGCCCTCCCACTTGGGGGAGAGCTTTCCCTGGGCTTGGGGGTCCGTGACGCGCTTGAGGACAAGGTCCCCAAGGCGAAAAGCTCTTTCGCGCACACGCTGGTCGTATGCGCGTGACATCTCACGCTCGTAGATGGCGTGGCAGAGGAGCGCTCGGTCGCGTTCCTCCTCCACGAGGTCGATTTCCGACCGCCGGTTGTCTTCGTTGGCCCGGTAGGCTGCGGTCGTGGCTCCGTTCAGGAGCTCGACCCGCAGTGACCGGAAGCCGATCTCCGGGGGGAGGACTGCCTCCGCCCCGTAGACCAGAGAGAATGGAGCACGCCCTGTGGCCCGGGACGGGGTCGTGCGCATGGAGCAGAGGACGCTAGGGAGCTCTTCTGCCCACGCGCCCCGCTTGGAAGCGGTTTGTTCGAGTCTCCGGCGCAGCCCCTGTAGGATCACGCCATTGACCCTCTCGACGGCCCCGTTGCTCTGAGGATGGGCCACTGAAGCGAAGTGGATGACGATCCCCAGGCCTTCGCAGAATTCCCGGAAATAAGCCGAGTCGAATTGGGTCCCGTTGTCCACGGTGATTTCCCGGGGGACACCAAAACGACAAACGACATTTTTCCAGAAAAACCGCTGAACAGCCCGGGATGTGATGCTAGCCAAGGGCTCCGCCTCAACCCACTTTGTAAAGTAGTCGACCGCGACTATCGCATACTTGTATCCTCCGGGCGCTGGGGGGAAGGGCCCTAAGAGGTCCATCCCCCAGCGCACGAAGGGCCAAGTGATGGGGATAGTCTGTAGCGCTACAGGGGGGAGGTTCGAGCCCTTGGCCATCTTCTGGCATGCTTCGCACGCGGAGACAAGCTCTCGCGCGTCGCGCATGACTGTAGGCTAGTAGAAGCCCTGCCGAAGGGCCTTGGCGGTGATGGCACGCGGGGCTAGGTGAGAACCACAGCTCCCCGCGTGAATGTCTTCCAGGAGTTGAAGTCCCTCCGACCGGGGGAGGCAGCGCAGGAGGGCTGAAGCCCCCCGCTTGTAGAGCCTTCCCTCCAGCAGGAGATATGCCCGGGCTTTGGCCCGGAGGCGCTTAGCCTCGGTCTCGTCGGGAGGGTCCCCCTCCCCCTTGATGAAGGAGATGAGGGGATCCATCCATGATGACGGCCGGACGATCTCGGCGACCTCCGGGACCGGAGGCTCAGGGCCTGCGTCCAGGGAGGCCACCGAGGGTTTCGTGATTGTTTCCAAGAAGGCCCCCTTGGGGAGTGTTTCCCGGGCGCTTGCCGCCCGGGCCAGGGCATCAGCCCGGTCATTCTCCCTTCGAGGGATATGCCGGGCCTCGAGGCCGTCGAAGTGCCTCGACATCTTCCGTACTTCCTGCAAGTAAAGACTTAGATTTGCGTCATGCACAGGTAAGACTTGTCCATTTGGCAGACGACAAGTTGAGAGTCTCCCTTCACTAGGAGGCGTCGGATCCCCTGGGAGCGTGCAAGGCGCATCCCGAGGAGCAGAGCCTCGTATTCGGCGACGTTGTTGGTTGCGGGGAACTCGAGCCGAGCGGCGTACTCGAGCTCCTTCCCCTCGGGGCTTCGGAGGACTACCCCCGCACCAGCCCCGGTGAGACACAGCGACCCGTCGAACAGCAGGGTCCAATGGTCGCTGCGTCGGGGCGGC
Source organism: Pharus latifolius (assembly GCA_019359835.1). Taxonomy (NCBI): domain Eukaryota; kingdom Viridiplantae; phylum Streptophyta; class Magnoliopsida; order Poales; family Poaceae; genus Pharus; species Pharus latifolius. The sequence goes on along the minus strand of CM033330.1, from coordinate 41,445,278 downwards.
ACAGGGGGGTCTTCGTCCCCGGACCCAGAGGCGGGAGTCCATTCTGCGACGAAGTCGGCGAGGACCTGCGACTTGATCGCGGAGCGGCAGGTAAGGGACAGGGAGAAGGGGGCAAGCTCGGCCCCCCACTTCCCAATCCGACCGGTGGCTTCTTTATTCCGCAGCACCTCCCCCAGGGGGACGGACGACGGGACGGTGTTGGGGTGCCCCAGGAAGTAGTGCCGGAGCTTCCGGGACGCCATGAGGAGGGCGTAGCAAATCTTCTCTATCTCTGTGTACCGAGTCTTGGCCCCTTGGAGGGCCTCACTCACGTAGTACACGGGATGTTGCTCCCCCCCTTGCTCCTTCACCAAAACCGCGCTGACGGCGACGGGGGTCGCGGCGAGGTAGAGGAGCAAGGGCTCTTCCGGAGACGGACTCACGAGCATTGGAGGGCTCGAGAGGTACTTCTTGAGGTCGTTGAAGGCTTCCTAGGCCTCGGGGGTCCAGCGGAACCCCTCGAGCCCTCGGAGGATCTTGAAGAACTGGAGGCCCCGCTCCCCTGAACGGGAGACGAAGCGACTGAGCGCAGCCAGGCGGCCGGAGAGCCGCTGGACATCCTTGACGGAGCGCGGCGGGGGCATGTCTAGGAAGGCCCGGATCTTCTTGGGGTTTGCCTCAATGCCCCGCTGGGACACGAGGAAACCCAGGAGCTTCCCCCCGCGCACCCCGAAGGCGCACTTCTCCGGGTTGAGCTTGAGCCCGAACGCGCGGAGGTTGCGGAAGGTCTCTGCGAGGTCGTCGATGAGGGAGGCTGCACGGGGACTCTTGACGACCGCGTCGTCTACGTAGACTTCGACGTTGCGGCCGACTTGGTCTTTGAAGACCAACGTCATCAGGCGCTGGAAGGTGGCTCCCGCATTCTTGAGCCCGAAGGGCATGTGGCGGTAGCAGATGGTTCCGAGGGTAGTTATAAAGCTCGTCTTTTCCTCGTCCCCCTCCGCCATCCAGACTTGATGGTATCCCGAGTAGGCGTCTAGGAAGCTCATCAGCTCGCACCCCGCGGTGGAGTCAACGAGCTGGTCGATCCGCGGGAGCGGGAAGTTGTCTTTGGGGCAGGCGCGGTTAAGGTCGGTGAAGTCCACGCACATGCGCCACTTGCCACTTGATTTCTTGACGAGGACGGGGTTTGCGAGCCACTCGGGGTGCAACACTTCCTGGATGAACCCCGCCTCTCGGAGCCGGGCTATCTCCATCTTGATGGCTTCTTGACGTTCGAGGGAGAGCTTCCTCAACTTCTGCTTGATAGGGGGGTGACCGGGGGTTACCGCGAGCTTGTGCTCAATAACCTCCCGGGCGACGCCCCGCATATCCGAAGGCTTCCACGCAAAAACATCGGAGTTCTCGCACAGAAAGGCTGCAAGTTGCGCTGCATGGTCTTGGGGGAGCTCTGCCCCGATTTGGACAGTTTTGTCCTCGCTGCCTGGGGACAGCGGGACCTTCCGGAGGCCCCCTTCCGGACGCGGCTTGAGAAGTGGCCTCCCAGGGGACGGCGCAGCGATGCCCACGTCCGGGGGGGGGGAGCCTCCCCCCCGGGCGCCTTGATCAGGTTGAGGCTTCCTATTGTGGCAACAGCTCGCTCGTATAGAGCACGGGCCACGTCTTGGTCCCCCCGGACGTTGATCACGCCATGCGGCCCGGGGATCTTCATGCACAGGTAGTTTTGGTGGGTGGCAGCCCCCAGCCGATTGATCGTAGTCCTCCCCATAATCACATTGTAGGAGGAGGGGAGGTCCACTACGTCGAAGCGGACTAGCTCGGTCTGGTAGTTCTCTGGGGTGCCGAAGGTGATCGGGAGATCTACCTTGCCCACGGGGTGGATCGCCTTCCCCGGGACAAACCCTTGCAGAGGCCCTGCCGCTGGTTGTAGGAGCTTCTCATCCACCTGCATTTCCATGAAGGTTTTGAGGAACAGGACGTCGGCGGAGCTTCCGCCGTCCACGAGGATGCGGGCCAAGTGGCAGTTGTAGATTGTCGCAGAGACAATGAGCGCGTCGTCGTGGGGGAAGCGAACCCCTCGCGCGTCTTCCGCCGTAAAGGTGAGGGGGACGTCCGACCACTTGGCGCTTGGAGTCCCGCCCGGAGGCGGACGCCCCTACGATGACGTTGATGCGGCGCTGAGAAGTTTGAAAGGGGAGAGCGTCTGAAGGCTCCCCCTCCTGCACCTGCTGCCCCCCCGCGGGAGCGGGAAGGGCCGGAACAGCTGGCCGAGGGGGCAAGGAGGCCGGAGTCCCCCCCCCTGCCCGCACTGGTCGAGGAACGCCGCGAAGTGCTGCAGCAGCTGGTGGCAATCTCGGGTGGCGTGGGTGCTGGACCCGTGGAAGCTGCACCACGGTCCTTCCCGGCTTCTCCCCGCGGGGCCTTCGCGGCCGCGCGAAGACTGTCCTCCCCCATGGCCTCTTGGCTTGGGAAAGGGGCGGTTGCCCCTCAGGGGGTCGTGCGAGCCGCCTCCGCCCTCGAGGACAAAAGTGTCCCGAGGCCGTGGTTCGCTACGGCCCCCCTGCCTGGGGCGCCTGGGGGGATCCCGGGCCCCCCGCTCGGAGGGGGCAGGATCCCCCTGGGTCTTCTTCCAGATGTCGTCTTCCTCCGCGCGAGCGTACTTTTCGAGTACGTTGAAGAGCTCGTCAGCGGAGGAGGGGCAGCTCCGGGAGAGCCTTCGGTGGAGCTCCCCCGGGAGGATGCCGCTTTTGCAGGCTTCGATGACCGTAGAGTCGGGGACGTGGGCCACTTTGCTCTTCACTTGGGCAAAGCGCTTGAAGAAGCTTCTGATGGTCTCCCCGGTTCTCTGGCGCACTGTGTAAAGCTGTGAAGAATCCAGGGGACGTACGTAATTTCCCTGAAAGTTGGCGCAGAACTCCCGCTTCAGCTACGAGAAAGACTTGATGGAGCCCGCCTTCAGATTGTAGAACCAGGAGCGGGCAATGCCGGCGAGGTAGAGGGGGAAGACGTTGCATTGGACGCTCTCGTCCCCCCCCGCCGCGGAGATGGCTGTGGAGTAGATCTGCACGAACTCGTAAGGGTCCGCCTCGCCATTATAATATTCGATGTGCGGGGGACGGTAGGGCCGCGGCCATCGGATACTGCGGAGTCTTCGACACAGAGGCTGGTTCGCCCCCTGCACTTCCCGGGGGGAGCCCCAGTCACTGTCTTCTTTAACGGGGGACGCCCCCTCGTTATCCGAGTCAGGTAGCGGCCCAAGACGGCCGCCAGAGTGGTGGTGACGACGCTTCTCTTCCGGGCCGGGACTAAATTCCCGGACGTCCGGGCTTCCCTCCGGGGAGGATGGTTCTTCGGCTGGTCTCTTCCCCCGACCGGTGCGAGAGCGAGGCTCCCTGCGACAACGACCGGGGGGAAGCTCTTCCCCGCGGCTGGGAGAATGCATTCGCTCGACCTCCCCCCGGGAGAAGCGGACCTGCTTCGCCAGGGGAGGGAGCTCCTGCACTGTAGCAGCCGGCCCGGAAGCTACCGGGGCCTGCTGGGGGGAGCCCCCTGCGACGGCCCCCGGGACCGGAAAGGGCGGAGCCCCTGCACCATCCGGAACCGGGGAGGGGGCGCCTGGGGCGGCGTTTGGATCCGAAGAGGGGGCCCCTGCGGCAACGACCGGGACCGGAAAGGGGGAAACCCCTGTGACATCCGGAACCAGTGGGGGGTGAGCCCCCTCGGCGACTGTAACATCCTGAGTTTTGGGGTGAAAAGTTTCTTTCTTAAAAATCATGCATGCATATGTCTCTCCTAGATCAGCCAAATCAGCCTCAGCTTTATTCTGTTCTAGCCCTAATTTCTCCAAATTTATCCTGTGACCCCAAGTCAAGATCTGACTTGCCAGATTTGATCTAGCAGTTATCCTAAACCTAAAAGCCTTCAGAACCCAGATTCAATTCTATCCCTAACTTCCAGAATTATCAACTCCTTTCTGTTTTCGAAAACAGAATATCTGTTATTACCTTTTACCCTAAGTTTCAGAAATTCAGATTTAATCAAAATCTTAGCAAAGTTCAGACCAGATTATTCCTGAATTATATTTGCCGCTAAACCCTAATTTTTGACACTGTCTCAGTGCATGCCAGCCAATGGCATTGGCCTTGTGTACCCACTTCTGATTGTGCATTTTGAAAGCCACTTTGTCCACTGAATTTGTAGAGTTATGATCTACATTTTCTTCTACTGTCATAACTTGAGATAAGCTCTCTAGTTTTCCTTGAAGTTATGTCAAAATCTTGATCTGAATGTCAATCTGCCGACATTCGCTGTTCTTGATCAAACCAGCCACAAAACTGATGTTCTTATTGTAACCTTGAGATCCTAAGAGCATCTACCACCCATCCTTAGCCAAATCCTTGAAACCCTAGATCTCAACTCAGTTCAGCTTGTAATCTCAATTATCTCCAATATCGTTCAGTCACTCTTGTTAAGCATATCTGCATATAGATCCTAAAACATCTTAATATATAAGTAATATTTGTGTGTATTGTTTGGTTTATCGTCGAGCAGATTCAGAAGCTGAATTTGAGGACTTCGCTGTTGACCCGTCATCAACTGCTGTTTCTTACGACGCGGAAGGCAAGTCATATCCTTGGTCATCTTGAACCTATATTTTAAATGTTGCTGAAACATAACCTTGAATATAGGCAATATTGCATGTGAAAGATTGAGAATGGTTGATTTATGAATTGGCAGTACTAGACTGGTTATCTGTGAAATGTGAAATAAACAAGTTTTGAGCCATGAACTATTATATGTATCTATATACTTATATTCATGAAATAAAACCCCTAGCCGTGACCAGAAAATGGTATGGATGGCGGTAGCACTGGAGGTGCTAGACTGCAAAGGAATGCAGGCACTGAAGGTGCAGGGTTGTGGATGGTCTGGTCACTGGCATATAAGGACTAGAACCTTGTGTTGTGCGTCTAGTGGCATGAACAACGTGCTAACCGCAAGACTGGTATGGGACAGGCCTGAACAAGTACTTATGTGGAGCGCACATGAAACCCCTGCATGAGATGTGTTGTGATGATTGATTTGGAGGCTGACTCCCACTATCACTGAAGGTGATCTGATATTTGACCCAGTAATGGGAAAATGAGGTGGGGTGGAGGTTATGATACAGCCTACCACAACTGTGTTTCGCGGAGAGCCACAGGGTCAGGGGTGAATTGTGAGTGAGACATAACAAAAGTTCTTGTTATCTCCACCTTGCCACTCACACATGGTTGTGAGGAGGGGTCTAATCATTTTGATAGGATGGGCTTGAAAGTGGAATATCTTGCGGGTAAATTGGTACCTCTCTGCAGAGTTAAAAACGTATTCGAATACTCCGAGCTCCCGGGTTTATAGGAGTCTGCTGCGGTGGATTAAATCCACGGGGTGTGACACAAGTATTATTTTCTAAATAAAATATGTTTTAATCAAGATTACCCAAATGACATGTGTTGTCATGATAAGGAGTGCTGCCGTGGGCTGTCGTGTGTCGACGTGTCGCAGTAGTACTATAATCTAGTGAACATGAATGATGATGTTATACTATGAAAGGTGCTGCCATGAGATGAGGTATGAAAGAAAAAGATTATTTTATAAACATCCATAATTCTTGACTAGTCTAGGTTCATATCATCACTACTATATGTATCTACTCTTACCTATGACTTGCTGAGTACGTAAGTGCTCACTCTTGCAACCTACAAATCAATAGACGGAGCGATCAACAATCAAGATGAAGGCGTGGAGAACTTATTGGATCCAGAAGGAGGAGCGTCAGTCCCGTCATTTCCCTGATGTCTGTTGTTCTGCTGTCCACTTCTCTTTTGTGGGTGGGTCACCTATCTTCTGCTGTGTAGATGTTATTTTGCTAAACCATGTATGCCGTGAAGGCATTGTAATCTCCTTATGTAATATCAAGGCCAGCAGGCCACACTGCTTAACTATTTTGTAAGTTACTCTGTTGCAATGTGATATACTCCTGTGCTTGACTTATCCTGGGACGTCAAGGGTATATGTATGCTATGCATATATGGGACTAGCTGCAGCGAGCTAGGTCTTTACAGGAGTAGTCGTAGTCCCAGTCTGGGGGCGCGACAGCGACGTCCGGGGTTGGGGAGCCAATGCGGGGGGAAATTCGCTGAGGCACGGGAGCTGCACTGTCGACCGGCCCCGGTGCGGTAAACGCAACGCGAGGGGCGGGACTGGCTCCCGGCGTAGGAATAACTCCCGGCATGAAATGACCCCCCAGCCCCGGAAGCGGGCCGGGAACGGGGTACCCCCCCGGTGCCACGAAGGGCCCGGGCATGAAATAGCCTCCCGGCACCGGGACAGGCCCGGGTGCCGAGAAGTGTCCGGAAGTATATCCCGCGGGGGGAGGGAACCCCCCGGCGGGATCATACGGGGTAGACAGCCCCCCGGAGACTGGAGGGGCCGCCGGGTATCCCATAAATGGGGGCATGATCCCCGGATATGTGTGCGACGAAAATGTGGGGGCCGGGGGCCGCGCCAACACACTGAGGAGCTCGTCCATAGAGCGCTGGGCGCGGAGCTGGCCCTCCACGAGAGCCTCCAGCAGGGCATCCCGGGGAGCCGGGGGAGCCGTCGGGGGGAAACTCGTCCCGGCCGAGGTCCCCGCGACCGCCGGGAGCGACCCGGAGGTGGAGGCACCTAGATTGAGAGGAAAGGTGGGAGGCGGTACCTGGGAATGGTCGCCTCCGGACGGAAGCGCCGGAACAGCAGTGTCCCGGACGGGCGGCGCCAGGTCACCGGGACCGGCGTCACCGGGAAGGGCGCGGGCCCTTGTTCTCGGAGGATCTCGCGCCCCGAGACTGGGACAACGACTACTCCTGTAGAGACCTAACTCGCTGCAGCTAGTCTCAAACCACAACCCTTTGACTTCCCAGGATGAGTCAAACACAGGAGTATATTACATTGCAACAGAGTACTTACAAAATATTAAACAGTGTAGCCTGCTGGCCTTAATATTACATAAAGAGGATTACAATGCCTACAAGGCATTCAGGGTTTAACAAAATATTTAACTACGCAGCAGAAGATAGGTGACCCTCCCACAAAAGAAGTTGACGGCAGAACAACACACTTCAGGGTTCTGGCGGAACTGATTCTCTTCCTTCTGGATCCACGTAGTACTCCGTGCCATCATCTTGATCAAGGTAGGTTCCATCTATTGAGTTGAATGTTGCAAGGGTGAGCACTTACGTACTCAGCAAGTCATAGGTAAGAGTAAATACATATAGTAGTGATGATATGAACCTAGACTAGTCAAGAATTATGGATATTTGTAAAATAATCTTTTCCTTTCTCATCTCATCTTATGGCAGCACTTTTCATAAAGTAACATCATCATTCATGTTCACTAGATTATAGCACTACCGCGACACGTCGACACACGACAGCCCACGGCAGCACTCCTTATCATGACAACACATGTCATTTGGGTAATCTTGATTTAAACATATTTTATTTAGAAAATAGTACTTGTGTCACACCCCGTGGATTTAATCCACCGCAGCAGACTCCTATAAACCCCGGAAGCTCGGAGTATTCGAATACGTTTTTAACTCTGCAGAGAGGTACCAATTTACCCGCAAGATATTCCACTTTCAAACCTTTCCTATCATAACAAAATGATTGGACCCCTGACTCACTTCATACTGTGAGCGGCAAGGTGGAAATAACAAGAACTTTTGTTATGTTTTACTCACAATTCACCCCCGACCCTGTGGCTCTCAGCGAGGCACAGTTGTGGCAGGTTGTATCCAAACCTCCACCCCTTTGCTTATTCCCATTACTGGGTCAGCGTGCTTGATCACCTTCAGTGATATGTGTGGGAGCCGCGCTCTGTGTGTATCGTGCATCACTACACATCTCATGCAGGGGTTTCATGTGCGATCCACATAATTACTTGTTCAGGCCTGTCCCATACCAGGCTTGCGGTTAGCACGTTGTTCATGCCACTAGACGCACAACACAAGGTTCTAGTCCTTATATGCCAATGACCAGACCATCCACAACCCTGCACCTTCAGCGCCTGCATTCATTTGCAGTCTAGCACCTCCAGTGCTACAGCCATCCATACCATTTTTCTAGTCACGGCTAGGGGTTTTATTTCATGAATATAAGTATGTAAATACATATAATAGTTCATGGCTCAAAACTTGTTTATTTCACATTTCACAGATAACCAGTCTAGTACTGCCAATTCATAAATCAACCATTCCCAATCTTTCACATGCAATATTGCCTATATTCAAGGTTATGTTTTAGCAACATTTAAAATATAGGTTCAAGATGACCAAGGATATGACTTGCCTTCCGCGTCGTAAAATACAGCAGTTGACGTCGGATCCGCAGTGAAGTCCTCGAACTCGGGCTCTTGATCTGCTCTCCAAACAAACAACCAATAATCATAATCTTTTCAATACATTATTATACTATATGCAATGATGCAAAGATGAAGTCTTGATGATTCTGAAATGATTGGGTTTAGAGGCTGATTAGGGTTAAGTTAAGGAAACCAATGTTAAAATTAGCTGACAAAGGTTTACAAGGTTCCAAATGTCTCAAAATATCAGAATGATATCAAGGTTGCGACTGGTTCGCTCAAAAACAGCGAACGTCTTTAGGTCGACATTCGGTTCAAAGCATCGACATAGGGTCGATGAATGATAGAGGGGTTATCTCAACTTGTGGTAGTAGAAGAAAATGTAGATCACAACTCTACAAATTCAGTGGACAAAGTGGATTTCAAATTACACAACCAGAAGTGGGTAAACAAGGCCAATGCCATTGGCTGGCATATACTGAGAAAATGTCAAAAATTAGGGTTTAGCAACAAATATAATTCAAGGGCTCAAATCAAGTTGTGATAGAAGAGGAAATTGTAGATCACAACTTCAGGAATCTAAGGGACAAAGTTATGCTCAAGATGCACATCTGGAAGGCAGTGAAAAGGGCTAATGCCACTGACTGACATAGCCTGGCATTAATCTTGACATGGCCAGAAACTAGGGCTTAGCATAACTTTTGATCTGGAGCTCCAAATGATGCACCACTTTGTCTGGGAGGTAGGCTTGAGTAACAGGAACAATTAAGTCAACAGGATCTAGGGCAAGAAATGGCTGGAAAGCAAGAAATTTGATGATGAACAGAGATGAACTGGTTGCACTGGAGCAGTTCTGGACAAGATCTTGGCATGGCTGTAACTTCCAATCTAGGCCGATCTAGGTGTCGGGCTAGAAGACAAAAGTGTTCAGGAGATCAAAGCACATCTAAGAGACAAAGTGATTTGGGCTGAAACGGCTGGGAAAACTTTTTCGGTCATCGGCGCCGGAGAAGAGACACTGCCAGTTGCGGGTTTCTGCTACAGGGCGAGAGAACTAAATTCCTTGCTTGGAGAGCATCTAGGAGGTATAGGGAAGCTTCTGGTAACGTCAAATTGACCGGAGGATCACCGGAGAAGCCTGGCGACTATCGCCGGTTTCTGGTGAAGCTCGGTTTAGAGAAAAGCTTCGAATTATGTTTAATTAGGGATTCTAAGCTTACAGGCTTGCTTGAAATAACCTACAGATCAATTTTGTTTACAGGATCGAGGGCTAATTCGGGATAGATTGGCCAGCATTGCCGGAACAGGGCATCTTCGACTTTCAGCCATTTCCGGCGATCATCGGCGTTAGAGTCCACCAGAGAACAATTAGATGATATCACACAGAGAGGATGAGTAGGGGAACTCACTGATGTTGTTAATTTGGCAGGGAATTAAGTGTAGAGCGCTGGCACCGTGAGCCTCCTTGACGGCTCGCCGGAGAAGATGACTAGAACAGGAATTTCTGGGACTTGGCTGATTTCCAGTGAGGTGTGAGGGAGTTGCTGAGCACAGTGGGGTTTAAATAGACCAGGCGAAGCTTGCAAGGAGGGAGCAGTGAATTGATTTGGCAGCTGGTGATGCAATTGGTTGCGTGCTGAACATCAGCGGCGAAGACACAGCAAGAGCGATGATTGCGACGGCGACAAGTCTGTAGCTGATCACCTCGTTGGTTCATCGGGACTTTGCAACGCTAGAGCACACGGTGGCGACAACAACTGGCACGGCGCAAAAGCAACTGACAAAAGCCTGGTGTTTCTGCTGCTGGTCGCGCACGAGGGCGGTGCTGTCGTCGACGTAGCAACGACGCTGCCACGGTGACGGCTGAGGCGAGGACACGTGCGTACTGGCATGCACGGTCACAAGCGCGGCGAAGCTTGGCCGGCGGCGAACGTGCACGGTGCAAGAAACCACGGCGAGTCCTGGTCGCGTACAGCAAACGGCCTGGTCGAATGCTGCTGTTGACCTGGTCGAAAATGGATTCATTTGCAATTTCAATTCTTTGAGTTTTGGACTGAAATGTAAATCTGGAATTTTGGGAGATTTAAACTGAAATTGGTTCTGCTGTTTTGGTAATCTTTATTCAACAGATGATTTGGCATAGATTGAAGATAAAATTTGGCACATTTGGATAGCTTTTGATACAACTGAAAATAGAGTAATTTAGAGTAAAATTAGATTTGAGTTTTGTCGATTTCGAATTCTGGCATTTAGGTTTTGATTTTGACATCTGTACAGAAGAGAAACTTGTGTTAAATAGCAATTTGAGAAGATTTGCCGAAGAAATTCTGAATTTGGAGTTAATCTGGAGATTTTAGCCTTTTTGGGTTTTCAGATATCAGATAAGGACTAATTTGCGATAACTCTTGGACTGATTTGTGAAAAGAGTCTAGATGATAAAATCTGGCTGTCAACTTTTTATATTAATGTATTGACATACCCATGATCATATTCCAGGAATAATCTGGTCTGAACTTGGTCAAGATTTTGATTAAATCTGTATTTCTGAAACTTAGGGTATTTGGGTAATATAAGGTATTTTTGTTTTCGAAAACAGAAGAAGTAGATAAATCTGGAATTTAGAGATAGCATTGGATCTGGGTTCTGAAGACTTTTAGATTCAGGATAACTAATAGATCACATCTGAACAATCTGATCTTGATTTGAGGTCACAGGATAGATTTTGGGGATTTTAGGGCTTAGGATAGATACTGATCTGGCTATTACGACTGATACAAGCATGCATGCCATTTATGAAAAAGGAAATTTTCACCCCTAACTCAGGGTGTTACAGAGGAGCCATGGCGATTCGTCACGGGTCCCCACGGACGGCGCCAATTGTCGTGGTATTAAGAATACCCCGGCAGGTTGTGAAGACGATCCTAGCGGAGATTACGCAGCGCTGGTTGACCGGGTCACCGGTCCTCCCCCGCCGGACAAACACAAGAATTGACACGTGGATTTATACAGGTTCGGGTCCCGGTGGGGGCCCTAGTCCTGTCGACGCGCTCCCGACCGGAGCCAACTGGGGAGGCTCTCTCCGGGGGAGAGGCTTCCGGAGCACGTCTGTGAGTTTAGCTATTCCAAATAATAATGAGTTGATCCTTTACAACAGAGGGGTACAAGGGCTATTTATAGCCTCAAAAAGAAGCAAAAAGCCTAAACTACCCCGGAAGCCACCGTCGGATTGAAGGGTAGGACCGTCCTTCTTCCGGTCAAACGTCTTGGATGTTTGACAGGTGGTCGCTGATTCCCGAGGCGTCCCTCGCGTGACCTGCACGTGATGAACAAACAGGGATTTTACCTTTTAGGAGGGCGATGACGTCCGGGACCCCTTCCGGAGAGCAGGGTCCCGGGAGCCTGAAGGCGGCGCCCGGGGCAGGCACCCTGGTCGAAAATGAGCCTAACTCTCAGATTTATCAGCTCCTTCTGTTTTCGAAAACAGAATTACCTTCTATTACTTAAATACCCTAAGTTTCAGAAATACAGATTTAATCCGAATCTTGACCAAGTTCAGACCAGATTATTCCTGGAATATGATCATGGGTATGTCAATACCTTAATATAAAAAGTTAACAGCCATATTTCACCATCTAGACTCTTTTCACAAATCAGTCCAAGAATTATCGCAAAATAGTCCTTATCTGTTATTTGAAAATCCAAAAAGGCTAAAATCTCCAGATTAACTCCAAATTCAGAATTTCTTCGGCAAATCTTCTCAAAATGCTATTTGTCACAAGTTTCCCTTCTGTTCAAATTCCAAAATCTCATCCTAAGTACCAGAATTCAAAACCAAATGAAATTCAGATTTCAATTATCCTAAATTACCCTATTTTCAGTTTGTATCAAAAACTATTCAAACGTATCATATTTTATCAATTATCATTGCCAATTAACCTGTTGAATATAATCTACTAGATTAGTGAAATCAAATTCAACTCTAACCTTCCAAATCTCCAGAATTACAGATTGGTCCAATTGTGAAAATCAAATATTGCAAATCAGCCCATTTTCGACCAGGGAAGCAGCCAGTGCACGACCAGAAGCTCGCCGTGTTTTCTTGCGCCGTGCACGCTCGCCGCCGGCCAAGCTTCGCCGCACTCGTGACCGTGCATGCCGGTGCGCACGTGTCCCCACTCCAACTAGTGCCGTGGCAGCGCCGTTGCTACGTCGACGACCAGCGTTTGCTCCCGCGCGCGATCAGCAGCAACTTTGTCAGCAATCCATCGCCACGTAGCCTCGCCGCGCCAGTACTTGTCGCCACCGCTTGCTACAAGCTTCGCCAGGTCCCGATGAAGCGACATTGTGATCAGCTGAAGGCTTGTCGCCGTCGCATCACCGTTCTTCGCTGTGTCTTCGCCGCTGTTGCTCCAGCACGCAACCAGTCAAGTCACCAGCAGCCAATCTCTTCATTGCTTTCTCTTCGCATGCTTCGCCTGCCTATTTAAGCATCCCTGTGCCCAGCAGCTCCCTTAAACCTCACTGGAAATCATCCACGTCTCAGATTTTCTGTCTTAGTCTTCTTCTCCGGCGAGACCAGTTCGAGGCCTCACGGTGACAGCCTCAACCGCAGCCTCAACCACCAAATTGACAGCACTAGTAAGTTCCCCTCGCCTCCCTCATCGTCCTGTACTATTTAATTGCTCCCCGATGACCCCTAACGCCGGCGATCACCGGAAATGGCTAAAAATCGAAGATTGCCCTGTTCCGGCAATGCAGGCCAAATCAATTTGAATTAGCCCTCGAACCTGTGAAGCAAATTGATCAGTGGGTTATTTCAAGTAAGCCTGTAAGCTTAGAATCCCTAATTAAACATCATTCGAAGCTTTTCCCAAATTCAAGCTCTACCAGAAAACCGGCGATCGTCGCCAGGCTTCTCCGGTGATCCTCCAGTCAATTTGATGTTACCAGAAGCTTCCCTATACCTCCTAGATGCTCTCCAAGCAAAGAATTAAGTTCTCTCGGCCTGTAGCAAAAACCCCCAAATAGCAGTGTTCTTCTCCGGCACAGTTCACCGGAAAAGTGTTCCCGGCCATTTCAGCCCTCGAAACTTTGTCATTTAGATGTGCCTTAGCCTCCTGAGTATTTTTGTCTTCTAGCTCGACACCTAGATCGGCCTAGATTGGAAGTTATAGCCATGCCAAGTTTGTGTCCAGAACTGCTCCAGTGCAGCCAGTTCATCTCTGTTCATCATCAAATTTCTTGCTTTCCAGCCATTTCTTGCCCTAGATCCTGTTGACTTAATTGTTCCTGTTAGCAATGCCTACCTCCCAGACAAAGTGGTGCATCATTTGGGGCCCTAGATCAAAAGTTATGCTAAGCCCTAGTTTCTAGCCATGTCAAGATTAATGCCAGGCTATGTCAGTCAGTGGCATTAGCCCTTTTCACTGTCTTCCAGATGTGCATCTTGAGCATAACTTTGTCCCTTAGATTCCTGAAGTTGTGATCCACAATTTCTTCTTCTACCACAACTTGAGCTAAGCACTCTAGCTTTTCTTAAAGCTATGTCGATGCTTTGAACCGAATGTCGACCTAAAGACGTTCGCTGTTTTTGAGCGAACCAGTCGCAATCTTGATATCATTCTGATATTTTGAGACATTTGGAACCTTGTAAACCTTTGACAACTAATCTTAACATTGGTTTCCTTAATTTAACCCTAATCAGCCTCTTAACCCAATCATTTCAGAATCATCAAGACTTCATCTTTGCATCATTGCATATAGTATAATAATGTATTGAAAAGATTATGATTATTGGTTGTTTGTTTGATTTGAGAGCAGATCAAGAACCCGAGTTCGAGGACTTCACTGTGGATCCGACGTCGACTGCTGTATTTTACGACGCGGAAGGCAAGTCATATCCTTGGTCATCTTGAACCTATATTTTAAATGTTGCTAAAACATAACCTTGAATATAGGCAATATTGCATGTGAAAGATTGAGAATGGTTGATTTATGAATTGGCAGTACTAGACTGGTTATCGGTGAAATGTGAAATAAACAAGTTTGAGCCATGAACTATTATATGTATTTATATACTTATATTCATGAAATAAAACCCCTAGCCGTGACCAGAAAAATGGTATGGATGGCTGTAGCACTGGAGGTGCTAGACTGCAAAGGAATGCAGGCACTGAAGGTGCAGGGTTGTGGATGGTCTGGTCACTGGCATATAAGGACTAGAACCTTGTGTTGTTCGTCTAGTGGCATGAACAACGTGCTAACCGCAAGCCTGGTATGGGACAGGCCTGAACAAGTAATTATGTGGATCGCACATGAAACCCCTGCATGAGATGTGTAGTGATGCACGATAAACACGGAGCGCGGCTCCCACACATATCACTGAAGGTGATCAAGCACGCTGACCCAGTAATGGGAATAAGCAATGGGGTGGAGGTTTGGATACAACCTGCCACAACTGTGCCTCGCTGAGAGCCACAGGGTCGGGGGTGAATTGTGAGTAAAACATAACAAAAGTTCTTGTTATGTCCACCTTGCCGCTCACAGTATGAAGTGAGTCAGGGGTCCAATCATTTTGTTATGATAGGAAAGGTTTGAAAGTGGAATATCTTGCGGGTAAACTGGTACCTCTCTGCAGAGTTAAAAATGTATTCGAATACTCCGAGCTCCCGGGTTTTATAGGAGTCTGCTGCGGTGGATTAAATCCACGGGGTGTGACA
The DNA here is from genome assembly GCA_019359835.1 of Pharus latifolius. Taxonomy (NCBI): domain Eukaryota; kingdom Viridiplantae; phylum Streptophyta; class Magnoliopsida; order Poales; family Poaceae; genus Pharus; species Pharus latifolius. The sequence continues at coordinate 41,430,194 of CM033330.1, read as the reverse complement.
CAAGTACTATTTTCTAAATAAAATATGTTTAATCAAGATTACCCAAATGACATGTGTTGTCATGATAAGGAGTGCTGCCGTGGGCTGTCGTGTGTCGACGTGTCGCGGTAGTGCTATAATCTAGTGAACATGAATGATGATGTTATATTATGAAAAGTGCTGCCATAAGATGAGATGAGAAAGGAAAAGATTATTTTACAAATATCCATAATTCTTGACTAGTCTAGGTTCATATCATCACTACTATATGTATCTACTCTTACCTATGACTTGCTGAGTACGTAAGTGCTCACCCTTGCAACATTCAACTCAATAGATGGAGCCTACCTTGATCAAGATGATGGCACGGAGTATTACGTGGATCCAGAAGGAGGAGAATCAGTTCCGCCAGAACCCTGAAGTGTGTTGTTCTGCCGTCAACTTCTTTTGTGGGAGGGTCACCTATCTTCTGCTGTGTAGTTAAATATTTTGTTAAACCCTGAATGCCTTGCAGGCATTGTAATCCTCTTTATGTAATATTAAGGCCAGCAGGCCACACTGCTTAATATTTTGTAAGTACTCTGTTGCAATGTAATATACTCCTGTGTTTTACTCATCCTGGGAAGTCAAAGGGTTGTGGTTGAGACTAGCTGCAGCGAGCTAGGTCTCTACAGGAGTAGTCGTTGTCCCAGTCTCGGGGCGCAACAGGGACTCGCCCGGGGGGCAAGGTCCCGGGAGCCAAAAGGCGGCGCCCGGGACGTACCCTGGAGGCACGGTCCCGGGAGCCTAAAAGGCGGCGCCCGGGGCAGGCACCGGAGGCCACTGTCTTCGGGCGAATGGCGGCGCCCGGGACCCGCCCGGGGGGCACGGTCCCGGGGGCCTGAAAGGAGGCGCCCGGGGCAGGCACCGGAGGCCACTGTCCTCGGCCGAATGGCGGCTCCCGGGACCCGCCCGGGGGGCATGGTCTCGGGGGCCCAAAAGGCGGCGCCCGGGGCAGGCACCGGAGGCCACTGTCCCCGGGCAAATGGCGGCGCTCGGGGCATGCACCGGAGGCCACTGTCCCCGGGCAATCATGAACTTACCTGGACTTGATCGCGTGGAGATTTCCCCCAACACATTTCCATAAAACAAGATGGGTTGAGATTTGATCAAAACTTTCTACATGAAACATTTAGAACTCACTCACCTGAAGATAGTTCGTATTGAACTTCTTCGCAAAAGGCTTATGGTTTTCAAATTATCACATATCCAATGTCGCCCGAAAATGGCTATCGACCCGAAAATACCCAAAAGTGCATTTTTGCGAATTTGGCTATTTGAACCAGACTTTCTCCCATCTCTTGGTTTGGAATAGTATTTCAAACTCATCCAAGTCCAAAGATTTGAGAAAAATCCAAGTTTCATCAAGATTTGAAGTTCTTGTGAAAATCAATATTGGTTTTACCCTTTTAGCAAAAATCACTTTTTGAGAATTGATTTCGTGATCTCCTGCAAATAAAATTCATTCAATTGGTATCTAACTAAGTCCTTGACTTGTTGTTCAAATCTATTATAGAACTTGAATCAATTTTTGAAGCAAAATTGCAAAAATCACAAATTTCAGAAGTTTCAGCAATTTTAACTAAACTATCCGGACATTGTCCGCCCAGAGCCAGACTCTGTCCGCCCATTTCAGACTTTGTCCGGCCCTAGCAGACTTTGTCCGGCCTATGTGCAAACTGGATGGTTGTTTAACTTTTCAGCCGTTTCTTGTTACCTCTTGTTTTGTGAGATCCTAGCTTTCATTTCTCCTCATATTTTGTGAGATCCCAGAGGTTGTTACTTCTTGTTTTGTGAGATTTGAAAACCTTCTAATTGTGTTTTTGAATAACAAGTAAAGATTATTTTCATGATTTTGGAGCATATTCAAATGAATTTGAGTTATGAGTTTCTTTTTGGAAATTTGAACTCCTAATTAGGTCATATGCTTTTCTCCCATCTTGATGACCTAAAAATGCTTTGACAAACCTCTTTTTGGCATATTTCTCATTTATATGTTTTTTTTGTGTTCAATGCCAAAAGAAGTGAATTTTTGAGGATTGAATCTATTGTATCCAATTGAGTTGGTTTAAAAGCTCAAAATCTTTTCTCATATCAACTGCTTTCCAAAATTGAAAGGTTAACACAATCATTATCAAATATTCAATCGAGACATTATATTCTTGTGTGTCAAATACATATTGATGACATGACTTTTGATTATACTAATGAATCCCTCTATCAAGAATTTTTGTGAGATGATGTTTAGGGAAAGCGAGATGATTCAAGAGCTACGTCACTTCCATGCACGACAAAACAAGCAACTCAAGAACACGATATTCAAGAGTAAATTCAAGCATGTGAAGAAATCGCTCAAAAGCCTCGAGATGCAAGATGATGAAGCTATTACAACTCTCAAGCCTACTGTCCTGGTATTACGAATACCACGGCAGGTTTAGTGGAAGATCCTAGTGAAAAAAATACAACGCGAGCTGACAGGGTGACCGATCCTCTTCCGTCGGGCAAACACAGCAAATGACACAACGATTTATACGGGTTCGGGCCTCAGTGGAGGCCCTAGTCCTGTCGGCGTACTCCCAACCGGAGTTGGCTAGGGGAGCTCTCTCGGGGGAGAGATGGCTCTGGAGCACACCTATGAGATTGTCTATTCCCAGTAATAATGAAAAGATTGTTCTTTACATGAGGTGTACAAGGGCTTATATAGCCCAAAAAGAAGCAAAAGGACTAAACTACCCCAGCTACCACCGTTGGATCTAGGGGTAGCGACGTCCTTCTTCCTGTCAGGGACCTTGGATGCTTGACAGGTGTCTGCTGATTCCCGAGGCGCTTCTCGCGTGACCTTCATGTGACCCGGGATCGGAGATCCCTGTCTCTGGAAGGACGGCAACGCCCGGGACAAGCCACCAGGGGGCCTTGTCTCCGGGCAAAAGGCGGTGCCCTGGACAAGCCACCAGGTGCCTTGTCCCCGGGCAAATGGCGGCGCCCGGGACAAGCCACCGGGGGGCCTTGTCCCCAGGCAAAAGGTGGTGCCCGGGACAAGCCACCGGTGGGCCCTGTCCCCGGGCAAATGGCGGCCCCCGGGACACGCCACCGGGGGCCTTGTCCCCGGGGAAAAGGCAGTGCCCAGGACAAGCCACCGGGGGGGCTTGTCCCCAGGCAGTGGTGGCGCTCGGGACAAGCCACCGAGGGGCCTTGTCCCTGGGCCAATAGCGGCGCCCGGGACAAGCCACCGGGGGCCTTGTCCCCGTGCAAACCGGGCAAAAGGTGGCGCTAGGACAAGCCACCGGGGGGCCTTATCCCCGGCCAAATTGAACAGCCTCTTACCTGGACTTAGTCTCGTGGAGATTTCCCCCAACCGCAGCCCCCCATGTCTGGGGACGATGCTCGAGTCCCCAGAGGGGATGGTTCATGTCAACCAGAAAATCTATGGGACAAACCACCGGGGTCGTGACGCTTCGACTCCCGCACCATGCGTTCATTTCCGCGCCGTCGTTCATTAAGGTCTTGTCTTGATGGGAGCACGCCGTTCAGCCATAATGGCCGCTCGCGGTTCGAACCAGCGACGCCTTGTTTCGCGCACCCGTTCCTACTTTTCCCGCACGTCGTTTGAATTGAACAGCGCGGATGCACCACGAAAGGCCACGTGGCACCCATCGGGGCCGTGTTTGGCCCCTATAAATAGGGCCTAGGGGGCCCGGAGAACTCATTCCAAACTTCAAACCCTCAAATTCCCTTAGCGCCCTTAGCTCTCCCGGTTGCCCTCTTCCGGAAGTCACTCCCAGAAGCTTAGCCTCCGGAACCCCTAAGTCCCCCCTTTTTGCTAGAGCCTTAGCCACCAGAAAAATTAGATGGGACCCAAGGGCCGTGCTAAGGCCACGGAGGTGCCCCCGGAGGAAGTCACCGCGGACTTCCTTGGGGCCTTTGAGTTTACCTTGGGAGACCTGGAGTCCTTGGTGGACCGAGGAGTTGTTGCGGACGGGGACGTCTGGTTCCCCGCGAAGAAGGAAGGAGCCCCCCGCCCCAGGCCCGGGGAAGTGGTGGCCTTCGAGGCTTTCCTCGAGGCCGGGCTCCGCCTCCCTGTGCACCCGCTGCTCCGGGAGTTTTTGAAGGAGTACGGGGTGGCTTTGAACCACCTGACGCCGAACTCGTTTGTTCGGACAGGGCTGTTCATATGGCTGTTTGAGACAGCCACCGGACCGGTGGCGATGCTCCGGCTATTCCGGTACTTCTACGAGCCGGCGACGAGAAGCTCCCACCTGGTGAAGGGAGGACCGAAGTCGCCGTTTGGTTCGGTGATGGTCCAACCCCTGCCATCACAGGTAGCGGAGTACCCGGTGGCAGCCTCCCGGGACCACTGGGGAGATTGGATCCGGAGGTGGTTCAACCTCCGGGTCCGGGACGACGAGGTGATGTACTCCCCGGAGCCTCCCTCCTACCACCGAGGAGCTAACGCTGCTGAAGATTTCCCCCCTCGCACACGGGACGAGGGGAATCGGGATGTGCCCGGCCCAGCGGCCCCCGCAGAAGCCGATGACCCTACGTAAGCTCCCGGTTACCTTGCTCGTTTTCTTTCCGCATATTTTTCTAACTCCTTACCTCTTGCAGTCCGGCCGTACCCGACCGCCCGGGAGAAGGCTGAAAACCTCCTCGGGAGGTACTATGCCGACGAGCAGGAGCGCATCGTGCGCGTCATGGGGGAGGGTCCTCCCTTGAACTTGGTGGCCGAGGCCTTCGGGCTGAGGCTACCGGCGAGAACGCCCCTCCCCACCCCCGGTTCCCACAAGAGGGGGAAAGAAGCCACCAGGGGCTCTAAGCCAAACCGGGCCAACCTCAGAAAGCCCCCGGTCCATCACGACTCCGTGCTCCACGCCCGTGAAGGCCCGGCACGTAGCCCCCGGGTCAGGGCGCGCGCGGGCGCCTCCCCGGAAGGAAGCGACGCCACCTCCCCCGGAGAACCCCGGGGAGGCTCAGGGGAAGGAACCAGCCAATGATGGGGGGCGTCTGATTTGGCGGATTACGCCCCCTCACCGCCTTAGGTGATAGCCCTCCCGGCGGCCCCGGCGCTACCGGAGCCGGAGAGACAGGAGGTCCGGTTCAATGAGGGGGGGAGTCCCTCGGTCTACGAGGCTCCCCCGGAGACGGAGATCCCGGGGCCCCGCGGCCTTGAAAAGGGAAGGGGCTCCTGATCCCCCCGGGGAGGGACCCCCCTCCGAAAGCTCTTCGGCGGCTACTTCCTCAGCGGCGAAGATGCCAGCTACTGCCACCCCGGTCCACATCACCCCCGCAACTCTTGCATGGAGCCCGTCGTCGGTCGTGACAGGTCCGACGCCGGGAGGGACACCCCCTGTTATCCGCAGGGGAGGTCGACCAGTACGCGGAGAGCCTACAGACCCGGAAGGTCCAGGACTATGACTTCCAAGGGACACTCTGCGAGCGCTTCAGGGAGCTTCAATCCCTCCAGATCCAGGTACATTCTCAAACCGGTAGGAGGTTTCCTTCGGCGCTCCCAACTCGAATTTTTTTCTAACTCTTATGCTTGTAGGGGCCAGCCATCACCTGGGGGATTCAAGCGTGCTTCAGTCGGTTGCTGAAGGACACCGAGGAGAAGGCGGCGCCCGGGACAAGCCACCGGGGGCCTTGTCGCCGGGGAAAAGGCGGCGCCCGGGGCAAGCCACCGGGGGGCCTTGTCCCCGGGCAAAAGGCGGCGCCCGGGACAAGCGATTGGGGGGCCTTGTCCCCCCGCAAAAGGCGGCGCCCGGGACAAGCCACCGGGGGCCCTTGTCCCCGGGCAAATGGCAGCGCCCGGGACAAGCCACCGGGGGGCCTTATCCCTGGGGAAAAGGCAGCGCCCGGGAAAAGCGATTGGGGGGCCTTGTCCCCGGGCAAAAGGCGGCGCCTGGGACAAGCCACCGGGGAAAAGGAGGCGCCCGGGACAAGCCACCGGTGGGCCTTGTCCCCGGGCAAAAGGCAGCGCCCGGGACAAGCGATTGGGGGGCCTTGTCCCCGGGCAAAAGGCGGTGCCCGGGACAAGCCACCAGGGGGGGCCTTGTCCCCGGGTGAATGACGGCGCCCGGGACAAGCCACCGGGAGGCCTTGTCCCCGGCCAAAAGGCGGCGCCCGGGAGAAGCCACAGGGAGCCATATGCCCGGGCAAATGGCGGCGCCCAGGACAGGCCACCAGGGTCCTTGTCCCCGGGCAAAAGTCAGCGCCCGGGACAAGCCACCGGGGTGCCTGGTCCCCGGGCAAATGGCAGAGCCCGGGACAAGCCGCTGGGGGCCATGTCCCCGGGCAAAAAGCGGCGCCCGGAACAAGCCACCGGGGACCTTGTCCCCAGGCAAATGGCAGCGCCCGGGACAAGCCACTGGGGGCCTTGTCCCCGGGAAAAAGGCGGTGCCCGGGACAAGCCACCAATGGGCCTTGTCCCCGGGCAAATTGAACAGCATCTTACCTGGACTTAGCCTCGTGGAGATTTCCCCCAACACCTACAAATGAACATCTCGACATGGACAAACATGAAAAAGCGGTCAATTCTAAACTCTATCGATCCTTGATTGATAGTTTTTCTTTATTTTACCGCATTTAGACTCGCCATCATATTTAGTGATTGCAAATATGCTAGATTTCAATCATTTCCTAAGGAATGTCATATGATTGCCATTAAATGCACTCTTAGGTAATTGAAATACAATCCTAGATGGATCTTAGATATTCGAAAAGTATAAATCTTGAATTACTTGATTATTCGGATTCAGATGTTATGAATTGCAATATCAAATCAAAAGTACATCCGGTGGTTGTTATGCTTAATTCTTTATGGATGAAACAAACCTTGTTGGATTATAGAATTGTTTGCAAATAGATGCCACTCTTATGAAATATTGAAAGTGTCATAAAGCTGATGAATAATTTGAATTCAAAACTCTCGATTAGAGTATATTGATATACGACATTATTATGTAGAAACTTTGTGGCTTAAAGAGATTTAGAGATCAATCATGATATGACAAATATGCATCTAGCGGATATGTTCACATCATACTATTTGATGCATCTAGATTTTGAATGATTGAAAATGGATTAAATGTCATCGGTATAAATGTAATTGATATACTCATTGTGTGTTGATTGTCTTGTTATCCTTCTCCATACTTTGAATGTGATTTTCAAAATCTCTTGGAACAAACCTTCTTGAAATCATGATTTTGCATAAAAGCCAATTCATATAAGTTCCATGCCCTAGAAAATATTGTTTCTCAAAATTTAAGTTCTCAACCCTTCCTTTTTGTGCTTGATGACAAAGGGGGAGAGATAATGTTTGAGAGAGAAAGATAGTATTTGAGAAAGAGTGTTTTAGAGATAAGCTTTAGAGAAAGCTTTAGGCGAAGAGATATTGAGAGAGATGGATAACTTTTGAGTTAATTGACAAAGGGGGAGAGATAGATATCATTTGTTATTTGATATATTTGATATTGATATCTGAGAGAGATGAGATGAGATATTCGAGAATTGATAAATGTTATTAGAGATAGATATTATTTGATATCATTGATATTGACATTTGGATGAGCTAAATGAGTTAGTGAAACTTAAGAGAAATTGATACTTTGAAAGATGATTTAATTGAACGTGTGCTCAAATTGTCATTCATATCTCTAAATTTAAGTGATTAAATGCTTTGCTCAGTTCCAATATACTTTTGCATATATTGAGGGGGAGCTGAAGAATCTATTATGGATTTATTAAGATTATAAAGGTTGTTGTCATCAATCATCAAAAAGGGGGAGATTGTTGGATCTAGGTCGATCTATGTATCTAGGTTTGATGATTAATGACGATTTGGAGAAATCCATAATGACGAGGATTGATATCCGAGTCAGTTCAAATAAATGCACGGCTGGTTCAGGGCAGACTCAAACCTGATAAGCGCCTGATGGTACGAACTCAAGTCATTCCGAGAAGCACAGGCACAAGGTCGCAGGCTTTACGCGATCAGACCATAGCTAGTGCGCGGTCAGGAGTTCGTATGTCATACGCGGATAGAAGACTGTAGATGATGCGTGGTCAGCAAACATCGCGCGGTCAGAGCACTTTCGACCAGAGGAAGTGGGATTATTCTGTCTCTGCGACAGGGATATCCCGAGTACCCCGAAGATTCTTCCACGTGGGAGGACAACCATCAGGAGGTTAATACGTGCGGTTATCCACGAATAACACGCGTTAAACCTACGTGGGAGTTAGGAGCGGTTGCCGAAACTGCATCCGATCAACTGTTCGATGTCGTTGTGACTTGGCACCCTTTCGACCAGTATAAAGGGGTAATCCAATACATCGAATAGTGGAAGGGGATCAATAGATCGATTGATCTAACCAGATCAAACAACAGCAACACGAAGACAGTAGTCTAAGTTAGATAGCATTAGCAAGTCGTCTAGGCATTATCATACACATAGGAAAAATCTTCGTCTGTGAAGATCTTTTCAATAGTTCTGTAACTCTTTTACCATACATAGTGAAATCCCAACAGGACGTATGGCTATTACTCCCACCATCGAGGGCCGAACCTGTATAAACCTCTATGTGCTCTAGTTCTCTTTAATTCATCATACCTTCCCGGAGGGACACCCTAAAAGGTCTCACAACCTACAAATTTTGCATAAGTTCGGCTAAGGACCCTGAGTCCGAATCGTCGACAGCTGGCGCCCACCGTGGGGCCTTTCTCAAGGCGTCCTAATTCTCATCCGGAGGTTTACTGAATTATGGCTGGAGCATGTGATTCCGAGAACGATTTCGATCTCGAGGATTATGCTCACATTTTGATGCCTTCTCCAAGCAATCCTGCTCCGATGGAGGAAACCGGAAGCGAAAATCTCCCAGAGATCAAATCGACTCTCCAGGTCATGTCCATCGACCATGGGGTGACTAACGCAAGGTCAGAACCCACCGAGTTTCTTAATGCGTTAGAGTGTGAATCCGGTCCGTCATACGACCCTGCTGAGGGGAAGGATGATATCGACCAGGAAATCAGCCCGGGGAGATTCGACCCTGACAACCTCCATCGTCTCTTTGATTTCGAGTCTGACTTGGAACAAACCGAGATGTTTTCTCCCTCGGCGACCTCTCTCCCTAGACAATTTGCTGCCTTATCGGAGGAAACTCCTAATCATCGGGCTGCTAGGGAAGAACAGGAACGCAAACAGAAGGAGGATCAAGATGTCGAGCAACAAGACAACGAACTATGCAGAACTGCCCTAGAGGCTCTTCAAGATGCACAGGCTCGTTATGATGCTTCTCCGAGTTCTTCCCAATGATCGCGTGGTCGCAAACGCAACCAGACCCCTTCTTTGCCTCTGGAGCATTTCCCGGTGGATGAAGAAATGGTAACACCTGGTGCCCCTAGGAGAAGTACGTATGGTCGGCTTCGATCCATCGCGGAGGTCATGCATAATTTTCCTCCTACGGTCACGGATGCGTAGAAACCGGCCTTCACCAGAATTCTGGCAGAGAGGTTGGATGAGGTCGCTTCTGAGGTGACCCCCACGGCCTCTTCCCGGTCCGTAACACGTTCCCACAACCGAGAGCATTCTCACTTTGGTTCTGCTCGACGAAGTTACCCGCCGCCTGTACCATCCCACCAGGACAAGCCTAGGCGGGCATAGGAATCTTGTGATAGGGATTGAGTCCCTGTCCACTCTCGTTTAGGACCACGAGTGGCTTCTCCATTGCGTGAGGTCGCCCGTGATCCGGTCGAAAGTCACAGGACAGTTCACGGTCCCTGCGTTGGTTGTAAAGCTTTCTCGTCTGGCGTTCGTGCGGTCGTTTGGCCGGACAAGTTTAGACCAGGGGCCATAGAAAGGTTCGACGGAACTCAGAGCCCATCCGAGTTCCTTCAAATCTACATTACGGCCATCCAAGCGGCAGGAGGCGATGACCGGGTCATGGCCAACAACCTGCCAACAGTCCTTGAAGCACCGACAAGAACTTGGTTGCTTAATCAACCCGAGGGTTCTATCTGTAACTGGGAAATGCTATGCGACGCTATCCTCATCAATTTCCAAAATTGTTATCAGAAGCTGGGTAAAGAGGACGACCTCCATCGACTACGGCAAACTTCGACCGAAACCCTTCGTCAGTTTGTCAAAAGGTTTGTTGGGGTGAGGAATACCATCCCGAACATATCTGACAGCTCCGTTATTAGGGCTTTTAAACATGCCGTTTGATATCGGAGATTCACCGAAGACATGCTCATCCATCCTCCTCGATCAGTAGCCGATCTCTTTGATATGGCTCATCGGTATTCCGACGTAGCCGAAGCTGTCGAATGGTACCGGATGGTCAAGAAAGGTAACCTACCACCTCAACCAGGTCTTAAAGACGCTAGGAAAGAAGATTCGAGCAAGAAGCCGAAATCTTCATCAGGTGGGAAGTCGAAGAAGTCGAAAAGGAATCGCTCTGCGCTGTACCGCGAGGTCGCAGTTGCAGAGAAGCCTCCTTCGACCAAAGGTAACAAGTCTTCATTCAAAAATAAAACTGCTTCTAGTGGTCGTTGTGCCGACCAGCCAGAGAAGTCGACTAACCCGCAGGAAGGAAAAAAATGGTGTCCACTCCATAACTCCGCAGGCCACGACCTCAAGAACTGCAGGAGTTGGTTGAAGCAGTTAGATGACTTCTACCAGGGGGTTGGACCGATGCCGACCTTACCGACTAAGGAACAAGCATGCGGGCTAAGAGATGCCGACGGAGATGAAGAAATGTCTTACTAGGTACCTCATAATCATGTTAATGTTATTTTCAGAGGTTCCCCCTCTTTTGTTTCCAAAAGGCAGTTTAAGGCCTTTTATTAAGAGGTTAACCAAACGGAGACATCCCTTGGTGAACCTCAGTACCCCCGTTGGTCGGATACACCTTTGACGTTTGATCGCACTGATTGTCCTGCGGGGCTTACTCGATCATTAAGGCTCCCTCTAATCATTACCCCGATCATCAGTAATGCGAGAGTTGGAAGGGTCCTGATCGACGGAGGAAGCTCCTTGGACATTCTATTGGTCAAGGCGCTCGACGAGATGCAAATTCCTCGTTCCAAGATTAAGCCCATAATCCATCCGTTTTATGGGATAATCCCTGGTCCCTCCAGGATGCCGTTGGGACAGGTGGTCCTCCCAGTCACACTGGGAGAACCGGATAACTTCCGAACAGAATTGGTTACTTTTGATGTAATTGATTGTGATTCGGCTTACAATGCAATCTTTGGCGGGCCAACTCTTGCTAAGTTCATGATGGCACCGCACTATGCTTATCAGTGCGGCAAGTTGCTTGGCCCCAAAGGTGTCATCTCGATCCGAGGCAGTCGCAACGTGGCACTCACATGTGACCGGCTATCTTTGGAGATGGTGGACCAACTTCCCCTCCGGGATGCTCAGGTAGCCACAGTCGCCACTGACGCGATCAAGGCTGCTCCTCGACCAGATGAGAAACTCAAACTAGTTCCTTTGTACCTAGATGATCTATCCAAGACAATTCGGGTCGGATCAGGCCTGGATGATAAATAGGAACTCGAGCTCATTACTTTCCTCTGGGCTAACGCAGATGTGTTTGAGTGGAAACCGTCTGACAAGCCGGTGTCCCAAGGGAAGTAATCGAGCACAGGTTAGCAATTTGACCTGGACAGCGACCAATAAAGCAAAAGCTCAGGCGTTTTGCTGTTGACCAGCAGGGGGCCATCAGAGAGGAGTTGGACAAGCACCTAAAGGCCGGGTTTATTCACGAAGTCGATCACCCGGAATGGCTTGCAAATCCGGTAATGGTCCGCAAGTCAAATGGTAAGTGGCGCATGTGCATCGACTACACCAGCCTCAACAGTGCCTGTCCAAAGGACTACTTCCCCTTCCCCACATCGACCAGTTGGTTTACTCGACCGCGGGTTGCGAACTGATGAGCTTCCTGGACGCCTACTCAAGATACCATCAAATTAGCATGGCAGAAGAAGATGAAGAGAAGACTGCCTTCATCACCCCGTTCGGCACTTACTGCTACGTCAGAATGCCGTTCGGTCTCAAGAACGCAGGTTCCACGTACCAGCGCTTGATGCAAAAGACCTTTCTTTCCCAGATAGGGCGTAATCTCGAAGCATATGTAGACGACTTGGTTGTAAAAAGCACTAAGAGGTTGTCGCATTTGGACGATCACGCAGAAACCTTCTGTAATTTGAATCGCTTAGGAATAAAATTGAACCCGGAGAAATGTTCTTTCGGGGTTTCTTCAGGAAAACTTCTGGGTTTTCAGGTCTGTTCTAGAGGCATTGAAGTCAATCATGAAAAAATCAGGGCTATCGAACAGATGAGGCCTCCCTCGACCATGAAAGATGTTCAACGCCTAGCAGGTCGCATGGCGGCTTTAAGTCGTTTGATATCGCGACTAGGCGAGAGGGGACTACCTTTCTTCAAAGCCCTGCGGAAACATCACAATTTCGAATGGTCCGATGAGGTCGAAAAAGCGTTTCAGGAGGTAAAGGCATATTTATCTAGTCCACCAGTCTTGGTCTCTCCCAACAAAGGAGAACCATTACTTCTCTATTTGGCGGCTACACCGCACGCGGTTAGCGTTGTCCTGATCACGGATAGAGAAGGAATACACAGACCCGTCTACTATGTAAGCAAGGTACTTCATAGCCCTAAGGAGCGATACCCTTAGGTCCAGAAGATACTTTACGTGCTGCTGATGGCTTCCCGTAAGCTACGACATTACTTTCAAGCACATAAGATCACAGTACCCTCCTCTTTTCTATTGAGGGATATTGTCCGTAATCGGGAGAAATCTGGTCAGATCGCAAAATGGGTTGTCGAACTTGGTGCTTTTGATATCCATTTCACGCCCCGTACTGCGGTTAAGTCTCAGGTCTTGGCCGACTTTGTGGTCGAATGGACCAATCCTGAGGCACCCGTGCGGGTACTCGAGGAATTGGAGTGCTCTCATAGTTTCCAACACTCGGGGGCTGGAGTGGTCTTAGTTACGCCTCAGGGCGAACAGCTTAAGTTTGTCTTTCAACTACACTTTGTTGCGACCATTAACGCAGCAGAGTATGAAGGTCTTCTTGCAGGGCTTCGGGCAGCAAAATTACTCGGAGTCCGTCGATTAGTGGTGAGGGGAGACTCACAGCTGGTCGTAAACCAGGTAAACAAGGAGTATAGCACCTCTGATGAGACAATGGCTCAATACCTGGAGGAAGTGAGGAGATTGGAAAAACACTTCAGTCATTTTGAAGTCCAATACATCCCGCGAAAGGACAACATTCTCGTAGACCAATTATCCAAAATTGGGTCCTGACGTACATCCGCCCCGGCAGGAGTGTTCGTCGAACACTTGGAACATCCTTCAATTATGACTTTGGTCGAGGATGATCCGGTAACAGTCTGCGTTACCAACCTCGGTCAGGAACAGGATTGGACTCAACCATTGAGAGTTTATCTTGAACATGGGACCTTGCTCAAGGACGAAACCGAAAGTGATCGGTTGATTCAAAAAGCGCGTCTATAAAAACTTATAGAAGGAGTTTTATATAGAAAGGGTACTCAAGGAGTATTCATACGCTGCATATCTCAGGAGCAATGTAAATCCCTCTTGAGAGAAATACATGACGGTGTATGCGGTGCGCACGCGTCATATCGGATACTGGTCGAAAAAACTTTTCGACAAGGATTCTACTGGCCTTCTGCACTCGATGATGCCAAGAATATGGTCAAGATGTGCCCTCAATGTCAGTTTCACGCGAGACAGGTTCATCAACCTGCCTATGCGTTGCAAACCATTCCCCTTGCATGGCCTTTTGAGGTCTGGGGGATGGATATTGTCGGTCCTATGTCACAAGCGGTCAATGGATACAAGTTTCTGTTCGTAGCTATTGACACATTTACAAAGTGGATTGAGGCCGAACTGGTAGAAAATATTACCGCTGCAGCAGCACAGAAGTTCTTCCATAAGAACATTGTTGCTCGATTTGGTGTTCCGAACCGTCTCATTACGGATAACGGTTCTCAGTTCGCCAGTGGTCTTTTTCTGGATTACTGCTATCAGATTGGGACCAAGGTGTGCTTTGCTTCTGTGGCTCATCCACAGAGCAATGGTGTCGTGGAACGTGCCAACGGGCAGATACTGCAAGGCATCAAGAAACATTTTTTCGATCGCCTTAAGACCAGCTTGGGGGCTTGGGCAGACGAGCTCTACACCGTTCTATGGGCACTACGAACTACTTCTAGTCGAGCCACCGGTGAGACGCCCTTCCATTTAGTCTATGGGGCCGAGGCTGTGTTGCCTATGGAAGTTAGTATTGGATCTGTTCGGACAGAACAATTCGAAAGAGTTGATTAGGCCGAACAGCGGTCACAAGACCTCATCCTCCTGGAAGAAAAGCGTGATCGCGCTTTGATCAAGTCCACGGTATACATGCAAGCTTTGTGCAAGTACCATAACAAAAGGGTGCGACCACGTAGTCTCCACGTGGGCGATCTGGTTTTACGAAAAATTCAAGACCAATCCAATCACAACAAATTGTCCCTGAAATGGGAAGGCCCTTATACTGTTGTTTCAGTGCCGCGACTAGGATCAGCTCTGTTAGCGATGGAGGATGGTCGAATCTTGTCCAATACTTGGAACATCGATCAACTACACAAATTTTACGTGTAAGTAATCAATCCCTTTTCCTTTTCAATTAGCATTGTTTAACAAAACAAATGCCTTGTTGTTTCATACGATGAATATTTCCTTTTATGCCCATGTGTCACGAATTTGACTCATGGGCTGGTCGTCGGTGGTTATATCGCCGCAACGTCCTAATCGGATTCGCTGGCCGATCTAATGACCACTTCCAGACAAGACACTACTCAATACGCCGTTTCTCAATGCACACGGGCTTGCTGGCTAGTCCATGGTCATCCGAGTGGCATAAAGTATATTTGCTGGTTTGATCGCATATCCCTGGTCGTTACACTCATATTTTTCCTGTGCTTATAATACTAAGTCTCCAGTATATATAATCAAAGGCGGGGCCTAGGGGAATATGGTTATATGAAGCAACAAAAAATATGTTTTCTCTCGAGGTAAAACCAAAAAATTGTATGCCTTGCATTCTATAAATCGTATCTGTACAGGTACAAGGTTTACATAATCCCGAACTCGGTCAGGAGTTTATCTACAAGAGGTTTAATTTCCTCCATGATGGCCTCAAGTTGTTCCTCACTCTCGATCTCTACCGTTCCTACCAATGGATTCAGATCCAGATCTGGGCCATGGTGGAGACGAAACCGGCAGAGAATGGCGGAGGCTGCTGATCGGACTCTAGTTCTGATCGCCTCTTGTTGTCATCGTGATTCTGCTTGGGCTACGACCAGTTTAGACCAGTCGCTTGGGCTAAGGTCGTTTGTTGTGGTCTCGACCACATCAGCCCTTAGAAGAAGGGCCACCATCTTCAGCTTTTCGAAGATGGATAGGCTCAAGTCTCTATTCGCCCTCCGAATAGAGTCAATGGTCATATGGAGGAATACCTTCTCTTGTCCAAGCTGGTTTATTGACTTTCTTGCACTGCAATAAGGAGATCGTTATAAACAGTCTAAACGACAAAGTTAAGTCATTCTGGTCGGAAGTTGACTTACCTAAGAGCTGTGATCGCAGTTCTTTGAGCTCGGCCTCATAATGAGAAATCGTGGTGGCCGCCCTGAGCTACTCATTTTCCCGATCGGCAAGGCTTTTCTTCAGGGAAGCAACCTCCCTGCGATAAAAAAGACAATTATCATAACAAGTTTGTATTCAGACAAACTAAAGAGCATTTTCCTTACTCTTGCAAGCGATCTCTTTCGTCTCGTATGGCCTCGATGCTATCTGATATAGCCGTCTTTCTGGTCGCCATACGGGCCTGTTCCTGTGACATAGAGGAAAGTCAGTTGCGAAATCTGGTCGCTCTCAGCCGAACTCAGATACAGTAAGGAGTGTTCGTCATACCTCAGTGTATTCCCAAAGCAACTTGTCCTCCGGGATGGCTGCAGGCCTAGTCAAGGGACTCACCTCATCCTCGACGGGAGCATCAGGTGGATACGCCTACTGAACCTAGGTTGCAGGTTTCAATGCCTGCAATTGGGTCTCCGCACCCGACTCGTCCCTAATGGCCCGGACGACTTCCTGGACCGGAGGGACAGAGCTTTCTTCACCGAAGGCTTTAGCACCGGCAGGAACTTCAACCCTCGCCGAGGTTGTTGGAGGGTTCGGTGCTGTGTCTCTACGCCTAAGTAAGAAAAAGAGGTTGTCAGTTTCACTGATGGTTGCCACAACCTGATCCAGAACAAACAGAACGGAATTCTTACCTTAACTGAAATCCCATTAGCTTTTGGGACTTCGAAGATGGTTCCCCGAGAGAAAGATGACAGTCGTTGTCCGTCCTGGTCTTTCTCTTCGTAAACAAGACCTTTTCTCCCTATGTATATTACCCTTTAAGCATATACATAAGGAATGATGGAGATCTGAATGGTAAGGATTCATACCGGGGTAGCCTGCTCGGTTGGTAGGGATGCGCCCAAAGGTCTGGGTGTCTCCTTGTAACACCCTGGTTTTGGGGGTGAAAAGTTTTTGCATAAAATCCTGCATGCATGTATCTCTGTAGTTGTAGCCAGATCAACTGAAACCTAATCTCGCTCAAACCCTAAAAATCTCCAAATCTATTCTCTAGATCCAGATCAAGATCGGACCATACAGATTTAACCTACCAGTTACCCTAAAGATAAAAGTCTTCAGGAACCAAATTGAATTCTAACCCTAACTCCCAGTATCTAAGTCTATTTCTGTTTTTGAAAACAGGAAATTCATATTTACCCTAAATACCCCAGATTCCAGATAACTGAGTTATCATGATCTAACCCTATCCAGACTCAAGTATCCTTTTGGAATATGTTCCTAGGTATATCCTCAACTTACTTCAAAAGTTGGGAACCAGATTGTTTCATCTAAGTACTTTTCGCAGTTTAGTCCAAATTTTACTGCGAATAAGTCCTTTTTTGTATACTTGGAAGCCTGAAAAGGCTAAAATTCACAAATCAACACCAACCTCAGAATTTCTTCAGGGAACACCTCCCAAATGCTATTTGATACAGATTTCCCTTCTGATCAGGCTTCCAAATCTCACCCTAATTACCAGAATTCGAGATCGACAAAATCCAGATCTATTTTACCCTAATTTTACCCTATTTTCGAAAATAGGTGAAATCCCTCAAACCTTATCAAATTTTCTCCAGATTTGAGCTAAATGAGTATTAATAGAAATATTATACTCATCCATGAAATCAAATTCCGAATTAAACCTCTTTAAAACCAGATTTACAAATCAGTCCACTCTTCAACCGAAATCATCACAATTATGCCCCTGGATCAACCAGCCCCTCTGTTCACGACCAGAAGCTGTCTTCGACCAGCGCCTGGGACTTCGACCACGACCAGGATCCAGCGCACAAGACAGTTGCTTCGACCTCGAGCACGCGCCGTTGTTTCAAGCTTCGATCACCTCACCTCGCCAGCTGCAACAGTAGCCCGTAGTCGTTGAAGCCTGCCCGTGGTCGCCACCTTCGCCAGTACCTCGACGCCGCGTGTGTGCTCGCCATTTGCCACTGTGGATCTTCCCCGGCGTGACTCACAGCCAGCTGATTTCCTCCCGTTTGCACGCCACTAGCAACAGTCGACGCAGGAGCTTTGCGCCACGTGGAGAACTCGCCGCGGCCAGCCATCAGTTCACCTTCCCATCACCTGCAAAAGCCCTCACGGCCGCTGAACCGAGTCGTTTCGCCGCCTGTCTTCGCCGTGAAGTCCAATCCAGTCACATCTTGCCGGCTACAACTCCCCGAGCTTTTCCAACCGTTGAGAACCTCCAGCTTGCCTATTTATACCCCCTGGGACTCAGCCAACTCCACCACACAGCAAAACGCCAGAAAAACCAGCAGTTCACTGTGTCTTCTTCTTCTCCGGTGAGCAGCAAAGAGGGAGCTTCGGTGCTAGCTTCAACTACTGCTTCCTTCTTCGATCCATCACCCCCAGTGAGCTTCTCTCATCTCCCTCATGCTTCTCAATCTTGGAATTTAGTTCAAATTCTTTCTGTCACCGGCAATCACCGTGTTTCATCTACAACTCCGGTGAGCAATTAACCCTCACCTAAACCGATTTAGCTCTCGAGCCAGTGATCAAATATGCTCAGTAGACCTTGCTTAACATCCCTAAGCAACTAGAATCATCAATTTTGCTGAAGCCTAGAAAACCCCAAATTGGAACTTTGCTTGTGAACTGAGCTAACTGTTTAAGCTTTTCTGGTGCATCTCTAGCCAATCCAACTTCACCAGTGCATTTCTAGCACCCTGAGTACCATATGCAAGCAAGGAATTAAGCTCAATCACTTTAAATCAGAAATGCCCAAATCAGATTTGAGTTCATCTTTTCTCCAGCAAGTATCCTCCAAATCCAGCCGATCTAGCCATAGCCCCTTTGCCATTTAGATGTTTTGGACCATTCTGAGCAACTTTTTCTTCTATCACGACTACCAATTCGGCCTAGATTGTGAGATATAGCTATGCCCTAGTTGTTGTACTGTTTATGTTGCATGTGCTCCAGACCAGTCAACTTCTTTGCCAGTTTTCATCACTTCCCGGCCATCTCCTGCCCTAGATCCTGTTGAGACATTTGTTCCTGATACAAATGCCTAACTATCAGATAAAGTGGTACATCATTTGGAGCCCTAGATCAAAAGTTATGGCAAACCCTAGTTTCCGGCCATGTCAACTCTATGTCAAACTATGCCAGTCAGTGGCATTAGCCCTGTTCACCCACCTCTGGTCATGCAATCCAAAAACTACCTTGTTAAACAGTTGCCTCACTACTTTGTGCACCATATGCTTGAATCAAAACTCAATTTGGCCACTGGGAACTATTCAAGCAGGTTTTGTGGACGATCCTAGCAAAGAAAACGCGACGCGGGTTGACCCGGTGATCGGTCCTCCCCCGCCGGACAAACACAACAAGTGACACGAGGATTTATACAGGTTCGGGTTCCGGTGGGGGCCCTAGTCCTGTCGGCGTGCTCCTGACCGGAGTCAGCTGGGGATGCTCTCTCGGGGAGAGGCTTTAGGAGCACACCTGTGAGTTTTTGCTACTCTAGCAATAATGAATAACTTGTTCTTACAACAGGGGGTACAAGGGCTATTTATAGCCCCAAAAAGAAGCGAAAAGACTAAACTACCCCGGACGCTACATCGGATCAAGGGCTAGCGACGTCCTTCTCCTGGTCAGGAGCCTTGGATGCTTGACAGGCGGCCGCTAATTCCTGAGGCTCTCCTCGCGTGACCTGCACGTGATCAAGAACCAAAGACTGTACCTTTAGGAGGGCGACAATGCACGGGACAGCCATCGGAGGTCACGTCCCCGGGCAGATGGCGGCGCCCGGGACATGCATCGGAGGCAATGTCCCCGGGCAAAAGGCGGCGCCCGGGATATGCCCAAGAGGCAATGTGTAACACCCTAGTTTTGGGGGTGAAAAGTTTTGCATAAAAACCCCGCATGCATGTATCTCTGTAGTAGTAGCCAGATCAGCTGAACTCTAATCTCTCCCAAACCCTAAAAATCTCCAAATCGATTCTCTGGATCCAGATCAAGATCTGACCATCCAGATTTAACCTACCAGTTACCCTGAAGATAAAAGTCTTCAGGAGCCAGATCAGATTCGGACCCCAACTCCCAGTACCTAAGCCTCTCTCTGTTTTCGAAAACAGGAAAATTCAGATTTACCCTAAGTACCCCAGTTTCCAGATAATTGAGTTATCTTGATTTAACCCTATCTAGACTCAAGTAACCCCTGGAATATGTTCCTAGGTTCATCCTCAACTCACTTCAAAAAGTTGGGAGCCAGATTAATTCATCTAAACACTTTTCGCAGATTAGTCCAAATTTTACTGCGAATAAGTCCTTTTCTGTTTACCTGGAAGCCTGAAAAGGCTAAAATCTACAAATCAATTCCAACTCCAGAATTTCTTCAGGAAACACCTTCCAAATACTATTTGATACAGATCTCCTGTTTGATCAGACTTCAAAATCCGTCACGTCTGCCACGACTGTGACATCACCTGTGAGGGGCCCAGCTCGGTGCAGCTGGTCCCATAAACCACTTGACTTCCCAGGATGAGTCAATCACAGGATTACATTGCAGCAGCAAAATAGTACAATAGTCATAATTGTATGGCCATCAGGCCTTAGTACAAAACGAGGTACAGTGCCGTACAAGGCACAAGGGTCTAACAAAATAACACATCTAGTCGGCGGAAGCTAGGCCCAAAAGCAATCCACAGGGAACAGAGGTTGACAGCAAGACAGCACCACATCAGGGCTCCGGAGAAAACTGCTCGTCATCTCCTGGGTCTGCAGCATCTTCAGGGTATCCTCCAAGGTCGTAGAATGCTCCATCTATGGATGAGTTGTTGCAAGGGTGAGTACTTATGTACTCAGCAAGTCATAGGGGAGGTAGAGATATAGTTACAGTATAAATGACATGAGCCTATGCTATTGGGGAAAGAGTGAAAGGTTTTTCCCAAAATACATTTCTTTCTCAATTCTTACTCAACTTCTGATCATACCCATGGCAGTAAATAAATCATATTGATGGTGATACATATATCCCATATCCAAGGCGATATATCCTCATATCACACTACTCTTATTCAAGTCTTTCAATCTTATACTCATAACAGTATTTCATAACTTAGGGCATAAACCATATGCCTCTTAATTATCATATGTTTGCTAGATTATGGTATTACCGCGACACGTCAACACATGACAGCCCACGGCAACGCCCCTTACCGTGACAACACATGCCACTTGGGTAATCTTAAGCTAACAAATTTTAGTTTATAAAACAATACTTGTGTCACACCCCATGGATTTAATCCACCGCGGCATACTCCTAAAACTCGGGAGCACGAAGTATTCGAATACATTTTTAAACTCTGCAGAGATGTACCTCTTTTTAAATCCACTTTTTCACTCGACTTCCAAGTCGGGCCAACTCCATGCGACTTATACGCATGTGACAAGGCCGAGATCACACAACGTTTTTGCAGTCTAGTATTAACAGTATCCCTGCCCGGTAAATGGACAATACCGTCCCAAGTACCGTTGTGGGTCCTCCCCACTGCCTTACTTCCTAGCCTGGGTCTATGTTCCCGCAGGACACATAACCTCTTTTGGTTACAGTCGCGTACGACTTAATCTGGTGTAGGGCGTCTTCCTTCTTTACACCTTATCCTCTCATAATTTTTCTGATCTCACATCACTCATGGACGAACTGCGTCCCACCAGTTTCCACGCGAGAAACCGGATCGACAAGCCATGCAGGGAACTGATAATACTAAGAAAGCTACTAGGTTGCGCCTGTCCCATACCAGGTAAGTGGTTGGTACGTTTTTCATGCCACTAGACGCATAACACAAGGTTCTAGTCCTTACATGCCAGTGACCAGATCATACCACAAACCATGCACCTTCAGTGCCTGCACATCCAGTGCAGCCAAGCACCTCCAGTGCTACCGCCATTCCATACCAAAATACTGGTCACGGCTAGGGGGTTCTATTTCATGAATATAAATGTACATGTTTATACTTTTATTAGTTCGTGGCTTGCTATCTTATCAAGTTCACATTTCTCAAGTATTCAATCTATCACTGCCATAATATCATTGATCTCAACACATGCAATATTAATGAGATATTTACTCATGGAATAGCATAGCAATTCATAAAATATAGGTTCAATATGATCAAAGTATGACTTGCCTTCCGCGTCGTAAGTATCAGCAGTCGATGACGGTTCAGCGACAAGATCTTCAACCCCGGACTCTTGCTCTGAACAAGATCAAACAAGCAAACAGGCATTACAATTCATTCTATTCTTACTAATTCACTACATGCAAAGATGCAAGGAGAAAATACTCTGGTGATACAAGGTTTTGAAGCGATTTGAGTTAAACTGTGGGGATCAGGGTTAAAATTAGTTGTCAAGGTTTACAAGGTTCCAAAATATCAGGGTAATATCAAGGTTGTGACTGGTTCGCCCAAAAACAGCGAACGTCTTTAGGTTGGCATTCGGTTCAAGGCATCGACATAAGGTCGATGGGTGATAGAGGGCTCAACTCAAGTTGTGACAGTAGAGAAAAGTGTAGATCACAACATCAGGAGTCTAAGGGACAAAGTTATTTCCAAAGTGCATGGCTGGAAGTGGGTGAAAAGGCTCAATGCCACTGCCTGACACAGGCTGACAGTGCTCTAGAATGGCATTGACTTGGTTTGAACAGTTTCCTGTGGCCAAAGTAGGTTTTGATTCAAGCATATGGTGCACAAGGTAGTGAGGCAGCTATTTGACAAAGTAATTTCTGTTTTACATGACCAGAGGTGGGTGAACAGGGCTAATGCCACTGGCTGACATAGCCTGGCATAGGCTTGACACGGCCAGAAACTAGGGTTAGCCATATCTTTTGACTCAGGGCTCCAAATGATGCACCACTTTGTCTGGTGGTTAGGCATTTGTAACAGGAACAAATGTCTCAACAGGACCTAGGGTAGGAGATGGCCGGAAAGTGATGAAAACCGGCGAAGAACACGGTGGCCGAACTGTTCTCAACAATTTCTGGACAAGACCTTGGCATGGCGATACCTCTTCATCTGGGCCGATCCAGGTGTCGAGCTAGAAGGCAAAAATACTCCTGGGGTCGAGGCACATCTACTAGACAAGGTGGTTGGGGTTGAAACGGCCGGGAACAAAATCCGGCGACCGGAGCAAGGGAAGAAGACACAAAATTTGGGCATTTCTGTTCTAGGGCAAATAAACTTAATTCCTTGCTTGAGGATGGTCTCTGGGGCATAAGTAAGCTAGGTGTGAAGCTAGATTGGCTGGGGAAACACCAGAGAAGCTTAACAGCGAGCCCCAGTTCACATGCAAGGTGCAAAGTTGGGGATTTTCATATTTTAGCAAATTCTTCGATTCTGGTTGCTTAGATGTGTTCTAATCAGTCCACTGATCATGTTTGATTACAGGCTCGAGAGCTAATTTGACTTGGTTAAGGATTAATTGCTCGCCGGAGTTGCTGGAGAGAAAAGGAAATTGCCGGCGACTGGAGAGGTTTGAAGTCAATTACATGCTCGAGTATGATGAGGGAGGTAAGAGGAGCTTACTGAAGTAGCTGGAATCGAGGAGGAAGCAGTGTAGAGGCTTGGCACCGTGAGCCTCTTCTCGAGCTCGCCGAAGAAGACAATGAAAGTGGCGAGATTGAAGACTGAGGTGAGTTCTGGTGTGTGTGTGTGCAGGCAAAGGCCAGGGCAAGCTTAAATAGGCGAAGCGAGCAGCAACGGTTGAAAATGCCTGGAGACTTGGAGCTGTGAATCGACGACAAATTGACTGGCCGGGCGGGACAGCAGCGAGGTGACGCGCTCCAGCGGCCGTGCCGGCTTTGCAGGCTGGCGTGCGCTGTCCCAGGTGATGCAACGGCGAACTGACGGGCTCCTCCGGCATGCTTGCAACGTGGCACCGAGCTTCTGCAGTGGCTGCAGCGATGGCGTGCGCGCGCGGGCAAAATTGGAGATGCTGGTGCGGCCGCGGTGGCTCCACGGTGGCGAACGACGTGCGCACACGTGGCAGGAACGCGGTGGCAGGGGTGGCGACCACCGGGCTTCACCGGCGACGAAGCTCCTGGCGTGGCAGCGCGGTGGTCGCGGTCGTGCACAGCTGCTGGTCGTGCACAGTGTCTCTGGTCGAACCAGGGACCAAATTGCAAGGATTCTTATTTGAAATCTGGACTGATTTGCAATTTCTGTCTTAGAGATGGTTAATTTGAGGATTGATTTCATGGCTGAGTATAACATTTCTATTAGTACTCATTTAGCTCAAATTTGGAGAAAGTTTGATAAGGTTTGAGGGATTTCACCTATTTTCGAAAATAGGGTAAAATTAGGGTAAACTAAATCTAGATTTTGTCGATCTCGAATTCAGGTGATTGGAGAGAGATTTTGAAGTCTGATCAAAAGGGAGATCTGTATCAAATAGTATTTGGGAGGTGTTTCCTGAAGAAATTCTGGAGTTGGAATTGATTCGCAGAATTTAGCCTTTTCAGGCTTCCAGGTAAACAGAAAAGGACTTATTCGCAGTAAAATTTGGACTAAACTGCGAAAAGTGTTTAGATGAATTAATTTGGCTCCCAACTTTTTGAAGTGAGTTGAGGATGAACCTAGGAACATATTCCAGGGGTTACTTGAGTCTGGATAAGGTTAAATCAAGATAACTCAATTATCTGGGAACTGGGGTACTTAGGGTAAATCTGAAATTTCCTGTTTTCGAAAACAGAGAGAGGCTTAGGTACTGGGAGTTAGGGTCAGAATTTGATCTGGCTCCTGAAGACTTTTATCTTCAGGGTAACTGGTAGGTTAAATCTGGATGGTCAGATCTTGATCTGGATCTAGAGAATAGATTTGGAGATTTTTAGGGTTTGGGAGAGATTTGAGTTCAGCTGATCTGGCTACTACTACAGGGATACATGCATGCAGGATTTTCATGCAAAACTTTTCACCCCCAAAACTAGGGTGTTACAAGCCTACCCTCCTTAAAGAAATCTCGCCCCGAGATTTACCTAGAGAAGGGAAGAGGTAGGGATAAGCCTGCCGCAGATCATCCTCTTTCTCCCAAGTCGCTTCTTCCTTTGAGTGATCTTCCAATTGAACCTTGCAAAGCTTGATTTTCTTTCTTCTGAGTTGACGCTCATCACTAGCCAGTATTTGCAATGGTTGGGTGAGGTAGGTGAGATTCTTCTGAAGTGGGATCCCCTGGTGTTCTATCTGATCCGTTGGTTCCTTGAGGCACTTACGGAGTTGCGAGACATGAAACACGTCATGAATTTCTCCAAGATCTGATGGTAAATCCAGTTTGTAAGATACCTCTCCTTTCCTCTTAAGGACTTTGAATGGCCCAATGTACCTTGGGGACAGTTTTCCTCTTTGATGGAATCTTCTCATCCCTTTTAACGGTGTAACCTTGAGATAAACTGATTCGCCTGGTGCAAACGACAATTCCCTTCTTCGGTTGTCGGCATAGCTTTTCTGGCGTGACTGTGCTGCCTTTAATCGTTCTCTGATGAGCTTGACGTGTGCTTCAGCTTCTTCGATGAGTTCGGGTCCAATGACTTGCCTTTCTCCTGGCTCGTCCCAATGTTGTGGAGTTCTGCACTTGCGCCCATACAAAGCTTCAAAGGGTGCCATTTGCAGACTAGCTTGGTAACTGTTATTATAAGTAAACTCCGCAAATGGTAAGTACTTTTCCCAAGAGGTTCCATAATCTAAGATGCAAGCTCTGAGAAGGTCTTCCAAGATTTGATTTACACGTTCAGTCTGTCCTCCTGTCTGTGGATGATATGCAGTGCTAAACTGCAATTGGGTTCCCAAAGCTTCGTGGAGGTATAGCTATTCGCTGCAGGTATAGCTCCGCTAATTTGTTGCCATTATACGTTTTCTTAACTGGTATAAAATGAGCAACTTTCGTGAGTCTGTCCACAATGACCCATATGGAATCATATCCCCCTTGTGTTCTGGGAAGTCCTGTGATAAAATCCATACCAATCTCTTCCCATTTCCAAGTTGGCACTGGTAAGGGTTGCAGCTTTCCGGCTATCTTCTGATGATCGGCCTTAATCCTTTGGCAAGTGTCACATCTTGCGACATATTCCGCGATTTCCCTCTTCATTCCATTCCACCAGAATTGCGTCTTCAGATCCTTGCACATCTTGGTGTTTCCAGGGTGTAGTGAGTATGGGGTTTTATGAGCTTCGAAAAGAATTAATTCCTTAAGGTCTGTATTTCGGGGTACACAAATCCTTCCCCGATACCACACAATTCCTTGATGATCTTCAATGAAATCCTGGGTTTTTCCTGATCTGATGTGGCTCTTGATCTTATGTATCTCCTTATCTTCTTTCTGAGCATCCTCAATCTGCTTTTGGAGTTGAGACTCCACAGTCAATGTAGCTAACATCCCAGATGGCACTATGGTTACTTCAAGATTCTGAAATTCCTGCCGTAAGCACGGGTTTTTGGGTGTAGCTCCTTGTAGGGTATAAGCCTTCCTGCTCAAGGCATCTGCCACTACGTTGGCTTTCCCTGGATGGTAGAGTATGCTGAGGTCGTAGTCCTTGATCAGCTCGAGCCATCGGCGCTGACGCATATTGAGCTCTGTCTGTGTGAAGATATACTTGAGGCTTTTATGATCTGTAAAGATCTCACACTTACGTCCAATGAGATAATGCCGCCATATCTTTCAAGCATGCACCACTGCCGCTAACTCCAAATCATGAGTCGGATAATTTTCCTCATGTGGTCTCCATTGACGTGAAGCATAAGCCACTACTCGACCTTGTTGCATTAACACACAGCCTATTCCTTGCTTTGAAGCATCACAGTAAACTACAAAATCTTCTTTGCTGTCTGGTAATGTGAGGACCGGTGTTGTTGTCAATTTCTGCTTCAGCTTCTGAAAACTTTCTTCACACTTAATGGTCCAGTCAAATGCAACATCCTTCTTTAGCAGGTTCGTAAGGGGTTTGGCTATTTGGGAGAATCCTTCAATGAATCTCCTATAATAACCTGCTAATCCCAAGAAACTTCTAATCTCTGAAACTGAGGTAGGTTGCTTCCACTCCTTGATTGCGGAGATTTTAGCTGAATCCACTGAAATTCCTTCTGCCGTCAACACATGTCCAAGAAACGAAATTCTTGACATCCAAAATTCGCATTTGTCAAACTTGGCATAAAATTGCCTCTCTCGTAGCCTTCCCAAGACTAGGTGTAAATGTTGCTCATGCTCTTCCGTACTCTTGGAATATATCAGAATGTCATCTATGAATACTATGACAAACTTGTCAAGATAATCCATAAACGTACTGTTCATGATATTCATGAAAGCTGCCGGAGCATTGGTCAATCCAAAGGGCACTACTGTGAATTGATATAGCCCGTATCTTGTAGTGAAAGCAGTCTTCGGTATATCTCCCTTCTTGATTTTCAGCTGATGATATCCAGATTTTAAATCTATCTTAGAAAATACTTTGGCTCCTCGAAGTTGGTCGAACAAGTCATCAATTATTGGTAATGGGTACTTGTTCTTAATAGTGACTTCATTCAAAGCCCGGTAATCTACACACATCCGTAAGGTTCCGTCTTTCTTCCTCACAAACAAAACTGGGGCTCCCCAAGGTGAAGCACTGGGTCGGATAAATCCTTTACCCTCCAGTTCCTCTAACTGATTTTTCAACTCTTCTAAGTCCGTTACCGGCATCCTATATGGTCTCTTAGCTATAGGTGCCGCTCGTGGTTTGAGCTCAATGGTAAACTCTATCTCCCTGTCAGGTGGCATCCCTGGGAGTTCTTCTGGGAATACATCCGGGTATTCTGGCACGGTGGGTACTTGATCCAAGCATACTTCCTGAAGTGCATGGACTGATCCTTGCAGTTTTTCGACCGATGATCTTTCCGCATGGAATAGGACTTCCTTCCCTTGGTTACTAACAAGGCTTAGAGTTTTCTTCTCACAATCCACTAGACCTTTATGCTGGGATAACCAATCCATTCCTATTATAATGTCTAGGCCTTGCAGTTCTAGGACTAATAGATTAGCCCAGAACTCTACCCCATCTATTTTGAAGGTTAAATGA
Organism: Pharus latifolius; assembly: GCA_019359835.1. Classification (NCBI taxonomy): domain Eukaryota; kingdom Viridiplantae; phylum Streptophyta; class Magnoliopsida; order Poales; family Poaceae; genus Pharus; species Pharus latifolius. The sequence continues at coordinate 41,402,425 of CM033330.1, read as the reverse complement.
CGACAAGCTGAATATACAGGCAGCTTAGCTCCTGGGGTCTGTATAGCCATAGGGTACTTTAGAGGTACCATAGGTATTCCCACTTTAAATGCAAAATCTTCTGATATGAATGAGTTTGTAGCTCCAGGATCAAACAGTATTAAAGCAGATGCAGACTGGATCAAGAATCTACCTAGGAGAATGTCAGAGGCACTGTCCGCTTCTTGGAGGGAGGTGAAGTTCAGTCGGCCTCCTCGGCCTGCCATTTGCCTTCCTCCTCGCCCTCGTCCTCGGCCTGCTGCATTTCCCCCTCTGTTGGGCAAACCTCCTCTGGGGCTCTGCAATGGTGGCGAAGCTGTGGTTCTAGGTGCCATCACTTGTGTTCCAGCTTGCGATCTTGCTATCGCCATTGGGAGTTGGATCCACGGGCAACTGTCTTTGCGGTGTCCCATCTGTCCGCAATGATAGCATTGAGTCCTTGTCTGAGGGCAATCCCGTTGATAGTGTGCTCCTCTGTAGTTGGGGCACGTCGGCGTGAATTATGGTCTTGGCGCCGGGTAGGGCGGACGAAAATTTGGAGATGTTGGGGCCCTTCCCCTAGATGAGCTGGCTGGCGGTCGCGACTGTTGCATCATCTTCCTCTTCCGATTTTCTTCTCCGAGGCCTCGCTTTTCTTCTATCTTTAATACTCGATTCACCAGGGTCTGGAATTCTGTGAACTCATGGGAGGCAATCTGATACTGCAAATAGTGCTGAAGTCCCTCGGTGAAGCGTTCAATCTTCTTCTCTTCCGTGTCGATGTCGTTGGACGCATACCGAGCTAGATGGTGGAATTGGTGCAGATACTCAGTGACAGTCCGGTTCCCTTGAGTCAAGTTCCGGAATTCTCGGCGTTTAGCTGCCATGACGCCTGTAGGGATATGGAATTTTCGGAATTGGTCCTTAAATTCCGTCCAGGTGATGTTGTCTTTGTCCAAGTGTGCTTCTTGATAATTCATCCACCAAGCAGCTGCTGCTCCGGTGAGTTGGTGTGATCCGAATAACACCTTCTCTCGATCATTGCAACGAACAGTGTCCAGTTTTCTTTCAATGTCCCGCAGCCAGTCGTCTGCGACGATTGGGTCGGTCGCGCTTGCAAAGGTTGGCGGTCGCGTCTTCTGGAAGTCTGAGAGTCGAGTTCCGACGGCAGTACCTTCAGCAGTCCCTGGCATTTTCTGAATGACTTGAGCTAGCAACTGGGTATGTGCAGCCTGGGCTTCTTGGCGGCTCCTCTCCATTGAAAGAAGAATTTCCTGGAGACTTGGTGAGCCTTCTTGTGGTGGTAGTGAGCTCTGCGATCCTGGACGAGGTGTGGTTCCTCTTCGTGGTGTAACTGGGTCTTGGCCCTCTTGGTCATCTTGGGTCCTTCTCCTTGTGTGAACCATTCTGATCTTCTGAAGAGAGAAGCAAACAGGTCTAACTAACTAGAGAGAATTAGGGTACTAATGCAGAAATTAATGCGAAGCTGAACATTAATGCACAAGTAGTTGATACAAAAGCGGCTAAACGCCTTAGTTTGATACAATCAAAATACAAGTAATGGTGATGATAACAACCAAAAGCATCACCAATCCTAGAAGATCTACCCTGGCCTGAGGATCTAAAAGAACAGGCAACTAACTGCTCCCACAGGGCTCAACCTCCTCTGGCTCCATCTCGTCGTCGGACTCCTCCAGAGTGACAAACCCGGGTGGTCCAGACTCATGGAACAGTAGCGCTGACCCACTGCCCTCTGCCCGGCGGGTGCTAGGGGTAGAGAAAGAGCGTCGGTACCCAGCTGCATTAGCAACCCTCCGAGGAATCAAGCTAGGTCCTGCACTGGGTCCAAAGGCACGAGCTGGGGAGACAACTGTCGGAGCAACCTCCTCAACTGTGCGGCGTCTCTGAGCTGCAGGCTGAGAAGTCAACGACGGGGAAGCGGTTCGGCCACGTTTCTTCTGCTCCTCCAACTCCTTGCGGAGCTCCTGATGCTCAGCAAGCAAAGCGGAGTAGCGCGAGTCGAGGGTCCTCAACAGACCTACGGTGCCTGCCAGACACGGGTCCGGGTACTCCACGATGGGTGGCAACCCAGAGGGAGATGAAGGCACGTGACGGAAAGGTGACTCCTGGAGCCGGCATGAGTACACCTGGCGTACCCGATGCACCGCCTCTCGAGCTGCGTCCTGGATAGCATCTAGTCGGCTTGCCCTGCTGGCCTCCACCCTGATCATTTGTCCCTCACGACTATCGAGAGCGTGCACCAGCACTTTGGCCTTGAAGCCAAAGCGACGCCCCTCATAATAGTCCCAAATAGTCTCGCAGATCGGGCGCTCATCAATCCCTAGGAATTGAGCAATATGCCACAGCAATGTGGCCCATCCACCGAGACGCTCGATGTAGCTGAAACGCTCCTTGGCCATCCTGCCGAGAAATTTTGGAAGCAAAATAAGATTTTGAAATCAACATTTTTATAAGAGCAAGAACAACCTTTGCAAAATAAAATTTTTCAGAAATAATTTTTAAATAATTTACGAAGTCCTGGCGCTACCAAGCCCTGAGGGTACCGTCCTACAGTCAAGGTCTGTGCTGCTCTGATACCACTATTTTATGTCACGTCTGCCACGACTGTGACATCACCTGTGAGGGGCCCAGCTCGGTGCAGCTGGTCCCATAAACCACTTGACTTCCCAAGATGAGTCAATCACAGGATTACATTGCAGCAGCAAAATAGTACAATAGTCATAATTGTATGGCCATCAGGCCTTAGTACAAAACGAGGTACAGTGCCGTACAAGGCACAAGGGTCTAACAAAATAACACATCTAGTCGGCGGAAGCTAGGCCCAAAAGCAATCCACAGGGAACAGAGGTTGACAGCAAGACAGCACCACATCAGGGCTCCGGAGGAAACTGCTCGTCATCTCCTGGGTCTGCAGCATCTTCAGGGTATCCTCCAAGGTCGTAGAATGCTCCATCTATGGATGAGTTGTTGCAAGGGTGAGTACTTTTGTACTCAGCAAGTCATAGGGGAGGTAGAGATATAGTTACAGTATAAATGACATGAGCCTATGCTATTGGGGAAAGAGTGAAAGGTTTTTCCCAAAATACATTTCTTTCTCAATTCTTACTCAACTTCTGATCATACCCATGGCAGTAAATAAATCATATTGATGGTGATACATATATCCCATATCCAAGGCGATATATCCTCATATCACACTACTCTTATTCAAGTCTTTCAATCTTATACTCATAACAGTATTTCATAACTTAGGGCATAAACCATATGCCTCTTAATTATCATATGTTTGCTAGATTATAGTATTACCGCGACACGTCAACACATGACAGCCCACGGCAACGCCCCTGACCGTGACAACACATGCCACTTGGGTAATCTTAAGCTAACAAATTTTAGTTTATAAAACAATACTTGTGTCACACCCCATGGATTTAATCCACCGCGGCATACTCCTAAAACTCGGGAGCACGAAGTATTCGAATACATTTTTAAACTCTGCAGAGATGTACCTCTTTTTAAATCCACTTTTTCACTCGACTTCCAAGTCGGGCCAACTCCATGCGACTTATACGCATGTGACAAGGCCGAGATCACACAACGTTTTTGCAGTCTAGTATTAACAGTATCCCTGCCCGGTAAATGGACAATACCGTCCCAAGTACCGTTGTGGGTCCTCCCCACTGCCTTACTTCCTAGCCTGGGTCTATGTTCCCGCAGGACACATAACCTCTTTTGGTTACAGTCGCGTACGACTTAATCTGGCGTAGGGCGTCTTCCTTCTTTACACCTTATCCTCTCATAATTTTTCTGATCTCACATCACTCATGGACGAACTGCGTCCCACCAGTTTCCACGCGAGAAACCGGATCGACAAGCCATGCAGGGAACTGATAATACTAAGAAAGCTACTAGGTTGCGCCTGTCCCATACCAGGTAAGTGGTTGGTACGTTTTTCATGCCACTAGACGCATAACACAAGGTTCTAGTCCTTACATGCCAGTGACCCGATCATACCACAAACCATGCACCTTCAGTGCCTGCACATCCAGTGCAGCCAAGCACCTCCAGTGCTACCGCCATTCCATACCAAAATACTGGTCACGGCTAGGGGGTTCTATTTCATGAATATAAATGTACATGTTTATACTTTTATTAGTTCGTGGCTTGCTATCTTATCAAGTTCACATTTCTCAAGTATTCAATCTATCATTGCCATAATATCATTGATCTCAACACATGCAATATTAATGAGATATTTACTCATGGAATAGCATAGCAATTCATAAAATATAGGTTCAATATGATCAAAGTATGACTTGCCTTCCGCGTCGTAAGTATCAGCAGTCGATGACGGTTCAACGACAAGATCTTCAACCCCGGACTCTTGCTCTGAACAAGATCAGACAAGCAAACAGGCATTACAATTCATTCTATTCTTACTAATTCACTACATGCAAAGATGCAAGGAGAAAATACTCTGGTGATACAAGGTTTTGAAGCGATTTGAGTTAAACTGTGGGGATCAGGGTTAAAATTAGTTGTCAAGGTTTACAAGGTTCCAAAATATCAAGGTAATATCAAGGTTGTGACTGGTTCGCCCAAAAACAGCGAACGTCTTTAGGTTGGCATTCGGTTCAAGGCATCGACATAAGGTCGATGGGTGATAGAGGGCTCAACTCAAGTTGTGACAGTAGAGAAAAGTGTAGATCACAACATCAGGAGTCTAAGGGACAAAGTTATTTCCAAAGTGCATGGCTGGAAGTGGGCGAAAAGGCTCAATGCCACTGCCTGACACAGGCTGACAGTGCTCTAGAATGGCATTGACTTGGTTTGAACAGTTTCCTGTGGCCAAAGTAGGTTTTGATTCAAGCATATGGTGCACAAGGTAGTGAGGCAGCTATTTGACAAAGTAATTTCTGTTTTACATGACCAGAGGTGGGTGAACAGGGCTAATGCCACTGGCTGACATAGCCTGGCTTAGGCTTGACACGGCCAGAAACTAGGGTTAGCCATATCTTTTGACTCAAGGCTCCAAATGATGCACCACTTTGTCTGGTGGTTAGGCATTTGTAACAGGAACAAATGTCTCAACAGGACCTAGGGCAGGAGATGGCCGGAAAGTGATGAAAACCGGCGAAGAACACGGTGGCCGAACTGTTCTCAACAGTTTCTGGACAAGACCTTGGCATGGCGATACCTCTTCATCTGGGCCGATCCAGGTGTCGAGCTACAAGGCAAAAATACTCCTGGGGTCGAGGCACATCTACTAGACAAGGTGGTTGGGGTTGAAACGGCCGGGAACAAAATCCGGCGACCGGAGCTAGGGAAGAAGACACAAAATTTGGGCATTTCTATTCTAGGGCAAATAAACTTAATTCCTTGCTTGAGGATGGTCTCTGGGGCATAAGTAAGCTAGGTGTGAAGCTAGATTGGCTGGGGAAACACCAGAGAAGCTTAACAGCGAGCCCCAGTTCACATGCAAGGTGCAAAGTTGGGGATTTTCATATTTTAGCAAATTCTTCGATTCTGGTTGCTTAGATGTGTTCTAATCAGTCCACTGATCATGTTTGATTACAGGCTCGAGAGCTAATTTGACTTGGTTAAGGATTAATTGCTCGCCGGAGTTGCTGGAGAGAAAAGGAAATTGCCGGCGACTGGAGAGGTTTGAAGTCAATTACATGCTCGAGTATGATGAGGGAGGTAAGAGGAGCTTACTGAAGTAGCTGGAATCGAGGAGGAAGCAGTGTAGAGGCTTGGCACCGTGAGCCTCTTCTCGAGCTCGCCGAAGAAGACAATGAAAGTGGTGAGATTGAAGACTGAGGTGAGTTCTGGTGTGTGTGTGTGCAGGCAAAGGCCAGGGCAAGCTTAAATAGGCGAAGCGAGCAGCAACGGTTGAAAATGCCTGGAGACTTGGAGCTGTGAATCGACGACAAATTGAGTGGCCGGGCGGGACAGCAGCGAGGTGACGCGCTCCAGCGGCCGTGCCGGCTTTGCAGGCTGGCATGCGCTGTCCCGGGTGATGCAACGGCGAACTGACGGGCTCCTCCGGCATGCTTGCAATGTGGCACCGAGCTTCTGCAGTGGCTGCAGTGATGGCGTGCGCGCGCGGGCAAAATTGGAGATGCTGGTGCGGCCGCGGTGGCTCCACGGTGGCGAACGACGTGCGCACACGTGGGAGGAACGCGGTGGCAGGGGTGGCGACCACGGGGCTTCACCGGCGACGAAGCTCCTGGCGTGGCAGCGCGGTGGTCGCGGTCGTGCACAGCTGCTGGTCGTGCACAGTGTCTCTGGTCGAACCAGGGACCAAATTGCAAGGATTCTTATTTGAAATCTGGACTGATTTGGAATTTCTGTCTTAGAGATGGTTAATTTGAGGATTGATTTCATGGCTGAGTATAACATTTCTATTAGTACTCATTTAGCTCAAATTTGGAGAAAGTTTGATAAGGTTTGAGGGATTTCACCTATTTTCGAAAATATGGTAAAATTAGGGTAAAGTAAATCTAGATTTTGTCGATCTCGAATTCTGGTGATTGGAGAGAGATTTTGAAGTCTGATCAAAAGGGAGATCTGTATCAAATAGTATTTGGGAGGTGTTTCCTGAAGAAATTCTGGAGTTGGAATTGATTCGCAGAATTTAGCCTTTTCAGGCTTCCAGGTAAACAGAAAAGGACTTATTCGCAGTAAAATTTGGACTGAACTGCGAAAAGTGTTTAGATGAATTAATTTGGCTCCCAACTTTTTGAAGTGAGTTGAGGATGAACCTAGGAACATATTCCAGGGGTTACTTGAGTCTGGATAAGGTTAAATCAAGATAACTCAATTATCTGGGAACTGGGGTACTTAGGGTAAATCTGAAATTTCCTGTTTTCGAAAACAGAGAGAGGCTTAGGTATAGGGAGTTAGGGTCAGAATTTGATCTGGCTCCTGAAGACTTTTATCTTCAGGGTAACTGGTAGGTTAAATCTGGATGGTCAGATCTTGATCTGGATCTAGAGAATAGATTTGGAGATTTTTAGGGTTTGGGAGAGATTAGAGTTCAGCTGATCTGGCTACTACTACAGGGATACATGCATGCAGGATTTTCATGCAAAACTTTTCACCCCCAAAACTAGGGTGTTACAAGCCTACCCTCCTTAAAGAAATCTCGCGCCGAGATTTACCTAGAGAAGGGAAGAGGTAGGGATAAGCCTGCCGCAGATCATCCTCTTTCTCCCAAGTCGCTTCTTCCTTTGAGTGATCTTCCCATTGAACCTTGCAAAGCTTGATTTTCTTTCTTCTGAGTTGACGCTCATCACTAGCCAGTATTTGCAATGGTTGGGTGAGGTAGGTGAGATTCTTCTGAAGTGGGATCCCCTGGTGTTCTATCTGATCCGTTGGTTCCTTGAGGCACTTACGGAGTTGCGAGACATGAAACACGTCATGAATTTCTCCAAGATCTGATGGTAAATCCAGTTTGTAAGATACCTCTCCTTTCCTCTTAAGGACTTTGAATGGCCCAATGTACCTTGGGGACAGTTTTCCTCTTTGATGGAATCTTCTCATCCCTTTTAACGGTGTAACCTTGAGATAAACTGATTCGCCTGGTGCAAACGACAATTCCCTTCTTCGGTTGTCGGCATAGCTTTTCTGGCGTGACTGTGCTGCCTTTAATCGTTCTCTGATGAGCTTGACGTGTGCTTCAGCTTCTTCGATGAGTTCGGGTCCAATGACTTGCCTTTCTCCTGGCTCGTCCCAATGTAGTGGAGTTCTGCACTTGCGCCCATACAAAGCTTCAAAGGGTGCCATTTGCAGACTAGCTTGGTAACTGTTATTATAAGTAAACTCCGCAAATGGTAAGTACTTTTCCCAAGAGGTTCCATAATCTAAGATGCAAGCTCTGAGAAGGTCTTCCAAGATTTGATTTACACGTTCAGTCTGTCCTCCTGTCTGTGGATGATATGCAGTGCTAAACTGCAATTGGGTTCCCAAAGCTTCGTGGAGTCGGTCCCAGAATTTGGATGTGAATTGTGTTCCTCTATCTGAAACGATCTTCTTCGGGATACCATGCAGTGTCACTATTCGCTGCAGGTATAGCTCCGCTAATTTGTTGCCATTATACGTTTTCTTAACTGGTATAAAATGAGCAACTTTCGTGAGTCTGTCCACAATGACCCATATGGAATCATATCCCCCTTGTGTTCTGGGAAGTCCTGTGATAAAATCCATACCAATCTCTTCCCATTTCCAAGTTGGCACTGGTAAGGGTTGCAGCTTTCCGGCTATCTTCTGATGATCGGCCTTAATCCTTTGGCAAGTGTCACATCTTGCGACATATTCCGCGATTTCCCTCTTCATTCCATTCCACCAGAATTGCCTCTTCAGATCCTTGTACATCTTGGTGTTTCCAGGGTGTAGTGAGTATGGGGTCTTATGAGCTTCGAAAAGAATTAATTCCTTAAGGTCTGTATTTCGGGGTACACAAATCCTTCCCCGATACCACACAATTCCTTGATGATCTTCAATGAAATCCTGGGTTTTTCCTGATCTGATGTGGCTCTTGATCTTATGTATCTCCTTATCTTCTTTCTGAGCATCCTCAATCTGCTTTTGGAGTTGAGACTCCACAGTCAATGCAGCTAACATCCCAGATGGCACTATGGTTACTTCAAGATTCTGAAATTCCTGCCGTAAGCACGGGTTTTTGGGTGTAGCTCCTTGTAGGGTATAAGCCTTCCTGCTCAAGGCATCTGCCACTACGTTGGCTTTCCCTGGATGGTAGAGTATGCTGAGGTCGTAGTCCTTGATCAGCTCGAGCCATCGGCGCTGACGCATATTGAGCTCTGTCTGTGTGAAGATATACTTGAGGCTTTTATGATCTGTAAAGATCTCACACTTATGTCCAATGAGATAATGCCGCCATATCTTTAAAGCATGCACCACTGCCGCTAACTCCAAATCATGAGTCGGATAATTTTCCTCATGTGGTCTCCATTGACGTGAAGCATAAGCCACTACTCGACCTTGTTGCATTAACACACAGCCTATTCCTTGCTTTGAAGCATCACAGTAAACTACAAAATCTTCTTCGCTGTCTGGTAATGTGAGGACCGGTGTTGTTGTCAATTTCTGCTTCAGCTTCTGAAAACTTTCTTCACACTTAATGGTCCAGTCAAATGCAACATCCTTCTTTAGCAGGTTCGTAAGGGGTTTGGCTATTTGGGAGAATCCTTCAATGAATCTCCTATAATAACCTGCTAATCCCAAGAAACTTCTAATCTCTGAAACTGAGGTAGGTTGCTTCCACTCCTTGATTGCGGAGATTTTAGCTGAATCCACTGAAATTCCTTCTGCCGTCAACACATGTCCAAGAAATGAAATTCTTGACATCCAAAATTCGCATTTGTCAAACTTGGCATAAAATTGCCTCTCTCGTAGCCTTCCCAAGACTAGGTGTAAATGTTGCTCATGCTCTTCCGTACTCTTGGAATATATCAGAATGTCATCTATGAATACTATGACAAACTTGTCAAGATAATCCATAAACGTACTGTTCATGATATTCATGAAAGCTGCCGGAGCATTGGTCAATCCAAAGGGCACTACTGTGAATTCATATAGCCCGTATCTTGTAGTGAAAGCAGTCTTCGGTATATCTCCCTTCTTGATTTTCAGCTGATGATATCCAGATTTTAAATCTATCTTAGAAAATACTTTGGCTCCTCGAAGTTGGTCGAACAAGTCATCAATTCTTGGTAATGGGTACTTGTTCTTAATAGTGACTTCATTCAAAGCCCGGTAATCTACACACATCCGTAAGGTTTCGTCTTTCTTCCTCACAAACAAAACTGGGGCTCCCCAAGGTGAAGCACTGGGTCGGATAAATCCTTTACCCTCCAGTTCCTCTAACTGATTTTTCAACTCTTCTAAGTCCGTTACCGGCATCCTATATGGTCTCTTAGCTATAGGTGCCGCTCCTGGTTTGAGCTCAATGGTAAACTCTATCTCCCTGTCAGGTGGCTTCCCTGGGAGTTCTTCTGGGAATACATCCGGGTATTCTTGTACGGTGGGTACTTGATCCAAGCATACTTCCTGAAGTGCATGGACTGATCCTTGCAGTTTTTCGACCGATGATCTTTCCGCATGGAATAGGACTTCCTTCCCTTGGTTACTAACAAGGCTTAGAGTTTTCTTCTCACAATCCACTAGACCTTTATGCTGGGATAACCAATCCATTCCTATTATAATGTCTAGGCCTTGCAGTTCTAGGACTAATAGATTAGCCCAGAACTCTACCCCATCTATTTTGAAGGTTAAATGACGACAAGCTGAATATACAGGCAGCTTAGCTCCTGGGGTCTGTATAGCCATAGGGTACTTTAGAGGTACCATAGGTATTCCCACTTTAAATGCAAAATCTTCTGATATGAATGAGTTTGTAGCTCCAGGATCAAACAGTATTAAAGCAGATGCAGACTGGATCAAGAATCTACCTAGGAGAATGTCAGAGGCACTGTCCGCTTCTTGGAGGGAGGTGAAGTTCAGTCGGCCTCCTCGGCCTGCCATTTGCCTTCCTCCTCGCCCTCGTCCTCGGCCTGCTGCATTTCCCCCTCTGTTGGGCAAACCTCCTCTGGGGCTCTGCAATGGTGGTGAAGCTGTGGTTCTAGGTGCCATCACTTGTGTTCCAGCTTGCGATCTTGCTATCGCCATTGGGAGTTGGATCCACGGGCAACTGTCTTTACGGTGTCCCATCTGTCCGCAATGATAGCATTGAGTCCTTGTCTGAGGGCAATCCCGTGGATAGTGTGCTCCTCTGCAGTTGGGGCACGTCGGCGTGAATTGTGGTCTTGGCGCCGGGTAGGGCGGACGAAAATTTGGAGATGTTGGGGCCCTTCCCCTAGATGAGCTGGCTGGCGGTCGTGACTGTTGCATCATCTTTCTCTTCCGATTTTCTTCTCCGAGGCCTCGCTTTTCTTCTATCTTTAATACTCGATTCACCAGGGTCTGGAATTCTGTGAACTCATGGGAGGCAATCTGATACTGCAAATAGTGCTGAAGTCCCTCGGTGAAGCGTTCAATCTTCTTCTCTTCCGTGTCGATGTCGTTGGACGCATACCGAGCTAGATGGTGGAATTGGTGCAGATACTCAGTGACAGTCCGGTTCCCTTGAGTCAAGTTCCGGAATTCTCGGCGTTTAGCTGCCATGACGCCTGTAGGGATATGGAATTTTCGGAATTGGTCCTTAAATTCCGTCCAGGTGATGTTGTCTTTGTCCAAGTGTGCTTCTTGATAATTCATCCACCAAGCAGCTGCTGCTCCAGTGAGTTGGTGTGATCCGAATAACACCTTCTCTCGATCATTGCAACGAACAGTGTCCAGTTTTCTTTCAATGTCCCGCAGCCAGTCGTCTGCGACGATTGGGTCGGTCGCGCTTGCAAAGGTTGGAGGTCGCGTCTTCTGGAAGTCTGAGAGTCGAGTTCCGACGGCAGTACCTTCAGCAGTCCCTGGCATTTTCTGAATGACTTGAGCTAGCAACTGGGTATGTGCAGCCTGGGCTTCTTGGCGGCTCCTCTCCATTGAAAGAAGAATTTCCTGGAGACTTGGTGAGCCTTCTTGTGGTGGTAGTGAGCTCTGCGATCCTGGACGAGGTGTGGTTCCTCTTCGTGGTGTAACTGGGTCTTGGCCCTCTTGGTCATCTTGGGTCCTTCTCCTTGTGTGAACCATTCTGATCTTCTGAAGAGAGAAGCAGACAGGTCTAACTAACTAGAGAGAATTAGGGTACTAATGCAGAAATTAATGCGAAGCTGAACATTAATGCACAAGTAGTTGATACAAAAGCGGCTAAACGCCTTAGTTTGATACAATCAAAATACAAGTAATGGTGATGATAACAACCAAAAGCATCACCAATCCTAGAAGATCTACCCTGGCCTGAGGATCTAAAAGAACAGGCAACTAACTGCTCCCACAGGGCTCAACCTCCTCTGGCTCCATCTCGTCGTCGGACTCCTCCAGAGTGACAAACCCGGGTGGTCCAGACTCATGGAACAGTAGCGCTGACCCACTGCCCTCTGCCCGGCGGGTGCTAGGGGTAGAGAAAGAGCGTCGGTACCCAGCTGCATTAGCAACCCTCTGACGAATCAAGCTAGGTCCTGCACTGGGTCCAAAGGCACGAGCTGGGGAGACAACTGTCGGAGCAACCTCCTCAACTGTGCGGCGTCTCTGAGCTGCAGGCTGAGAAGTCAACGACGGGGAAGCGGTTCGGCCACGTTTCTTCTGCTCCTCCAACTCCTTGCGGGGCTCCTGATGCTCAGCAAGCAAAGCGGAGTAGCGCGAGTCGAGGGTCCTCAACAGACCTACGGTGCCTGCCAGACACGGGTCCGGGTACTCCACGATGGGTGGCAACCCAGAGGGAGATGAAGGCACGTGACGGAAAGGTGACTCCTGGAGCCGGCATGAGTACACCTGGCGTACCCGATGCACCGCCTCTCGAGCTGCGTCCTGGATAGCATCTAGTCGGCTTGCCCTGCTGGCCTCCACCCTGATCACCTGTCCCTCACGACTATCGAGAGCGTGCACCAGCACTTTGGCCTTGAAGCCAAAGCGACGCCCCTCATAATAGTCCCAAATAGTCTCACAGATCGGGCGCTCATCAATCCCTAGGAATTGAGCAATATGCCACAGCAATGTGGCCCATCCACCGAGACGCTCGATGTAGCTGAAACGCTCCTTGGCCATCCTGCCGAGAAATTTTGGAAGCAAAATAAGATTTTGAAATCAACATTTTTATAAGAGCAAGAACAACCTTTGCAAAATAAAATTTTTCAGAAATAATTTTTAAATAATTTACGAAGTCCTGGCGCTACCAAGCCCTGACGGTACCATCCTACAGTCAAGGTCTGTGCTGCTCTGATACCACTATTTTATGTCACGTCTGCCACGACTGTGACATCACCTGTGAGGGGCCCAGCTCGGTGCAGCTGGTCCCATAAACCACTTGAATTCCCAGGATGAGTCAATCACAGGATTACATTGCAGCAGCAAAATAGTACAATAGTCATAATTGTATGGCCATCAGGCCTTAGTACAAAATGAGGTACAGTGCCATACAAGGCACAAGGGTCTAACAAAATAACACATCTAGTCGGCGGAAGCTAGGCCCAAAAGCAATCCACAGGGAACAGAGGTTGACAGCAAGACAGCACCACATCAGGGCTCCGGAGGAAACTGCTCGTCATCTCCTGGGTCTGCAGCATCTTCAGGGTATCCTCCAAGGTCGTAGAATGCTCCATCTATGGATGAGTTGTTGCAAGGGTGAGTACTTTTGTACTCAGCAAGTCATAGGGGAGGTAGAGATATAGTTACAGTATAAATGACATGAGCCTATGCTATTGGGGAAAGAGTGAAAGGTTTTTCCCAAAATACATTTCTTTCTCAATTCTTACTCAACTTCTGATCATACCCATGGCAGTAAATAAATCATATTGATGGTGATACATATATCCCATATCCAAGGCGATATATCCTCATATCACACTACTCTTATTCAAGTCTTTCAATCTTATACTCATAACAGTATTTCATAACTTAGGGCATAAACCATATGCCTCTTAATTATCTTATGTTTGCTAGATTATAGTATTACCGCGACACGTCAACACATGACAGCCCACGGCAACGCCCCTTACCGTGACAACACATGCCACTTGGGTAATCTTAAGCTAACAAATTTTAGTTTATAAAACAATACTTGTGTCACACCCCATGGATTTAATCCACCGCGGCATACTCCTAAAACTAGGGAGCACGAAGTATTCGAATACATTTTAGTTTTACATGACCAGAGGTGGGTGAACAGGGCTAATGCCACTGGCTGACATAGCCTGGCATAGGCTTGACACGGCCAGAAACTAGGGTTAGCCATATCTTTTGACTCAGGGCTCCAAATGATGCACCACTTTGTTTGGTGGTTAGGCATTTGTAACAGGAACAAATGTCTCAACAGGACCTAGGGCAGGAGATGGCCGGAAAGTGATGAAAACCGGCGAAGAACACGGTGGCCGAACTGTTCTCATCAGTTTCTGGACAAGACCTTGGCATGGCGATACCTCTTCATCTGGGCTGATCCAGGTGTCGAGCTACAAGGCAAAAATACTCCTGGGGTCGAGGCACATCTACTAGACAAGGTGGTTGGGGTTGAAACGGCCGGGAACAAAATCCGGCGACCGGAGCTAGGGAAGAAGACACAAAATTTGGGCATTTCTGTTCTAGGGCAAATAAACTTAATTCCTTGCTTGAGGATGGTCTCTGGGGCATAAGTAAGCTAGGTGTGAAGCTAGATTGGCTGGGGAAACACCAGAGAAGCTTAACAGCGAGCCCCAGTTCACATGCAAGGTGCAAAGTTGGGGATTTTCATATTTTAGCAAATTCTTCGATTCTGGTTGCTTAGATGTGTTCTAATCAGTCCACTGATCATGTTTGATTACAGGCTCGAGAGCTAATTTGATTTGGTTAAGGATTAATTGCTCGCCGGAGTTGCTGGAGAGAAAAGGAAATTGCCGGCGACTGGAGAGGTTTGAAGTCAATTACATGCTCGAGTATGATGAGGGAGGTAAGAGGAGCTTACTGAAGTAGCTGGAATCGGGGAGGAAGCAGTGTAGAGGCTTGGCACCATGAGCCTCTTCTCGAGCTCGCCGAAGAAGACAATGAAAGTGGCGAGATTGAAGACTGAGGTGAGTTCTGGTGTGTGTGTGTGCAGGCAAAGGCCAGGGCAAGCTTAAATAGGCGAAGCGAGCAGCAACTGTTGAAAATGCCTGGGGACTTGGAGCTGTGAATCGACGACAAATTGACTGGCCGGGCGGGACAGCAGCGAGGTGACGCGCTCCAGCGGCCGTGCCGGCTTTGCGGGCTGGCGTGCGCTGTCCCGGGTGATGCAACGGCGAACTGACGGGCTCCTCCGGCATGCTTGCAACGTGGCACCGAGCTTCTGCAGTGGCTGCAGCGATGGCGTGCGCGCGCGGGCAAAATTGGAGATGCTGGTGCGGCCGCGGTGGCTCCACGGTGGCGAACGACGTGCGCACACGTGGCAGGAACGCGGTGGCAGGGGTGGCGACCACCGGGCTTCACCGGCGACGAAGCTCCTGGCGTGGCAGCGCGGTGGTCGCGGTCGTGCACAGCTGCTGGTCGTGCACAGTGTCTCTGGTCGAACCAGGGACCAAATTGCAAGGATTCTTATTTGAAATCTGGACTGATTTGCAATTTCTGTCTTAGAGATGGTTAATTTGAGGATTGATTTCATGGCTGAGTATAACATTTCTATTAGTACTTATTTAGCTCAAATTTGGAGAAAGTTTGATAAGGTTTGAGGGATTTCACCTATTTTCGAAAATAGGGTAAAGTTAGGGTAAACTAAATCTAGATTTTGTCGATCTCGAATTCTGGTGATTGGAGAGAGATTTTGAAGTCTGATCAAAAGGGAGATCTGTATCAAATAGTATTTGGGAGGTGTTTCCTGAAGAAATTCTGGAGTTGGAATTGATTCGCAGAATTTAGCCTTTTCAGGCTTCCAGGTAAACAGAAAAGGACTTATTCGCAGTAAAATTTGGACTAAACTGCGAAAAGTGTTTAGATGAATTAATTTGGCTCCCAACTTTTTGAAGTGAGTTGAGGATGAACCTAGGAACATATTCTAGGGGTTACTTGAGTCTGGATAAGGTTAAATCAAGATAACTCAATTATCTGGGAACTGGGGAACTTAGGGTAAATCTGAAATTTCCTGTTTTCGGAAACAGAGAGAGGCTTAGGTACTGGGAGTTAGGGTCAAAATTTGATCTGGCTCCTAAAGACTTTTATCTTCAGGGTAACTGGTAGGTTAAATCTGGATGGTCAGATCTTGATCTGGATCTAGAGAATAGATTTGGAGATTTTTAGGGTTTGGGAGAGATTAGAGTTCAGCTGATCTGGCTACTACTACAGGGATACATGCATGCAGGATTTTCATGCAAAACTTTTCACCCCCAAAACTAGGGTGTTACAAAATCTCTCTCCAATCACCAGAATTCGAGATCGACAATATCCAGATTTAGTTTACCCTAATTTTATCCTATTTTCGAAAATAGGTGAAATCCCTCAAATCTTATCAATTTTCTCTAAATTTGAGCTGGATGAGTATTAATAGAAATATTGTACTCAGCCATGGAGTCAAATTCCAAATCGAACCTCTCAAAGACCAGATTTGCAGTTTAGTCCAAAGCCAAACCAAAAATCATCGCAAATCAGTCCCTGGTTCGACCACAGGCTACTGTGCATGACCAGGCCGTTCAACGACCACGAGCGCCGGAGTTGGTCGTCGCCGTTGCCACTGCTGTGGTTTCGTCGCCGACGATCTCCAGCGCCGCCACCTACGCCACTGTTTCCCTGCCGCGTGTGCGCATCGTGTTCGCCACCGTGGAACCACCTCGCCCGCCAGCAGCGCCTTCGCTCTCCCGCGCGCGCGCCCGACAACGGCAGCACAGTTGCGCCACGTCGCAAGCATGCCTTGGGGAAGCATCACTTCGCCTTCACCTCCACCAGAGCAGCAGGCTAAAGCCGGCACGGCCGCTGGAGCGCGTCACTTCGCCGGGATTCAGCCGTGTTGTCACCTCCAGCCCGCTTCACTTCCCCGTGCATTTTCAACCGTTGCAAGTTCCTTGCTGCGCCTATAAAAGCCACCCCAGCCCAGCTCAAACACACTCACACGCCAGAACCACTCAAAGTCTTAACCACGCCGTCGTCTTCGTCTTCTTCGGCGAGCTCGAGAAGAGGCTCACGGTGCCAGGCCAATCCACTGCACTGAACTCCAAATTGAAGCTACCAAGCAAGAGTCCGGGGTTGAAGATCTTGTCGCTGATCCGTCATCGACTGCTGATACTTACGACGCGGAAGGCAAGTCATATTTTGATCATATTGAACCTATATTTTATGAATTGCTATGCTATTCCATGAGTAGATATCTCATTAATATTGCATGTGTTGAGATCAATAATGTTATGGCAGTGATAGATTGAATACTTGAGGAATGTGAACTTGTTAAGATAGCAAGCCATGAACTAATAAAAGTATGTACATATACATTTATATTCATGAAATAGAACCCCTAGCCGTGACCAGTATTTTGGTATGGAATGGTGGTAGCACTGGAGGTGCTTGGCTGCACTGAATGTGTAGGCATTGAAGGTGCAGGGTTTGTGGTATGATCTGGTCACTGGCATGTAAGGACTAGAACCTTGTGTTGTGCGTCTAGTGGCATGAAAAACGTACCAACCACTTACTTGGTATGGGACAGGCGCAATCTAGTAGCTTTCTTAGTATTATCAGTTCCCTGCATGGCTTGTCGATCCGGTTTCTCGCGTGGAAACTGGTGGGACGCAGTTCGTCCATGAGTGGTGTGAGATCAGAAAAATTATGAGAGGATAAGGTGTAAAGAAGGAAGACGCCCTACGCCAGATTAAGTCGTGCGCGACTGTAATCAAAAGAGGTTATGTGTCCTGCGGGAACATAGACCCAGGCTAGGAAGTAAGGCAGTGGGGAGGACCCACAACGGTACTTGGGACGGTATTGTCCATTTACCGGGCAGGGATACTGTTAATACTGGACTGCAAAACGTTGTGTGATCTCGGCCTTGTCACATGCGTATATGTCGCATGAAGTTGGCCCGACTTGAAAGTCGAGTGAAAAAGTGGATTTAAAAAGAGGTACACCTCTGCAGAGTTTAAAAATGTATTCGAATACTTCGTGCTCCCGAGTTTTAGGAGTATGCCGCGGTGGATTAAATCCACGGGGTGTGACACAAGTATTGTTTTATAAACTAAAATTTGTTAGCTCAAGATTACCCAAGTGGCATCTGTTGTCATGATAAGGGGCGTTGCCGTGGGCTGTCATGTGTTGACGTGTCGCGGTAATACCATAATATAGAGATCATATGATAATTAAGAGGCATGTGGTTTATGCCCTAAGTTATGAAATACTGCTATGAGTATATGATCGAAAGACTTGAATAAAAATAGTGTGATATGAGGTTATATCGCCTTGGATATGGGATATATGTATCACCATCAATATGATTTATTTACTGCCATGGGTATGATCGGGATTTGAATAAGAAAAGAGAAAGAAATGTATTTTGAAAAACCTTTCACTCTTTCCCCAACAGCATAGGTTCATGTCATATATATATATATGTATCTCTACCTTCCCTATGACTTGCTGAGTACGTAAGTACTCACCCTTGCAACAACTCATCAATAGATGGAGCGTTCTACGACCTTGGAGGATACCCTGAAGATGCTGCGGACCCAGGAGATGACGAGCAGATTCCTGCGGAGCCCTGATGTGGTGCTGTCCTGCTGTCAACCTCTGTTTCCTGTGGATTGCTTTTGGGCTTAGCTTCCGCCGACTAGATGTGTTATTTTGTTAGACCCTTGTGCCTTGTAAGGCACTGTACCTCGTTTGTATTAAGGCCTGATGGCCATACAATTATGACTATTGTACTATTTTGCTGCTGCAATGTAATCCTGTGATTGACTCATCCTGGGAAGTCAAGTGGTTTATGGGACCAGCTGCACCGAGCCGGGCTCCTCACAGGTGATGTCACAGTCGTGGCAGACGTGACACAGTGTCCCCGGGCGAAAGGCGGCGCCCGGGACATGCACCGGAGTCAATGTCTCCGGGCAAATGGCGGCGCCCGGGATATGCCCCGGAGGCAGTGTCCCCGGGCGAAAGGCGGCGCCCAGGACATGCACCGGAGGTAATGTTCCCGGGCAAATGGCGGCGCCCGGGGCAGGCACCGGAGCCCACGTGCACCGGTGGCAATTTCCCCGGACAAATGGCGGCGCCTGGGGCAGGCACCGGAGGCCACGTCCCCAGGCGAAAGGCGGCGCCCGGGACGTGCATCGGAGGAACGTCCCCGGGCAAAAGTCGGCGCCCGGGGCAGGCACCGGAGGCCACGTCCCCGGACGAAAGGCGGCGCCTGGGGCAGGTACCGGAGGCCACGTCCCCGGAAGAAAGGCGGCACCCGGGGCAGGCGCAGGAGGTCACGTCCCCGGGCGAATGGCGGCGCCAAGGGCAGGCACCGGAGGCCACGTCCCCGGGCGAAAGGCGGCGCGCGGGACATGCCCCGGAGGCAATGTCCCCGGACGCAACTTACCTGGACTTGGTCTCGCGGAGATTTCCCCCAACAAGTCCTATACCACAAGTGGTCAATGCATACAAGTTCTTGTTGGTTGCTATTGACACGTTTACAAAGTGGATTGAGGCCGAACCAGTACGCAATATTACTGTGGCTGCTACACAAAAGTTCTTTCATAAGAACATTGTGACTCGATTCGGTGGTCCAAATCATCTCATCACTGATAATGGTTCCCAATTCGCTAGCGGTTTTTCAGGACTATTGCGACACCATTGGAACCAAGGAGTGCATTGCCTCTGTAGCTCATCCGCAGAGCAATGGTGCCGTTGAATGTGCCAACTGGCAAATATTGCAGGGTATCAAAAAGTGCATTTTTGATCGCCTTAAGGCACGCTCGGGGGCTTGGGTAGACGAGCTTTATACCACTCTATGGGCACTACGCACTACTTCTAGTCGAGCCACCGGTGAGACACCTTTCCATCTGGTATACGAAGCTGAGGCTGTGTTACCATGGAAATTAGTATTGGTTCTGTCCGAACGGATCAATTCGAACAAGTCAATCAGGACGGACAACGATTACAAGATCTAATCCTCCTAGAAGAAAAACGTGATCGAGCTCTGGTCAAGTCCGCGTGTATTTGCAAGCTTTGCGCAAATACCATAACAAAAGGGTGCGACCACGTAGTCTTCACGTGGGCGATCTGATTTTACGTAAAATGCAAAACCAATCTAATCGCAACAAGTTCTCCCCACAAAGGGAAGGTCCCGACACTGTTGTCACGGTGCCGCGACCAGGATCAGCTCGGTTAGCAATGAAGGATGGTCAGATCTTATCCAATACCTGGAACATCGATCATCTGCGCAAGTTTTACGTGTAAGTTACCAAACTCTTTTTCTTTTCAATTAGCATGATTTAACAATATCAGAATCAGTACTTTTAGTTGTTTCATGTGATAATTATTCCTTTCGCCCATATGTCACGAGTCTGGCTCGGGGGCTGGTCGCCGATAATTATATCACTATAATACCCTGATCAGATTCGCTGGCCGATCTCATGATCACTTCTAGACATGACACCCCTCAATAAGCTGTTTCTCAACATACACGGGGCTTGCTGGCATGTCCTTGGTCATTTGAGTGGTTGCCGGTTTGCAATAAGGTCGGGTGTGTATCGAACATGATTGTCCGTCTGGTGAGATATTCCTGGTCATCGTTACACCCATATTTTTCCTGTGCTTATAATACTAAGTCTTCGGTATACATAATCACAGGAGTGGGCTAGGGGAATATGGTCGCAACATGAAACAAAAAGAAGTGCTTTTCATTCAAAAAATAAGGCATACATGTGCATTGTATAAATTATATCTGTACAGGTACAAGATTTACAATAGGCCAAGCTCTTTCAAGAGATCTTCTACTAGAGGTTTGACTTCCTCCATTATGATCTCAAGCTGGTCTTCACTCTCGACCTCTGCTTCTCCAACCACTGGATTTAGATCAAGATCTGGGCCATGGTGAAGACGAAGCCGGCAGAGGATGGCGGAGGCCGCTGATCGCACTCTCGTCTTGATCGCTTCTGTTTGCCGCCTTGTATCTTCAGGAAGATACTCGAGGAGTGACTCTACTTGGGTTGCAACCAGTGTGGTCCAGTCGCTAAGGCTAAGGTCGTCCATCTTGGTTTCGACCACATCAGCCCTTAGCAAACCGGCCACCATCTTTAGTTTTTCGAAGATGTTCTGTTGAGCACTGCTGCAGGCTGAGAGTGATGCATTCAAGTCCTTTTTCTCCTGGCAGACAGACTCAACTTTTGAGTTTTGCAACTCGATGGTCGTTTGGAGATCCTTTTTCTCCTGACAAAGCTAGCTTATTTGGTCCTTTCATGCTGCGATGAGAGACCATCACAAAAAGTTCGCATGACAAATTAATTCACTCTGGTCGGAAGTATACTAACAGGAGAGCTGTGACCGCAGCTGTTGGAGTTCAGTCTCCAGGAAGGAGATCTTGGTAGCTGCCCTGAACTGCTGGCTTTCCCGATCAGCGAGGCTCTTGATCAGGAAGGCATTTTCTCTGTGACAAAAGAGACAATTGTCAAAATAGGACTAACATTCAGGCAGATGAAGGAACATCTTCCTTACCACTGCAGGTGACTCGTTTCCTCTTGCGCGACCTCGATACGATTCGCTACGGCTATCGACTTAGTCGCCATACGAGTCAGTTCCTATGACATGGAAGGGGATTAGTTTCAAAGCCTGGATACTCCTATGCGAACTTAAAAATCACAAAAGGTGTTCTACATACCTCAACATACTCGCTGAACGAGTCACTTTCTGGTTTAGCCTAAGGCTGAGTCTCTAAACTCACCTTGTCCCCAGTAGGAGCAGCAGATGAGTTTTCCTGTTGAGTCTCCTCCATTACTTGGGTTGCAGATTCCAATCTCTGTGATCGGACTTCTACGGCCATCCCATGTATAATGGCACGAAGAACTTCCTCGGCCCTTGGGATGGAACTTTGCTCGCCCGTGACCTCGGTAGCAGGGGAAGCTTCAACACTTGTAGAGGTCATTGGGGGGCTTGGCGCTGCATCTCTGCGCCTAGCATAGTAAAACAAGGGAAATCATCGGTTAAAATCTCTTAAGTCAATCACTTCAATACGACCCTGTTCAAAATGGGAGAGGTTCTTACCTTACTCGAAATCTCTTCAGTCATCGTCTGTCTTGGTCTTCCTATTCCTAAATAGTGTTATAGAATATACGGATCAGATACAAATTCGAATAAGATTCGTATCACATCAGGAAACCTAATCTCTTAGGATTTCTTCTGCATGGGCAATTCGAATAAGATTCGTATCACATCAGGAAACCTAATCTGTTAGGATTTCCTCTACATGGCCCTATATATAGAGATGTATGATGGGCTTTGAGGATCATCACAAAAGCCATAGCTGCCATCTCTTTTGATAGCCCATAAACCCTTGTTGTACGCGTTGGTGCTAGCACACCATCGTACGACGTTCCATCCCGGTACGTGTGGATACCGATAGAGGCGCTGCTGCAATTGCTGCGCTGATTAGAACGATCCGTGAACGGTCGTTGTCATCTACATCTGCTTCCGCTACTGGTAACAATCTAATCTATGATCTATTATTTGCAATTTTCGAGTAAAAATTTATGAAATTCTGCTAGTGTAGCTTACTCGATTTCCTACAGTGGTATCAGAACCATCCTGTATAGTATTAGATCTGGATTAATTATATATATATGTGATATATGAAGTTATAGTAGATTAGATCTACTAGTTCATTCAATCTGTTACCGTATGTT
Source organism: Pharus latifolius (assembly GCA_019359835.1). Lineage (NCBI taxonomy): Eukaryota > Viridiplantae > Streptophyta > Magnoliopsida > Poales > Poaceae > Pharus > Pharus latifolius. Next base: position 41,379,944 of record CM033330.1, on the reverse strand, counting down.
TTATTATACATGTTTGTTTTGACATCCAAGTGTTGTGATGAACAATTTTCTGGCCGACTTTAAATATGAACTAATGTCTAATGATCCTAGCATGGGCCAGAGGGAGGTGATGTTAGGGTTTATATGACAATAGTAGATTAGATCTTCTAAATCATATGTGTATAGATTGGATCTATATGTGACATTAGCTGCCTATTCTAGATATTCATATTGGAGTTAATATGAATGACTTAAGGGGATTTAAACCAATTAGATTGGTTTGAAAATTTGATTAATATGATTAATTTAAAGAAAAGATTATATTTGATAACCAGAAGCTGTCAACTTTGGTGTCTAAGGAAAGAACACATCATAAGGTTTTTCTTAATAAGCACCGCTTGGCGGAACGCTTTCCTTCATGGTGTGAGCGAAAACAGTCGCGGTCTTTCCTGGCCAAGGTTACTGCCAACGGAAATTAAATATAGTCGTAGTTATGCATGTGAGATTATCTAACTGATGGTTATTTTCATGCATATAGATGTTGTGACATCTTTTAAACCCTCATTAAACATAAAGATTATACTTGACAACCAGAAGCTGTAAACTTTGGTGTCTAAGGAAAGAACACATCATAAGGTTTTTCTTAATAAGCCCCGCTTGATGGAACGTTTTCTTTCATGGTGTGAGCGAAAACAGTCGCGGTCTTTCCTGGCCAAGGTTACTGCCAACGGAAGTTAAATATAGTCAAAATTGCACCTATTAGATCATCTAGCTGATGGTTATTTTTGTGCATATGGATGTTTTGCCATGTTTTAACCTCTCATAAAAATTAAGTGTTTATTATACCCTTCCAATTGTTGCACTTGTCAAGATTTTGATCGTGGCTTGGTGGGTCTGACAAATCAGGGCACCATCAACTATCTTAATAAGGCAGGATGTGTGTTGGACACCCATAAGCATAGAATTGGTTTAACTTAACAAAGCCATCAAAACGGTTTTGGGCTTTGGGGCATGGTGTTGGGAGTTGCTTACCTAAATAACTAGGTTTATAGCAATGATGCCAAAGCTCACTAGAACTTAGTGAAATATGGATCTTGGCCTACTATACATATTTCTTGAGGGATTTTTTCTAAAATATATAGTTGGTACATCTTTTATTGAATTGTTTAATAAAAGACTTTTCATAAATATAATGCTATTATTTTGCATTTCTTTACTGTTGTAGACCATGGATAGTGGTAGCTCCTCAAACAATTTCAGTTTGCGATCTGTCTTTAATAAAGAAAAGCTCAATGGAACAAATTTTATTGATTGGTATAGAAACTTGAGAATTGTTCTCAAACAAGAGAAAAAGGACTATGTTCTAGAGACTCCTATACCTGATGAACCAGCCGCTAGTGCTTTACGTGCTCAATAGGATGCTTATAAAAAGCATACCGATGACGCACTTGATGCCAGCTGTCTAATGCATGTCACGATGAACTCTGAGCTTCAGAAGCAATATGAGAAGATGACAGCTTATGACATGGCCGTGTCTCTTAGAAACTTATTCGAGGAGTAGGCCAGGGTGGAAAGATATGAGACCACCAAGAAATTGCATAATGGCAAGTAGGCAGAAGGAAGCTCGGTCAGTCCTCATGTGATCAAGATGATTGGTTACATTGAGAATTTGGAAAAACTTGGTTTTCCCCTGTCGTGGTAATGTGAATACCCCGGCAGGTTTTGTGAACGATCCTAGCGAAGATTACGCAGCGCGGGTTGACCGGGTGACCGGTCCTCACCCGCCGGACAAACACAAGAATTGACACGAGGATTTATACAGGTTCGGGTCCCGGTGGGGGCCCTAGTCCTGTTGGTGCGCTCCCGACCGGAGTCGGCTGGGGAGGCCCTCTCTGGGGGAGAGGCTTCCGGAGCACACCTGTGAGTTTAGCTATTCCAATAACAATGAATCACTTGCTTACAAGTGAGGGGTACAAGGGCTATTTATAGCCCCAAAAAGAAGTAAAAAGCCTAAACTACCCCGGAAGCCACCGTCGAACTGAGGGGTAGGAACGTCCCTCTCCCGGTCAAACGTCTTGGAAGCTTGACAGGTGGTCGCTGATTCCCGAGGCACTCCTCGCGTGACTTGGACATGATAAACAACTCGACAGTTTACCTTGAGGAGGGCGATGAGGCCCGGGACATGCGCCAGAGGCCAAGCCCCGGGGGCCAAAAGGCGGCGCCCGGGGAGGCCCTGGAGGCCAAAAGGCGGCGCCCGGGGAGGCCCTGGAGGCCATATCCCCGGGCAAATGGTGGCGCCCGGGACGGCGCCGGAGGCCAAGTCCCGGGGGCCAAAAGGCGGCGCTCAGGGAGGCCCCGGAGGTCATGTCCCCGGGCAAATGGCGGCGCCCGGAGGCCATGTCCCCAGGCTAATGGCGGCGCCCGGGACGGTGCTGAAGGCTAAGTCCCGGGGGCCAAAAGGAGGCGCCCGGGGAGGCCCCGGAGGCCAAGTCCCGGGGGCCAAAAGGCGGCGCCCGTGGAGGCCCCGGAGACCATGTCCCCGGGCAAATGGCGGCGCCAGGGACGGCGCCGGAGGCCAAGTCCTGGGGGCCAAAATGCGGCGCCCGGGGAGGCCCCGGAGGCCATGTCCCGGGGGCCAGAAGGCGGCGCCCGGGGAGGCCCCGGAGACGATGTCCCCGGGCAAATGGCGGCGCCCGGGACGGCGCCGGAGGCCAAGTCCCGGGGACCAAAATGCGGCGCCCGGGGAGGCCCCGGAGGCCATGTCCCGGGGACAAGAAGGCGGCGCCCGGGGAGGCCCTGGAGGCCTTGTCCCCGGGCAAATGGCGGCGCCCGGGACGGCACCGGAGGCCAAGTCCCGGGGGCCGAAAGGCGGCGCCCGGGGAGGCTCCGGAGGCCATGTCCCCGGGCAAATGTGACGCAACTTACCTGGACTTAGTTTGGCGGAGATTTCCCCCTACAGCAGCCCCCCATGCCCCCCGGGGACGATACTCGAGTCCCCGGTGGGCTTGGTACATGTTACCGGGAAAATCTCCGGACCAAGTTACCGGAGCCGTGACGCTTCGGTTTCCATGCCCCGCACTTAAGGCCGTGTGGTTTCGCCATAAATGCACTCGCGGTTCGAAACGGTGCCTTGTCAGTCCCCGGGGATGATACTTGATTCGCACTCCAGTCCCTTCGTTTCCCGCGGGCGGTTTCAACTTCAACGGTCCAGATTGCTCCGCGGGGCGCCACGTGGCGCCCATCTGGACCACAGCTCGCCTCTATAAATAGGGCCTTGGGGGGCTGGTGACTTCATTCCAAAATTTCACGGCTCGCGAGTTTTAGCTCTCCCGGTAGCTCTCTCCCGGTAGCTCTTCCCGGTAGCTAGCGCCCGGGACTTTTAGGCTTAGCCTCCTGAAAGTTAGTCTTTGAGAAAAACTAACCTGATGGCACCGAAGGGTCGAGCGAAGACGACCGAGGTGCCCCCGGAGGAAGTCGGTCCGGACTTCCTCTGGGCGTCCGAGTTCACTGCCGAGGACGCCGAGTCCATGGTCGAACGTGGCGCGTCGAGGACGGGGACATTCGAGTCCCCGTGAAGAAAGACGGAGCCCCCCACCCCAGGCCCGGAGAGGTCGTGGCCTTCAAGGCCTTCCTGGAGGCGGGTCTCCAGCTCCCGGTGCATCCCATGCTCCAGGAGTTTCTGAAGGAGTACGGCTTGGCGCTCAACCACCTCACCCCGAACGCCATAGTCCGGATGGGGATCTTCATCTGGCTATTCGAGATGGCTACCGGGAGGGATCCCACGCTACGCGTCTTCTGGTACTTCTACGAGCCGGCGACGCCGAGCTCCCAAGTCCCCCTTCGGCTCGGTGATGGTGCAGATGCTGCTGTCCCGGGTGGCCGACTACCCGGCGGCAGCCTCCCGGGACCATTGGGGCGACTGGATTCGAAGGTGGTTCTACCTCTGGGTCCGGGACGACGAGGTGACGTACGCCCCGGAGCCCGGCTCTTACGGCCGGTCGTCTGCACCGAAGCCTCCGGTGTGGACGGACGAGGAGCTCGAGCTCCTCGGCATGGTGATCATCTCCCGGAAGACCCGCTCTACGCGGGACGCCGCCGAGGAGATGATGCTCCTGAGGATCTCCCACTTCGTGTGCGGGAGGAGCGGGACCGGCATGGGCCCGGAGCAGCGGCCCCCGGTCAAGCCGGTGACCCGACGTAAGTCCCGGTAACCTGCTTCATTGCATTTACAAATTTTTGAAAATTTGACTAACTCTTACATCTTGTAGTCCAGCCGTACCCGGCAGCCCGGGAGAAGGCGGAGAACCCCCTGGGGAGGTACTTCGCCGACGAGCACGAGCGCGTCTCGTGGGGGAGGGCCCTCCCCGTAACCTGGTGGCCGAGGCCTACGGGCTGAAGCTCCCGGAGAGGAAGCCACTCCCCACCCCCGGGTCGCACAAGCGGGGGAGGGACGTGGCCGGGGGCTCTGAGCCAAAGAAGGCCAGAGTCCAAAAAACCCCCGGCCCATCGACGACGCCGACGGCGACACCGACGAAGCCCCGGGATGAGACCCCTGGGACCGAGCGCGCCCGGGCGCTGACCCAGAAGGAAGCAACACCCCCTCCCCCGAAGAGCCCCGTCGATGCTCGGGGGACGGTACCGGCCGCGGGCGGGGTGGCATCTGACTCGGCGAACTACGCTCCGTCGCCGCCTTCGGTAGCTGTCCTCCCAGCACACCCAGCCCCCTTGGAGCCGGAGAAGCTGGAGGTGAGGTTTGCGGAGGTGTCGCCTCCACGAATGGAGTCGCCCGTGGACGAATGGGGGGGCCCTTCCGTCTTCGAAGTCCCTCCGGAAGTAGAGGCCCTGGGGGCCTTCCCGCCCGGGAAGGGGAAAGGGTTGATGGTCCCTCCCCGGGCGGTGAGCCCTTCCGAGAGCTCCCCGGCCACTTCCACGGAGGCCACCTCCTCGGCGACGAAGACGCCGACTACGCTGCCGGACGCCCAGGTCCGGGGACCATCCGTCGGCCGCGACGGAACCAGCGCCTGGCGGGAGACCCCCCTGCTTTCCACGGGGGAGGTCGCCCACTATACGGAGGGCCTGCATACCCGGATGGTGCAGGCCTTCGTTGCGGAGGGGACGCTCCATGATCGTTTCCGGGGGCTTCAATCTCTCGATGCCCAGGTAACCCGAGTCGGTGACGTCTTCCTTCGTGCCCTGTACTTGAGTTTTTTCTAACTCTAAAGTTTGTAGGCGGCGGCTGTTACCTGGGGCCTTGAGCAGCGGATCGGCCGGCTACTTAAGGACGCGGAGGACAGGGCCGCGACTTACCTGGGGTAGCGCCACGAAGCCCTCCGGGAACTGGCCCGGGTCCGGGCCCAGGTCCACGTCTCCGAGACCGTCAACGGCAGCCTTCGGCAGGAGGCGAAGGCGAGGGAGGAGGCATTCCGGGAGCTCGAGGGCACGACCGTCCGGGCGGTGACGGACGCAGGCCGCTCCATCTGCTCGGCCCTCGAGAACCTTGGCGTAAGCCTAGGCTCCGGGAGCAGGTCGGAGGTGCCCCCGACGACCCTCGCGGAGGCGGTGCGTTTGCTCAACACGCAGGTCTCCGTCATCCCGGAGGCTGCTGACGTCCGGGCTCGGGGCCGGGCGATCCCCGTTGTTACGGCCGCGGCAGGGCTCGTCGAGCACCGGGGAGTGGGCGCCCGGGCGATCGGGGGCCGCATCCCGCGGAGCTTCCCCGAGTTCTTCGAGCCCTCGCGCCGGGAGGTGGAGCAGCTCGCCGGGGGCTTCTACGACCGGATCATCCGGGTGAGATTCCCGGCACAGGCGCCTCCGGTAGTGGACGCCCCGGCCCCGGCCTCGGAGGAAGCCCCCCGGGGGGAGGACGCCAATGAAAGAGTATGAGCCTCTCCCCGGGTCTTTAGATAGGACCCCTTTTGTTTTCTTAGGGTTTTGATACCGGTAGCTTCTTAGAGGAAGCCCCGGGCACTTGTAAAAAGATATTTTGGAATGCAATAGAGTTAGAAATTTTTGTCAGTCTCAAATTAAATGCAATGTTACTAGGGTTCCCGGGAGGTTACTCCCAGGCGAAGGTCCGGGAGGGGCTCCCCGGGGGACGCCCAAGTGGCTTTGATATTGCTAAGCCTCATCTCCGGGGAGCGCGGCGGGGACGTCGTCCAGGAGCCGATCCGGTTGAGGTGGCGTCCGGAGTGGCACTTGGACAATTTTGACAATCATCGCGTCGAATTGTCCCCCCGCGTCCGGGGTTCCAGATGATACCTCCTCTTCGGATACTTCCACCGGCGGGGTACGAGTTCTGGCCCGAGGATGTGCTCCCGGACGCTCGGCGCCACGTGCGCGCATTGTACCGGGACTTGACCTGGGAGCTGGCGGAGAGCCTCCGGGAGTATTAGGCGTTGGAGCCTTAGGATGTAGAGGATCCCCCGGGTTAGAGCCCGGGTTGTACCATTTCCGAAGCCCAACAGAGGGGGAAGATGTCCTCCGGGTTTGACAATCAATAAAGTTGTTTGCTTGCTTCTTCTTTCGTTGTCTCTTTATTTTTTCTTCTTGGATGGTCTGGACGACTCCTTTTCACAAGAATGAGCTAAGTTTGCTCGTGGGCGGTGCGGTCGACACCCGGGGGTTCCTTATCCCCCCCGCCCACAGCGGGCCGGTGGGTAGCTCCGCGCGCTGTGGGGGTAGCAAGGCCCCCGGGATGGAAGTGACCTGTAGCATAGGAATTTTTCTAAGTTAGAAAAATTTTAAACGAGGTTTCCAAGGGAAAGACCTTCCGGGAGACAATTGTCCGGTCGCCGTGAGTACTGGGAGCCGGGAATAAGGCCTCGTGTGGAAGAAACATCCAAGAAAACCCGATGAGATTTCCGGAGGCGGGCTTCCTAGGAGATGATCATCCGGTCGCCGTGAGGACGGGGAGCCGGGAACAGGGTCTCCGGGGAAGAAATGTCCGGGAAATCCGTAACTTCACCGGGAGACAACCGTCCGGTCCCCGTGAGGATGGGGAGCCGGGAATTGGGTCTCCGGGAGGCAATCATCCGGTCGCTGGGGACCGAATATCCAAGAATGCCATTAGACGTCCCACTGGGGAGAGCGTCTACTCCCGGGGGAGGAAGTGCCCGATGACGGGTCTTGAGTGTTTGGGCAAGGGACTAGTCTCCCAAAGTGACTCGTTACCGCGGTCGCTGGGGACCGGGTTGCCGCTTACACCCTCAGTCCACAAGGGCTGATCGTAAGCCGCCCTGCAGGAGGGACTTGCTGGGTCTGGGCCCACTTCCTCGTGGGGAGGGCGTCCTCGAGGGGAGGGCATCGCCGCTAGGGGCGGTAATGAGAAGAACCTGCAAAGAGGCAGTTGAAAAGCAAGACCTATGTATTGCTAATAAAATGAAGTACAGTGCCCCCCCTGCAAAGCCGCGAAAGGGGAGGAAAAGTAAGTACAGTGTCCCTCCTCCCCCTCCGGCGTGACCGCTCCGGGGGAGGGGACAGGCTCGCAAGGCTAAACATAGAACTTGTGAAGTAAACGCAAGTTCCACGTGTGCTTTAGCTCCTGCTCTTGAAGGTTGGAGAGCTTATAAGCCCCCGAGCCCAGGACTGCGGAGATCCTGTAGGGGACCTCCCACTTGGGGGAGAGCTTCCCCCTGGCTTGGGGGTCTGTGACGTGCTTGAGGACAAGGTCCCCAAGGCGGAAAGCTCTCTCGCGCACGCACTGGTTTTACGCGCGCGCCATCTCTTGCTCGTAGATGGCATGGCGGAGGAGCGCTCGGTCGCGTTCCTCCTCCACGAGGTCGATTTCCAGGCGCTGGTTGGCCTCATTGGCCTGGTACGCGGCATGGCTCCCTGCAGGAGCTCGACCCACAGTGACCGGAAGCCGATCTCTGGGGGGAGGACTGCCTCCGCCCCGTAGACCAGGGATAAGGGAGTACGCCCCGTCGCCCGAGACGGGGTCGTGCGCGTGGAGCAAAGGATGCTAGGAAGCTCCTCTGCCCATGCACCCCGCTTAGAAACGGTTTGCTCGAGTCTCCGGCGCAATCCCTGTAGGATCACGCCGTTGACCCTCTCGACAGTCCCATTGCTCCGGGGATGGGCCACTGAGGCGAAGTGGATGACGAGCCCCAGGCCTTCTCAGAATTCGCGGAAATAAGCCGAGTCGAATTGGGTCCCGTTGTCCACGGTGATTTCCCGGGGGACACCAAAACGACATACGACGTTTTTCCAGAAAAACCGCTGAACGGCCCGGGACGTGATACTGGCCAAAGGCTCCGCCTTCACCCACTTTGTAAAATAGTCAACCGCGACTACCGCATACTTCTATCCTCCGGGCGCTAGGGGGAAGGGTCCTTAGAGGTCCATCCGCCAGCGCACGAAGGGCCAAGTGATGGGGATTGTCTGCAGAGCTATAGGGGGGAGGTTTGAGCCCTTGGCCATCTTCTGGCATGCTTCGCACGCGGAGACAAGGTCTCGCGTGTCGCACATGACCGTGGCCCAGTAGAAACCCTGCCGGAGGGCCTTGGGCGCGATGGCACGCGGGGCTAGGTGAGAACCACAGCTCCCCGCGTGGATGTCTTCGAGAAGTTGAAGTCCTTCCGGCCGGGGGAGGCAGCGCAGGAGGGCAGAAGCCCCCCGATTGTAGAGCCTCCCCTCCAGCAGTAGATAAGCCCGGGCTTTAGCCCGGAGCCGTTTAGCCTCGGTCTCACTTGGAGGGTCCCCCTCCCCCTTGATGAAGGAGATGAGGGGGTCCATCCAAGACGGAGTCCAGGTGATCTCGGCGACCTCCGGGACATGAGGCTCGTCGCCCGTGTCCGAGGAGGCCACCGAGGGCTTTGTGAGGATTTCCAGGAAAGCCCCCTTAGGGAGCGATTCCCGGCCACTTGCGGCCCGGGCCAAGGCGTCGGTCCGGTCATTGTCCCTTCGCGGGATATGCCGGGCCTCGAGGCCGTCGAAATGCCTCTCCATCTTCCGCACTTCCAGCAAATAAACACTTAAGTTTGCGTCATGGCACAGGTAAGACTTGTCCATTTGGCAAACTACGAGCTGAGAATCTCCCTTGACTAGGAGGCGCCGGATCCCCAGGGAGCGCGCAAGGCCCATCCCGAGGAGCAAAGCCTCGTATTCGGCGACGTTGTTGGTTGCGGGGAACTCGAGCCGTGCGGCGTACACGAGTTCCTTCCCCTCGGGGCTCCAGAGGACTACTCCCGCACCAGCCCCGGCGAGACACAGTGACCCATCGAACATGAGAGTCCAATGATCACTGCGTCGGGGCGGCATAGGGAGGTCTTCGTCCCCGGACCCAGAGGCGGGAGTCCACTCTGCGACGAAGTCGGCGAGGACCTGCGACTTGATGGCGGAGCGGCCGATAAGGGACAGGGAGAAGGGGACGAGCTCGGCCCCCCACTTCCCAATCCGGCCGGTGGCTTCTTTGTTCTGCAGTACCTCCCCCAGGGGGAGGGACGACGGGACGGTGATGGGGTGCCCCAGGAAGTAATGGCGGAGCTTCCGAGACGCCAACAGGAGGGCGTAGCAGATCTTCTCCATCTCCGTGTACTGAGTTTTGGCCCCTTGGAGGGCCTCACTCACGTAGTACACGGGACGCTGCTGCCACCCTTGCTCCTTCACCAAGACCGCGCTAACGGCGACGGGGGTTGCGGTGAGGTAGAGGAGCAAGGGCTCTGCTGGAGACGGACTCACAAGCATTGGGGGGCTCGTGAGGAACTTCTTGAGGCCGTCGAACGCCTCCTGGGCCTCGGGGGTCCAGCGGAACCCCTCGATCCCTCGGAGGATCTTGAAGAACTGTAGGCCTCGCTCCCCCGACCAGGAGACGAAGCGGCTGAGCGCGGCTAAGCGGCCGGAGAGCCGCTGGACATCCTTGACGGAGCGCGGCGGGGGAATGTCTAGGAATGCCCGGATCTTCTCGGGGTTTGCCTCAATGCCCCACTGGGACACGAGGAAACCTAGGAGCTTCCCCCCGCGCACCCCGAAGGCGCACTTCTCCGAGTTGAGTTTGAGCCCGAACGCGCGGAGGTTGCGGAAGGTTTCAGCCAGGTCGTCGATGTGGGAGGCCGCGCGTGGACTTTTGACGACCGCATCGTCTACGTAGACTTCGACGTTGCGGCCTACTTGATCTTTGAAGACCAGCGTCATGAGGCGCTGGAAGGTCGCCCCCGCGATCTTGAGCTCAAAGGGCATATGGACGTAACAGAATGTTCCGAGGGGAGTTATGAAACTCGTGTTTTCCTCGTCCCCTTCTGTCATCCGGACATGATGGTAGCCCGAGTAGGCGTCTAGGAAGCTCATGAGCTCGCACCCTGCAGTGGAGTCGACAAGCTGATCAATCCGCGGGAGCGGGAAGTTGTCTTTGGGGCAGGCGTGGTTAAGGTCGGTGAAGTCCACGCACATCCGCCACCTGCCGGTTGACTTCTTGACGAGGACGGGGTTCACGAGCCACTCGTGGTGCAGGACCTCCCGACTGAACCCCGCCTCTTGGAGCCGGGTGATCTCTACCTTGATTGCTTCTTGGCGCTCAAGGGAGAGTTTCCGCAGCTTCTGTTTGATCGGGGGGTGACCAGGGGCGACTGCGAGCTTGTGCTCAATGACCTCCCGGGCGACGCCCCGCATGTCCGAAAGCTTCCACTTAAAAACATCGGAGTTTTCGCACAGAAAAGGCGCAAGTTGCGCTGCATGCTCCTCGGGGAGCTCCGCCCCGATCCGGACGGTTTTGTCTTCGTCGCCCGGGGACAGCAGGATCTTCCGGAGGCCCCCTTCCGGGCGCGGTTTGAGGAGGGGCCTCCCGGGCGGTGGCGCAGCGGCGTTTAGTTCCGGGGGGGAAGCCTCCCCCCGGCGTCTTTATGAGGTTGACGCTTCCGATTGTGGCCGCAGCGCGCTCGTATAGAGCACGGGCCATGTCTTGGTCTCCCCGGATGTTGATCACACCATGCGGCCCGGGGATCTTCAGGCAGAGGTAGGTTTGATGGGTGGCAGCCCCCAACCGGTTGATTGTGGTCCTCCCCATTATCGCGTTGTAGGAGGAAGGGAGGACCACTACGTCGAAGCGGACCAGCTCGGTCCGGTAGTTCTCCGAGGTGCCGAACATCATAGGAAGATCTACCTTGCCCACAGGGTCGATCGCCTTCACCGGGACAAAACCTTGCAGTGGCCCGGCAGCCGGCTGCAGGAGCTTCTCATCCACCTGCATCTCTTTGAAGGCCTTCAGGAATAGGACGTCGGCGGAGCTCCCGCCGTCCAGAAGAATACGGGGCAGGTGGCAGTTGTAGATGGTCGCGGAGACATTGAGCGCGTCATCGTGGGGGAAGCGAACCCCTCGCGCGTCATCCGCTGTGAAGGTGAGGGGGACGTCCGACCACTCAGGTGGCGGGGACGCGTGTAGCACCCCCACAACCTTGACCTCGCGCGCGTAAGCCTTACGCTAGCGCTTAGAGTCCCGCCCGGAGGCGGACCCTCCCAAGATGATGTTGATGCGGCGCTGAGAAGTTTAAAAGGGGAGAGCTTCTGAAGGCTCCCTCTCCTGCGTCTGCACCACGGTCCTTCCCGCCTTCTCCCCGTGGGGCTTTCCCGGCCGCGGGAAGACTATCCTCCCCCATGGCCCTTCGGTTTGGGGAAGGGGCGGTTGCCCCTTGGGGGGTCGCGCGAGCCGCCTCCGCCCTCGAGGACAAAGGTGTCCCGTGGCCGTGGCTCGTTACGGCCCCACTGCTTGGGGCGCTTGAGGGGATCCCTGGCCCACCGATCTGCGGGGGCGGGAGCCCCCTGGGTCTTCTTCCAAATGTCATATTCGTCCGCCCGAGCGTACTTTTCGAGTACGTTGAAGAGCTCGTCGGCGGAAGAGGGGCAACTCCGGGAGAGCCTTCGGTGGAGCTCCCCCGGAGGATGCCGCTTTTGCAAGCTTCGACGACCGTAGAGTCGGGGACGGGGGCCACTTTGCTCTTCACCTGAGCAAAGCGCTTGAAGAAGCATCTGATGGTCTCCCCAGTCCTCTGCCGGACAGTGTACAGCTGTGAGGAGTCCAGGGGGCGCACATAGCTCCCCTGGAAGTTCGCGCAGAACTCCCGCTTGAGCTGCGAGAAAGACTTGATGGAGCCGGCCTTTAGGTTGTAGAACCAGGAGCGGCCAATGCCGGTGAGGTAGAGGGGGAAGACGTTGCATTGTACCGTCTCGTCCCCCCCGGCCGCGGAAATGGCTGGGGAGTAAACCTGTACAAATTCGTAAGGGTCTGCCTCACCGTTATAGTGCTCGATGTGCGGAGGGCGGTTGTAACACCCCAGTTTCTTGGCTATCTTTTCTTCTTACGAATCAGCATAACATCTTTGGAAACCCTGATATTTTAACCCTATCTTGATCTTAGGTATGCCACTACCTTAACCTAAAAAGTTGGCTGCTAAACTTCATTGACCAGATCATTTTCACATTTCAGTCCAAAGGTGTTTCAATTTAGTCCTTTTCAGAAGTTTCAGAAAACCCAAAAAGGCTAAAAGTCCCAGATCACCTCAAAATCCAGATCTGATCAAGTGATAACCTTTCTTTCATTTTTCTGAACATTTTTCCTTTCTGGAAGAATCCCAGAATCTCGACCAAAACCCTAGTTTCAGCCTCGACAAAAGTTCAAACCCTAATTACCCTAATTACCCTAATTACCCTGTTTTCGAATTTTGTCAAAACCACCAGATCTTATCAGATTTCATCATTTTTCCTACTAGACGAGTCCAAGATATTTAGTAGCACTCATCTGCAAAATCAGAGTTCAAATCAGCCCTTCAGATCTTCAGAATTGCAATTAGGCCCAAACTCCCGAGCCAAAACCTTCACAGATCAGTCCAAATCATTGCAAATAGGTCCAAAGTTCACAACTAGGTCCCTGTGAAGTTTTCAACCAGCAACCGCCAAATTGCCGCGCCGTTGAACTCGTCGCCGGCGAAGCCCCTCGCGCTGCCACCTCACGGCCACGTAGCCACCAGCCGTGCGCAGCTGTACCGCCACCGTGGAGCGCTCAAGCCCCACCGTGCCACCTTCTTCCCCGCGCGCGCGTGCTGCTGCTGCTGCTGCTGCCAGGAGCTTCATGCCACTTGGCCGCCATCCCGAAGATCTTCGCCACCACCTCCTGACCAAATCCTGTTTCCCCGCGATTCACCGTCTCTGGCAGAGCCCCGCCGCGTCCCGAAGTGCATCGATGACCGTCCCGGCGTCAGAAGAGGATCTCCCCGGCGATTGCTGCTGCTCCCGAGAGCCTCACCCGCGGCTATATAAGCCCCCCTCCCTTGCCCAGCATTGCCTCGCACCACCCCACAGCTTCCTTGCCATAGCCTTAGCACCCGAGAGCAACCGAGTCCTCAGCGCCGCCGCGAAGTTCATCTTCTCCGGCGAGCAGTTCCTGAAGCTAACGGCGCCAGCTTCGCCCGAAGCTTCCCCCTCCAAACCAACGCCACCAGTAAGCTCCTTTCATCCCCCTGTACGTTTCATAGCCATCAATTGGTCCCCGGCGCACCTCAACGCCGGCAATCACCGGAAAACCGAAAAACCCCTGTTCCCGCAATGCCTAACGATTTAGCCCGAATTAGCCTTCGTGCCAGTGATAGGAATTCACCAGTGCACCCTTTTGAGCAAGCCTGCAAGCTTAAATTTCAAATTTGAGCAACAATCATGGCTTTTCCGAAGTTTGCGCGCCACCAGTGAGCTGGTCCTCGTCGCCAAGCTTCTCCAGCCACTCTCCAGCCGATTCAACCCTGCAAATAGATCCCTCACCTCACCCTCTCACTCCCTGAGCAAGGAATCGAGCTCAAACCCTTTGGAACAGAAACGCCCAATCTGGAGGTTGTCTTCTCCAGCGCCGGTCGCCGGAATTTATCCCCGGCCGATCCAGGCCATCGTGTTTGCTCACCGGATTTGGCCACCCTCCGGCCACTTTCAGCCCTTGAGCCTGTTGAGAGTTTTGTAGCTGTTATCAATGCCTAAACCCCAGACAAAGTTGTGCATCAATTGGAGTCCTGAGTCAAAAGTTATGCAATGCCCTAGTTTCTGGCCATGTCTAACACTATGTCAGTGCATGTCCACCTGTGGCATTGGATGCTTTAGACTTGTTTCTTTTGAGCAATTGAAATGCCACTTTGTCCACTAAGCCTTTTGAGGCATGTTCTACAATATTCCCTACTATCACATCTCCAGAAAACAAACCTAGAACCGATTTAGGGCAATGTCAAGCCACGAGTCGAATGTCAGCCCTTCGACATTCAAGCCCTTTGAACCCATCTCTTCAACCAATGTCAAGTGACCTTGTCTAAACCAATTCCCCTGCATGCATGATGTATTTACGTATTATTTTCTAGTGCTTGTGTGCTTATATAGTGTGTATGTGTTGTTTGTACCCGTCGTGGAACCAGACGTTGAAGGAGCAGAGGAGATCCCTGAAGATTCATTTGAACAGCTAGACCCGTCACTGCAAGGCAAGTCTCAAACCCTTGATCATGTCTCGCCTACTATTTTGAAATGAAGTATGTTTTAACTGTTTTCAAGTATATGAATGCCTTAGATTCAAATAAGAATTATGTTTCAATAAAATGACTAGATATGACCTAAATGATTGTAAAGCCCCTTTTGACATTGAATATCCCTGCACCCTTGTTACCCTAGATTATCATGCTTAGGCTACGCTATGCTCGATGATTATATGATAAATGTTGAATGGTCACATATGAGAAAAGCATGTTCAAAACCCCTTTTTGTGAAAGAAAATGTGATTGGAATCGATAGTGAGGATGGTTTGATTGGATGGTGCTATGTGCGCACTGGGAATGTGAAAAGACTCCTCACTAAAGATTCATAAGGACTAGAACCTTGTGTTGTGCTTCTATGCGGCATGAAAAACGTACCAACCACCTGCCTGTTTATGGGACGGGCGCAACTTAGTAGCTTTCTTTAGTGTTAGCTTTTCCCTGCAATGGTTGTCGGTCCTGTTTCTTGTGAGAACTGGTGGGCCGCAGAAGGCCATGAGTGATGTGAGTTCAGAAAAATCATGAGAGGAAAAGGTGGAAAGAAGGAAGACGCCCTAAGCCAGATTAAGTCGTGCGCGACTGTAATCAAGAGAGGCTATGTGTCTTGCGAGAACATAGGCCCTGGCTAGGAAGTAAGGCAGTGGGGAGGACCCACAACGGTGCTTGAGACTTAACTGTCTATTTACCGGGCAGGGAAATAGTTAATACTAGGACTGTAAATTGTTGTGTCATCTCGGCCTTGTCACATGCGTAAAAGTCGCATGAAGCTGATCCGACTTGAAAGCCGAATGATTGGTGGATTAAGGTGGTACACCTTTGCAAAGTTTAAAAAGTATCGGATACTCTGAGCTCCCAGGTCATGGAGTCTGCGCGCTGTGAATCCTATTCATGTCGATGCAGCACAAGTAGCTTTTGGAAGTTTTTCACAAAATCTGAGTAAAGTGGTGACTCATGAAAGACCGCCACACACAACATTTCTGAAAATCTAGCTTAGGATTTCAAAAGCCTCGCTTTCGAAAATAAAGACCTTTCTTTAAAGCTGTATGTGAAAGTCTATTATATATTTATACACAGAGCCAAAGAGCTGTTCTTTGAGAAACTCCCCATCATCTATATATATGCATTGTTACTTGGGACTTGTTGAGCACCATGTGGACGATGTGCTCACCCTTGCTTTTCAAACAAATTTAGAGGAAGGATTCGTCGACCCTGAATCTTATGGTCTTGAACCCAATGTGGAACAAGAAGAAGAAACTGAGGACCCATCTGGTTAAAGGGTTATGCACCAAGGTGGAGTTCGATGTGGAGAAGGCCCATGCAATACCGCCGCTGCAGAGAAAGAAGACTGAAGAATTCCTTTTGTTTACCGTTGCTGTTTTATTTTGTGCCGACCTTTGTGTCAAAAACTCCTTAATTTGTATTAACAATTAAATGCGTCATTTCGGCGCTAAGTTATTGTAATGTTGGTCCTTGTGATCAGCACTTGTTTTTAATTACTCGCATTTTTATATAATGCATCTTGTTGTTGTGAGCTGCAATGTGCCTTTTCTGAGTGCAATCCACCTGGGCGATTGCCACTGGAATCCTCAAATGAGGGTCCGACAGCGGTAGGGCCGCGGCCACTGGATGCTGCGAAGTCTTCGGCACAGGGGCTGATTAGCCCCCTGCACCTCCCGGGGAGAGCCCCGGTCACCGTCTTGTTTGATGGGACCCTCGCTGTCTGAGTCTCGGAGCGGTCCGAGAGGTCCGCCAGAGTGGCGATGGCGACGCTTTTCCTCTGGACCGGGGCTGAGTTCCCGGACGTCCAGGTTCTCCTCCGGGGAGGTTGGCTCTTCAGCGGGTCTCTTCCCCCGACCGGTGCGAGAGCGAGGCTCCCCGCGCCCGCGACTGGGGGCAAGTTCTTCCCCGCGTTCTAGTGAATGCATTCGCTCGACCTCCCCCCGGGCGAAACGGACCTGTCCCGCCGAGGGGCTTCCGGACCCGGCTGGGGGGAGCCCCCTGCGAAGACCCCCGGGACCGGAAAGGGGGAAGCCCCTGTAACATCTGGAACCGGGGAGGGGGTGCCCGTAGCGACGTTTGGAACCGAAGTGGAGGGGCCCCAGTGGCAACGACCGGAACCGGAAATGGGGAAGCTCCTGTAACATCCGGAACCGGCGGGGGGGGGGGGGGGGAGCCCCCGTGGTGATGTCCAGAACCGGGGAGACCATGCGGGGGGAAGTCCGCCGAGGCACGGGTGCTGCTCTGTCAACCACCCCCGGTGCGGTAAATGCGACGCAGGGGGCGGGACTGGCTCCCGGCGTAGGGAAAACCCCTGGCATGAAGTAGCCTCCCGGAACCGGGATGGGCCCGGGTGCCGGGAAGGGTCCGGACGTATATCCTGCAGCGGGAGGGAACCCCCGGCAGGATCATACGGGGCGGTCAGACCCCCGGAGGCCGGAGGGGCCGCCGGGTAACCCATAAATGGGGGCATAGTCCCCGAGTACGGGTGCGACGCAAATGTGGGGGCCGCGGGCTGCGCCAACACGCTGAGTAGCTCATCCACTGGAGCCTCAAGCAGGGCGTCCCGGGGAGCCGGGGGAGCCGTCGGGGGGAGACTGGTCCCGGCCGGGGTCCCCGCGGTCACCGGGAACGACCTGGAGGTGGAAGCACCTAAGTTAAGAGGAAAGGACGGAGGCGGTACCTAGGCCAGGCCGCCTCCGAGCGGAAGCGCCGGGACAGCAGTGTCCCAGACAATCGGCGCCGGGTCTCCGAGACCGGCGACACCGGGAAGGGTGCAAGCCCTTGTTCTCGGGGGAGCCATGGCGTCTTGTCACGAGTCCCCACGGACGGCGCCAACTGTCGTGGTATTGTGAATACCCCGGCAGGTTTTGTGAACGATCCTAGCGAAGATTACGCAGCACGGGTTGACTGGGTGACCGGTCCTCCCCCGCCGGACAAACACAATAATTGACACGAGGATTTATACAGGTTCGGGTCCCGGTTTGGGCCCTAGTCCTGTTGGTGCGCTCCCGACCGGAGTCGGCTGGGGAGGCCCTCTCCGGGTGAGAGGCTTCCGGAGCACACCTGTGAGTTTAGCTATTCCAATAACAATGAATCAATTGCTTACAACTGAGGGGTACAAGGGCTATTTATAGCCCCAAAAAGAAGCAAAAAGCCTAAACTACCCCAGAAGCCACCGTCGGATTGAGGGGTACGAACGTCCTTCTCCCGGTCAAACGTCTTGGATGCTTGACAGGTGGTCGCTGATTCCCGAGACGCTCCTCGCGTGACCTGCACGTGATAAACAACTCAAGACTTTACCTTGAGGAGGGTGATGAGGCCTGGGACATGCGCCGGAGGCCAAGCCCCAGGGGCCAAAAGGTGGCGCCCAGGGAGGCCCCGGAGGCCATATCCCCGGGCAAATGGCGGCGCCCGGGACGGCGCCGGAGGCCAAGTCCCGGGGGCCAAAAGGCGGCGCCCGGGGAGGCCCCGGAGGCCATGTACTCGGGCAAATGGCGGCTCCCGGGACGGCGCCGGAGGCCAAGTCCCGGTGGCCAAAAGGTGGCGCGCGGGGAGTCCCCGGAGGCCATGTCCCCGGGCAAATGGCGGCGCCCGGGACGGCGCTGGAGGCCAAGTCCCGGGGGCCAAAAGGCGGCGCCCGGGGGGACCCCGGAGGTCATGTCCCCGGGCAAATGGCGGTGCCCGAGACGGCATCGGAGGCCAAGTCCCGGGGGCCAAAAGACGGCGCCCGGGGAGTCCCCGGAGACCATGTCCCCGGGGGCCAAATGGCGGCGCCCGGGACGGCGCCAGAGGCCAAGTCCCGGGCAGCAGAAGGCGGCGCCCGGGGAGGCCCCGGAGGCCATGTCCCGGGGACCAGAAGGCGGCGCCCGGGGAGACCCCGGAGACCATGTCCCCGGGCAAATGGCGGCGCCCGGGACGGCGCAGGAGGCCAAATCCCGGGGGCCATAAGGCGGCGCCCGGGGAGGCCCCGGAGGCCATGTCCCCGGGCAAATGTGACGCAACTTACCTGGACTTAGTTTGGCGGAGATTTCCCCCAACATCCCCTTAGTCAAGAGTTGTCTATTGATATGATTCTCCAATCGCTCCCTCCGAGCTATGACCAGTTTGTCATGAATTATAACATGAATAATCTGGAGAAATCATTGGCCGAATTGCATGGGATGCTTAAAACAGCGGAACATAACATTAAGAAAAACCCAAATAATGTAATGATGGTTCAAAAGGGAAAAAGCTTTAAGAAGAAGGGCAAGGGCAAGGCTAAGGGAAAGGGCAAAGCTCTAGAAAGATCCTCTAGCACTAAGCCTAATTCCAAAGGAAAGTCCAAGCCAGGTGCCACCCCTACTACTGAATGCTTCTATTGCAAGGAATCTGGCCACTGGAAGAGGAATTGCAAGAAATACTTGGATGATTTAAAGAAAAAGAAGGAAAGTGAGAATCCTTCAGGTATATATGTTATAGAAGTTCATTTAGCTACTTCTCCTTCCGACTCTTGGGTATTTGATACCGGATCGGCTGCTCATATTTGCACTTCGATGCAGGGGCTTAAAAGGAGTAGAAATTTGGCTAAGGGCGAGGTTCAACTTCGCGTTGGCAATGGAGCAAGAGTTGCAGCCTTAGCTGTTGGAACTTTTATATTTGCTTTACCTTCAGGATTATTTTTAGAACTTAATAATTGTTATTATGTTCCTGCCATAAGCAAAAACATTGTATCCGTGTCGTGTTTGGACACGCTGGGTTATGAATTGATAATAAAGAACAATCGTTGTTCCTTTTATTTAAATGATATGTTTTATGGCAATGCCTCATTGGAGAATGGGCTTTATGAGCTAAATCTTGAATTACCTGTCTATAACATATGTACTAAGAGGGTTAGGTCCAATGATTTGAATCCCACGTTTATCTGGCATTGTCGTTTAGGCCATATCAATGAGAAACGCATCATGGAACTCTTGAAAGATGGGCTTCTAGACTCATTTGATTTTCAATCATTTGATGTGTATGAATCTTGTTTACTTGGCAAAATGACAAAGGCACCTTTCACAGGTGAAAATGAAAGGGCAAATGACTTATTGGCTCTTATTCATACTGATGTATGTGGACCATTAAGTTCAACAGCTAGAGGTGGTTTTCAGTACTTCATAACTTTTACTGATGACTTTAGTAGATATGGATATGTCTACTTAACGAGGCATAAATCTGAAACGTTTGATAAATTCAAGGAATTTCAGAATGAAGTAAAAAAT
This sequence comes from Pharus latifolius, assembly GCA_019359835.1. Lineage (NCBI taxonomy): Eukaryota > Viridiplantae > Streptophyta > Magnoliopsida > Poales > Poaceae > Pharus > Pharus latifolius. Next base: position 41,360,236 of record CM033330.1, on the reverse strand, counting down.
CAACTTGGCAAGACAATCAAAACCCTACGATCTGATCGTGGAGGGGAATATTTGAGCCAAGAATTTGGTGATCATCTAAAACAACATGGAATTGTTCCACAAATGACCCCGCCAGGAACACCTCAATGGAATGGTGTGTCAGAACGACGGAACAGGACCTTGTTGGACATGGTTCGGTCAATGATGAGCCAAACTGATCTTCCATTGTCCTTCTGCGGATATGCTCTAGAAACAGCTGCGTTCACATTAAATAGGGCTCCATCAAAAGCCATAGAAAAGACACCATATGAGATATGGAATGGAAGGCGTCCTGGATTGTCTTTTCTTAAGATTTGGGGTTGTGAAGTTTATGTAAAACGTATAATGTCTGATAAGCTCAAACCCAAATCAGATAAATGCTTCTTTGTGGGCTATCCTAAGGAAACAAAAGGATATTAGTTCTATAATCGAGAAGAAAACAAAGTGTTTGTTGCTCGAAACGGTGTCTTTTTGGAGAAAGAGTTTCTTTCAAAAGGAGTAAGTGGGAGCATAGTGCTACTTGAAGAAATTCGGGAACCACTGGAAATTGTTTCAGCACCCACTGAAGCTCAGCAAGACCTGCAAAACAATGTAGAAAATGATGCAGGACAAGCACCGGTTATACGTAGGTCTGAAAGGGTACGTCACGCACCTGGAAGGTACATGCTCCTTAGAATGGAGCAGCGTGAAGTATTATTGATAGATAATAATGAACCTAATACTTACGAAGAAGCGATGATGAGCACTAACTCTGAGAAATGGCTTGGAGCCGTGAGATCTGAAATTGAATCCATGCATGACAATCGAGTGTGGAACTTGGTTGATGTACCTGATGGAGTAAAAGCCATTGAGTGCAAATGGGTTTATAAGAAAAAGATTGACATGGATGGTCATGTTTATATCCATAAAGCACGATTTGTTGCAAAAGGTTTCAAGCAAATTCAAGGAGTTGATTATGATGAAACTTTTTCGCCCGTTGCTATGTTAAAGTCAATCAGGATCATCCTAGCCATTGCTGCCTATTTCGATTATGAGATATTGCAGATGGATGTCAAAACGGCTTTCCTAAATGGAAACCTAAGTAAGGATGTGTATATGGCATAGCCTAAAGGTTTTGTCGATCCAGATAATACTAGGAAAGTATGCATGCTTCATAAATCCATTTATGGGTTGAAGCAAGCTTCTCGGAGTTGGAATCTTCGTTTTGATGAAGTAGTCAAACAGTTTGGTTTCATCAAAAATGAAGAAGAGCCTTGTGTTTATAAAAAGGTAAATGGGAGCGCACTTGTTTTTCTGGTCTTATATGTGGATGACATACTTCTGATCGGAAATGATATTCCTATGCTTGATTCTATGAAGTCCTCATTGAAAAGTAGCTTCTCTATGAAAGACTTAGGTGAGGCAGCATATATTTTGGGCATTAAGATCTATCGAGATAGATCTAGAAGGCTAATTGGATTAAGCGAAAGTACATATATTGACAACGTATTGAATAGATTCAATATGCACGATTCCAAGAAAGGTTTTCTACCTATGTCACATGGCATTAGTCTTAGCAAGAGTCAATATCCTTCGACATGTGATGAGCGGGTCCGAATGAATAAGATTCCATATGCTTCTGCTGTTGGATCTATTATGTATGCCATGCTATGTACACGCCCAGATGTCTCCTATGCTCTAAGTGTTACGAGCAGATACCAATCAAATCCAGGTGAGAGTCACTGAACTGCTGTAAAAAACATCCTTAAATACTTGAGGAGGACTAAGGATGTGTTCTTGGTTTATGGAGGTGAGGAAGAGCTCGTTGTTAGTGGCTACACCGATGCTAGCTTCCAAACCGACAAAGATGATTTCAAATCGCAATCTGGTTTTGTATTTTGCCTTAATGGAGGAGCTGTAAGCTGGAAGAGTTCCAAGCAAGAAACTGTCGCTGATTCTACAACAGAAGCAGAGTACATTACTGCTTCTGAAGCTGCTAAAGAAGTTGTTTGGATTAAAAAGTTCATCTCTGAACTTGATGTGGTTTCTAGTATTTCAAGCCCAGTGGATCTCTATTGTGACAATAGTGGAGCTATTGCGCAAGCCAAGGAACCAAGGTCTCATCAGAAATCCAAACATATACTCAGGCGTTATCACCTCATCCGAGAAATCATGAATAGAGGTGATGTGAAGATTTGCGAAGTGTCCACGGATTTGAATGTTGCTGATCCGTTGACAAAGCCTCTCCCGCAACCAAAGCATGAGGTGCATACGAGAGCAATAGGTATTAGATACATTTGTGATTGACTCTAGTCCAAGCGGGAGGTTGTTAGTGATATGTCCTAGAGCAAATCACTGAGATGTATTTATCTTTCTTATATTTATGAATATTTGAATAATATGTTATTTTTGAATAAATTATCATCTTGGTTTGATCAACAAGTATGTGACTTGTTCGTGAGACTCTAAATTTATTTGATGATATTATTCTAATATAGTCCTTGATCCATTATCTTTAAATAGGACATTATTGATTAATGGATCAGCACATTTATTGATTCATGGTTATGTTTCACGGACCATGGATACAAGATATCAAATCAATAATGTGAACATATATTGGAGAATGTAATGTTGGATAGACCCATTTTGAGACACTGTTTGGATTTATTATTTAAGTGTCACCAGTTGGTCTCAAATAATGTTTATGATTGATCCTTAGACCTGAGACCATCATAGTTTCCTACATGTGTAGTAGTATACTTTGATAGTACAAAACGCTACTTTTAATTAAGTAGTAATAAAGGTAATATTCGGGTATACTATGAGCCATGCGGAGGAATATGACTGGTTTAGATGGAATTTGCATATCTCATAAAATGAGAGATATCTCTGGCCCCCTCGATATAGATGAATTGAGAAATGCATGGCCATGCCGTTTGTGGTTGAAATGTCAACTACGAGAAGATCAATTCACTATGAGATCGAGAAAGGATTGAACTGTGCAAGGGTGGCACATTTCCTACCTTGGGTTTAATCTGGTATCGTATGGCAAGAGGATCAACATGAAAACATTATATAGGTTTGCTGATTATGATCTTTGTGTGTATTTGGATAGTCGTTATGTCCTGCTAGGGGCCACTACCGACTTACAATTCGGGTAAGTATTCTCGGGTTGTGACTAAATATACATGAACCTACAGCGTCACACACTTAACGGGTTGGAACAATGCAATTCGGATTAAGTCTATTTTGGGTTTCCATATCAGATTTGGAGACTTAATGTTAGACTCCTTATGCATTTGGATTGGGTTTCATATGGGTTTCTATATCAGATTCGGAAACTTAACATTAGACTCCTTATGTATTTGGATTGGGTTTAGACTCCTTATCCATTTGGATTTGGTTTGGTATAGGTTTCCGTATCAGATTCAGAGACTTAATATTAGACTCCTTATGCATTCGGATTGGGTTTGTTATGGGTTTTCGTATCAGATCCGGATTGGGTCTGTTATAGAATATACGTATCAGATACGAATTCGAATAAGATTCGTATCACATCAGGAAACCTAATCTCTTAGGATTTCTTCTGCATGGGCAATTCGAATAAGATTCGTATCACATCAGGAAACCTAATCTATTAGGATTTCCTCTACATGGCCCTATATATAGAGATGTATGATGGGCTTTGAGGATCATCACAAAAGCCATAACTGCCATCTCTTTTGATAGCCCATAAACCCTTGTTGTACGCGTTGGTGCTAGCACACCATCGTACGACATTCCATCCCGGTACGTGTGGATACCGGTAGAGGCGCTGCTGCAATTGCTGCGCTGATTAGAACGATCCGTGAATGGCCGTTGTCATCTACATCTGCTGATCAGGACGATCCGCAAACAGTTGCTGTGAACATTCAATCGCTGCATCAAATTTGCTTCCGCTACTGGTAACAATCTAATTTATGATCTATTATTTGCAGTTTTCGAGTAAAAAATTTATGAAATTCTGCTAGTGTAGCTTACTCGATTTCCTACAAATAGGACCTTGTCCGTTTCTCCCTATGTGCATGCAAATCTATAAGAACACACATGAGGAATGGTGAAAACCCAAGTTGTAAGGGTCCTTATCGGGGTAACTTTTTCGATCAGTAGGGATGAAGCCATTGGTCCTGAAGTTTCCTGGACCACAGGCGCTGGGACTTCATCCACGACCATGAGGTTGGTAGTGGTCGCGGTGTCCTGTTCAGTTATTCCCACTCCTGTCAACAGGAGCGGAGTGCTCACAGCCCCAGGATTGGCTAGAGTCACTTCGCGGCTGATAAGGGGGATGTCGTCTTCTTCTTCCTGTATGAGCATAACTCAATGAATACACACAAATGAATGCAAACATTCAGGATTGTGAGAAATCTTACCACAATCGCCCCTTCTTTCAGAAGAGGAGGTGTTGCAAGTCCTGAGGCTTCATAAGCTTTAGGCACTAGGGTTTCACCTGTAACCACAGGATTATTAGTGGTCATGGGGCCCATCATAGTCGTCTCTATCCCTACGGTCAGAGATAGAACCTCGCTGGTTTGAGGAGTGATCGCCTTCCTCTTGCGGAGAACCAGAGGAATGCCATCCTCCTCGTCCTCGCACCCTTCACCCTGTACGATGAAGAGGTAATTTCTACTCGTACCTGGGGTTACAGGAGGCACTGAATATCTTAGCGCAGTCCTTTTTGCGGTAAGGGGTTTTTGCTGTGAAGAAGCCTCTCCCAGAATCTTCTTGGACTTCTTGGGAGCAGATTCCTTCGCCGCGCGCTTCGAAGAGGTCCTCTTCACCCTCTTCACAGCTGGTCTCCCCGAGGGACCAACGTCCTCGCTTGGACGTGTCGCCTCGGCAAACTTTCCCAGAAGCTATGTCGTTCCAAATTTTCTTGTTAATACAGGACAAGCGAATGGTATACAACAGAGCTCGTTAAGAAAGGCCATACCTTTCGGCGCTCCTATTTGAGATCGTTGCCGGCATTGATTAGGCTTTGGGGGCGAGGCGATCCCTTGGCTCCCTCCACATCGGCGCTGTACCCGTTGAGGAGATAATTTGTCCATTTTTCAATCTCGGACAAAGACAGAGCTGCGTCACAAACAAGCATATTAACAAATACGACATTTTTTCAGTAAAAATGTATGTTTTGTTGACTAGAAGACATACCATTATTATAGTCCAAAGTACTATCCGCCATGGATTGAATTTCCCAAGCCAGATGAGCCCTTTCACGCAGGGGGCTTATCCGGTTCTTCACAAAGTCGCGTATGATATCGCGCGTAGTCAGTCCTTGCTGGACTAAGTGAAGAATGACTTGCGCCTGCTTCTTCTGCTCTGCGCTTAGAGCAGGAAGGGAGTCCAGCTCGCTGGCCTTCTTCGGTCGGGAGTTCTCGAACCATAGTCTGCTCTCCGACGGAGGGGTATAGTAGAACCACTTCTGGTACCACCCATGTACAGAATCCCGAAGGGGCGGGAAGGGGTACTCCTTCTTCTCCCTTATTCGGAAGTAGATGCACCCGGCGGCATTGGCGCTCTTTGGCCATGCTGAGTAGTAGAAACGTCGGAAGAGCTCCACGCTCGGAAGCACTCCGACAAAGGCTTCGCACAAGTGCTGAAAGATCGCCAAGATAAGAACAACATTTGGGTGGAGATTCACTAACTAAAACCCATAATGCTCCAAGATTCCCTTCAAGAACTGGCTCTCTGGGAATCAAAATCCGCAGCGCAGGTATTCCTCAAAGACCACCAACTCGCCCTCTTTGACGATTGGGGTTTCTTGATCTTTCTCAACGGGCCGCCAGTTGATCAGCAGCCGCGGAGGGAGAATCTCTTCCTTCTCAAGGGCCACCAGGCTTTCTTCGGCGTGGTGAACAGATCGGCTCCAGGAGGCCATCTCTTTCGAAAGATTGAGAGGAAAGGTAGTGACTTTGGAGGCGACGGAGATGAGGAATGAGGGTTTTGTGCGGTGAGAAACTCTAAGGAAAATGAAGGGTTTCTGGTTGTGTGGCTTCCTCAGGAAGCTACCTTCTCCTTTTATATGCCCGAGGCAACCTTTTCGTTGAATACTTTATTAATTTCCCATAATGGGTGCCTCCTCTCTGGAAACCCGTAATGCACTCCCTACAGTGAATCCGAAACAAAATATATTTTTATAATTTTTGTTTCGAATTCGGGGCCTAGGGTGCACACAAAAACATGAAAATTTGGCAAAGATTATGGAGGAAATGATCCCTCTCGTCTTTTGTAGATCTATTTTCGTGTGTTGATTGTCATGGTATTACGGATACCCCGGCAGGTCTTTTGTAGAAACCGCGACGCGGATTGACCGGGTGACCGGTCCTCCCCCGCCGGACAAACACAACAAGTGACACGAGGGTTTATACAGGTTCAGGTCCCGGTGGGGGCCCTAGTCCTGTCGGCGTGCTCCCGACCGGAGTCAGTTGGGGAGGCTCTCTCGGGGAGAGGCTTCCGGAGCACACCTGTGAGTTTGGCTATTCTAGCAATAATGAGCAACTTATTCTTACAACAGGGGGTACAAGGGCTACTTATAGCCCCAAAAGAAGCAAAAAGACTAAACTACCTTGGACGCTACCACCGGATCGAGGGGTAGCAACGTCCTTCCCCCGGTCAGGTGCCTCGGATGCTTGACAGGTGGCCGTTGATTCCCGAGGCGCTTGCCACGCGACCCGAACGTGACCACGGTGCTTGTCACGCGACCCGCAGGTGACACGGGACCAAGGGCTCCTGTCCCCGGAAGGACGATGGCGCCCGAAACAGGCACCGGGAGCCATGTCCCCAGACGAAAGGCAGCGCCTGGGAGAGGCACCGGAGGCCATGTCCCCGGGCAAACGGTGGCGCCCGGCACAGGCACCGGGGGCCTTGTCCCTGGGGGCAATGTCCCCGGGCAAAAGGCGGCGCCCGGGACAGGCACCGGAGGCAATGTCCCCTGGCAAAAGGCGGTGCCCAGGTCAGGCACCGGAGGCCATGTCCCCGGGCAAATGGCGGCGCCCGGGACAGGCACCGGGGGCAATGTCCCTGGGCTAAAGGCGGCGCTCGGGACGGGCACCGGGGGCCACGTCCCCGGGCGAACGGCGGCGCCCGGGGCAGGCACCGGAGGCCACGTCCCCGGGCCAACGACGGCGCCCAGGACAGGCTCCGGAGGCCTTGTCCCCGGGCAAATGGCGGCGCCCAGGACAGGTACCGGGGCCCTTGTCTCCGGGCGAAAGGCGGTGCCCGGGACAGGCACCGGGGCCCTTGTCCCTGGGCGAAAGGCGGCGCCCGGGATAGGCACCTGAGGCCATGTCCCTGGGCCAACGGTGGCGCCCAGGACAAGCATCGGAGGCCATGTCCCCGGGCAAACGGCGGCGCCCGGGACAGGCACCGGGGGCCGTGTCCCCGGGCTAAAGGCGGCGCCCGGGACGGGCACCGGGGGCCACGTCGCCGGGCGAACGGCGGCGCCTGGGGCAGGCACCGGAGGCCACGTCCCCGGGCCAACGGCGGCGCCCAGGACAGGCTCCGGAGGCCTTGTGCCCGGGCAAATGGCGGTGCCCGGGACAGGTACCGGGGCCCTTATCTCCGGGCGAAAGGCGGTGCCCGGGACAGGCATCGGGGCCCTTGTCCCTGGGCGAAAGGCGGCGCCCGGGATAGGCACCTGAGGCCATGTCCCTGGGCCAACGGTGGCGCCCGGGACAAGCATCGGATGCCTTGTCCGCAGGCAAAGGGCGGCGCCCGGGACAGGCACCGGAGGCCTTGTCCCTAGGCGAAAAGGCGGCGCCTGGGACAGGCACCGGAGGCCTTGTCCCCGGGCAAATGTGACGCAACTTACCTGGACTTAGTCTCGCGGAGATTTCCCCCAACATTGATCACAACGCAGTTCTGTGATCATCCCGATATTTGCGTGATGATCGCAATGCCCTTCTGTGATTGTTGCAAATAGGTAATCGCAACGTATACGATTATCACTCGGCTAAGGCATTATGTTTTGATCGCGGCTTCAGTTCTGACTGTGCCTTCAGTTCTGATCGTGGTTTTAGTTCTCATCGTGGTACCAGCACTGGTCGCTGTATAACACATTAATGCGTTTCTGATCGAAAGACTTGTTACGTCGGATTTACCTGTGTATGTTTGGTCGTGAAGACATTCCTTATGACCATGTTTTCGGACAGAGATCGTGAAGAATTTTTATTTGGGGTTATAAGTCTTGCATAATCCTTCTTAAAAAATTGAGGTATGAAAGGAAAAGGAAATTTTTATTTCTGGCTATCCTTACATACAAAAGGGATAAGGCGACCAGAGCATCGACCTGATCTGAGATAAGTTTACAAAGTTCTCCTAGGGACATATTAGCATTAGTGGAATCAACACTGGCCGTCCCTAGAGAACTGGCTATGACGCTAACCCTATCTACATCATCCCGAATCAGAGAAGCACTACTATTCCTGATCGTATCGGAGAGTTCTCGCTGCTGCCGAGCATAGTCCCTCTCCAAGTGGAATTGTGGCACCTCTTCGCGGGATCTGTCAAAACATTCTGCCAGGTACAGAATGGCCGAATACATCTCTTCGGTCCTCTTCTCCAGAACCTCTTTCTCCTTCCGGAGAGTTTGTTTGAGGGAAAGAGGTTGGATCTCGGCAGGCTGGTCGTTGGGGGCTCCAGAAATATTCGTCTCCTATGCATAAATGTGTTGGTTTTACAAGATAAAATGACCAGCAGAAGAGATGAAAATAATTACCAATCCTCGCAAGTGAGAGGATGAAGTATTTCCCCTAGAAAATAGATCACCCGACAAAAGTCGGGAACCATCAGGTCGTGGAAGTGCAACTTTCCTACGGTAAGATTGCTCACCCAACAAAAGCTGAGCATTATCTGGTCGCGGGAATGCAACCTTCCTACCAGAAAATTGATAACCCATCAAAAAATGGGGATCGCTTGATCGCAATGGAGAAAGCTGAGAAGAAGGCTTTGAAGGATTATTATGGATCTCCAAAAGTGGAGATGAAGGTTTGACTTGTCGAGTAGCATGCACAGGAAGGACTATAGGGGCCAAAGGAAGAGAGAGCAATGATGCCTCCCTAACCTTGGAACCACTAGAAGATCCCTCGTCAACCTTGGGTCTCTTCCCTGGAGGAACCAGTTCTTCGGTTACCTATGAATTTTCAAAAAGCATTTTTGAAATGATCAGAACATAAGATGGCAACTTGAACCAAAAGTTCCAGAGAAGACTTACCTTCTAGAAGTCCTGGTCGAATTCAAATGTCACTTCCTCTTCATCACTCTAAATCTCAATGATGTTCTTGGAGCCCAGATCTACCATTGAGGTGGAAACAGAAGAGAAGAGAAGATAGGTTTGGAAAAGACTTAGTCGGGAAAAAACTTGTGAAGTTTTAGGGCTAAGAGGCTTCAGTATTTATAGCCTCCGGAGGTGACGGTTCATTTTTAGAATGCCTCGAGTTCTTAAAACACATTTACAGTTTTATCTCTGGTTAAAAGACAATTCCGCGGCGCTATCATTACCTGTCAAATACAAGCCAGAGTCCGTCTAGGGAAATAAACCGCCACACTTAGTGCGCCACTACGTGGGGAAGTTGAAGCGTCGGGTCACTTATCCGATGCAAGATTAAAATTTGAAGTAAATATGTCTCTTCATTTTCTTCAAATTTGGGGGCTAGCTGACGAGGACAGTTACCTGAGCTAGTTTGGAGGAAATGCACGTCTGGTTCAAGACAGATTCGAACCAGACAAGTGTCCGTTGCCAGATCTCAGATGGCCTGAGAAGTGCGGACACATGGTCGCAGGCTTTGCGCGATCATGAGGCCGCAGACAGTACGCGGTCTGGAGGCCGTAGGCGATGCGCGGACAGAAGGTCGCAAGACAGTGCGAGGTTAGAAAGACAGTGCGTGGTTAGAAGGTAATTGACTACTATCGACCAGGATGACTCGGGGCTGCTTAAGCTCTACAACAGGCATATCACGAGAATCACAAAGATTCTTCCACGTATGAAGACAACTGCCAGGAAGTTAATATGTGCAGTTATCCCTTAATTGCACGTGTTAAGCCTGCGTGGAAGTTAAGTGCGGTTATCAAAACTACATCCAAGAAACCGTTCAAAGCCTTTGTGCGTTGGCGCCCTTTCGACCAGTATAAAAGGGTAAGCGGATGCAGAAGAAGGGGATAGATTCAAGAGACATCAAGATCTGGTAGGTCAAATAGATCCCAGAGATCGAACAGATCTGAGAGATCAACATCAATAAGCTTCCAAAGGATAGTTTATTCATTTCTAAACAATCACACGGAAAAGATCTTCGCCTGTGATGATCTTTTCCACAATTTTGTAACCTTTTTCCTCACACATAGTGAAATCACAACAGGATGTAGGGCTATTACTCCCACCATCGAGGGCCCGAACCTGTATAAATCTCTCTGTGTTCCAACCGACATTGCTCATCATCCCTTTCCGGAGGGACACTGAAAGGTCTCATAACTCACAAATTATGCATAAGTTGGACTAAGGACCCCGAGTCTGAATCGTCGACATCCGTATAGAAGTACGCGTCTCCACGGACGCATAGGAGTTGAACGCGTCAAAATCGGAGTCTCTAGGAGGCTAGAGCAGCTAAACCTAACAGCCAAGGACTCATTTGCCAATTCTTTCAAATCCGAGTACCCATCTGCAAAATGGCCAAGACTCAAAAATCCAAAACCCTGACTCAGAAGGACTCAATTTCTTTTACAAGAAACACTAAGGGCCTTTTTACAAACAACGAAAATCAACAAAATTGCCCAAAAACCCCCACTGTTCTTTTGTCCCTGCCCCAGTGAGATTGCCACCAGCGGCCAGGTCCACACCAGAGGTAATCCACTGGTCTCCTTCCCCCTTTCTACCTCCCCCTTTCTTCCTCTTCTCTCTCTCCGGTGAGCCATCGATTTTTCTCCCCCTTCATCCTCTCTCACCACATTTCGTCCTCTTCTATCCCGTTCGTCCTCATCGTCGACATGCTCCCGAGCCTCTCCTCTCTTCTTCTTCAATGCCGTTCCAATGCGCCGCCAAAGATCCAGTGCTGGCGTGCCGCCTCGGCACTGGATCCTTCACCATCTACCACCACTCACCCCGTCTCACGCCTACACCGTGCCACCACCAACTACATCCCACCAATTCTATGCCACCTGGCGCCACTCTATCCCGCACGCTACCACAGGTCGTGACAACACCAGCGATCTCACGCCGCCACCTCAAAACGCTCCGCCCTCACTTCACCCTGCATGGACCGCCGCCGATCTCGCGCTGCGTGGCACCTTCCGCGCGCCCCGTCGCCTCCCACCTCGCGTGGTGTGACACTGGGTGCCCGATCTTCCGAAAGGTACGTGATAGATCGATTGGTGGAGCTTCGATGTAGAACGATCCGGCTTCAAATCAGGCACGATCTGAACCCCGCAATCGCAACACCACTACTCCGTTGGTTATCAATCTCGCGTGAGCGGGATTGACCTCGCCAAGAAGGCTTATCCCTGCTGCGAATTGAGAACACAAGCAAGAACACGGAAGAAAGCAAACTGAATTGCAAATACGAATGATTAATCTCACAAGTTGGGGTTTCACAAACCGATCAAGCAGCGAAACTGTTCGAAGATAGAATAATCTCAGCAAAACCCCAGTCTAAACGATGACGGCTACTGAATATATAGTGATGGCTAGGGTTTGGGGCATTAAACCCTAGGGTTACACGGGCCATGGGCCCAAAGTGGCGCGTCGCAGCGCCCGGCAGATTCTGGTCACCATATTGTTTTGACAATTCATGTTGATCCGTAAGGAATTTTGACATGGGACTGGATCCGTTGGAAAGATCTCGTCGAGGGCTTCTCCGTGCATACCGAGAACATCCAAAACAGAGTCCGTATGTGCCCTGGGCATCCGTTTTAAGTTGACTGTTCGGAGATGGCCGAACCCGACTCGTGGACAAATTGGGCTCTCTCTTGGGCCGGCCTTGCAACGACGTGGCTTGTGGAACCAGAGGGCGTCAAAGTGGGGGAGATGCGCCTTTCTTGAATACGTCTTGAGCTTGGGGAGGTGGCCACCGCGGAGGCCGAACTGCTGGCGGCGATAGCGCAATATCAGCATCATGAGCTTGCCCGTTGTGCACGCGACCTGGCCATGGTGCGGGTCGATGATGCTATATAGTTGATGATGACACCATAGTTGATGTAGATGATGTTGAGGATGCCGTGAAGTGTTGCCAACTTGTCGTAGATGTCATGGAAGAAGTTACACTAATCCATGTTGGCGAAATGCTCGAGGTAGCACTCGGCGACGACCATGCTGACGAAGAATTGAATGAAACTCTTGATGACCACCATGTTGATGTAGTGTCGGTCCTATCTATGATGTGCATGGTCACATCATCCTCCCCTTCTTGATTGTGAGTCGTCCTCGACTCATGCTCGGTCGTCTGAAAAAGGTTAGCTCCAAAGGAAGGCAAAACAACAAGCATATCGTTTGTAATCAAATTGTTAGAATCAGATTCATCAGGATTCATATCCTCCCTTTCTTGAAAAAGTTCATGTGCCTTAAAAATTGAACCAGATGTACTCGACATGGAATGATTGGTGATAGTATAGTTCTCTAGTTCATCACATGGTTGTACATCATAAGCAAAATTCATATTTGAGCAAATGTACACTCGATTAACCATGTACTTTCCATTATCATTATATTTGCCTATAATATGAAAAATGTTTCTTGATAAGCAAGGCAAATTATATGGATCAGTAAGTCTCTCCTCTAAATTGTCTAGATCACATAGAACATCAAATTCAATATAACCCAAAATATTTAAAGAAGACAACAATTTCAGCTCATCATTTTCGTTTGCAACGTGAACAACATGTTTATTTTGAGCACAAGTGTTATTATGTTCCAAAGTAAGAGTAACATGTTCATTCACTAGTTGTGGCATGAATATAAGTGAAGCATTATCACACAACTCTTCTTTATCCCAAGAAACACCGAGCAAATCTTCTTGTGACAAAGGTAAATCAACAACTGGTTCCACAATTTGTTGCTCTAACAAAGCATGATTCGTGGAAAGTTTCAGCACATCAATATCGTTCTCATCTTGAATGAGTGTGGTACCTTTTTCATTACCTTTGTTTTCCTTCTCAGCTGATGTAGGTACATCTTCAGTTGTAGGTGATGGAAGCAGGGGTGCTGCAACAAGCATCTCTTCATTCTCCTCATTCTCAATTTGATCATTTGCACTTGCCTGCAGAACGTTAGTCGTGCAAGGATACACACCATTCTTGCAAACAGATGTATTGATTTTCCGTACAACTTTCTTACGTTTTATTTTATTTTCAGCTGCACAAGCAAGAGCAAATGTTTGCAACAGAGAAACATATTCTTTATCAATAACAATATTGTATATTTTCTCATTAAGTCCACGTAAGAATCTAATCTCTTTTTCTCCATCAGTTTCTTCTAAATCACAACGAGACATGCATATCTGTAACTCTTGATAGTACTCCTCTACAGATTTTCTACCTTGATTCAAGCATTCTAATTTCTTATGCATATCACGTTGGTAGGAAGGAGGAACAAAACGTTCACGCATAGCTTCTTTTAACCTAGCCCATGTGTCAGGTTGTAAGCGGAGGGTAGCAAGTTCATTCCACCAGATGATAGCAAAGTCTTTAAATTCACTAGTGGCTTGCCTAACTCGATGTTGCTCAGGAACTAAGTGAGAATTAAACTTTTGCTCAACAGTCATCTCCCAATCTAAGTAAACCTCAGCATCATAGGCACCATGAAAAGGAGGGATGGAAAATTTCACCTTAGCAAAAGGATCATCATTGGCGTGACCATGATGGTGGTTGTTATTACCTCCCATACCGTGCTGATTGCGGCGAAGGCGTTGACGTAGTCGTGCCTCTTGTGTCATCCGTTGGTTCACCTGTCCCTTCCAAGAGCGCCTCGCGTCCAGCACCATCTTCATCACCTTCGCGACCTCCTGAGGTACGCAAATCTGTGACTTTGCAGGCACCGGCAGCGAACTCCGTTTCGGTGGCTTCCACGGGACGTTCTACAGGGATCGTGTGCCACCGCTGCAAGGGCATGGGTCATGTACAGAAAGATTGTCCTAGCAAAAGGGCATATATTGCTACGACTGATGGCGGGTATGTTAGTGCTTCTGATGTTGAAGATGAATATTCCCTCGCCACTAACGTTGCAGGCGAAGAAGAGGACGAGGAGTGCAGTGATGAGGAGGTACTTGGCACCGCAGCAACGGAGACCTACAGAACCATCATTGTGCAGTGCTCGATGAGTGCCCAAGTTGAGACGGATGACAAGTTACAGCGTCACAACTTGTTCAACATGTTCCTCATCGTCAAGGACTGCCGCGTCCGCACCATCATTGATGGCGGCAGCTGCAACAATTTGGTGAACACCGACTTGTTCCAGAAGCTTGGCTTGACCACGAGAGCACACCCCCATCCCTACCACATTCAGTGGTTCAACAACAGCGGCAAGGTCAAGGTAACTCAAACAGCAAGAGTGCATTTTTCTATTGGCTCCTACCACGATTTCGCTGATTTCGATGTCGTACCTATGGATGCTTGTGCCCTTTCATTGGAGCGTCCTTGGGAGTTTGATACTGATGCAACTCACCATGGTCGAGCTAATAAGTACACTCTTATCCATAAGGGAAAGAAACGTTGCTTCATATGTCCCCGGCTGAAATTGTGCAGCTGGGGACATAGGAAGCAACGTAAGTTTCTTTCCCTTATGGATAAGAGTGTACTCATTGGCACGACCATGATGGTGGTTGTTATTACCTCCCATACCGTGCTGATTGCGGCGAAGGCGTTGACGTAGTCGTGCCTCTTGTGTCGTCCGTTGGTTCACCTCTCCATTGTCGCCATATTCAACGTCTTGGTCATCGTCATGGAGGGGTGGCTGTTGTGGCTCCAAAGCTTCAATTCGTCTAGCAAGGGTGGACACGCGTCTGTCGAGGCCCTCAAACTGATGCTGTGAAGCCGTGGCATGTTCACTGAGCATCTTGGCCAGCCTCTCCTCCAAACCGCCCAACAAGTCCCTAAGCTCGCTGTTCAGCACACAGTCCTCAGTAGAAACCCTGTCCTTCCCGTTGGAACTTTTTGTCATTGTGAGCAAGACAACAAAAGATAACAAAAAATATTATCCCTAACAACTACTAGGTTATGGGGAAGTGGGATCACACACTCTCCTGCGTCTTACCAAGTTCTTACTAGGTTCTTACCAAGGCGACAGGTAGCACAACTCAGAGGTATACCAACAGTATGTGAAGCGATTGCAAGACCCAATCCGTACCTGATAAGAAGATTGTGGAGCTAGGAAGGCACTATTTAGTAGCAAGGAATATGCAATCATCGAAATCAGAATAGCAAAGATGAATAAATATCCAAAGTACTTGTCAAAGTTGCTGGCTTAAACTCGTTCTCAGACATAGCTCAAGCAAGCAAAACGAATGACGTAACATTGTCGATACAAAGGATGTAAGCACTTTTGATTTTTTTTATTTCTTTTTATTTCTTGCTTTTTTTTATCTTTGCGCGGCTTCTTTTTTTTTTGCACTTCCCTTTTTCACCTTTTTTTTTTAAATATCAATAGTGCCGCATATGAGAGATTACAAGATATATACACAAACACTCAATTTTCTCTCGCTGGAAAAACAGATCTACTATGCAGAAACTTCCTATGCTGTTTTCGGATTTTTGGAGGCCTCAAACGCTAAAACGTATAACAGAAAAGTTGTAGATCGTTTCGTGTTGATCAATTTGCATATATGGAACACCAATTTTAGATAACGGATCTAGGAGATATGGGCCCCGTAATACAGTCTGTGTAGGAAATCAGAAATCAAACAGATTCACTTCCAACGCGATTTTGGACTTGAAAACGGCGTTTCTAGAACTTCTCACAATGGACAAACTTGTAGAGAATTTTCTGAGCTACAATTTAGACTGGGAATTTGTCCAATTTGTAGTTCAGACAAAGGAGATAAAAGCAAAATACCGAACATGACAGATTGACACCCGATTTGGACGCGGTGGCGACGACGACGTGATGGCGTTAGACTCGACGTCAAGATGCAAGACTCAAACTAGATCAAGAACTTACTCTAAACCAGCAACAAGACGATGACGATGGATACAAATTCAACAACGCGAAACTGAAAACGAAATCGCGAAGGGCACAAAGTGGCTTGGACAATGGATATGACGGCGAACTCAAATATTTTTGTGGGGCAATTTTCTGGACTCTAGGTGAAAAATGAATAATGAACAAAGGGGATACAAGTACACCTGACGGGCAACCGAGGCTCTGATACCACTTGGTGTGACACTGGGTGCCCAATCTTCCAAAAGGTACGTGATAGATCGATTGGTGGAGCTTTGACGTAGAACGATCCGGCTTCAAATCAGGCACAATCTGAACCCCGCAATCGCAACACCACTACTCCGTTGGTTATCAATCTCATGTGAGCGTGATTGACCTCACCAAGAAGGCTTATCCCTGCTGCGAATCAAGAACACAAATGTAACACCCTGAGTTTAGGGGTGAAAACTTTCTTCATGAACAGCATGCATGTATCTGTAGTAGTAGCTAGATCAGTATCTATCTCAAACCCTAAATCTCCAAAATCTATCCTGTGACCCCAAGTAAAGATCTGACTTGCCAGATTTGATCTATCAGTTATCCTGAACCTAAAAGCCTTCAGAACCCAGATCCAATTCTATCTCTAACTTCTAGATTTATCAACTCCTTTCTGTTTTCGAAAACAGAAATATCTTATACCCAAATACCCTAAGTTTCAGAAATTCAGACATAATCAAAATCTTAGCCAAGATCAGACCAGATTATTCTTGGATTATGATCAAGGGTACGCCAATACCTTAATCTAAAAAGTTGGCAGCCAGATTTCATCATCTAGACTCTTTTCGCAAATCAGTCCAAGAGTATTGCAGATCAGTCCTTTTCCAGATTTTCCAGAAGCCTGAAAAGGCAAAATGTTGCAAATCATCTCCAAATTCAAATCTGATTCAGAGAACACCTCCCAAATGCTTTTCAACACAAATTCTTCTTTTTTGAGTATCTCAAAATCAGACCCTAAATCCCAGAATTCGAGATCAATAAGATTCAGACTTATTTTACCCTCATCTACTCTGTTTTCAGTTCATATCAAAAATCATCCGAACATCTCAAATTTTATCTTCAATCTGTGCCAAATCTTCTGTTGAATTAAGTTTGCCAAATCAGCGGAATCAAATTCAACTCTAATCTTCCAAATCTCCAGAATTACAGATTGGTCCAAATTCGAAAATCAAATATTGCAATCAGGCCCTAATTCAACCAGGGAAGCAGCCAGTTCACGACCAGAGCTCACCGTAGTCCTTGCGCCGTGCTCACTCGCCGCCGGCCACGCCTCGCCTGCGCCTGAGCTCGTGCTCACTTGAGTTTACATGTGCACACGCGTCTGTGTACTAGCCATCGTCGTGGCAGCGCCGTGGAACAGCCTTGCTCCCGTGCGCGATCGTTGTCAGCAACTCCTCGACACGTTGCTTGCTTTGCCAGCCGTTGTCACCACTGTTTTGCACCGCCCGACACCATTGCGTCCCGATGAAGCAACAGTTCCATCAACCATTCCATCGCCTGTGCGCCATCGCTTCACCGTCACTGTTGACGCGCCTGCGCCCGGCCAGTCAAGTCCCCGGTGCCAATTTCCTTGCTGCTACCTCCTTGCAAGCTCCGCCTCTGGCCTATATAAGCAACCCCATACCTTGTAACAGCTTCACTTCACCAGAACTCAGCCAATTCGAAAATCCCCTCGCTGTCGTCTTCTTCTCCGGTGAGACCAGCTCGAGGCCTCACGGTGCCAGCTTACTTCACTGCATCTCCTGCCAAATTGAAGCTAGCAGTGAGTACCTCTCATCCTCCTGATTGTACTGTTGCATTGAATTGCTCTCCGGTGGACCCTAACGCCGGTGATCGCCGGAATTGCTAAATGCCCTGTTCCGGCAATGCAGCCGGATTTACCCCGAATTAGTCTTCGAATCTGTGAAACAAATTGATCAGTGAGCTCTAATTAGCAAGCCTATGCATCCAGATCTCCAGATTGAGCTCGAATCGAAGGTTTCTCCAAATTTGAGCCCCACCAGTCGCCGGCAATCGTCGCCAGGCCACACCGGCCATCCTCCGGCCAAATTGATTGTCCAGATAGCTTACTCATACCTCTCTTTCACTCCCCAAGCTTGGAATTGAGTTCAAATCTCCTGTATCAAAAACCCCCAATATCAGTGTCTTCTTCTCCGGCGCCGATCACCGGAAAGCTTTTTCCCGGCAGATTCAGCTTCAGCCACCTTGTCCAGAAGATGTGCTTCAACCTCCTGAGCATATTTGTGTTCTAGCCCGATCTCTGAAACTGTCCAGATTTCACGTTATAGCCATGCCAAAAACCTTGTCCAGTGGCTTCACTGTGCCGTGTCGCCACCACTTTTCTTCACCGATTTTCATCATCTTCCAGCCATTTTCAGCTTTGGATCCTGTTGAATGATTTGTTTCTGTTATCAATGCCTACCTCACAGACAAAGTGGTGCATCATTTGGAGCTCTAGATCAAAAGATATGGCAAGCCCTAGTTTCTGGCCATGTCAAGATCAATGCCACGCTATGTCAGTCAGTGGCATTAGCCCTTTTTACTTCCTTCCAGATGTGCATTTTGAGCATAACCTTGTCCGTTAGACTTGTGGAATTGTGCTCTACATTTTATTCTACTGCCACAAGTTGAGATAACCCCTCTATCATCCATCGACCCTATGTCAATGCCTTGAACCGAATGTCGACCTAAAGACGTTCTCTGTTTTTGAGCGAACCAGTCGCAACCTTGATATCATTCTGATATTTTGAGACATTTGGAACCTTGTAAACCTTCAGCAACTAACCTAGTCATCTCAGAATCATCAAGACTTCATCTTTGCATTATTGCATATAGTATAATAGTGTATTGAAAAGATTGTGATTATTGGTTGTTTGTTTGATTGGAGAGCAGATCAAGAGCCCCAGTTCGAGGACTTCACTGTTGACCCGACATCAACTGCTGTATTTTACGACGCGGAAGGCAAGTCATATTCTTGGTCATCTCGAACCTATATTTTAAATGTTGCTAAAACATAACTTTGAATATAGAAAATATTGCATGAGAAAGATTGGAAATGGTTGAATTATGAATTGGCAGTACTAAACTGGTTATTTGTGAAATGTGAAATAAACAAGTTTTGAGCCATGAACTATTATATATTTATGTGTGTATATTCATGAAATAAAACCCCTAGCCGTGACCAGGAAATGGTATGGAATGGTGGTAGCACTGGAGGTGCTAAGCTGCGAAGGAATGCAGGCACTGAAGGTGCAGGGTTGTGGATGGTCTGGTCACTGGCATATAAGGACTAGAACCTTGTGTTGTGCGTCTAGTGGCATGAACGAACGTACTAACCGCAAGCCTGGTATGGGACAGGCCTGAACAAGTACTTATATAAATCGTACATGAAACCCCTGCATGAGATGGAAAGTAATACAATAAACTCACGGGGTTCAGCTCCTCCACGTATCACTGAATGTGATTTGATCAAGCACGTTGACCCAGTAATGGGAAGAGGCTTATGGGTGGGGGTATAGCCCGCCACAACTGCGGTTTGTGTGAAGAAAACTGCAGGGTCATGGGTGAATTGTAAGTGAAACATAACAAAAGTTCTTGTTATCTCCACCTTGCCGCTCACAGTATGAAGTGAGTCAGAGGTCTAATCATTTTGATAGGATGGGCTTGAAAGTGGAATATCTTGCCGGTAAATTGGTACCTCTCTGCAGAGTTAATAATGTATTCGAATACTTCGTGCTCCCGAGTCTTAGGAGTCTGCTGCGGTGGATTAAATCCACGGGGTGTGACACAAGTATTATTTTCTAAATAAAATATATTAAATCAAGATTACCCAAATGACATGTGTTGTCATGATAAGGAGTGCAGCCATGGGCTGTCGTGTGTCGACGTGTCGCGGTAGTGCTATAATTTAGTGAACATGAATGATGTTATATTATAGAAAGGTGCTGCCATGAGTTAAGCCAGGAAAGAAAAAGATTATTTTACAAACATCCATAATTCTTGACTAGTCTAGGTTCATATCATCTCTACTATATGTATCTACTCTTACCTATGACTTGCTGAGTACGTAAGTGCTCACTCTTGCAACCTACAATTCAGTAGATGGAGCGTTCTACAACCAAGACGAAGGCATGGAGGACTTCTTGGATCCAGAAGGAGGAGCGTCAGTTCCGCCAGAGCCCTGATGTGTGTTGTTCTGCCATCCACTTCTCTTTGTGGGTGGGTCACCTACCTTCTGCTGTGTAGATGTTATTTTGCTAAACCATGTATGCCGCGAAGGCATTGTAATCTCCTTACGTAATATTAAGGCCAGCATGCCACATTGCTTAAATATTTTGTAAGTGACTCTGTTGCAATGTGATATACTCCTGTGCTTGACTTATCCTGGGAAGTCAAGGGTATGTGTATGCTATGCATATAAGGGACTTGTCGATGATTCGGACTCGGGGTCTCAGCCGAACTTATGCAAAATTTGTAATTGTGAGACCTTTCAAGATGACCCTCCGGGAAGGTGTGTAGAACAATGGTGAACTGGAGCACAGAGAGATTTATACAGGTTCGGGCCATCCCTACGTCCTGTTAGAATTTCACTATATGTGATAAAGCTTTACAAACTAGCGGGGAGAAACCTTCACAGGCGAAAGTTTTCCCTATATAAGTGTACAAAAGGAAGCTATAGGAGACTAGTAAGTATTGTCTAATCTAAGCCGTAGACTTGGCTGTTTGAGTGGTCGAGATACCTTGTATCTCACTTATATCAGGGGTCTTGTTCTTCCAAATGTCTTGGATCCCCCGCTTGATGTACTTTGCCACCTTTTTATACTGGTCGAAAGGGTGCCATATGAAGAAAACTGCATCAAACGGTTGGATGCGGTTCTGGAGAACCGCTGTTAACTTCCACAGAGGTTATTATCACGTGTTAATCATGAATAACCGCATATATTAACCTCTGACAGTTGGTCTTCAACGTGGAGGAATCCTCGGGATGCTTGGAATATCCTGATATAAAGATGACCGAATAAACTCCAAGCACCCTGGTCGAGAATGTTCTGATCGCAGAATGTGGGCTGTCTGCGCAACATCGCGGATATCCAGTCCGCGTATAGCATACGAACTTCTGACCGCACAAGGCTGTCTGCCTGACCGCACGAAACCCGCGACCTGATCGCGTAAAGCTTGCGACCTCATGGTGATGCCCCTCAGAATGACTTGAGTTCGCATCGCCACATATATGTCTGGTTCGAACCTGTCTTGAACCAAAAGTTTATTAGAAGTGACCCGGGTGTCAATCCTCGTCAGCTAGCCCCCAAATTCGAAGAAAACGAAGAGACGTGTTTATTTCGAATTTTAAAACCATGCATTGGATTTTTAACCCGACTCTTCAATTTTTCCACTTAGTGGCGCACTAAGTGAAAACAGTTGGTTTCCCAAGACGGGTTCTGACATTATGTGACGGGCAATGATAGCGCCGTAGAACTGTTTTTATCTCGAGGTAAAATTGTAAATGCTTTGACGAAACCCGAGGCATCTGGAATGCAAACCGTCACCCAGGCGGCTATAAATACCAGGCTCCTAGATTTGTAAAACTCCACAATTTCCCTCCACGCCTAAGTTCTTTTCTTGTTATCCTGTCTTCTTCCTTTTCACATATTCCTCCCAATGGCAGATCACGATATCATCGAGACCGAGAGTGATGAACAGGAAGTTGTCGAACAAAGGTCTCAAACAATTGAAGTCCTGTCTCCCTTAAGGAAGAAACCCAAGGTTGACGAAGGATCTTCCAGTGGAACAAAGGTGAAGAATGTAGCAAGTTTCTTTCTTCCTTCAGTTCCTTTGGCCCTCCCCGTTCATGCCTCTCGGCAAGTTAGGCCTTTGTCCTTAGAGAAAGATCCCATCACATTCAATTCTCCCATCCTTTTGGGTGATCAACATCCTGGTCGGCAAGCGGTGACTATCCCTCGATCAGATGATTGCCATATTGGGTTGGCGAAGCAATCTTCTGATGGGAAGGTTGCTCTTCCACCATCTGATGATCTTCCTCCCAAGATGGGTGTATTAACGGGTTATGCACCGGGACAGGTAACAATTCTTCTCCCCTTTTGCTGATAATTATAGTTAGTGTGACTAACTTTTGCAAAATGCAGGAGGTTGGAGGCTCCAGCGATCAGCCTTCTGCTGCTCCATCTCTTCCTTCCGGACAGACTCTTCTGGAAGAGAAGAATGCCCTGGAGAAGAAGACCGAGGAGATGGCCTCGAAGATTCTACGTCTAGCAGAATGTCTTGATCGATCCCGAGAAGAGGCGCACCATTTCCGTCGAGAGAGGGACTTCGCTCAGCAACAGGGAGAACTCTCTGATTTGATTAGGGACAATAGTGCGTCTGTTGTTAGGGACGATGTAGATAGACTTAGGGTAGTTGCTAGTTCCCTGGGGGTTGCCAGTGTAAATCCTACTGACAACAACATGTCCCTTGGAGAACTTTGTAAACTTCTTTCGGAGCAAGTTGACGTTTTGATCGACTATATCCCTTTTGTATGTAAAGAATGTAAAAATAAAAGTTTCTTATTTCTCATGAATATTCTTCACATCTTCTGTGCGAAAATATGGCTTTAAACTTTATGTTCGCGACCATTCATACACAGGAAACTTTAGTTCTGCGATCAGAATCATGCTTCCAAAAGCATCGCGACCTGCCCTGATACCGCGATCAGTTTCAAGGCCGCGGTCAGAACTGAATTGCGACCAGAGTTGGAACTCGGTCAGACTGTCACTCCGATTAGAATCGAAGTTTTAGTCTAAAACACGGTTTCAATCAAACCATAACCCAATTAGAAATATTCCAGTACGTGAAAAATTGAGTTGCAAGGCATTTCCATAAAAAATGTTCAAAGCATAAAAAGGAAAAACGTTTTCTGAAAAGTACTGAAAATTTTTCAGTCCTTTTGCACTTTCAGTTTCCAAAACAAGGAAATCTTTTTGTTTCAGATCCGACGCCTGAATACTTTATCGGGTCCATCAGAGACAGTATCCATTATGGGAAATGAATAAAGCATTCAATGGAACGTTTGAAATAAGCCGTTTACTCATTAATGCGCCGCCTTGGGTCTATAAAAAGGAGCAGATGTCTTCTCAAAGAAGCCATACAGCCAAAAACCCTCATCATTCCCGCCGCACAAAACCCTCATTTTCTTCAGCCTTCGTCTTCCCAAAATCGCCAACTTTCCCTTTGATTCTCCACCAGAGATGGCGTCCTGGAGCCGATCCATCCACCATTCCGAGGAGAGCCTAGTGGCGTTAGAGAAGGAGGAGATCCTTCCTCTGCGGCTGCTCATTAACTGGCGGCCTGCGGACAAGGACCAAGAAACCCCAACTGTCCAAGAGGGCGAGTTGGTGGTTTTTGAGGAGTACCTGCGCTGCGGGTTCCGATTCCCCGAGAGTCGGTTCCTCAAGGATGTCCTTGAGCACTATGGGTGGGAACTGATTAACCTCCACCCTAACGCGATGCTGATCCTTGCGGTATTCCAGCATCTTTGTGAAGCGTTTGTCGGAATTTATCCCAGTGTGGATCTTTTCCGGCGATTCTACTTTTCGGCGTGGTCGAAGAGCACCAATGCCGCCGGATGCATCTACTTCCGTCTGAGGGACAAAAAGGAGTATCCCTCCCCACCCCTGCGAGATTCTGTGCACGGGTGGCACCAAAGGTGGTTTTACTGCTCTCCACCATCCGAAAGCAGTCTATGGTTTGAAAACTCGCGACCAGAGAAGTTGAGCGAGTTAGATGTTCCCCCGGCGATGAACTCGGAGCTTCCAAAGCATGCCGAGGTGATTCTTCACTTGGTCAATCAAGGATTGACGGCTCAAGACATTATTCGAGACTTTGTGAAGAACCGGGTGAGTCCTTTGCGTGAAAGGGCTCATCCGGCATGGGAGATTAGGTCCATGGCGGATAGCACCCTGGACTACAGTAAAGGTATTTATTTCTTTAGCGCTGAGCTTTCCCATTCTTGAATTGTGCAAATGCTGACTCGAATTTGGGAACAGTCCTGCCTTCATCCGAAATTGGAAGGCGGACCAACTCCCTCCTTAGGGCCTACAACGCCGATGTAGAGGGCCCTAAGGGATCGCCTCGCCCACAGAGCCTGATCCACGCCGGCGATGACCTTAAACAGGAACGCCGAAAGGTACATTCTTTATCTGGCTTCCGTTTTTCAGGTCTTATGCATGTTCAGCGTTAAACATTTCTATCGAAAATGTGAATCAGCTCCTAGGAAGGTTTGCCGAGACGACTTTCCCAAGTGAGAACGTTGGCTCTCTTGGGAAGCCAATGGTAAAGAACGTGAAGAAGGTCTCCCAAAGACCCAGGACAAAGAGTCCTGCCTCCAAGAAGGCCAGGCCAAATCCCGGGGAGGGGTCTTCACGGAGCGTTCCTCCTACCGCAAGAAAGACGGCGGTAAGATATCGCATCCCTTCTGTTTTACCAAGCATAGATTGGGATCACTTCTTCGTCGTACAGGTAGAGGGGAGCGAGGAGGAAGAGGATGATGTTCCTCTGGTCCTTTGGAGGAGGAAGATCGCGGATCTTCCATCCGGCGATGCCCCAAGCTGTCCGGCAGAAACCATTGTTACCGAAGAGGTGGTCGTGGCAGATCCTGCCACCGCGGAAAATCTTGGGGTCGCGGATGACCTCCAAGTTCCTGAAGCCCCCGAGGCTTCAGGGTCAATTGTCTCTGCTTCCCTGGTCGAAAGGACGACCTCGGTAAGGATTCCTTACAGTCATACTTTCTTCAATTCCTTCTGTATATTTTGACGAGTCAATGTTTATACAGGGAGGAGAGCTTCTCCCTGCGACTACCGCGAGTCCTAGGGAGGAAAATCCTCCTCCTCTGCGGATAGGAGCAGAGGTGGTTGTTCAAGATCCTGCGGCGGTTACACATGAGGTACCGGCTACAGGATCACAGGAGACAGCGAGATCCTTGGATGGGTCGTCGCCAATGGGATCAACTGCCCAGGTAACGATTCTTCTTGTCAGCCTTTATTTTTCCCTTGAAAAAATGTTCATAGGGGAAGACACACAGGGAAAGGGGCCTTTGTTTTCCAAGCGCAAGATCAGGGCGGATGATACTCGTCCCCGCGCTCAAGAAGAACTTTCTTAGAGATCCCAAAAACTAGTGGGATTTCAATTAAGGTAAGAACCTTCATCCTGGTTGTATCATAAATGATGGTCACGAAAAGTTACTATTTGATTTTTCTTTTCCTCCATCAGACGGAAAGAAATGGCATCCAGTCCTCCAACCGCTTCGGGAAGGGTTGAAGTCACTGCTGGTGCAGGAGCCCCCAATGAGGAGCGCTCCACCCCCTCGGCCCAAGAAGTCGTCCGAGTCACGGGGGGAGAAACAAATACGAGGACCCAGTCGCAGTCGCCGGCGACTGTAAGCAATACTCAGCAGGCACTTCCTCCTACTGTCCCTGCTGTAAGCACCTCCGGGCCTTCGACAAATCTTCCAATTAGTCCGGAAGATGCCTCTCTGCAAAAATTCATGAAGGTATGATGAATCCCTTTCTGGATGTCCTGAATTACACATAGGACACTTTTCACTCCCTTTTTTGCATCACAGGAATTATCCCGGATGATGGCCCAGTCACGTGCCACGGCGGCGAGCATGGTGACCATACAAAGAGAACGAGACTTCTTGCGCAAGTAAGGATCATCATTCTTCAATTTATAGATGTATAAATTGGTTACAACCATTCCTTCTGTTTTATTGCAGGAAGGTGGCATTGCAGGACAAGGAAATAGCCACAATGAAGCTCCATTCGGTCTCAGTGGTGAGGAACCAAGAGATCGAAAATAACAGACTACGATCGCAACTTGCAGGTAAGTCATCTTCTGAGCTAGGAAGACTTGTCTAAGCAATATGCGAGTAATCTTTTCCCTTGTTGCAGCGCAAGCAGGTCAAATAAAACAGCTCAGTGCGGATAATAAACTCCTCCAGGATTCTATCGAAGCTTCCACAAGGGCAATTGGGAAGCTGAGCCATTCAGTCTTCGAAAAGTTGAAGGCGGTGGCTTACCTTCTGAAGGCTGACGTGGTCGAAACCACCCGAGACGATCTCAGCCAAGAAGACTGGGCTGCCCTTGTTATAGCTCAAGCAGAGTCACTTCTCGAGTATCTCCCTGAGGATACACAGCGAAGAGAAGAGGTGATCAGAACCAGAGTTCGGTCAGCCGCTTCTGCTATGCTAAGCCGGATTCGACTCCACTATGGCCCAGATGCAGATCTGAATCCACTGGTGGGACCGGTTGAGATCGAGAGTGAAGAGCTGCTCGATGCCGTCATGGAGGAGATCAAGCCCTTAGTAGACAGGCTTCTGACTGAGCTGGGGATCGAATGATCCTTATTTTTGTATCCAAACAATTGTGTATAATGCAATGTATGTAAAAAACCATTTTTTGACAGAAAGTACATATTTTGCAATTTAATATTATGAGTTCCATACTATAAGCACATCCCCCCTAGCCCCCGCCTCTGCTTATGAATACTGAAGCCTTAGTGTTATAAGCAGAGGAGAAAACATAAGCGTAACGACCAGGGGTGTGCGTTTTAAACCAACGATCAGGATCAATGTAACATCTAATCTTATTGCGAACTGGTAGCCACTCAGATGACCAAGGACTTGCCAGATAGCCCCACATGCGCTGAGAAACGGCTTATTTAGGAGTGACTTATCTGGAAGTGGTCATGAGATCGACCAGCGAATCCGATTAGATTGTTGTAATGATCTGACCGCCGGCGGTCAGCCCCCAGGTCGAATGCATATGATAAGGCCTATAAAGAGAAAAACTTATTGTATGAAAGCAAAACATATTTTATTTTATGAAAAGATGCTAATTAAACAGGAAAAATGTAACACCCTGGTTTTGGGGGTGAAAAGTTTTTGCATAAAAACCCTGCATGCATGTATCTCTGTAGTAGTAGCCAGATCAGCTAAACCCTAATCTCTCTCAAACCCTAAAAATCCCCAAATCTATTATCTAGATCCAGATCAAGATCCGACCATCCAGACTTAACCTACTAGTTATTCTGGAGATAAAAGTCTTCAGGAGCCAGATTGAATTCTAACCCTAACCCCCAATATCTAAGTCTCTTTCTGTTTTCGAAAACAGGAAATCCAGATTTACCCTAAGTACCCCAGTTTCCAGATAATTGAGTTATCTTGATTTAACCCTATCCAGACTCAAGTATCCCCTGGAATATGTTCCTAGGTATGTCCTCAACTAACTCCAAAAAGTTGGGAACCAGATTAATTCATCTGAACACTTTTCGCAGGAAGGTCCAAATTTTACTGCGAATAGGTCCTTTTCTGTTTACTGGAGGCCTGAAAAGGCTAAAATCCACGAATCAACTCAAACTCCAGAATTTCTTCAGGAAACACCTTCCAAATACTATTTGATACAGATCTCCCTTTTGATCAGACTTCCAAAACTCTCTCCAATCACCAGAAGTCGAGATCGACAAAACCCAGATCTGTTTTACCCTATTTTCGAAAAGAGGTGAAATCCCTCAAATCTTATCAAACTTTCTCCAAATTTGAGCTAAATGAGTATTAATAGAAATATTATACTCAGCCATTAAATCAAATTCCAAATTGAACCTCTTTAAGACCAGATTTGCAGGTTAGTCCAAAACCCATCAAAAATCATCACAACCAGGCCCCTGGTTCGACCACGAGCTACTGTTCATCACCTGACCACTCAGTTCGACTTCGACTAGGCGCTCAATCGACCACAGCAACCGGTTTCAAGCACAAGCACAGGAGCTTCGACCTCACCGCTGCTACTGCTCCTTCGACCGTTGCTACGCCGTGAGCTCCTAGCCATTGATCACCAGCAAAGCCATCTAAGCCGCTGCCTCGTCGCCACGTGGAGGGTTCCTGTTCGCCACTGTGGATCGCCTTCTCCAGCACCGGCAGGATCTTGCTCTCCCGCGTTGCGCCCGACAGCCACAGTAAAATCGTGCCACGTTGCGGCCATGCCACGATTGAGCTTCACTTCACCATCTCTTCATCGCAGTGACAGCAGCGCAGCCGACACGACCGGTGAAGATGTCGTTTCGCCGCCTGTCTTCGCCGCCGGTCACTTCCCAGTCAATTCAAGCCGGCTTCAACTCCACGTGCAATTGTAGACGTTGGGAGCCCCCACAGCCTCGCCTATTTAAACCCCCTGGCCTAAGCAACCATCTTACACCCCTTCACACCAACAATCAGTAAAACTCGCCGTCTTCTTCGTCTTCTTCGGCGAGCTCGAGAAGAGGCTCACGGTGCCAGGCCAATCCACTGCACCAAGCTCCAAATTGAAGCTACCAGTAAGTAACTCTCATCCACTTACCTGTCTAGTAGCAGCCAATTGAACTCTATCGCACCTCATCGCCGGGAATTGCTGATTTTCCCCGACAACTCCGGCGAGCAATTAATCCCTAACTAAGTCAAATTAGCTCTCGAGCCTGTGATCAAACATGATCAGTGGACTGTGTAGAACACATCTAAGCAACCAGAATCACGAATTTCGCTAAAATATGAAAAACCGCAAGTTTACACCTTGCATGCAAACTGGAACTCGCCGTTAAGCTTCTGTGGTGATTTTCCAGTAAAATTGACTTCACACCTAGCTTTGTTATGCCCCAGAGACCCTCCTCAAGCAAGGACTCGAGTTCAATTGCCCTAGAACATAAATGCCCAAATCAGGATTGAGTTCATTTTTCCTCCAGCCAATATCTTCTAAATTCAGCTACTCCAGCTCAAACCACCTTGCCATTTAGATGTTTTGGACCATTTTGAGCAACTTTGTCTTCTACCACGACCCCTAATTCGGCATAGAACAGGAGTTATGGCTATGCCCTAGTTGCTGTACTGTTTGTGCTGCAGGTACTCCAGACCAGTCAATTTCTTCGTTGGTTTTCATCACTTTCCAGCCATCTCCTGCCTTAGATCCTGTTGAGACATTTGTTCCTGCTACAAATGCCTAACTACCAGACAAAGTGGTGCATCATTTGGATCCCTGAGTCAAAAGATAAGGCTAACCCTAGTTTCTGGCCATGTCAACCCTATGCCAGACTGTGTCAGCCAGTGGCATTGAGCCTTTTCACCCACTTCCAGCCATGCGCTTTGAAAATAACCTTGTCCCTTAGACTCCTGATGTTGTGATCTACGCTTTTCTCTACTGTCACAACTTGAGTTGAGCCCTCTATCACCCATCGACCTTATGTCGATGCCTTGAACCGAATGCCAACCTAAAGACATTCGCTGTTCTTGGGCGAACCAGTCACCACCTTGATATTACCCTGATATTTTGGAACCTTGTAAACCTTAACAGCTAATTTTAACCCTGATTTCCATAGTTTAACTCTAATCGCTTCCAAACCTTGTACTCCCAAAGTGTTTATATCTTGCATTATTGCATGTAGTGGGTTAGTAAGAATAGAATGAATTGTAATGCCTGTTTGCTTGTTTGATCTTGTTTAGAGCAAGAGTCCGGGGTTGAAGATCTTGTCGCTGAACCATCATCAACTGCTGATACTTACGACGCGGAAGGCAAGTCATACTTTGATCATATTGAAACCCATATTTTATGAATTGCTATGCTATTCCATGAGTAGATATCTCATTAATATTGCATGTGTTGAGATCAATGATATTATGGCAGTGATAGATTGAATACTTGAGGAATGTGAACTTGTTAAGATAGCAAGCCACGAACTAATAAAAGTATAAACCTGTACATTTATATTCATGAAATAGAACCCCTAGCCGTGACCAGTATTTTGGTATGGAATGGTGGTAGCACTGGAGGTGCTTGGCTGCACTGGATGTGCAGGCACTGAAGGTGCATGGTTTGTGGTATGATCTGGTCACTAGCATGTAAGGACTAGAACCTTGTGTTGTGCGTCTAGTGGCATGAAAAACGTACCAACCACTTACCTGGTATGGGACAGGCGCAATCTAGTAGCTTTCTTGGTATTAGCAGTTCCCTGCATGGCTTGTCGATCCGGTTTCTCGCGTGGAAACTGGTGGGACGCAGTTCGTCCATGAGTGGTGTGAGATCAGAAAAATTATGAGAGGATAAGGTGTAAAGAAGGAAGACGCCCTACGCCAGATTAAGTCGTGCGCGACTGTAATCAAAAGAGGTTATGTGTCCTGCGGGAACATAGACCCAGGCTAGGAAGTAAGGCAGTGGGGAGGACCCACAACGGTACTTGGGACGGTATTGTCCATTTACCGGGCAGGGATACTGTTAATACTAGACTGCAAAACGTTGTGTGATCTCGACCTTGTCACATGCGTATAAGTCGCATGGAGTTGGCCCGACTTGGAAGTCGAGTGAAAAAGTGGATTTAAAAAGAGGTACATCTCTACAGAGTTTAAAAATGTATTCGAATACTTCGTACTCCCGAGTTTTAGGAGTATGCCGCGGTGGATTAAATCCACGGGGTGTGACACAAGTATTGTTTTATAAACTAAAATTTGTTAGCTCAAGATTACCCAAGTGGCATGTGTTGTCACGATAAGGGGCATTACCGTGGACTGTCATGTGTTGACGTGTCGCGGGGATACCATAATATAGAGATCATATGATAACCAGGAGGCATGTGGTTTATGCCCTAAAGTATATGAGATACTGATATGAGTATATGATTAAAAGTCTTGAATAAAAGTAGTGTGATATGAGGTTATATCGCCTTGGATATGGGATATATGTATCACCATCAATATGATTTATTTACTGCCATAGGTATGATCAGAAGTTGAGTAAGAATTGAGAAAGAAATGTATTTTGAGAAAAAGCCTTCACTCTTTCCCCAATAGCATAGGCTAATGTCATTTATACTGTAACTATATCCCTACCTCCCCTATGACTTGCTGAGTACATAAGTACTCACCCCTGCAACAACTCATCAATAGATGGAGCGTTCTACGACCTTGGAGGATACCCTGAAGATGCTGTGGACCCAGGAGATGATGAGCAGTTTCCTCCGGAGCCCTGATGTGGTGCTGTCTTGCTGTCAACCTCTGTTTCCTGTTGATTGCTTTTGGGCCTAGCTTCTGTCGACTAGATGTGTTATTTTGTTGGACCCTTGTGCCTTGTAAGGCACTGTACCTCGTTTTGTACTAAGGCCTGATGGCCATACAATTATGACTACTGTATTATTTTGCTGCTCAATGTATTCTTATGATTGACTCATCCTGGGAAGTCAAGTGGTTTAAGGGACCAGCTGCACCGAGCTGGGCTCCTCACAGGTGATGTCACAGTCGTGGCAGACACGACAAAATAGTGGTATCAGAGCAGCACAGACCTTGACTGTAGGACGGTACCCTCAGGGCTTGGTAGCGCCAGGACCTCGTAAATTATTTAAAAATTATTTCTGAAAAATTTTATTTTGCAAAGGATGTTCTTGCTCCTATAAAAATGTTGATTTCAAAATCTTATTTTGCTTCCAAAATTTCTCGGCAGGATGGCCAAGGAGCGTTTCAGCTTCATCGAGCGTCTCGGTGGATGGGCCACATTGCTGTGGCATATCGCTCAATTCCTTGGGATTGATGAGCGCCCGATCTACGAGACTATTTGGGACTATTATGAGGGGCGTCGCTATGGCTTCAAGGCCAAAGTGCTGGTGCACGCTCTCGATAGTCGTGAGGGACAGGTGATCAGGGTGGAGGCCAGCAGGGCAAGCCGACTGGATGCTATCCAGGACGCAGCTCGAGAGGCTGTGCATCGGGTACGCCAGCTGTACTCATGTCGGCTCCAGGAGTCACCTTTCCATCACGTGCCTTCATCTCCCTCTGGGTTGTCACCCATCGTGGAGTACCCGGACCCGTGTCTGGCAGGCACCGTAGGTCTGTTGAGGACCCTCGACTCGCGCTACTCTACTTTGCTTACCGAGCATCAGGAGCTCCGCAAGGAGTTGGAGGAGCAGAAGAAACGTGGCCGAACCGCTTCCCCGTCGTTGACCTCTCAGCCTGCAGCTCAAAGACGCCGCACAGTTGAGGAGGTTGCTCCGACAGTTGTCTCCCCAGCTCGTACTATTAGACCCAGTGCGGGACCTAGCTTGATTCCTCGGAGGGTTGCTAATGCAGCTGGATACCGACGCTCATTCTCTATCCCTAGCACCCGCCGGGCAGAGGGCAGTGGGTCTGCTCTACTGTTCCATGAGTCTGGACCACCCGGGTTTGTCACTCTGGAGGAGTCCGACGACGAGATGGAGCCAGAGGAGGTTGAGCCCTGTGGGAGCAGTTAGTTGCCTGTTCTTTTAGATCCTCAGGCCAGGGTAGATCTTCTAGGATTGGTGATGCTTTTGGTTGTTATCATCACCATTACTTGTATTTTGGTTGTATCAGACTAAGGCGTTTAGCCGCTTTTGTATCAACTACTTGTGCATTAATGAATCAACTTCGCATTAATTTCTGCATTAGTACCCTAATTCTCTCTTAGTTAGTTAAACCTGTCTGCTTCTCTCCTCAGAAGATCAGAATGGTTCACACGAGGAGAAGGACCCAAGATGACCAAGAGGGCCAAGACCCAGTTACGCCGCGAAGAGGATCCACACCTCATCCAGGATCGCAGAGCTCACTACCACCACAAGAAGACTCACCAAGTCTCCAGGAAATTCTCCTTTCAATGGAGAGGAGCCGCCAAGAAGCCCAAGCTGCACATACCCAGTTGCTAGCTCAAGTCATTCAGAAAATGCCAGGGACTGCCGAAGGTACCGCCGTCGGAACTCGACTCTGGGACTTCCAGAAGACTCGGCCGCCAACCTTCGCAAGCGCGACCGACCCAATCGTCGCAGACGACTGGCTGCGGGACATCGAAAGGAAACTGGACACTGTTCGTTGCAATGATCGAGAGAAGGTGTTATTCGGATCACACCAACTCACTGGAGCAGCAGCTGCTTGGTGGATGAATTATCAAGAAGCACACTTGGACAAAGACAACATCACTTGGACGGAATTTAAGGATCAGTTCCGAAAATTCCATATCCCTACAGGCGTCATGGCAGCCAAACGCCGAGAATTCCGGAACTTGACTCAAGGGAACCGGACTGTCACTGAGTATCTGCACCAATTTCACCATCTAGCTCGGTATGCGTCCAACGACATCGACACGGAAGATAAGAAGATTGAACGCTTCACCGAGGGACTTCAGCACTATTTTCAGTATCAGATTGCCTCCCATGAGTTCACAGAATTCCAGACCCTGGTGAATCGGGTATTAAAGATAGAGGAAAAGCGAGGCATCGGAGAAGAAAACCGGAAGAGGAAGATGATACAACAGTCGCGACTGCCAGCCAGCTCATCTAGGGGAAGGGCCCCAACATCTCCAAACTTTCGTCCGCCCTACCCGGCGTCAAGACCACCATTCACGCCGACATGCCCCAACTGCAGAGGAGCACATTATCAAAGGGATTGCCCTCAGATAAGGACTCAATGCTATCATTGCGGACAGGTGGGACACCGCAAAGACAGTTGCCCGTGGATTCAACTCCCTATGGCGATAGCAAGATCGCAAGCTGGAACTCAAGCGATGGCGCCCAGAACCACAGCTTCACCACCATCGCAGAGCCCCAGAGGAGGTTTGTCCAGCCAAGGAGGAATTGTAACAGGCCGAGGACGAGGGCGAGGAAGAAGACAAATGGCAGGCCGAGGAGGCCGATTAAACTTCACCTCCCTTCAAGAGACAGACAATGCTACCGACGTTCTCCTAGGTAGATTCTTGATCCAGTCTGCACCTGCTTTAATACTGTTTGATCCTGGAGCTACAAACTCATTCATATCAGAAGATTTCGCATTTAAAGTAAGAATACCTAAGGTACCTCTAGAGTACCCTATGGCTATACAGACCCCAGGAGCTAAGCTGCCAGTATATTCAGCTTGTCGTCATATAACCTTCAAAATAGATGGGGTAGAGTTCTTGGCTAATCTATTAGTCCTAGAACTGCAAGGCCTAGACATTATAATAGGAATGGATTGGTTATCTCAGCATAAAGGTCTAGTGGATTGTGAGAAGAAAACTCTAAGCCTTGTTAGTAACCAAGGGAAGGAAGTCCTATACCATGCGGAAAGATCATCGGTCGAAAAACTGCAAGGATCAGTCCATGCACTTCAGGAAGTATGCTTGGATCAAGTGCCCACAATACAGGAATACCCGGATGTATTCCCAGAAGAACTCCCAGGGATGCCACCTGACAGGGAGATAGAGTTTACCATTGAGCTTAAACCAGGAGCGGCACCTATAGCTAAGAGACCATATAGGATGCCGGTAACGGACTTAGAAGAGTTGAAAAATCAGTTAGAGGAACTAGAGGGTAAAGGATTTATCCGACCCAGTGCTTCACCTTGGGGAGCCCCAGTTTTGTTTGTAAGGAAGAAAGACGGAACTTTACGAATGTGTGTAGATTACCGAGCTTTGAATGAAGTCACTATTAAGAACAAGTACCCATTACCAAGAATTGATGACTTGTTCGACCAACTTCGAGGAGCCAAAGTATTTTCCAAGATAGATTTGAAATCTGGATACCATCAGCTGAAGATCAAGAAGGAAGATATATCGAAGACTGCTTTCACTACCAGATATGGTTTATATGAGTTTACAGTAGTACCTTTTGGCTTGACCAATGCTCCGGCAGCTTTCATGAATATCATGAACAGTACATTTATGGATTTTCTTGACAAGTTTGTCATAGTATTCATAGATGACATTCTGATATATTCCAAGAGTACGGAAGAACATGAGCAACATTTACACCTAGTCTTGGAAAGGCTACGAGAGAGGCAATTTTATGCCAAGTTTGGCAAATGTGAATTTTGGATGTCAAGAATTTCATTTCTTGGACATGTGTTGACAGCAGAAGGAATTTCAGTGGATTCAGCTAAAATCTCCGCAATCAAGGAGTGGAAGCAACCTACCTCAGTTTCAGAGATTAGAAGTTTCTTGGGATTAGCAGGTTATTATAGGAGATTCATTGAAGGATTTTCCCAGATAGCCAAACCTCTTACGAACCTGCTAAAGAAGGATGTTGCATTTGAATGGAGCATCAAGTGTGAAGAAAGTTTTCGGAAGCTGAAGCAGAAATTGACAACAACACCGGTCCTCAATTTACCAGACAGCAAAGAAGATTTTGTAGTTTACTGTGATGCTTCAAAGCAAGGAATAGGCTGTGTGTTAATGCAGCAAGGTCGAGTAGTGGCTTATGCTTCACGTCAATGGAGACCACATGAGGAAAATTATCCGACTCACGATTTGGAGTTAGCAGCAGTGGTGCATGCTCTAAAGATATGGCGGCATTATCTCATTGGACATAAGTGTGAGATCTTTACAGATCATAAAAGCCTCAAGTATATTTTCACATAGACAGAGCTCAACATGCGTCATAGACGATGGTTGGAATTGATCAAAGATTATGATCTCAGTATTTAGTACCATCCAGGGAAAGCTAATGTAGTGGCCGATGCCTTAAGCAGAAAAGTTTACAACTTACAAGGAATGGTTATGTTGAAGAACCCTTACCTACAACAAGAGTTGCAGAATCATCAAGTGGAAATAGTACCGCAGGGAACGGTAGCTACTTTAACAGTAAAACCTCAATTTGAAGAACAGATAGGAAATGCTCAGAAGAAAGATGAAGAAATTTGTAAGATCAAGAGTCGAATCAAGATAGGAAAGGCTAAAGGCTTTACTGAAGATAACCAAGGGATTGTATGGTATCGAGGAAGAATCTGTGTACCTCAAAACGCAGATCTTAAGGAAATAATTCTCCATGAAGCTCATAAAACTCCATACTCAATACACCCTGGTAACACAAAGATGTATCAAGATTTGAAGACCAGATTCTGGTGGGATAATATGAAGAGGGAGATTGCATAATACATTGCAAGCTGTGATACATGTCAGCGAGTTAAAGCAGAACACCAGAAAATAGCAGGAAAGCTACGACCTCTACCAATACCAGTATGGAAATGGGAAGAAATTGGTATGGATTTCATTACAGGATTACCTAAAACTCAAGGAGGATATGATTCCATATGGGTTATTGTGGACAAACTTACTAAAGTAGCTCATTTCATACCGGTCAAAAAGATTTATGATGGCAGTTTATTAGCAGAGTTATACATGCAAAGAATAGTGGCATTGCATGGTATTCCTAAGAAGATAGTTTCAGATCGTGGAACACAGTTTACCTTCAAATTTTGGAATAGACTGCATGAAACCCTAGGAACCCAATTGGATTTCAGTACTGCATATCATCCGCAGACAGGAGGACAGACAGAAAGAGTCAACCAAATCCTCGAAGATCTTCTAAGAGCTTGTATACTAGATTATGGAACGTCATGGGATAAATGTTTACCATTTGCAGAATTTACATATAATAACATTTATCAAGCTAGTATACAGATGGCACCATTTGAAGCTTTATATGGACGTAAATGCAGAACCCCATTGCATTGGAATGAGCCAGGAGAACGAAAGGTCATAGGACCAGAGATAGTAGAAGAAGCAGAAGCTCATGTCAGACTCATCAGAGAATGGTTGAAAACAGCACAATCACGACAAAAGAGTTATGCAGATAAACGACGGAGAGAATTATCATTTGAACCAGGAGATTTTGTGTATCTCAAGGTCACACCATTCAAGGGGTTACAAAGATTCCAAGTGAAAGGAAAGTTATCTCCAAGATACATTGGACCATTTAAGATAATCAAGAGAAAGGGGGAAGTATCATATAAATTGGAATTACCTGTGGGATTAGCAGGCGTGCATGATGTGTTTCATGTCTCTCAGCTCCGGAAATGTTTGAAGGAACCTACTGACCAGATAGATGTACAAGATGTGCCATTACAGAAGAATCTCACTTACCTTGAGCACCCAATCAGGATCCTAGCCACTGATGAACGTCAACTCAGAAGAAAAAGAATCAAGCTTTGCAAGGTTCAGTGGGAAGATCACTCAAAGGAAGAAGCGACTTGGGAGAAAGAGGATGATCTGCGGCAGGCTTATCCCTACCTCTTCCCTTCTCTAGGTAAATCTCGGGGCGAGATTTCTTTAAGGAGGGTAGGCTTGTAACACCCTGGTTTTGGGGGTGAAAAGTTTTTGCATAAAAACCCTGCATGCATGTATCTCTGTTGTAGTAGCCAGATCAGCT
Organism: Pharus latifolius; assembly: GCA_019359835.1. NCBI lineage: Eukaryota > Viridiplantae > Streptophyta > Magnoliopsida > Poales > Poaceae > Pharus > Pharus latifolius. Next base: position 41,322,843 of record CM033330.1, on the reverse strand, counting down.
AAACCCTAATCTCTCTCAAACCCTAAAAATCCCCAAATCTATTATCTAGATCCAGATCAAGATCCGACCATCCAGACTTAACCTACCAGTTATTCTGGAGATAAAAATCTTCAGGAGCCAGATTGAATTCTAACCCTAACCCCCAGTATCTAAGTCTCTTTCTGTTTTCGAAAACAGGAAATCCAGATTACCCTAAGTACCCCAGTTTCCAGATAATTGAGTTATCTTGATTTAACCCTATCCAGACTCAAGTATCCCCTGGAATATGTTCCTAAGTATGTCCTCAGGTAACTCCAAAAAGTTGGGAACCAGATTAATTCATCTGAACACTTTTCGCAGGAAGGTCCAAATTTTACTGCAAATAGGTCCTTTTCTGTTTACTGGAGGCCTGAAAAGGCTAAAATCCACGAATCAACTCAAACTCCAGAATTTCTTCAGGAAACACCTTCCAAATACTATTTGATATAGATCTCCCTTTTGATCAGACTTCGAAAACTCTCTCCAATCACCAAAGTCGAGATCGACAAAACCCAGATCTGTTTTACCCTAATTTTACCCTATTTTCGAAAATAGGTGAAATCCCTCAAATCTTATCAAACTTTCTCCAAATTTGAGCTAAATGAGTATTAATAGAAATATTATACTCAGCCATTAAATCAAATTACAAATTGAACCTCTTTAAGACCAGATTTGAAAGTTAGTCCAAAACCCATCAAAAATCATCACAACCAGGCCCCTGGTTCGACCACGAGCTACTGTTCATCACCTGACCACTCAGTTCGACTTCGACCAGGCGCTCAATCGACCACAGCAACCGGTTTCGAGCACGAGCACAGGAGCTTCGACCTCACCGCTGCTACTGCTCCTTCGACCGTTGCTACGCCGTGAGCTCCTAGCCCTTGATCACCAGCAAAGCCATCTTAGCCGCTGCCTCGTCGCCACGTGGAGGGTTCCTGTTCGCCACTGTGGATCGCCTTCTCCAGCACCGGCAGGATCTTGCTCTCCTGCGTTGCGCCCGACAGCCACAGCAAAATCGTGCCACGTTGCGGCCATGCCACGATTGAGCTTCACTTCACCATCTCTTCATCGCAGTGACAGCAGGGGAGCCGACACAACCAGTGAAGACGTCGTTTCGCCACCTGTCTTCGCCGCCGGTCACTTCCCAGTCAATTCAAGCCGGCTTCAACTCCCCGTGCAATTGTAGACGTTGGGAGCCCCCACAGCCTCGCCTATTTAAACCCCCTGGCCTAAGCAACCATCTTACACCCCTTCACACCAACAATCAGTACAACTCGCCGTCTTCTTCGTCGAGAAGAGGCTCACGGTGCTAGGCCAATCCACTGCACCGAGCTCCAAATTGAAGCTACCAGTAAGTAACTCTCATCCACTTACCTGTCTAGTAGCAGCCAATTGAACTCTATCGCACCTCATCGCCGGGAATTGCTGATTTTCCCCGACAACTCCGGCGAGCAATTAATCCCTAACTAAGTCAAATTAGCTCTCGAGCCTGTGATCAAACATGATCAGTGGACTGTGTAGAAAACATCTAAGCAACCAGAATCACCAATTTCGCTAAAATATGAAAAACCCCAAGTTTACACCTTGCATGCAAACTGGAACTCGCCGTTAAGCTTCTGTGGTGATTTTCCAGTTAAATTGACTTCACACCTAGCTTTGTTATGCCCCAGAGACCCTCCTCAAGCAAGGACTTGAGTTCAATTGCCCTAGAACAGAAATGCCCAAATCAGGATTGAGTTCATTTTTCCTCCAGCCAATATCTTCTAAATTCAGCCACTCCACCTCAAACCACCTTGCCATTTAGATGTTTTGGACCATTTTGAGCAACTTTATCTTCTACCACGACCCCTAATTCGGCCTAGAACAGGAGTTATGGCTATGCCCTAGTTGCTGTACTGTTTGTGCTGCAGGTACTTGTCACGTCTGCCACGACTGTGACATCACCTGTGAGGGGCCCAGCTCGGTGCAGCTGGTCCCATAAACCACTTGACTTCCCAGGATGAGTCAATCACAGGATTACATTGCAACAGCAAAATAGTACAATAGTCATAATTGTATGGCCATCAGGCCTTAGTACAAACGAGGTACAGTGCCGTACAAGGCACAAGGGTCTTAACAAAATAACACATCTAGTCGGCGGAAGCTAGGCCCAAAAGCAATCCACAGGAAACAGAGGTTGACAGCAAACAGCACCACATCAGGGCTCCGAAGGGAACTGCTCATCTTCTCCTGGGTCTGCAGCATCTTCAGGGTATCCTCCAAGGTCGTAGAACGCTCCATCTATGGATGAGTTGTTGCAAGGGTGAGTACTTATGTACTCAGCAAGTCATAGGGGAGGTAGAGATATAGTTACAGTATAAATGACATGAGCCTATGCTATTGGGGAAAGAGTGAAGGGTTTTTCCCAAAATACATTTCTTTCTCGATTTCTACTCAACTTCTGATCATACCCATGGCAGTAAACAATCATATTGATGGTGATACATATTTCCCATATCCAAGGCGATATATCCTCATATCACATTATCTTTATTCAAGCCTTTCAATCTTATACTCATAACAGTATTTCGTAACTTAGGGCGTAAACCACATGCCTCTTAATTATCATATGATCTCTATATATTATGGTATTACCGCGACACGTCAACACATGACAGTCCACGGCAACGCCCCTTATCGTGACAACACATGCCACTTGGGTAATCTTGAGCTAATAAATTTTAGTTTATAAAACAATACTTGTGTCACACCCCATGGATTTAATCCACCGCGGCATACTCCTAAAACTCGGGAGTACGAAGTATTCGAATACATTTTTAAACTCTGCAGAGGTGTACCTCTTTTTAAATCCACTTTTTCACTCGACTTCCAAGTCGGGCCAACTCCATGCGACTTATACGCATGTGACAAGGCCGAGATCACACAACGTTTTTGTAGTCTAGTATTAACAGTATCCCTGCCCGGTAAATGGACAATACCGTCCCAAGTACCGTTGTGGGTCCTCCCCACTGCCTTACTTCCTAGCCTGGGTCTATGTCCCCGCAGGACACATAACCTCTTTTGATTACAGTCGCGCACGACTTAATCTGGCGTAGGGCGTCTTCCTTCTTTACACCTTATCCTCTCATAATTTTTCTGATCTCACATCACTCATGGACGAACTGCGTCCCACCAGTTTCCACGCGAGAAACCGGATCGACAAGCCATACAGGGAACTGATAATACTAAGAAAGCTACTAGGTTGCGCCTGTCCCATACCAGGTAAGTGGTTGGTACGTTTTTCATGCCACTAGACGCATAACACAAGGTTCTAGTCCTTACATGCCAGTGACCAGATCATACCACAAACCATGCACCTTCAGTGCCTGCACATCCAGTGCAGCCAAGCACCTCCAGTGCTACCACCATTCCATACCAAAATACTGGTCACGGCTAGGGGTTCTATTTCATGAATATAAATGTACATGTTTATACTTTTATTAGTTCGTGGCTTGCTATCTTATCAAGTTCACATTTCTCAAGTATTCAATCTATCACTGCCATAATATCATTGATCTCAACACATGCAATATTAATGAGATATTTACTCATGGAATAGCATAGCAATTCATAAAATATAGGTTCAATATGATCAAAGTATGACTTGCCTTCCGCGTCGTAAGTATCAGCAGTTGATGACGGTTCAGCGACAGTATCTTCAACCCCGGACTCTTGCTCTGAACAAGATCAAACAAGCAAACAGGCATTACAATTCATTCTATTCTTACTAATTCACTACATGCAAAGATGCAAGGAGAAAATACTCTGGTGATACAAGGTTTTGAAGCGATTTGAGTTAAATTGTGGGGATCAGGGTTAAAATTAGTTGTCAAGGTTTACAAGGTTCCAAAATATCAGGGTAATATCAAGGTTGTGACTGGTTCGCCCAAAAACAGCGAACGTCTTTAGGTTGGCATTCGGTTCAAGGCATCGACATAAGGTCGATGGGTGATAGAGGGCTCAACTCAAGTTGTGACAGTAGAGAAAAGTGTAGATCACAACATCAGGAGTCTAAGGGACAAAGTTATTTCCACAGTGCATGGCTGGAAGTGGGTGAAAAGGCTCAATGCCACTGGCTGACACAGGCTGACAGTGCTCTAGAATGGCATTGACATGGTTTGAACAGTTTCCAGTGGCCAAAGTAGGTTTTGATTCAAGCATAAGGTGCACAAGGTAGTGAGGCAGCTATTTGACAAAGTAATTTCTGTTTTACATGAACAGGGCTAATGCCACTGGCTGACATAGCCTGGCATAGGCTTGACACGGCCAGAAACTCGGGTTTGCCATATCTTTTGACTCAGGGCTCCAAATGATGCACCACTTTGTCTGGTGGTTAGGCATTTGTAACAGGAACAAATGTCTCAACAGGTCCTAGGGTAGGAGATGGCCGGAAAGTGATGAAAACCGGCGAAGAACACGGTGGCCGAGCTGTTCTCAACAGTTTCTGGACCAAACTTTGGCATGGTGATACCTCTTCATCTGGGCCGATCTAGGTGTCGAGCTAGAAGGCAAAAATACTCCTGGGGTCGAGGCACATCTACTAGACACGGTGGTTGGGGTTGAAACGGCCAGGAACAAAATCTGGCGACCGGAGCTAGGGAAGAAGACGCAAAATTTGGGCATTTCTGTTCTAGGGCAAATAAACTTAATTCCTTGCTTGAGGATGGTCTCTGGGGCATAAGTAAGCTAGGTGTGAAGCTAGATTGGCTGGGGAAACACCAGGGAAGCTTAACAGCGAGCCCCAGTTCACATGCAAGGTGCAAAGTTGGGGATTTTCATATTTTAGCAAATTCTTCGATTCTGGTTGCTTAGATGTGTTCTAATCAGTCCACTGATCATGTTTGATTACAGGCTCGAGAGCTAATTTGACTTGGTTAAGGATTAATTGCTCGCCGGAGTTGCTGGAGAGAAAAGGAAATTGCCGGCGACTGGAGAGGTTTGAAGTCAATTACATGCTCGAGTATGATGAGGGAGGTAAGAGGAGCTTACTGAAGTAGCTGGAATCGAGGAGGAAGCAGTGTAGAGGCTTGGCACCGTGAGCCTCTTCTCGAGCTCGCCGAAGAAGACAATGAAGGTGGCGAGATTGAAGATTGAGGTGAGTTCTGGTGTGTGTGTGTGCAAGCAAAGGCCAGGGCAAGCTTAAATAGGCGAAGCGAGCAGCAACAGTTGAAAATGCCTGGAGACTTGGAGCTGTGAATCGACGGCAAATTGACTGGCCGGGCGGGACAGCAGCGAGGTGACGCGCTCCAGCGGCCGTGCCGGCTTTGCAGGCTGGCGTGCGCTGTCCCGGGTGATGCAACGGCGAACTGACGGGCTCCTCCGGCATGCTTGCAACATGGCACCGAGCTTCTGCAGTGGCTGCAGCGATGGCATGCGCGCGCGGGCAAAATTGGAGATGCTGGTGCGGCCGCGGTGGCTCCACGGTGGCGAACGACGTGCGCACACGTGGCAGGAACGCGGTGGCAGGGGTGGCGACCACGGGGCTTCACCGGCGACGAAGCTCCTGGCGTGGCAGCGCGGTGGTCGCGGTCGTGCACAGCTGCTGGTCGTGCACAGTGTCTCTGGTCGAACCAGGGACCAAATTGCAAGGATTCTTATTTGAAATCTGGACTGATTTGCAATTTCTGTCTTAGAGATGGTTAATTTGAGGATTGATTTCATGTCTGAGTATAACATTTCTATTAGTACTCATTTAGCTCAAATTTGGAGAAAGTTTGATAAGATTTGAGGGATTTCACCTATTTTCGAAAATAGGGTAAAATTAGGGTAAACTAAATCTGGATTTTGTCGATCCCGAATTCTGGTGATTGGAGAGGGATTTTGAAGTCTAATCAAACAGGAGATCTGTATCAAATAGCATTTGGGAGGTGTTCCCTGAAGAAATTCTGGAGTTGGAATTGATTTGCAGAATTTAGCCTTTTCAGGCTTCCAGGTAAACAGAAAAGGACTTATTCGCAGTAAAATTTGGACTAAACTGCGAAAAGTGTTTAGATGAATTAATTTGGCTCCCAACTTTTTGAAGTGAGTTGAGGATGAACCTAGGAACATATTCCAGGGGTTACTTGAGTCTGGATAAGGTTAAATCAAGATAACTCAATTATCTGGAAACTGGGGTACTTAGGGTAAATCTGAAATTTCCTGTTTTCGAAAACAGAGAGAGCCTTAGGTACTGGGAGTTAGGGTCATAATTTTATCTGGCTCCTGAAGACTTTTATCTTCAGAGTAACTGGTAGGTTAAATCTGGATGGTCAGATCTTGATCTGGATCTAGAGAATAGATTTGGAGATTTTTAGGGTTTGGGAGAGATTAGAGTTCAGCTGATCTGGCTACTACTACAGGGATACATGCATGCAGGATTTTCATGCAAAACTTTTCACCCCCAAAACTAGGGTGTTACAGTACTCCAGACCAGTCAACTTCTTCGTTGGTTTTCATCACTTTCCAGCCATCTCCTTCCTTAGATCCTGTTGAGACATTTGTTCCTGCTACAAATGCCTAACTACCAGACAAAGTGGTGCATCATTTGGAGCCCTGAGTCAAAAGATAAGGCTAACCCTAGTTTCTGGCCATGTCAACCCTATGCCAGACTGTGTCAGCCAGTGGCATTGAGCCTTTTCACCCACTTCTAGCCATGCGCTTTGAAAATAACCTTGTCCCTTAGACTCCTGATGTTGTGATCTACGCTTTTCTCTACTGTCACAACTTGAGTTGAGCCCTCTATCACCCATCGACCTTATGTCGATGCCTTGAACCGAATGCCAACCTAAAGACATTCGCTGTTCTTGGGCGAACCAGTCACCACCTTGATATTACCCTGATATTTTGGAACCTTGTAAACCTTAACAGCTAATTTTAACCCTGATTTCCATAGTTTAACTCTAATCGCATCCAAACCTTGTATTCCCAGAGTGTTTCTATCTTGCATTATTGCATGTAGTGGGTTAGTAAGTATAGAATGAATTGTAATGCCTGTTTGCTTGTTTGATCTTGTTTAGAGCAAGAGTCCGGGGTTGAAGATATTGTCGCTGAACCATCATCAACTGCTGATACTTACGACGCGGAAGGCAAGTCATACTTTGATCATATTGAAACCCATATTTTATGAATTGCTATGCTATTCCACGAGTAGATATCTCATTAATATTGCATGTGTTGAGATCAATGATATGATGGCAGTGATAGATTGAATACTTGAGGAATGTGAACTTGTTAAGATAGCAAGCCACGAACTAATAAAAGTATAAACCTGTACATTTATATTCATGAAATAGAACCCCTAGCCGTGACCAGTATTTTGGTATGGAATGGTGGTAGCACTGGTGGTGCTTGGCTGCACTGGATGTGCAGGCACTGAAGGTGCATGGTTTGTGGTATGATCTGCTCACTGGCATGTAAGGACTAGAACCTTGTGTTGTGCGTCTAGTGGCATGAAAAACGTACCAACCACTTACCTGGTATGGGACAGGCGCAATCTAGTAGCTTTCTTGGTATTAGCAGTTCCCTGCATGGCTTGTCGATCCGGTTTCTCGTGTGGAAACTGGTGGGACGCAGTTCGTCCATGAGTGGTGTGAGATCAGAAAAATTATGAGAGGATAAGGTGTAAAGAAGGAAGACGCCCTACGCCAGATTAAGTCGTGCGCGACTGTAATCAAAAGAGGTTATGTGTCCTGCGGGAACATAGACCCAGGCTAGGAAGTAAGGCAGTGGGGAGGACCCACAACGGTACTTGGGACGGTATTGTCCATTTACCGGGCAGGGATACTGTTAATACTAGACTGCAAAACGTTGTGTGATCTCGGCCTTGTCACATGCGTATAAGTCGCATGGAGTTGGCCCGACTTGGAAGTCGAGTGAAAAAGTGGATTTAAAAAGAGGTACATCTCTGCAGAGTTTAAAAATGTATTCGAATACTTCGTACTCCCGAGTTTTAGGAGTATGCCGCGGTGGATTAAATCCACGGGGTGTGGCACAAGTATTGTTTTATAAACTAAAATTTGTTAGCTCAAGATTACCCAAGTGGCATGTGTTGTCACGATAAGGGGCGTTACCGTGGACTGTCATGTGTTGACGTGTCGCGGGGATACCATAATATAGAGATCATATGATAACCAAGAGGCATGTGGTTTATGCCCTAAAGTATATGAGATACTGCTATGAGTATATGATTGAAAGGCTTGAATAAAAGTAGTGTGATATGAGGTTATATCGCCTTGGATATGGGATATATGTATCACCATCAATATGATTTATTTACTGCCATAGGTATGATTAGAAGTTGAGTAAGAATTGAGAAAGAAATGTATTTTGGGAAAAACCCTTCACTCTTTCCCCAATAGCATAGGCTCATGTCATTTATACTGTAACTATATCCCTACCTCCCCTATGACTTGCTGAGTACATAAGTACTCACCCTTGCAACAACTCATCAATAGATGGAGCGTTCTACGACCTTGGAGGATACCCTGAAGATGCTGCGGACCCAGGAGATGATGAGCAGTTTCCTCCGGAGCCCTGATGTGGTGCTGTCTTGCTGTCAACCTCTGTTTCCTGTGGATTGCTTTTGGGCCTAGCTTCTGTCGACTAGATGTGTTATTTTGTTGGACCCTTGTGCCTTGTAAGGCACTGTACCTCGTTTTGTACTAAGGCCTGATGGCCATACAATTATGACTACTGTATTATTTTGCTGCTTCAATGTATTCCTGTGATTGACTCATCCTGGGAAGTCAAGTGGTTTAAGGGACCAGCTGCACCGAGCTGGGCTCCTCACAGGTGATGTCACAGTCGTGGCAGACACGACAAAAAAAGTGATTTGGAATACTTACACGTAAAACTTGCGAAGTTGATCGATGTTCCAAGTATTGGACAAAATCCGACCATCCTCCATAGCTAACCGCGCCGATCCTGTCCACGGCACTGAGACAACAGTGTAAGGACCTTCCCATTTTGGGGAGAATTTGTTGCTATTAGACTGGTCTTGAATTTTTCGTAAAACCAAGTCGCCCACGTTGAGATCACGTGGTCGCACCTTTTTACTGTGATACCTACGTAAAGCTTGCAAGTATGCCGCGGATTTAACCAGGGTGCGATCACGCCGTTCTTCTAAGAGGATAAGATCTCGCGCCCGTTGTTCGAACTGATTAATCTGTTCGAACTGATCTGTCCGAACAGAACCAATACTTACTTCCATAGGCAATACAGCCTCAGCCCCGTAGACCAAATGGAAGGGCGTCTCACCGGTGGCTCGACTAGAAGTAGTTCGTAATGCCCATAGAACGGTATAGAGCTCATCTGCCCAAGCCCCCGAGCGAGTCTTAAGGAGATTAAAGAGGCGCTTTTTAATGCCTTGCAGTATTTGCCCATTGGCTCGTTCTACGGCACCATTGCTTTGTGGATGGGTCACAGAAGCAAAGCACACCTTAGTCCCAACCTGATCGCAGTAGTCGAGGAAAAGACCGCTGGCGAACTGAGAACCATTGTCTGTGATGAGACGGTTTGGAACACCAAATCGTGCCACAATGTTCTTATGGAAGAACTTTTGTGCGGCTGATGCGGTAATATTTCGTACCGGTTCGGCCTCAATGCACTTTGTAAATGTGTCAATGGCTACGAACAGAAACTTGTACCCATTGACCGCTTGTGGCATAGGACCGACGATATCCATCCCCCAGACCGCGAATGGCCATGCGAGAGGAATGGTTTGCAACGCATAGGCAGGTTGATGAACTTACCTTGCGTGGAACTGACACTGGGGACACGTCTTGACCATATGCTTGGCGTCATCAAGTGCCGAAGGCCAGTAGAATCCTTGTCGAAAAGCCTTTCCGACCATTGTCCGATATGACGAGTGCGCACCGCATACACCGTCATGTATTTCTCTCAAGAGGGATTTTCCTTCCTCCTGAGATATACAACGCATGAATACTCCTTGAGTACCCTTTCTGTACAAAATCCCATCTATGAGTTTGTACAGACGCGCTTTTCGAATTAACCGATCACTTTCGGTTTCGTCCTCAGGTAGGGTCCCATGTTCAAGATAGACCCTCAATGGATGAGCCCAATCTTGTTCCTGACCGAGGTTGGTAACGAAGGCTATTACCGGATCATCCTCGACCGAAGTCATGATCGAAAGATGGTCCAAGTGTTCAATGAACACTCCTGCCGGAGCGGATGAGCGTCAGGACCCAATTTTGGATAATTGGTCTGCGAGAATATTGTCCTTTCGCGGGATGTATTGGACTTCGAAATGACTGAAGTGTTTTTCCAATCTCCTCACTTCCCCCAGGTAATGAGCCATTGTCTCATCGGAGGTGCTGTACTCCTTGTTTACCTGGTTTACGACCAGCTGTGAGTCTCCCCTCACCACTAATCGACGGACTCCGAGGAATTTTGCTGCCCGGAGCCCTGCAAGAAGACCTTCATACTCTGCTGCATTGTTGCTCGCAACAAAGTGTAGTTGAATGACATACTTAAGCTGTTCGCCCTGGGGCGTAACTAAGACCACTCCAGCCCCCGAGTGTTGAAAACTACGGGAGCCGTCAAAGTACATTGTCCAGTAATCGGGGCACTCCAGTTCCTCTGCCAACCGCACGGGTGGCTCAGGGTTGGTCCATTCGACCACAAAGTCGGCCAAAACCTGAGACTTAACCGCCGTGCGGGGTGTGAAATGGATCTCGAAGGCACCGAGTTCGACCGCCCATTTGGCGATTCGACCAGATTTCTCTGGATTTCGGACAATATCCCCCAAAGGAAAAGAGGAGGGTACTGTGATCTTGTGCACTTGAAAGTAATGTCGTAGCTTACGGGAAGCCATCAGTAGCGCGTAAAGTATCTTCTGGACCTCAGGGTAGTGCTCCTTAGGACCATGAAGTACTTCGCTCACATAGTAGACGGGTCTATGTATTCTTTCCCTATCCGCGATTAGAACGGCGCTGACCGCGTGTGGTGTGGCCGCCAGGTAAAGAAGCAACGGTTCTCCTTTGTCGGGAGACACCAATACTGGCGGACTGGATAGATATGTTTTTACCTCCTGGAATGCTTTTTCGCCCTCATCCGACCATGTAAAGTTATGATGCTTCCACAAGGCTTTGAAGAAAGGCAATCCCCTTTCGCCTAATCGCGATATGAAGCGACTTAAAGCCGCCATGCGACCAGCCAGGCGTTGAACATCCTTCATGGTCGAGGGCGACCTCATTTGTTCAATAGCCCTAATTTTCTCAGGATTAACTTCAATGCCCCTGGAACACACAAGGAAACCAAGGAGTTTTCCTGAAGAAACCCCGAAAGAGCATTTCTCCGGGTTTAATTTTGTTCCAAAGCGATTCAAATTACAGAAGGTTTCAGCGAGATCGTCCAAATGAGACAATCTCTTGGTACTTTTTACAAACAAATCGTCTACATATGCTTCGAGATTACGCCCTATCTGGGAAAGAAAGGTCTTTTGCATCAAGCGCTGGTACGTGGAACCTGCGTTCTTGAGACCGAACGGCATTCTGACGTAGCAGTATGTGCCGAACGGGGTGATGAAGGCAGTCTTCTCTTAATCGTCTTCTGCCATGCTAATTTGATGATATCCTGAGTAAGCGTCCAGAAAACAGTTTTGTAAATGTTGCACATTCAGGGAACAGAGGCTTCTCAGAGTCAGCAATCAGTTTCTCAAATTCACAGAAGTCATTTTCGTTGTAATCTTCCTCTACATCACGTAACATCTCATCTAGATTGTCATCATCATCATCATCATCATCTACGTGCACATCGGAATGAACATTATCACAATTCGGATGATCATCGATATTATTGCAATCCACATCCGAGTCCTGCTGATTGGTAGTAGTGGTGCTTGTTTCCTCAAGATCTTCGCCATGCCATATCCAACGGGTGTATTGCGCGTTAAAACCACGACGAATCAAATGACTCTTAATTTGATCAGAGTTGCTAAACCTCTTCAAGTTCATACAATCTGTACAAGGACAGAGCATATTTTTCTCTCCCTTCCTCTCCTTTTGCTGCTCAGCAAATTTAATAAACTCATTCACACCATCCAAATATTCAAGAGTAGTACGTTTTATTCCATACTTCCAATATTTCCTGTCCATCTACAATTAATAAAATTTAACGAGTCAGCCATGCATGAAACCTGCCCGATTAAGTTATGTATATGTACATGTACAGCCTCTTACAACAGATGTGTTGAACCCTAGCCTGACGAAATTAACACTAATTAACCTAGCTAACTACACAATACAAGCTAGTTAGCTCCTAAAACATGACGCATTTCCAACTACCTAGCTCCCAAGCTTAGAGCTACAAACTTGGAACTACACAATACAGCTAGCTTGCAAGTAGAGAGGGAGGGAGATCTAGAGGGAGAGAGAGATAACTGTCGACAATTAAGCATACCTTAAAGTGAGGGGCGCAATCAACTTCCCTCCAGCTTGCGCTGATCACCCTAGCAGTGTAGCTGCGAGCGTGGAACTTTCATCACAAACAGAGGGACACAGAGTGCAACAGAACAAATTAAAGAGCAGCTCAGCAATGGTCGAGTGGGGTTTTCCTTATAATGGAGCTTTTTCTAACGGTAAATACATGAAATAACCATTAGACTAACTAAGGTAATTTGCCTCTCACATATTCTATCGGTAAAAACACACATATACCGTTAGAGAATGTACATTACTGAGCAAGTACAGGCCTTGTTCTATCGGTAAATATGTGTATTTACTGTTAGATGATGCATGACTGAGCAAATATATGTGTTTTCTATCGGTAAATATGTGCATTGACCGTTAGATGATGCATGACACAGCACGTACATGAGTTTTTCTATCGATAAATATGTGTATTAACCGTTAGATGATGCATGACACACGGACATGAGTTTTTCTATCGGTAGATATGTGTATTTACCGTTAGATGATGCATGATTGAGGAAATATATGTGTTTTCTATCAGTAAATATGTGTATTTACTATTAGAGGAGGTACATGTACCAAACATACATGACACCAGTTCTCACATCCAAGGAATCATATCAATGTAACATCAAACAGATCTTACATCAAACACATCTTAACTAGAAGATAAAGCAATATTTCAAGAAATGCTAATTTGTGGATTAACTAGGAGACACAAAAATACTTTTCTTAGGTACTTGGGACTTCATCTTGCCAAAGAAATTACACATGCCAGTTCACAAATTCAGGTACAAACATACACATGCCAGTTCACCAATACAAATTCAGGTACATGTCTGAAACAGCAGTACAAATACACACCTACCTACCAATACAATTAAATACACAAATACTCCCTACACATTCAAGTTCATGTCCCAATTAGCAATACATGATACACAAATATACAACAATATACAAATACAACAATTCACACATTCGATGTATATTAGAAAAGCCACGTCTGAAATTAACAACAGATCACTACGAGGACCCAGTGGCCCGTACTTTTTACATAAAAGAGAACCTTTGTAGGTTGCGACAATGCAACTACCGACTACAAGTTAGACCTGATACATCACAAATCCATTCATCCAAAACAGCAAATGTCTGAACCACATTAAAGTCGGCCAGAAAATTGTTCATCACAACACTTGGATGTCAAAACAAACATGTATAATGAAACTTATACGGTAACAGATTGAATGAACTAGTAGATCTAATCTACTATAACTTCATATATCACATATATATATAATTAATCCAGATCTAATACTATACAGGATAGCTCTGATACCACTGTAGGAAATCGAGTAAGCTACACTAGCAGAATTTCATAAATTTTTAGTCGAAAATTGCAAATAATAGATCATAGATTAGATTGTTACCAGTAGCGGAAGCAGATGTAGATGACAACAACCGCTCATGGATCATTCTAATCAGCGCAGCAATAGTAGCAGTGCCTCTACCGGTATCCACACGTACCGGGATGGAACGTCGTACGATGGTGTGCTAGCACAAACGCGTACAACAAGGGTTTATGGGCTATCAAAAGAGATGGCAGCTATGGCTTTTGTGATGATCCTCAAAGCCCATCATACATCTCTATATATAGGGCCATGTAGAGGAAATCCTAACAGACTAGGTTTCCTGATGTGATACGAATCTTATTCGAATTGCCCATGCAGAAGAAATCCTAACAGATTAGGTTCCTGATGTGATACGAATCTTATTCGAATTCGTATCTGATACGTATATTCTATAACACTATTTAGGAAGAGGAAGACCAGGACAGACGATGACTGAAGAGATTTTGAGTAAGGTAAGAACCTCCCCCATTTTGAACAGGGTCGTATTGAAGTGATTGACTAAAGAGATTTTAACCGATGATTTCCCTTGTTTTATTATGCTAGGCGCAGAGATGCAGCGCCAAGCCCCCCAATGACCTCTACAAGTGTTGAAGCTTCCCCTGCTACCGAGGTCACGGGCGAGCAAAGTTCCATCCGAAGGGCCGAGGAAGTTCTTCGTGCCATTATACATGGGATGGCCGTAGAAGTCCGATCACAGAGATTAGAATCTGTGACCCCAGTTATGGAGGAGGCTCAGTAGGAAAACTCATCTGCTGCTCCTACTGGGGACAAGGTGAGTTTAGAGACTCAGCCTTTGGCTGAACCAGAAAGTGACTCGTTCAGCGAGTATGTTGAGGTATGTAGAACACCTCTGGTGATTTTTAAGTTCGCATAGGAGTATTGTCGCGCCCTGAAACTGGGACAACGACTACTCCTGTAGAGACCTAGCTCGCTGCAGCTAGTCCCAAACCACAAACCGTTGACTTCCCAGGATAAGTCAAACACAGGAGTATATTACATTGCAACAGAGTACTCACAAAATATTAAGCAGTGTGGCCTGCTGGCCTTAATATTACATAAGAGGATTACAATGCCTACAAGGCATTCAGGGTTTAGCAAAATATTCAACTACGCAGCAGAAGATAGGTGACCCTCCCACAAAAGAAGTTGACGGCAGAACAACACACTTCAGGGCTCTGGCGGAACTGATTCTCCTCCTTCTGGATCCACGTAATACTCCGTGCCATCATCTTGATCAAAGTAGGCTCCATCTATTGAGTTGAATGTTGCAAGGGTGAGCACTTACGTACTCAGCAAGTCATAGGTAAGAGTAGATACATATAGTAGTGATGATATGAACCTAGACTAGTCAAGAATTATGGATATTTGTAAAATAATTTTTTCCTCTCTCATCTCATCTTATGGCAGCACTTTTTATAATATAACATCATCAATCATGTTCACTAGATTATAGCACTACCGCGACACGTCGACACACGACAGCCCACGGCAGCACTCCTTATCATGACAACACATGTCATTTGGGTAATCTTGATTAAACATATTTTATTTAGAAAATAGTACTTGTGTCACACCCCGTGGATTTAATCCACCGCAGCAGACTCCTATAAAACCCGGGAGCTCGGAGTATTCGAATACGTTTTTAACTCTGCAGAGAGGTACCAATTTACCCGCAAGATATTCCACTTTCAAACCTTTCCTATCATAACAAAATGATTGGACCCCTGACTCACTTCATACTGTGAGCGACAAGGTGGAAATAACAAGAACTTTTGTTATGTATCACTTACAATTCACCCCCGACCCTGTGGCTCTCAGCGAGACACAGTTGTGGCAGGTTGTATCCAAACCTCCACCCCTTTGCTTATTCCCATTACTGGGTCAGCGTGCTTGATCACCTTCAGTGATATGTGTGGGAGCCGCGCTCCGTGTTTATCGTGCATCACTACACATCTCATGCAGGGGTTTCATGTGCGATCCACATAATTACTTGTTCAGGCCTGTCCCATACCAGGCTTGCGGTTAGCACGTTGTTCATGCCACTAGACGCACAACACAAGGTTCTAGTCCTTATATGCTAGTGACCAGACCATCCACAACCCTGCACCTTCAGTGCCTGCATATCCTTTGCAGTCTAGCACCTCCAGTGCTACAGCCATCCACACCATTTTTCTGGTCACGGCTAGGGGTTTTATTTCATGAATATAAGTATATAAATACATATAATAGTTCATGGCTCAAAACTTGTTTATTTCACATTTCACAGATAACCAGTCTAGTACTGCCAATTCATAAATCAACCATTTCTCAATCTTTCACATGCAATATTGCCTATATTCAAGGTTATGTTTTTAGCAACATTTAAAGTATAGGTTCAAGATGACTAAGGATATGACTTGCCTTCCGCGTCGTAAAATACAGCAGTCGATGACGGGTCAACAGCAAAATCTTCAAAGTCAGCTTCTGAATCTGCTCGACGACAAACAATCACACAATAATTACTTTTAATATTGAAATGTTTTATGACTTATATGCAGAAATGCACAACAAGCATGATTGAACTAAACTGGTGATAATTTGAACTGCAAACTGAACTGAGTCGAGATTCTAGGGTTTCAAGGAATTTGGGCTAAGGATGGTGATTAGATAATCTTAGGGTTTCAGGATTGCAATAGGGATAACAATTTTGTGGCTGGTTTAATCAAAACAGCGAATGTCAACAGATCGACATTCGGATCAAAGCTTGGACATAGCTTTAAGAAAAGCTAGGATGCTTATCTCAAGTTGTGGTAGTAGAAGAAAATGTAGATCACAACTCTACAAATTCAGTGGACAAAGTGGTTTTCAAATTGCACAACCAGAAGTAGGTAAACAAGGTCAATGCCACTGGCTGACAAGCTCTGGCATAGAGCTCACAATGCCAAAAACTAGGGCTTAGCATAACTTTTGATCTGGAGCTCCAAATGATGCACCACTTTGTCTGGGAGGTAGGCTTGAGTAACAGGAACAATTAAGTCAACAAGATCTAGGGTAAGAAATGGCTGGAAAGCAAGAAATTTGATGATGAACAGAGATGAACTGGCTGCACTGGAGCAGTTCTGGACACAAACTTGGCAAAGCTATATCTTCCAATCTAGGCCGATCTAGGTGTCGGGCTAGAAGACAAAAATGCTCAGGAGGCTAGGGCACATCTAAATGACAAGGTGATTTGGGCTGAAACGGCCGGGAACACTTTTCCGGTCATCGGCGCCGGAGAAGAAACTCTGGATTTGGGGGTTTTTGCTGTAGGAGGTTTGAACTTAATTCATTGCTTGGAGAGTATCTAGGAGGTATAGGGAAGCTTCTGGTACAGTTGTATTGGCCGGAGGATCACTGGAGAAGCCTGGCGACGATCGCCGGTTTTCTGGTGAAGCTCGGTTTAGGGAAAAGGTTCGATTCTTGCTTAATTTCGAAATCCAACTTCACAGGCTTGCTTGATTTAGCTCACTGATCAATTTTATTTACAGAATCGAAGGCTAATTTGGAGTAATTTGAGCTACATTGCCGGAACAGGGCATTTAGCAATCCCGGCGATCACCGGCGATAAGGTGCAATGTAAACCAATTAGATGGTACAGCACGATGAGGGAGACGAGGGGAACTCACAGATACTGTCAATTTGGCAAGAGGTGCTGCGGTTGAGGCTGTCACCGTGAAGCCTCTTGTTGGACTCGCCGGAGAAGACGACGACAGCGAAGAAATTTGTAAATCTGGCTAAGTTCTGGTGATGAGGATGTGACACAAGGTATGGCTGTTTATATAGTGCAGTGGGCGTAGCTTGCAAGGCAGTAATAGCATTGAATTTGATGTCAATTGATATGAGTTGCCGGGCGCAGATGTAGCAACGGCGAACGGTGATGCGACGGCGCACTGGCGAGGCAAAACTGTTGCCACATTGGGACTCAATCATGTCGGGCGGTGCAAAGCGGTGGCGACAACGGCTGGCAAGGCAACCTACGTGGCAAGAAGATGCTCACAACAGTCACTGCTAGTCGCGCATAGGGCAAGCTTTAGTCGTCGACGCCGCCACGGTGTTGCCACGGCGATGGCTGAGACACTGACGCGTGCGCAACAGGAAGAGCAAGCATGCACGAGCACAAATGCAAGCGGAACTTGGCCGGCGGCGAGCGTGCACGGCGCATGGCAACCACGGCAATCTCTGGTCGTGCGCACAGCAAAACGGCCTGGTCGAATGCTGCTGTTGTCCTGGTCGAAAATGGACTGAACTGCAGTATTTGATTTTCACATTTGGACCAATCTGTAATTCTGGAGATTTGGAAGGTTAGAGTTGAATTTGATTTCACTAATCTGGTAGATTATTCAGCAGGATATTTGGCAAAGGTAAATGATAAGATTTAACACATTTGAATAGTTTTCGATACAAACTGAAAATAGGGTAATTTAGGGTAAAATAAGGTTTAAGTTTTGTCGATTTCGAATTATGGCATTTAGGGTTCGATTTTGATATCTGCACAGAAGAGAAACTTGTGGCAAATAGCATTTTGAGAAGATTTGCTGAAGAAATTCTGAATTTAAAGTTAATCTGGAGATTTTAGCCTTTTTTTGGTTTTCAGATATCAGATAAGGACTATTTTGCGATAACTCTTGGACTGATTTGTGAAAAGAGTCTAGATGATGAAATCTGGCTGTCAACTTTTTAGATTAAGGTATTGACATACCCATGATCATATTCCAGGAATAATCTGGTCTGAACTTGGTCAAGATTCGGATTAAATCTGTATTTCTGAAACTTAGGGTATTTGGGTAATATAAGGTATTTCTGTAGAAGAAATTAATAAATCTGGAATTTAGAGATAGAATTGGATCTAGGTTCTGAAGACTTTTAAGTTCAGAGTAACTGATAGATCACATCTGAACAATCTGATCTTGATTGGAGATCACAGGATAGATTTTGGAGATTTTAGGGCTTGAGATAGATACTGATCTGGCTATTACTACAGATACATGCATGCATGCTATTTATGAAAAAGGAAGTTTTCACCCCTAACTCAGGGTGTTACAGATCTACCCTCCTTAAAGAATTCTCGTATAACACCCTGAGTTAGGGGTGAAAACTTCCTTTTTCATCAATAGCATGCATACTTGTATCTGTAGTAATAGCTAGATCAGTATCTATCTCAAGCCCTAAAATCTCCAAAATCTATCCTGTGACCTCAAATCAAGATCAGATTGTTCAGATGTGATCTATTTGTTATCCTGAATCTAAAAACCTTCAGAACCTAGATCCAATTCTATCTCTAACTCCCAGAATTATCAACTCTATTCTGTTTTCGAAAACAGAAATACCTTATATTACTTAAATACCCTAAGTTTCAGAAATACAGATTTAATCAAAATCTTGACCAAGTTCAGACCAGATTATTCCTGGAATATGATCATGGGTATGTCAATACCTTAATCTAAAAAGTTGACAGCCAGATTTCATCATCTAGACTCTTTTCATAAAACAGTCCAAGAGTTATCGCAAATTAGTCCTTATCTGTTATTTGAAAACCCAGAAAGGCTAAAATCTCCAGATTAACTCCAAATTCAAAATTTCTTCGGCAAATCTTCTCAAAATGCTATTTGCCACAAGTTTCTCTTCTGTGCAGATATCAAAGTCGAACCCTAAATGCCAGAATTCGAAATCGACAAAACTTAAACCTTATTTTACCCTAAATTACCCTATTTTCAGTTTGTATCGAAAACTATTCAAATGTGTAAAATCTTATCATTTACCTTTGCCAAATATCCTGTTGAATATAATCTACCAGATTAGTGAAATCAAATTCAACTCTAACCTTCCAAATCTCCAGAATTACAGATTGGTCCAAATGTGAAAATCAAATACTGCAGTTCAGTCCATTTTCGACCAGGACAACAGCAGCATTCGACAGGCCGTTTTGCTGTACACGACCTGGGCTCGCCGTGGTTTCCTTGCGCCATGCACGTTCGCCGCCGGTGAAGCTTCGCCTGCAACTTGATCGTGCATGCTGTTGCGCACGTGTCCTCGCCTCCGCCGTCACCGTGGCAGCGCCGCTGCAACGTCGACGAGCAGCGTCTGCTTCCCCGCGCGACCAGCAGTGACTGTTGTCAGCATCTTCTTGCCACGTCGCTTGCCTTGCCAGCCGTTGTCGCCACCGCTTTGCACCGCCCGACATGATTGAGTCCCAATGTAGCAACAGTTTTGCCTCGCCAGTGCGCCGTCGCGTCACCGTTCGCCGTTGCTAAATATGCGCCCGGCAACTCATATCAACTGACGTCAAATTCAATGCTATTACTTCCTTGCAAGCTACGCCCACTGCACTATATAAACAGCTATACCTTGTGTCACATCCTCATCACCAGAACTTAGCCAGATTTACAAACTTCTTCGCTGTCGTCGTCTTCTCCGGCGAGTCCAGCAAGAGGCTTCACGGTGCCAGCTTCACCCACATCATCTTCTGCCAAATTAAAGCCATCAGTGAGTTCATCTACTCATCCTCTCTGTGTAGTACTGTCTAATTGCTCTCCGGTGGACTCTAACGCCGGTGATCGCCGGAAATGGCTGAAAGTCGAAGATTGCCCTGTTCCGGCAATGTAGCTCGAATTACTCCAAATTAGCTTTCGTATCTGTAATCAAAATTTATCAGTAAGCCAAATCAAGCAAGCCTGTGAAGTTGGATTTCAGATTTAAGCAAGAATCGAACCTTTTCCCTAAACCGAGCTTCACCAGAAAACCGGCGATCGTCGCCAGGCTTTTCCAGTGATCCTCCGGCCAATACAATTGTACCAGAAGCTTCCGTATACCTCCTAGATTCTCTCCAAGCAATGAATTAAGTTCAAACCTCCTACAGCAAAAACCCCCAAATCCAGAGTTTCTTCTCCGGCGCCGATGACCGGAAAGCTTGTTCCAGCCATTTCAGCCCTCGAAACTTTGTCTAGTATGTGTGCTTTGATCTCCTGAACACTTTTGTCTTCTAGCCCGACACCTAGATCGGCCTAGATTGGAAGTTATAGCCATGCCAAGTTTGTGTCCAGAACTGCTCCAGTGCAGCCAGTTCATCTCTGTTCATCATCAAATTTCTTGCTTTCCAGCCATTTCTTGCCCTAGATCCTGTTGACTTAATTGTTCCTGTTACTCAAGCCTACCTCCCAGACAAAGTGGTGCATCATTTGGAGCTCCATATCAAAAGTTATGCTAAGCCCTAGTTTTTGACATTGTCAGCTCTATGCCAGAGCTTGTCAGCCAGTGGCATTGACCTTGTTTACGCACTTCTGGTTGTGCAATTTGAAAACCACTTTGTCGACTGAATTTGTAGAGTTGTGATCTACATTTTCTTCTACTACCATAACTTGAGATAAGCATCCTAGCTTTTCTTAAAGCTATGTCCAAGCTTTGATCCGAATGTCGATCTGTTGACATTCGCTGTTTTGATTAAACCAGCCACAAAATTGTTATCCCTATTGCAATCCTGAAACCCTAAGATTATCTAATCACCATCCTTAGCCCAAATTCCTTGAAACCCTAGAATCTCAGTTCAGTTGCAGTTCAAATTATCTCCAGTATAGTTCAATCATTCTTGTTGAGCATTTCTGCATATAAGTCTTAAAACAATTTAATATTATAAGTAATTATTGTGTGTTTGTTTGTCGTCGAGCAGATTCAGCAGCTGACTTTGAAGATTTTGCTGTTGATCCGTCATCGACTACTGTATTTTACGACGCGGAAGGCAAGTCATATCCTTGGTCATCTTGAACCTATACTTTAAATGTTGCTAAAACATAACCTTGAATATAGGCAATACTGCATGTGAAAGATTGAGAAATGGTTGATTTATGAATTGGCAGTACTAGACTGGTTATCTGCGAAATGTTAAATAAACAAGTTTTGAGCCATGAACTATTATATGTATTTATATACTTATATTCATGAAATAAAACCCCTAGCCGTGACCAGAAAAATGGTATGGATGGCTGTAGCACTGGAGGTGCTAGACTGCAAAGGAATGCAGGCACTGAAGGTGCAGGGTTGTGGATGGTCTGGTCACTGGCATATAAGGACTAGAACCTTGTGTTGTGCGTCTAGTGGCATGAACAACGTGCTAACCGCAAGCCTGGTATGGGACAGGCCTGAACAAGTAATTATGTGGATCGCACATGAAACCCCTGCATGAGATGTGTAGTGATGCACGATAAACACGGAGTGCGGCTCCCACACATATCACTGAAGGTGATCAAGCACGCTGACCTAGTAATGGGAATAAGCAAAGGGGTGGAGGTTTGGATACAACCTGCCACAACTGTGTCTCGCTGAGAGCCACAGGGTCGGGGGTGAATTGTAAGTGATACATAACAAAAGTTCTTGTTATCTCCACCTTGCCACTCACACATGGTTGTGAGGAGGGGTCTAATCATTTTGATAGGATGGGCTTGAAAGTGGAATATCTTGCGGGTAAATTGGTACCTCTCTGCAGAGTTAAAAACGTATTCGAATACTCCGAGCTCCCGGGTTTTATAGGAGTCTGCTGCGGTGGATGAAATCCACGGGGTGTGACACAAGTACTATTTTCTGAATAAAATATGTTTAAATCAAGATTACCCAAATGACATGTGTTGTCTTGATAAGGAGTGCTGCCGTGGGCTGTCGTGTGTCGACGTGTCGCGGTAGTGCTATAATCTAGTGAACATGATTGATGATGTTATATTATAAAAAGTGCTGCCATAAGATGAGATGAGAGAGGAAAAGATTTTTTTACAAATATCCATAATTCTTGACTAGTCTAGGTTCATATCATCACTACTATATGTATCTACTCTTAATTCATTGCTTGGAGAGTATCTAGGAGGTATAGGGAAGCTTCTGGTACAGTTGTATTGGCCGGAGGATCACTGGAGAAGCTTGGCGACGATCGCCGGTTTTCTGGTGAAGCTCGGTTTAGGGAAAAGGTTCGATTCTTGCTTAATTTCGAAATCCAACTTCACAGGCTTGCTTGATTTAGCTCACTGATCAATTTTATTTACAGAATCGAAGGCTAATTTGGAGTAATTTGAGCTACATTGCCGGAACAGGGCATTTGGCAATCCCGGCGATCACCGGCGATAAGGTGCAATGTAAACCAATTAGATGGTACAGCACGATGAGGGAGACGAGGGGAACTCACAGATGCTGTCAATTTGGCAAGAGGTGCTGCGGTTGAGGCTGTCACCGTGAAGCCTCTTGCTGGACTCGCCGGAGAAGACGACGACAGCGAAGAAATTTGTAAATCTGGCTAAGTTCTGGTGATGAGGATGTGACACAAGGTATGGCTGTTTATATAGTGCAGTGGGCGTAGCTTGCAAGGAAGTAATAGCATTGAATTTGATGTCAGTTGAGATGAGTTGCCGGGCGCAGATGTAGCAACGGCGAACGGTGACGCGACGGCGCACTGGCGAGGCAAAACTGTTGCTACATTGGGACTCAATCATGTCGGGCGGTGCAAAGCGGTGGCGACAACGGCTGGCAAGGCAAGCGACGTGGCAAGAAGATGCTGACAACAGTCACTGCTGGTCGCGCACAGGGCAAGCTTTAGTCGTCGACGCCGCCACGGTGTTGCCACGGCGATGGCTGAGACACTGACGCGTGCGCAACAGGAAGAGCCAGCATGCACGAGCACAAATGCAAGCGGAACTTGGCCGGCGGCGAGCGTGCACGGCGCATGGCAACCACGGCAATCTCTGGTCGTGCGCACAGCAAAACGGCCTGGTCGAATGCTGCTGTTGTCCTGGTCGAAAATGGACTGAACTGCAGTATTTGATTTTCACATTTGGACCAATCTGTAATTCTAGAGATTTGGAAGGTTAGAGTTGAATTTGATTTCACTAATCTGGTAGATTATTCAACAGGATATTTGGCAAAGGTAAATGATAAGATTTTACACATTTGAATAGTTTTCGATACAAACTGAAAATAGGGTAATTTAGGGTAAAATAAGGTTTAAGTTTTGTCGATTTCGAATTCTGGCATTTAGGGTTCAATTTTGATATCTGCACAGAAGAGAAACTTGTGGCAAATAGCATTTTGAGAAGATTTGCTGAAGAAATTCTGAATTTAAAGTTAATCTGGAGATTTTAGCCTTTTTTTGGTTTTCAGATATCAGATAAGGACTATTTTGCGATAACTCTTGGACTGATTTGTGAAAAGAGTCTAGATGATGAAATCTGGCTGTCAACTTTTTAGATTAAGGTATTGACATACCCATGATCATATTCCAAGAATAATCTGGTCTGAACTTGGTCAAGATTCGGATTAAATCTGTATTTCTGAAACTTAGGGTATTTGGGTAATATAAGGTATTTCTGTAGAAGAAATTAATAAATCTGGAATTTAGAGATAGAATTGGATCTAGGTTCTGAAGACTTTTAAGTTCAGAGTAACTGATAGATCACATCTGAACAATCTGATCTTGATTGGAGATCACAGGATAGATTTTGGAGATTTTAGGGCTTGAGATAGATACTGATCTGGCTATTACTACAGATACATGCATGCATGCTATTTATGAAAAAGGAAGTTTTCACCCCTAACTCAGGGTGTTACAAGTATCCCGGCTTTGAAACTAATCCCCTTCCATGTCATAGGAACTGACTCGTATGGCTACCAAGTCGATGGCCGTAGCGAATCATATCGAGGTCGCGCAAGAGGAAACGAGTGACCTGCAGTGGTAAGGAAGATGTTCCTTCATCTGCCTGAATGTTAGTCCTATTTTGACAATTGTCTCCTTTGTCACAGAGAAAATGCCTTCCGGATCAAGAGCCTCGCTGATCGGGAAAGCCAAGAGTTCAGGGCAGCTACCAAGATCTCCTTCCTGGAGACTGAACTCCAATAGCTGCGGTCAAAGCTCTCCTGTAAGTATACTTCCGACCAGAGTGAATTAATTTGTCATGAGAACTTTTTGTGATGGTCTCTCATCGCAGCATGAAAGCACCAAATAAGCCAGCTTTGTCAAGAGAAAAAGGATCTCCAAATGACCATTGAGTTGCAAAACTCAAAAGTTGAGTCTATCTGCCAAGAGAACAAGGACTTGAATGCGTCACTCTCAGCCTGCAGCAGTGCTCAACAGAACATCTTCGAAAAACTGAAGATGGTGGCCGGTTTGCTAAGGGCTGATGTGGTCGAAATCGAGATGGACGACCTTAGCCTAAGCGACTGCACCACACTGGTTGCGACCCAAGTAGAGTCACTCCACGAGTATCTTCCTGAAGATACAAGGCGGCAAACAGAAGCGATCAAGACGAGAGTGCGATCAGCGGCCTCCGCCATCCTCTGCCGGCTTCGTCTTCACCATGGCCCAGATCTTGATCTAAATCCAGTGGTTGGAGAAGCATAGGTCGAGAGTGAAGACCAGCTTGAGATCATAATGGAGGAAGTCAAACCTCTAGTAGAAGATCTCTTGAAAGAGCTTGGCCTATTGTAAATCTTGTACTTGTACGGATATAATTTATACAATGCACATGTATGCCTTATTTTTTGAAAGAAAAGCACTTCTTTTTGTTTCATGTTGCGACCATATTCCCCTAGCGCCCTCCTGTGATTATGTATACCGAAGACTTAGTATTATAAGCACATTAAAAATATGGGTGTAACGACGACCAGGAATATCTCACCAGACGGACAATCATGTTCGATACAAAACCCGACCTTATTGCAAACCGGCAGCCACTCTAATGACTAAGGACATGCCAGCAAGCCCTGTGTGCGTTGAGAAACAGCTTATTGAGGGGTGTCTTGTCTAGAAGTGATCACGAGATCGGCCAGCAAATCCGATCAGGGTATTATAGTGATATAATTATCGGGGACCAGCCCCCGAGCCAGACTCGTGACATATGGGCAAAAGGAATAATTATCACATGAAACAACTAAAAGTACTGATTCTGATTTTGTTAAATCATGCTAATTGAAAAGGAAAAGAGTTTGGTAACTTACACATAAAACTTGCGCAGTTGATCCATGTTCCAGGTATTGGATAAGATCTGACCATCCTTCATTGCTAACAGAGCTGATCCTGGTCGCGTCACCGAGACAACAGTGTCGGGACCTTCCCATTGTGGGGAGAACTTGTTGCGATTAGATTGGTTTTGTATTTTACGTAAAACCAGATCGCCCACGTGAAGACTACATGGTCACACACTTTTGTTACGGTATTTGCGCAAAGCTTCCAAGTACACTGCGGACTTGACCAGAGCTCGATCACGTTTTTCTTCTAGGAGGATTAGATCTTGTAATCGTTGTCCGTCTTGATCGACTTGTTCGAATTGATCCGTTCGGACCGAACCAATACTAATTTCCATGGTAACACAACCTCAGCTCCGTATACCAGATGGAAAGGTGTCTCACCGGTGGCTCGACTAGAAGTAGTGCGTAGTGCCCATAGAGCGGTATAGAGCTCGTCTACCCAAGCCCCCGAGTGTGCCTTAAGGCGATCAAAAACGCGCTTTTTCATACCCTGCAATATTTGCCCGTTGGCACGTTCAACGGCACCATTGCTCTGCAGATGAGCTACAGAGGCAAAGCACACCATGGTTCCTGTCGTGGTATTGTGAATACCCCGGCAGGTTTTGTGAACGATCCTAGCGAAGATTACGCGGCGCGGGTTGACCGGGTGACCGGTCCTCCCCCGCCGGACAAACACAAGAATTGACACGAGGATTTATACAGGTTCAGGTCCCGGTGGGGGCCCTAGTCCTGTCGGTGCGCTCCCAACCGGAGTCGGCTGGGGAGGCCCTCTCCGAGGGAGAGGCTTCCGGAGCACACCTGTGAGTTTAGCTATTCCAATAACAATGAATCACTTGCTTACAACTGAGGGGTGCAAGGGATATTTATAGCCCCAAAAAGAAGCAAAAAGCCTAAACTACCCCGGAAGCCACCGTCGGATTGATGGGTAGGAACGTCCTTCTCCCGGTCAAACGTCTTGGATGCTTCACAGGTGGTCGCTGATTCCCGAGGCGCTCCTCGTGTGACCTGCACGTGATAAACAACTCGAGACTTTACCTTGAGGAGGGCGATGAGGCCCGGGACATGCGCCGGAGGCCAAGTCCCGGGGGCCAAAAGGCCGCACGCGGGGAGGCCTTGGAGGCCATGTCCCCGGGCAAACGGCGGCGCCTGGGACGACGCCGGAGGCCAAGTCCCGGGGGCCAAAAGGCGGCGCCCGAGGGGGCCCCGGAGGCCATGTCCCCGGGCAAATGGCGGCGCCCGGTGTAACACCCTGATTTTTCCCAAATCCTGGCCTGTCTTGTCCCTCTCTATTTCAGAATGAGATCCCTGTTGTGCTAGCAGCTTACGCCAAAAAGTCGGCAATAAACTCTTTCGTTCAGATCTTTTTCACAAATCAGCCCTTTTCATATTTGTCAGAAGCCCAAAAAGACTAAAAGTCTCAGACCACCTCCAAACTTTGATCTGATTCAGTGAACATCTCCCATTCACTATTCTGAACATTTGTCCCTTCTGGAAGAGTTTCCAAATCTTACCCTAAACTTGAGTTTCGACCTTTGCCGTTTTTTAAACCCTAATTACCCTGTTTTACCCTAATTACTCTGTTTTCGGATTTTTGTCGAAACCCTCAAATCTTGTTCAAATTCACCAAATTTCTTGCCAGATGAGTCCCAGCATTTTAGTGTGACTCAGCTGCGAAATCAAAGTTCAATTTCGACCCCCAAATCTCCAGAATTGCAATCAGGTCCAAACTCCAAAGAAAGATCATCGCAAATCAGTCCTTTTATTGAATTTAGGCCCCTGGCCGTGTCTCAGCAGAACCCGCCTCAGTGCATCGCCGTGTTCTTCGCCGCCGGTGAACCTCCTGCCGTGCCAACACCTCAGCCACGTAGCTGACACCTGTGAGCACTCGTGGCACCGCAGTGGACGCCACCTCGGCCGCGCCAGCACAACCAATTTCTTCCCCGCACGCGTGCCCGCGAACCAGCAAGTCCAGCTTCGCTCGTTCGACACGTCTCGGCCACGCGTCGATGGAGCTTTCACTTCACCGTTCCCTCGCCGCTTGCGCCTGTGCCATCCACTGCCAAAAGCCTGCACCGCTGCACGCCAGTGCCTCGCCATCATCGCCGGCACAAGTCCCCGCTGTGTCCAGTCGCTTGCGGTCGACTTTGTCGCCACTGTTCCCCAATTTGTCGACCAGAGGATTGCTTCAGCGCCTATAAATAGTCCTAAGTGCATTGCTTCAGTTTCCAGTACCAGAAAACCACCAACTCTCCAGCGTCGCCTTGAACAGCTTCTTCCCCGGCGAGCTGTCTTCGAGGCCGCCGTCGCCAGAGCTCTTCACAGCCCCAATCTCCAATCCAAAGCCACCAGTGAGTTCCTCTCTTCTCCCTCTCTGTGTGATAGCTCCCAATTGCACCAAATCGATCCCCATCGCCGGTGATCGCCGGATTCCCGATTTGCCCTGTTTCCCCAATGCCGTTCGATTCTCTCCAAATTAGCTCTCGATTCTGTAGAAGAAGTTGATCAGTGAGCTTAGTAGAGCAAGCCTGTGGAATCAAAATCCCCAATTGTGCTCAAATAGAAGAAATCCCGATTTGGAACTTCATCAGTTCGCTGGACTTCGCCGCCGAGCTTCTCCGGCCACCCTCCAGTGAAATTAACCCCTCCAGCAGCCTTGTTGTGCCCTAGAGATCATTCTCAAGCTTGGAATTGAGCTCTTTTGCCTTGTATCGAGAATCCCCAATTCGGTGTCTTCTTCTCCGGCACAGTTCACCGGAGTTTGCTTCCCGGCCGATTCAGCCGACACCACTTTGTCCCTTAGCTTTGCCTCACCTCCCTGAGCATTTTCTTCCACTAGCTCGACATCTGGATCTGCCTAGATTGTGAGTTATGCCCTTGTCAAGCTCTTGTCCAGATCAATGTCTGTGCCGTGTCGCCACCGTGTTTGCTCACCGGATTTGGCCGCCCTCCGGCCACTTTCAGCCCTTGATCCTGTTAAGTATTTTGTTCGTGTTATCAATGCCTACCTCCCAGACAAAGTTGTGCATCAATTGGAGCCCTGGATCAAAGGTTAAGCTTTGCCTTAGTTTTTGGCAATGTCTGCACTATGTCAGTGCATGTCAGCCACTGGCATTAGCCTTGTTTGACCCCTTCTGGTTGAGCAATGGAAATGTCACTTTGTCTCCTAGATTCCTGGAGTTGTGTTCTACATCTTTCCCTTCTGCCACTTCTCCAGAAAACCTACCTAAGACCAACTTAAGGCTTGGTCTAGCTGTGGACTGAATGTCGGCCTTTGACATTCAACTTCTTTTGAGCCCATCTCTTCGACCAGCACCCAAGTGACTTTGTCCAAATCTTTTCCCTTGCATGCATGATATATTTACTTATTATTTTCTATTGCAACTATGTTATGTATGCTTATGTAGCGTATGTGTTGTATTGCTTGTGTCCGCCGCAGTGCCCGAAGTTGAAGGAGCGGAAGAAGTTTTCGAGGTTTCGTTCAAGTAATTAGACCCAGCAGTGCAAGGCAAGTCTCAACCCCTTGATCATGTCTCGCCTAATATTTTCAGATGAAGTATATTAGTTGCTTTCAAAGTATATGCATGCCTTATATTCAAATGAGAGTATGTTCAAATAATGTGGTTAGATATAACCTAAATGATTGTGAAACCCCTCTTGTGATTGAATACCCATGCATCCTTGTCACCCTAGGATATATGCTTAGAATTTTGCTTATGCTTGAAAACTTATGCTAAATATCAAATGGTCGCTTATATGAAAAACATGTTTGAAAACCCCTTTTTGTGAAAGAAAATACAAATTAGAATTGATAGTGAGGATTGGTTTGTATGGAGAGGGTGCGGTGTGCACCAGGGAATGTGGATGGCTCCTCACTATTAATTCATAAGGACTAGAACCTTGTGTTGTGCCTCTATGCGGCATGAAAAATG
This sequence comes from Pharus latifolius, assembly GCA_019359835.1. Taxonomy (NCBI): domain Eukaryota; kingdom Viridiplantae; phylum Streptophyta; class Magnoliopsida; order Poales; family Poaceae; genus Pharus; species Pharus latifolius. The sequence continues at coordinate 41,293,026 of CM033330.1, read as the reverse complement.
TACCAACCACTTGCCTGGTATGGGACAGGCACGACTTAGTAGCTTTTTGGTATTAGCAGTTCCCTGCATGGTTTGTCGGTCTGGTTTCTCGCGTGGAGAAACTGGTTGGGCGCAGTTCGTCCGTGGGTGATGTGAGTTCAGAAAAAGCATGAGAGGAAAAGGTGGTGTTGGGGGAAATCTCCACGAGATCAAGTCCAGGTAAGTTCATGATTGCCCGGGGACAGTGGCCTCCGGTGCCTGCCCCGGGCGCCGCCATGTTGTTCGGTGGAAAGAAGGAAGACGCCCTATGCCTCCGATTAAGCCGTGCGCGGTTGTAATCGTGACGGTCAGATGTCTCACGTGGACAAACCAAGGCTATGTGTCCTGCGGGAGCATAGGCCAAAGACTAGGAAGTAAGGCAGTGGGGAGGACCCACAACGGTACTTGAGACTTAATTGTCTATTTACCGGGCGGGGATACTGTTAATACTGAACTGCAAAAGCGTTGTGTGATCTCGGCCTTGTCACATGTGTATAAGTCACATGGAGCTGTACCGACTTGAAAGTCGAGTGAAGAAGTGGATTTAAAAAGAGGTACAGCTTTGCAAAGTGTAAGAAAAGTATCGGATACTCTGTACTCCCAGGTCATGGAGTATGTTCGCGGTAGATTTATCCATGTGGTTCAGCACAAGTAAATATTTGGAATGTTTTCATAATATGGGTTGATAAAAGTGATGACTCATGGGAGACCATCACATAACAATTTCTTAAAGTCTATTATAAGATTTACAAAACCCCGCTGTTGAAAATAAAAGCCTTATTTGAGAGATCAAAGAATTGAAATCTATATTATTTATGATTATAAGACTTAAACCCTTTTCTTGATCATTCCTCATCTATATACCTGCATTCTTGTAACGAGACTTGCTGAGCATTGTGTAAAAACATGCTCACCCTTGCCTTTACAAACAAATTCAGAAGAAAAGATTCGAGGATTCCGATTCCCTTGGCCTTGAGCACCAAGAAGAGGAAAGAGTCTTTCCAGACGATTTGAGCTTCTAGGAGGGTCATGAGCCAAGTTGAGTCCGATGTGGAGGAAGCCCTTCCAGAGCCGCTGCAGAAGGAAGTGAAGACCTTTGTGGTTGCTTTTTGTGTTGTTTTTCTGTGTTCGGTACTTCGATACCGATTCTTGATTTTGAAAAACTCTCTACTTTTGTATCAACTTTAATTAAGGTCATCCTTGGCATTATGATATTGTAATAGTGGTCCTCGTGACCTTGTACTTGTTTTATCTACCTGCTTTATTGTTTAAAGTGAACCATGTTGTTGTGAGCTTGTGATGAACCTACCTGTGCTCAATCCACCTGGGCGGTTGCCACTGGATTCCTCAAAGGAGGGTCCCACACCCGGGACGGCGCCGGACGCCAAGTCCCGGGGGCCAAAAGGCGGCGCCCGGGGAGGCCCCGGAGACTATGTCCCCGGGCAAATGGCGGCGCCCGGGACGGCGCCGGAGGCCAAGTCCCGGGGGCCAAAAGGCGGCGCCCGGGGAGGCCCCGGAGGCCATGTCCCGGGGAGGCCCCGGAGGCCAAGTCCCCGGGCAAATGTGACGCAACTCACCTGGACTTAGTTTGGTGGAGATTTCCCCCAACAGCAGCCCCCCATGCCCCCCGGGGACGATACTGGAGTCCCCAGTGGGCATGGTACATGTTACCGGGAAAATCTCCGGACCAAGTTACCGGAGCCGTGATGCTTTGGTTTCCATGCCCCGCACTTAAGGCCGCGCCGTTTCGCCATAAATGCACTCGCAGTTCAAACCGGTGCCTCGATTCGCGCGCCAGTTCCTTCGTTTCTCGCGTGCGGTTTGAAGTTCAACGGTCCATATTGCTCCGCGGGGCGCCACGTGGCGCCAATCTGGACTACGGCTCGCCTCTATAAATAGGGCCGTGGGGGGCCCGGTGACATCATTCCAAACTTTCACGGCTCGCGAGTTTTAGCTCTCCAGGTAGCTCTCTCCCGGTAGCTCTTCCCGGTAGCTAGCGCCCGGGACTTTTAGGCTTAGCCTCCTGAAAAGTTAGTCTCTAAGAAAAACTAACCTGATGGCACCGAAGGGTCGAGCGAAGACGACCGAGGTGCCCCCAGAGGAAGTCGCTCCGGACTTCCTCTGGGCGTCCGAGTTCACGGCCGAGGACGCCGAGTCCATGGTCGTACGCGGCGTCGTCGAGGACGGGGACATTTGAGTCCCTGTGAAGAAATACGGAGCCCCCCGCCCCAGGCCCGGAGACGTCGTGGCCTTCGAGGCCTTCCTGGAGGCGGGGCTCCGGCTCCCGGTGCATCCCATGCTCCGGGAGTTTCTAAAGGAGTACGGGGTGGCGCTCAACCACCTTACCCCGAACACCATAGTCCGGATGGGGATATTCATCTGGCTATTCGAGACGGCGACCGGGAGGGAGCCCACGCTACGTGTCTTCCGGTACTTCTACAAGCCGGCGGCGCGGAGCTCCCACCTGGTGAAGGGGGCGCCCAAGTCCCCCTTCGGCTCAGTGATGGTGCCGATGCTGCCGTCCCGGGTGGCCGACTACCCAGCGGCAGCCTCCCGGGACCATTGGGGCGACTGGATCCGGAGGTGGTTCTACCTCCGGGTCCGGGACGACGAGGTGACGTACGCCCCGGAGCCCGCCTCTTACAGCCGGTCGTCCGCACCGAAGCCTCCGGTGTGGACGGACAAGGAGCTTAATCCAAAAAGTTGGCAATCGGATTTTACTATCTGAACCTTTTTCGCAAATCAGTCCAAGAGTATCGCAGATCAGTCTTTTTTCAGATTTTCCAAAAACCTAAAAAGGCAAAATGTTGCAAATCATCTTCAAATTCAAATCTGATTCAGGGAACATCTTCCAAATTCTTTTCAACACAAATTCTTCTTATATGAGTATCTCAAAATCAAACCCTAAATCCCAGAATTTGAGATCAATAAGTTTCAGACTTATTTTACCCTAATCTACTCTGTTTTCAGTTCATATCAAATGTCATCCAAATGTCTCAAACTTTATCTTCTAGCTGTGCCAAATCATCTATGGAATTAAGTATACCAAAACAGCAGAATCAAAATCAGATCAAACCTTCCAAATCTCCAGATTTACAGTTCAGTCCAAATCAAGAATTGGAAATTGCAATCAAGCCCAAATTCGACCAAGACAGCAGCTGCTGTGCACGACCAGAGATCACCGTGCATTTGCCCCGCGCTTGCTCGCCGCCGGCCACGCCTCGCCTCGCCTGAGCTCGTGCTCACTTGAATCTGCATGTGCACACGCGTCCACGCCCCAGCCATCGCCGTGCAACGCCGTTGAACAGCTTGCTCCCGTGCGCGACCATTGTCAGCATTTTCTTGCCACGTCGCTGTGCTTTGGCAGCCCTGTCGCCACTGCCTTGCACCGCCCAACAGCATTGCATCCCGATGAAGCAATGGTTTGATCAGCAGTCACCTCACCAGTGCACAGTAGCGTCGCCGCTCGCCGTTGCTGCTTCTGCGCCCAGCAAATCTTGTCATCTGACACAAATTCAAGGCTGTAAATCCTTGCAAGCTTCGCCCACTGCTCTATTTAAACCACCAATGCCTTGTATCATCTCCTCTTCACCACGACTTAGCCAATTTTGCAAATTCTCTCGCTGTCGTCGTCTTCTCCGGCGAGTCCAGCAAGAAGCTTCACGGTGCCAGCTCATTCCACAGCATCTCCTGCCAAATTAACAGCACCAGTGAGTTCCTCTCATCTCACTCATCATGCTGTACCATTTAATTGCTCACCGGTGACCTCTAACGCCGACGATCACCGGAATTGCCGATTACCCTATTCCTGCAATGTAGCTTAATTCAGCCCGAATTAGCTCTCGATTTTGTGGAAGAAGATGATCAGTGACTCATTTCCAGCAAGCCTATGCATCAAGATCTCCCGATTGAGCTTCAATCGAAGATTTCCCCAATTTTGAGCTTCTCCATAAACCGGCGATCGTCGCCAGGCTTCTCTGGCCATCCTCCGGCCAAATTGATCGTGCAAGTAGCTTCCTCTTATCTCTCCTTCACTTCCTGAGCTTGGAATTAAGTTCATTCGGTCTAAATCGAAAACCCCCAAATGGCAGTGTTTTCTTCTCCGGCGCAGTACACCGGAAACCTATTCCTGGCCGTTTCAGTTTCATCCACTTTGTCATTCAGGTGTGCTTCAACCTCCTGAACATATTTGTCTTCTATCTCGATCTTTGAAACTGCCCAGAATTCAAGTTATAGCCATGCCAAGATTTCTGTCCAGTGGCTTCACTGTGCCGTGTCACCACCACACTTCTCCTTTGAATTTCATCACCTTCCAGCCATCTTCAGCTTTGAATCCTGTTGAATGATTTGTTCCTGTTATCATTGCCTACCTCCCAGACAAAGTGGTGCATCATTTGGAGCTCTAGATCAAAAGTTATGCCAAGCCCTAGTTTCTGGCCATGTCAAGATCAATGCCAGACTATGTCAGTTAGTGGCATTAGCCCTTTTCACTCCCTTCCAGATGTGCATTTTTTGCATAACATTGTCCCTTAGATTCCTGAGGTTGTGATCAACATTTTCTTCTTCTATCACAACTTGATTTGAGCCCTTGAATTTTATTTGCCGCTAAACCCTAAATTTTGACACTGTCTCAGTGCATGCCAGCCAATGGCATTGGCCTTGTTTACCCACTTCTGATTGTGCATTTTGAAAGCCACTTTGTCCACTGAATTTGTAGAGTTATGATCTACACTTTCTTCTACTATCATAACTTGAGATAAGCTCTCTAGCTTTCCCTGAAGTTATGCCAGAGCTTTGATCCGAATGTCGATCTGCTGACATTCGCTGTTCTTGATCAAACCAGCAACAAAACTGATGTTCTTATTGTAACCTTGAGATCCTAAGAGCATCTAACACCTATCCTTAGCCAATTCCTTGAAACCCTAGATCTCAACTCAGTTCAGCTTGCAATCTCAATTATCTCCAGTATCGTGCAGTTATCCTTGTTAAGCATATCTGCATATAGATCCTAAATCATTCTAATATATAAGTAATATTTGTGTGTATTGTTTGGTTTATCGTCGAGCAGATTCAGAAGCAGAATTTGAGGACTTCGCTGTTGACCCGTCATCAACTGCTGTTTCTTACGACGCGGAAGGCAAGTCATATCCTTGGTCATCTTGAACCTATATTTTAAATGTTGCTATAATATAACCTTGAATATAGGCAATATTGCATGTGAAAGATTGAGAATGGTTGATTTATGAATTGGCAGTACTAGACTGGTTATCTGTGAAATGTGAAATAAACAAGTTTTGAGCCATGAACTATTATATGTATCTATATACTTATATTCATGAAATAAAACCCCTAGCCGTGACCAGAAAATGGTATGGATGGCTGTAGCACTGGAGGTGCTAGACTGCAAACGAATGCAGGCACTGAAGGTGCAGGGTTGTGGATGGTCTGGTCGCTGGCATATAAGGACTAGAACCTTGTGTTGTGCGTCTAGTGGCACGAACAACGTGCTAACCGCAAGCCTGGTATGGGACAGGCCTGAACAAGTACTTATGTGGATCGCACATGAAACCCCTGCATGAGATGTGTTGTGATGATTGATATGGAGGCTGACTCCCACTATCACTGAAGGTGATCTGACATTAGACCCAGCAATGGGGAAATGAGTAGGGGTGGGGGTATAGCCCGCCACAACTGTGTTTCGCGAGAGATCCACAGGGTAGGGGGTGAATTGTGAGTGATACATAACAAAAGTTCTTGTTATTTCCACCTTGCCGCTCACAATATGAAGTGAGTCAGGGGTCCAATCATTTTGTTATGATAGGAAAGGCTTGACAGTGGAATATCTTGCGGGTAAATTGGTACCTCTCTGCAGAGTTAAAAACGTATTCGAATACTCCGAGCTCCCGGGTTTATAGGGGTCTGCTGCGGTGGATTAAATCCACGGGGTGTGACACAAGTATTATTTTCTAAATAAAATATGTTTAATCAAGAGTACCCAAATGACATGTGTTGTCATGATAAGGAGTGCTGCCATGGGCTGTCGTGTGTCGACGTGTCGCGGTAGTGCTATAATCTAGTGAACATGAATGATGATGTTATATTGTGAAAAGTGCTGCCATAAGATGAGATGAGAAAGGAAAAGGTTATTTTACAAACATCCATAATTGTTGACTAGTCTAGGTTCATATCATCACTACTATATGTATCTACTCTTACCTATGACTTGCTGAGTACGTAAGTGCTCACCCTTGCAACATTCAACTCAATAGATGGAGCCTACCTTGATCAAGATGAGGGCATGGAGTACTTTGTGGATCCAGAAGGAGGAGCGTCAGTCCCGTCATTTCCCTGATGTGTGTTGTTCTGCCGTCCACTTCTCTTTGTGGGTGGGTCACCTACCTTCTGCTGTGTAGATGTTATTTTGCTAAACCATGAATGCCGTGAAGGCATTGTAATCTTCTTATGTAATATCAAGGCCAGCAGGCCACACAGCTTAACTATTTTGTATGTTACTCTGTTGCAATGTGATATACTCATGTGCTTGACTTGTCCTGGGACGTCAAGGGTATGTCTATGTCGTGGTATTGCGAATACCCCGGCAGGTTTTGAGAGTGATCCTAGCGAAGGTTACGCGGCGCGGGTTGACCGGATGACCGGTCCTCCCCCGCCGGACAAGCACAAAGAATGACACACGGGTTTATACAGATTCGGGTCCCGGTGGGGGCCCTAGTCCTGTCGACGCGCTCCCGACCGGAGTCGGCTGGGGAGGCTCTCTCCGGGGGAGAGGCTTCCGGAGCACGCCTGTGAGTTTAGCTATTCCAATAAATGAACCGATCCCTTACAACAGAGGGGTACAAGGGCTATTTATAGCCCCAAAAAGCAGCAAAAAACCTAAACTACCCCGGATGCCACCGTGGGATTGAAGGGTAGGACCGTCCTTCTCCGGGTCAAACGCCTTGGATGCTTGACAGGTGGTCGCTAGTTCTGGAGGTGCTCCTCGCGTGACCTGCACGTGATAAACAATTCAATACTTTACCTTTAGGAGGGTGATGAGGCCCGTGACGGCGCCAGAGGCCACGTCCCCGGGTCAAAGGCAGCGCCCGGAGGCCCCGGAGGCCACATCCCCGGGCAAGTGGCGGCGCCCGGGAGGGCACCGGAGGCCACGTCCCGGGAGCCAAAATGCGGCGCCCGGGGAGGCCCCGGAGGCCACGTCCCCGGGCAACTAGCGGCGCTCGGGAGGGCACCGGAGGCCACGTCCCGGGAGCCAAAAGGCGGCGCCCGGGGAGGCCCCGGAGGCCACGTCCCGGGAGCCAAAAGGCGGCGCCCGGGGAGGCCCCGGAGGCCGCGTCCCCGGGCAAGTGGCGGCGCCCGGGAGGGAACCGGAGGCCACGTCCCGGGAGCCAAAAGGCGGCGCCCGGGGAGGCCCCGGAGACCACGTCCCCGAGCAAGTGGCGGCGCCCGGGAGGGCACCGGAGGCCACGTCCCAGGAGCCAAAAGGCGGCGCCCGGGCAGGTTCCGGAGGCCACGTCCCCGGGCAAGTGGCGGCGCCCGGGAGGGCACCGGAGGCCACGTCCCGGGAGCCAAAAGGCGGCGCCCGGGGAGGCCCCGGAGGCCACGTCCCGGGACCCAAAAGGCGGCGCCCGGGGAGGCCACGGAGGCCGCGTCCCCGGGCAAGTGGCGGCGCCCGGGAGGGAACCGAAGGCCACGTCCCGGGAGCCAAAAGGCGGCGCCCGGGGAGGCCCCGGAGGCCACGTCCCCGGGCAAGTGGCGGCGCCCGGGAGGGCAACGGAGGCCACGTCCCGGGAGCCAAAAGGTGGCGCCCGGGGAGGCCCCGGAGGCCACGTCCCGGGACCCAAAAGGCGGCGCCCTGGGGAGGTCCCGGAGGCCGCGTCCCCGGGCAAGTGGCGGCGCCTGGGAGGGAACCGGAGGCCACGTCCCGGGAGCCAAAAGGCGGCACCCGGGGAGGCCCTGGAGGCCACGTCCCCGGGCAAGTGGCGGCGCCCGGGAGGGCACCGGAGGCCACGTCCCGGGAGCCAAAAGGCGGCGCCCGGGGAGGCTCTGGAGGCCACGTCCCCGGGCAATTGGCGGCGCCCGGGAGGGCACCGGAGGCCACGTCCCGGGAGCCAAAAGGCGGCGCCCGGGGAGGCCCCGGAGGCCACGTCCCCGGGCAACTGGCGGCGCCCGGGAGGGCACCGGAGGCCACGTCCCGGGAGCCAAAAGGCGGCGCCCGGGGAGGCCCCGGAGGCCCCGTCCCCGGGTAATCGTGACACATCTTACCTGGACTTAGTCTCGCGGAGATTTCCCCCGACAGCATCCCCCCATGCCCGCCGGGGACGATGCTCGAGTCCCCGGTGGGTATGATTCAGGTCACCGGGAAGATCTCCGGGCCAAGCTACCAGAGCCGCGACGCTTCGGTTTCCATGCCCCACACTTAAAGCCGCGCCGTTTCACCATAAATGGGCGCGCGGTTCGAACCGGCGCCTCGATTCACGCGCCCGTCCCTTCGTTTCCCGCGCACGGTTTGAACTTGTATGGTCCAGATTGATCCGCGGGTGCCACGTGGCGTGCATCTAGACCACGGCCCGCCCCTATAAATAGGACCTTGGGATGGCCCGGAAGCTCATTCGAAATCCTCAGCCCAACGATTTTTGCTCTCCCGGTAGCCCTCTCCCGGTAGCTTTTTCCGGTAGCAGGCGTCCGGGAATTTCTAGTAGTAGCCTCCTGCAAAAGCCACCAAAAAGAAAACTAACCTCATGGCACCCAAGGGCGAGCGAAGACCACGGAGGTCCGCCCGGAGGAAATCCCCTCGGATTTCCTCTGGGCGTCCGAATTCACGGCCGAGGACGCCGAGTCCTTGGCCGAAAGGGGCATTGTTGCGGCCGGGGACATCCGAGTCCCGGTGAAGAAGGACGGAGCCCCCCGCCCCAGGCCTGGGGAGATCGTGGCCTTCGAGGCCTTCATCGAGGCGGGGCTCCGGCTCCCGGTGCATCCCATGCTCCGGGAGTTTCCCAAGGAGTATGGGGTGGCTCTCAACCATCTCACCCCGAACGCGCTCGTCCGGATGGGCCTTTTCATCTGGCTCTTCGAGACAGCGACCGGGCGGGAGCCCGACCTTCGCGCCTTCAGGTATTTCTACGAACCGGCGGCGCGGACCTCCCACCTGGTGAAGGGGGGCCCCAAGTCCCCCTTTGGCTCGGTGATGGTCCAAATGTTGCCGGCCCGGGTAATCGACTACCCGGCTGCGGCCTCCCGGGACCACTGGGGGGATTGGGTCCGGAGGTGGTTCTACCTCCGGGTCCGAGACGACGCGGTGGTGTACGCCCCGGAGGCCCCCACCTACAGCCGGTCGTCCGCACCGAAGCCGCCGGTGTGGACGGACGAGGAGTATGAGCTCCTCGGCAAGGTGATCCTCTCCAAGAAGACCCGCTCGATGCGGGACGCGGCTGAGGAGATGGCTCTCCTCCGGATCTCCCCCTTCACCGGCGGGAAGAGGGGGATTGGAATGGGCCCCGAGCAGCGGCCCCCGGTGAAGCCGGTGACGCGACGTAAGTTCCGGGAACCCGCTGCATTGTACTTACGAATTTTAATGAAATTGACTAACTCTTTACCTCTTGCAGTCCGGCCGTACCCGGCGGCGCAGGAGAAGGCGGAGAACCTCTTGGGGAGGTACTTCGCGGATGAGCACGAGTGCGTCGTGCGCGCCGTGGGCGAGGGCCCCCCCAAGAACCTGGTAGCGGCGGCCTTCGGGTTAAAGCTGCCGGAAAGGAAGCCTCTCCCCCCCGGGTCGCATAAACGGGGGAAGGAGGCGGCCGGGGGCTCGGAGCCCAAGAAGGCCCGGGTTCAGAAGACCCCCGGCCCATCGACGACGCCGGCGGCGACACCGGCGAAACCCCGGGACGAGACCCCCGAGGGCGAGCGTGCCTGGGCACCGTCCCGGAAGGAGGCAACGCCTCCCCCCCCGAAGGGCCCTGTCGAGGCGCGGGGGAAGGAGGCGACCGCGGGCGGGGCGGCGTCCGACTCGGCGAACTACGCCCCGTCGCCGCTCGCGGTGGAGCTCCTCCCGCCCCTTCCGGCTTCTCCGGAGCCGGAGAGGCTGGAGGTGAGATTCGCGGGGGCCTCGCCCCCGCGGGTCTGGCCGGTGGACAAGGGGGGAGGCCCTCGGTTTACGAGGTTCCTCCGGAGGAGGGGGCCCCGAGGACCTTTCGGCCCGGGGCAGGGAAAGGCTTGATGGTTCCCCCCCGGGCGGAGGCTCCCGCCGAGAGCTCCTCGGCCACGTCTTCGGGGGGCACAACCTCGTCGACGAAGACACCGGCCGCGTTACCGGACCTTGAGGTCCGGGGCCCCCCGCCGGCCGCACCGGCGGCTCTGGGCGGGAGACCCCTTTGCTCCCCGCGGGGGAGGTCGCCCGCTACTCGGAGGGCCTGCACACCCGGAAGGTGCAGGCCTTCGTTGCGGGAGGGACGCTCCATGAGCGTTTCGAGGGGCTTCAGTCCCTCGGGGCCCAGGTAACCCGTCGATAACACCTACGCTTATCCCCTGCACTTTGAAATTTTTCTAACTTATGTGTTTTGTAGGTGGCGGCTGTTACCTGGGGCCTTGAGCAGCGGGTCGCCCGGCTGCTTAAGGAGACGGAGGGCCGGGCCGCAGCCTCCGTCGGGCAGCGCGAGGAGGCCCTCCGGGAATGAGACGAGGCGCTCGCGGAATTGACCCGGGTCCGGGCCCAGGTTCACATTTCCGAGGCCATCAACGCCCGCCTCCGGGAGGAGGCCAAGGCGAGGGAGGAGGCGCTTCGTGAGCTCGAGAGCTCAAGCGTCCGGGCGCTGGCGGACACGGGCCGCTCCGTCCGGACGGCCCTCGAGGGCCTTGGCGTAAGCCTCGGCTCCGGGAGCAGAGAGGTGCCGCCGGCGACCCTCGCGGAGGCTGCCGATGTTCGGGCGCGGGGTCGGGCGATCCCCGTCGTCGCGGCCGCCGCGGGGCTCGTCGAGTTCCGGGGGGTCGGCGCCCGGGCGATCGGGGGCCGCACCCCCGAAGCTTCCCAGACTCCTTCGAGCCTTCGCGCCGGGAGGTCGAGCAGCTCGCCGGAGGGTTCTACGACCGGATCATCCGGGCGTGGTTCCCGGCTCCGGCCTCGGAGGAAGCCCCCAGGGGGGAGGACGCCAATGAACATGTATGAGCCTCCCCCCGGGTCTTAGCTAGGGCCCTTTTTTGTTTTAGGATTTTGATTCCGGTAGCTTCTTAGAAGAAGCCCCGGGCACTTGTACATAAAAAATTTTTAATGCAATCAAGTTAGAATTTTCTCTAAGTCATTGAATTGAACTTACTGTTACCAGGGTTCCCGGGAGGTTGCTCCCGGGCGAAAGTCCGGGAGGGGCTCCCCGGGGGACGCCCAAGCGGCTCTGATTTTGCTAAGCTTTCTCTCCGGGAATCGCGGCGAGGATAGTGTCCGGGAGCCGATCCGGTTGAGGTGGCGTCCGTAGTGGCACTTGGACAACTTCGATAATCATCGTGCCGAATTGTCCCCTCCGCGACCGGGGCTCCGGATGATCCCTCCCCTCCGGATACTACCACCGGCGGGATACGAGTTTTGGCCTGGAGATCTGCTCCGGGACGCTCGGTGCCGCGTACGGGCGTTGTACCGGGACTTGACCCGGGAGCTAGTGGAGAGCCTCCGGGAGTATTAGGCGTAGGAGCCTTAGGGCTTAGAGAATCCCCCGGGATAGAACCCGGGTTGTATCGTTTCCGAAGCCCACCGGAGGGGGAAGATGTCCTCCGGGTTTGTTGATCAATAAAGCGCTGTGTTGTTGTTTCCTTTTATTGCGCCTCTTTATTTTCTTCTTCTTGGATGGTCTGGACGACTCATCTTAACAAGGATGAGCTAAGTTTCCTCGTGGGTGGTGCAGTCGACACCCGGGGGTTAATTATCCCCCCCCCCCCGCCCACAGCGGGCCGGAGAATAGCTCCGCGCGCTGTGGCGGTAACAAGGCCCCCGGGAAGGAAGTCACCTGTAGCATAGGAAATTTTCTAAGTTAGAAAATTTTAAATCGAGGTTTTCAAGGAGAAGACCTTCCGGGAGATAATCGTCCAGTCGCCGTGAGAACGGGGAGCCGGGAATAAGGCCTCAAGCGGGAGGAAAGTCCAAGAGAACCCGGTGAAATTTCCAGAGGCGATTTTCCTAGGAGACATTCGTCCGGTTGCCGTGAGGACGGGGAACCGGGAATAGGATCTTTGGGGAAGAAAACACCCGAGAAATCTGTGACTTCTCCGAGAGACAATCGTCCGGTCGCCGTGAGAACGGGGAGCCGGGAATAACGTCGACTCCCGGAGGAGGAAGATAGATCCAATCAGGCTGCAAGGGGCCGATCTTCCGGTCACTGTAAAAACGGGGAGCCGGGAATAACGTCGACTCCCGGAGGAGGAAAATATATCCAATCAGGCCGCAAGGGGCCGATCTTCCGGTCGCCATAAAAACGGGGAGCCGGGAATAACGTCGACTCCGGGAGGAGGAAATGCCCGAAGACGGGACTTGAGTGTTTGGGCAGGGGACTAGTCTCCCAAAGTGACTCGTTACCACGGCCAGTGTGACCGGGTTGCCGCTTACACCCTCAGTCCACGAGGGCTTATCGTAAGCCGCCCTACGGGAGTGCAGGCTCCATTGTAGGGACTTGTTGGGGCTGGCCCACTTCCTCGCTGGGAGGGCATCCTCACAAGGAGGGCATCCTCGTGGGGAGGGCATCCTCGTGGGGAGGGCATCGCCGCGAGGGGCGGTAATGGGAAAAACCTGCAATGAGACAGTTTGCAAAGCAAGACCTATGTATTGCTAATGAAATGAAGTACAGGGCCTCCCCCTGCGAAGCCGCGAAAGGGGAGGAAAATACAGTGTCCCTCCTCCCCCTCCGACGTGGACGCTCCGGGGGAGGGGACAGGCCCATAAGGCTAAACATAGAACTTGCGAAGTAAACGCAAGTTCCACGTGTGCTTCAGCTCCTGCTTTTGGAGGTTGGAGAGCTTGTAGGCCCCCGAGCCCAGGACCGCGGAGATCCTGTAGGGCCCCTCCCACTTGGGGGAGAGCTTACCCTGGGCCTGGGGGTCAGTCACGCGCTTGAGGACAAGATCCCCAAGGTGGAAAGCTCTCTCGCGCACGCGCTGATTGTACACGCGCGCTATTTCCTGCTCGTAGATGGCGTGGCTGAGGAGCGCTCGGTCGCGCTCCTCCTCCACGAGGTCGATCTCCAGGCGCTGATTGGCCTCGTTGGCCTGATATGCCGAGGGGGTGGCTCCCTCCAAGAGCTCTACCCGCAGGGACCGGAAGCCAATCTCCGGGGGGAGGACTGCCTCCGCCCCGTAGACCAAGGAGAAGGGAGTACGCCCTGTCACCCGGGACGGGGTCGTGCACATGGAGCAGAGGATGCTAGGGAGCTCCTCTGCCCATGCACCCCGCTTAGAAGCGGTTTGCTCGAGTCTCCGGCGGAATCCCTGTAGGATCACGCCGTTGACCCTCTCGACAGCCCCATTGCTCCGGGGATGGGCGACAGAGGCGAAGTGGATGACGAGCCCCAGGCCTTCACAGAATTCCCGAAAATAAGCCGAGTCGAATTGGGTTCCGTTGTCCACGGTGATTTCCCGCGGGACACCAAAACGACATACGACGTTTTTCCAGAAAAACCGCTGAACGGCCCGGGACGTGATGCTGGCCAAAGGCTCCGCCTCAACCCACTTTGTAAAATAGTCGACTGCGACTACCGCATACTTGTATCCCCCGGGTGCTGGGGGGAAGGGCCCTAAGAGGTCCATCCCCCAGCGCACAAAGGGCCAAGCGATGGGGATCGTCTGCTGCGCTATAGGGGGGAGGTTCGAGCCCTTGGCCATCTTCTGGCATGCCTCGCACGCGGAGACGAGGTCTCGCGCGTCGCGCATGACCGTGGGCCAGTAGAAGCCCTGCTGGAGGGCCTTGGCTGCGATGGCACGCGGGGCTAGGTGAGAACCACAGCTCCCCGCGTGGATGTCTTCGAGAAGTTGAAGTCCCTTCGGCCGGGGGAGGCAGCGCAGGAGGGCGGAAGCCCCCCGCTTGTGGAGCCTCCCCTCCAGGAGGAGATATGCCCGGGCTTTAGCCCGGAGACGTTTAGCCTCGGTCTCACTAGGAGGGTCCCCCTCCCCCCTGATGAAGGAGATGAGGGGGTCCATCCAAGACGGAGTCTGGGTGATCTCGGCGACCTCCGGGACATGAGGCTCGTCGTCCGTGTCCGGGGAGGCCATCGAGGGCTTCGTGATGATCTCCAGGAAAGCCCCCTTGGGGAGCGATTCCCAGGCGCTGGCCGCCCGAGCCAAGGCGTCGGCCCGGTCATTGTCCCTACGTGGGATATGCCGGGCCTCGAGGCCGTCGAAATGCCTCTCCATCTTTCGCACTTCCTGCAAATAAAGACTTAAGTTTGCGTCATGGCACATGTAAGACTTGTCCATTTGGCAAACTACGAGCTGAGAATCTCCCTTCACTAGGAGGCGCCGGATCCGCAGGGAGCGCGCGAGGTGCATCCCGAGGAGCAAAGCCTCGTATTCGGCGACGTTGTTGGTTGCGGGGAACTTGAGCCGCGCGGCGTACTCGAGTTCCTTCCCCTCGGGGCTCCGGAGGACTACTCCCGTGCCAGCCCCGACGAGACACAGCGACCCATCGAACATAAGGGTCCAATGATCACTGCGGCGGGGCGGCACAGGGAGATCTTCGTCCCCGGACCCAGAGGCGGGAGTCCACTCTGCGATGAAGTCGACGAGAACCTGCGACTTGATGGCGGAGCGGCCGGTAAGGGACAGGGAGAAGGGGGCGAGCTCAGCCCCCCACTTCCCTATCCGCCCGGTGGCTTCTTTGTTCCGCAGTACCTCCCCAAGGGGGAGGGACGACGGGACGGTGATGGGGTGCCCCAGGAAGTAATGCCGAAGCTTCTGGGACGCCATGAGGAGGGCGTAGCAGATTTTCTCCATTTCCGTGTACTGAGTTTTGGCCCCTTGGAGGGCCTCACTCACGTAGTACACCGGACGCTGCTGCCCCCCTTGCTTCTTCACCAAGACCGCGCTGACGGCGACGGGGGTCGCGGCGAGGTAGAGGAGCAAGGGCTCTTCCGGGGACGGACTCGCGAGCATTGGGGGGCTCGTGAGGTACTTCTTGAGGTCGTTGAACGCCTCCTGGGCCTCGGGGGTCCAGCGGAACCCCTCGAGCTCCCGGAGGATCTTGAAGAACTGGAGGCCCCGCTCCCCCGACCGGGAGACAAAGCGGCTGAGCGCGGCTAGGCGGCCGGAGAGTCGTTGGACATCCTTGACGGAGCGCGGCGGGGGCATGTCTAGGAATGCCCGGATCTTTTCGGGGTTTGCCTCAATGCCCCGCTGGGACACGAGGAAACCTAGGAGCTTCCCCCCGCGCACCCCGAAGGCGCACTTCTCCGGGTTCAGCTTGAGCCCGAATGCGCGTGGTTCCGAAAGGTTTCAGCCAGGTCGTCGATGTGGGAGGCTGCGCGGGGACTCTTGACAACCGCGTCGTCTACGTAGACTTCAACGTTGCGGCCGACTTGCTCTTTGAAAACCAGTGTCATCAGGCGCTGGAAGGTCGCCCCCGCGTTCTTGAGCCCGAAGGGCATATGGACGTAACAGAAGGTTCCGAGGGGAGTAATAAAACTCATCTTTTCCTCGTCCCCTTCCGCCATCCGGACTTGATGATAGCCCGAGTAGGCGTCTAGGAAGCTCATGAGCTCGCACCCCGCAGTGGAGTCGACGAGCTGATCAATCCGCGGGAGCGGGAAGTTGTCTTTGGGGCAGGCGCGGTTAAGGTCGGTGAAGTCCACGCACATCCGCCACCTGCCGGTGGATTTCTTGATGAGGACGGGGTTCGCGAGCCACTCGGGGTGCAGGACCTCCCGAATGAACCCCGCCTCTCGGAGCCAGGTGATTTCCGCCTTGATTGCCTCTTGGCGCTCGAGGGAGAGTTTCCGCAGCTTCTGTTTGACCGGGGGGTGACCGGGGGCTACTGCAAGCTTGTGCTCAATGACCCCCCGGGCAACGCCCCGCATGTCTGACGGCTTCCACGCAAAAACATCAAAAAGTCGCAAGTTGCGCTGCGTGCTCCTTGGGGAGCTCCGCCCCGATCCGGACGGTTTTGTCTTCGTTGCCCGGGGACAGCAGGACCTTCCGGAGGCCTCCTTCCGATCGCGGCTTGAGGATGGGCCTTCCGGGCGGTGGCGCAGCAGCATCTAGTTCCGAGGGAGGAGCCTCCCCCCCGGGCGTCTTTATGAGGTTGACGCTTCCGATCGTAGCCGCAGCGCGCTCGTATAGAGCACGGGCCACGTCTTGGTTTCCCCGGACGTTGATCACGCCATGCGGCCCGGGGATTTCCATGCAGAGATAGTTTTGATGAGTGGCGGCCCCCAGCCGGTTGATGGTCGTCCTCCCCATAATCGCGTTGTAGGAGGAGGAGAGGTCTACTACGTCGAAGCGGACCGGCTCGGTCTGGTAGTTTTCCGGGGTGCCGAAGGTCATTGGAAGATCTACCTTGCCCACGGGGTGGATCGCCTACCCCGGGACAAAGCCTTGCAGGGGCCCGGCAGCGGGCTGCAGGAGCTTCTCATCCACCTGCATTTCTTTGAAGGCCTTCAGGAATAAGACATCGGCGGAGCTCCCGCCGTCCACCAGGATCCGGGCCAGATGGCAGTTGTAGATGGTCGCGGAGACAATGAGCGCGTCGTCGTGGGGGAAGCGAACCCCCTGCGCGTCTTCTGCCATGAAGGTGAGGGGGACGTCCGACCACTTTGGTGGCGGGGACGTGCGAAGCACCCCCACAACCTTGACTTCGCGCGCGTACTCCTTACGCTGGCGCTTAGAGTCCCGCCCGGAGGCAGATCCTCCCACGATGACGTTGATGCGCCGCTGCGAAGTTTGAAAGGGGAGAGCTTCTGAAGGCTCCCCCTCCTGCGTTTGCTGACCCCCCGTGGGAGAGGGAAGGGCCGGAACAGCTGGCCGGGGGAGCAAGGAGGCCGGAGTCCCCCCCTGCTCACGCTGGTCGAGGAAGTCCGCAAAGTGCTGCAGCATCTGGCTACAATCTCGTGTAGCGTGGGTATTGGACCTGTGGAGGCTGCACCACGGTCCTTCGCCCTTCCTTCTTCCCGCGGGGCCTTCCCGGCCGCGCGAAGACTGTCCTCCCCCATGGCCCTTGGGTTTGGGGAAGGGGCGGTTGGTCCTCGGGGAGTCGCGCGAGCCGCCTCCGCCCTCGAGGATAAAGGTGTCCCGAGGCCGTGGCTCGCTACGCCCCCCTTGCCTGGAGCGTTTGGGGGGATCCCTGGCCCCCCGGTCGGCGGGGGCGGGAGCCCCCTGGGTCTTCTTCCAGATATGGTCTTCCTCCGCCCGAGCGTACTTTTCGAGCACGTTGAAGAGCTCGTCGGCGGAAGAGGGGTAGCTCCGGGAGAGCCTTCGGTGGAGCTCCCCCGGGAGGATGCCGCTTTTGCAGGCTTCGATGACCGTAGAGTCGGGGACGTGGGCCACTTTGCTCTTCACCTGGGCAAAGCGCCTGAAGAAGCTTCTGATGGTCTCCCCAGTCCTCGGCCGGACAGTGTACAGCTGCGAGGAGTCCAGGGGACGCACGTAGTTCCCCTGGAAGTTGGCACAGAACTCCCGTTTGAGCTGCGAGAAAGACTTGATGGAGCCGGCCTTCAGGTTGTAGAACCAGGAGCCAGCGATGCCGGAGAGGTAAAGGGGGAAGACGTTGCACTGTACTGACTCGTCCCCCCCGGCCGCGGAGATAGCAGTGGAGTAGACCTGCACAAACTCGTAAGGGTCTGCCTCGCCGTTATAATGTTCAATGTGTGGCGGGCGGTAGGGCCGCGGCCACCGGATGCTGCGAAGTCTTCGGCACAGGGGCTGGTTGGCCCCCTGCACTTCCCGGGGAGAGCCCCGGTCGCTATCTTCTTTCACGGGACCTTCGTTGTCTAAGTCTGGAAGCGGTCCGAGAGGTCCGCCAGAATGGCGGTGGTGACGCTTTTCCTCCGGACCAGGGCTGAATTCCCGGACATCCGGGCTCTCCGCGGGTGAGGTTGGCTCCTCAGCTGGCCTCTTCCCTCGGCCAGTGCGAGAGCGAGGCTCCCCGTGCCCGCGGCTGGGGGGAAGTTCTTCCCCGCGCTCTGGTGAACGCATTCGCTCGACCTCCCCCGGGACGAGACAGACCTGTCCCGCCGAGGGCGGGAGCGCATGCGCTGTAGCTTCGGGAGCCGGTTGGGGTGAGGCCCCTGCGACGACCCCCGGGACCATAAAGGGGGAAGCCCCTGTATCATCCGGAACCGGGGAGGGGGCGCCCGCGGCAACTGCTGGAATCGAAGTGGAGGGGGCCCCAGTGGCCACGACCGAAACCGGGAAGGGGCAGGCCCTGTAAAACCCGAAACCGGCGAGGGGGGAGCCCTAGTGGCGGCTTCCGGAACCGGGGAGCCGATGCGAGGGGAAGTCCGCTGCGGCACGGGGGCTGCTCTGTCGACCGCCCCTGGTGCGGTAAAGGCGACACGGGGGGCGGGACTGGCTCCCGGCGCAGGGTAAACCCCCGGCGAGAAGTGGGCTCCCGGCCCCGGGATCAGGCCGGGAACGGGGTGCCCCCCTGGTGCCACGAGGGGCCCTGGCATGAAATAACCTCCCAGAACCGGGACGGGCCCGGGTGCCGGGAAGGGTCCGGGCGTGTATCCCGCAGGGGGAGGGAACCCCCCGGCAAGATCGTACAGGGCGGACAACCCCCCCGAGGCTGGAGGGGCCGCCCGGTAACCCATAAACGGGGGCATGTTCCCCGGATATGGGTGCGACGCAAATGTGGGGGCCGGAGGCCGCGCCAACACGCTAAGGAGTTCGTCCATAGAGCGCTGGGCGCGGAGCTGGCCTTCCACGAGAGCTTCGAGCAGGGCGTCCCAGGGAGCCGGGGGAGCCATCGGGGGGACGCTTGTCCCGGCCGAGGTCCCCGCGGTCATCGGGAACGACCTGGAGGTGGAAGCACCTAAGTTAAGAGAAAAGGAGGGAGGCGGTACCTGGGCCAGGTCACCTCCGGAAGGGACCGCCGGAACGGCCGTGTCCCGGGCGGGCGGCGCCGGGTCTCCGAGACCCGGGTCACCGGGAAGGGTGCGAGCCCTTGTTCTCGGGGGAGCCATGGCGTCTTGTCACGAGTCCCCACGGACGGCGCCAACTGTCGTGGTATTGCGAATACCCCGGCAGGTTTTGAGAGTAATCTTCTTATGTAATATCAAGGCCAGCAGGCCACACAGCTTAACTATTTTGTATGTTACTCTGTTGCAATATGATATACTCCTGTGCTTGACTTATCCTGGGACGTCAAGGGTATGTGTATGTGTCGTGGTATTGCGAATACCCCGGCAGGTTTTGAGAGTGATCCTAGCGAAGGTTACGCGGCGCGGGTTGACCGGATGACCGGTCCTCCCCCGCCGGACAAGCACAAAGAATGACACACGGGTTTATACAGGTTCGGGTCCCGGTG
This sequence comes from Pharus latifolius, assembly GCA_019359835.1. Lineage (NCBI taxonomy): Eukaryota > Viridiplantae > Streptophyta > Magnoliopsida > Poales > Poaceae > Pharus > Pharus latifolius. The sequence continues at coordinate 41,273,510 of CM033330.1, read as the reverse complement.
GGGGCCCTAGTCCTGTCGACGCGCTCCCGACCGGAGTCGGCTGGGGAGGCTCTCTCCGGGGGAGAGGCTTCTGGAGCACGCCTGTCAGTTTAGCTATTCCAATAAATGAACCGATCCCTTACAACAGAGGGGTACAAGGGCTATTTATAGCCCCAAAAAGCAGCAAAAAACCTAAGCTACCCCGGAAGCCACCGTCGGATTGAAGGGTAGGACCGTCCTTCTCCGGGTCAAACGCCTTGGATGCTTGACAGGTGGTCGCTAGTTCCCGAGGTGCTCCTCGCGTGACCTGGACGTGATAAACAGTTCAATACTTTACCTTTAGGAGGGTGATGAGGCCCTGGACGGCGCCGGAGGCCACGTCCCCGGGTCAAAGGCGGCGCCCGGAGGCCCTGGAGGCCACGTCCATGGGCAAGTGGCGGCGCCCGGCAGGGCACCGGAGGCCACGTCCCGGGAGCCAAAAGGCGGCGCCCGGGGAGGCCCCGGAGGCCACGTCCCCGGGCAAGTGGCGGCGCCCGGGAGGGCACCGGAGGCCACGTCCCGGAAGCCAAAAGGCGGCGCCCGGGGAGGCTCCGGAGGCCACGTCCCCGGGCAAGTGGCGGCGCCCGGGAGGGCACCGGAGGCCACGTCCCGGAAGCCAAAAGGCGGCGCCCGGGAAGGCCCCGGAGGCCACGTCCTGGGACCCAAAACGCGGCGCCCGGGGAGGCCCCGGAGGCCGCGTCCCCGGGCAAGTGGCGGCGCCCGGGAGGGAACCGGAGGCCACGTCCCGGGAGCCAAAAGGCGGCGCCCGGGGAGGCCCCGGAGGCCACGTCCCCGGGCAAGTGGCGGCGCCCGGGAGGGCACCGGAGGCCACGTCCCGGGAGCCAATAGGCGGCGCCCGGGGAGGCCCCGGAGGCCACGTCCTGGGACCCAAAAGGCGGCGCCCGGGGAGGCCCCGGAGGCCGTGTCCCCGGGCAAGTGGCGGCGCCCGGAAGGGAACCGGAGGCCACGTCCCGGGAGCCAAAAGGCGGCGCCCGGGGAGGCCCCGGAGGCCACGTCCCCGGGCAAGTGGCGGCACCCGGGAGGGCACCGGAGGCCTCGTCCCGGGAGCCAAAAGGCGGCGCCCAGGGAGGCTCCGGAGGCCACTTCCCCGGGCAAGTGGCGGCGCCCGGGAGGGCACCGGAGGCCACGTCCCGGGAGCCAAAAGGTGGCGCCCGGGGAGGCCCCGGAGGCCACGTCCCCGGGCAACTGGCGGCGCCCGGGAGGGCACCGGTGGCCACGTCCCGGGAGCCAAAAGGCGGCGCCCGGGGAGGCCCTGGAGGCCCCGACCCCGGGTAATCGTGACACATCTTACCTGGACTTAGTCTCGCGGAGATTTCCCCCGACAGTATGCTATGCATATATGGGACTAGCTGCAGCGAGCTAGGTCTCTACAGGAGTAGTCGTAGTCCCAGTTTCGGGGCGCGACACAAATGATACCTCCTCTTCGGATACTTCCACCGGCGGGATACGAGTTCTGGCCCGAGGATGTGCTCAGGGAGCTGGCGGAGAGCCTCCGGGAGTATTAGGCGTAGGAGCCTTAGGATGTAGAGGATCCCCCGGGTTAGAGCCTGGGTTGTACCATTTCCGAAGCCCACCGTTGGGGAAGATGTCCTCCGGGTTTGACAATCAATAAAGTTGTTTGCTTGCTTCTTCTTTCGTTGTCTCTTTATTTTTTCTTCTTGGATGGTCTGGACGACTCCTTTTCACAAGAATGAGCTAAGTTTGCTCGTGGGCGGTGCGGTCGACACCCGGGGGTTCCTTATCCCCCCCGCCCACAGCGGGCCGGTGGGTAGCTCCGCGCGCTGTGGGGGTAGCCGGGATGGAAGTGACCTGTAGCATAGGAATTTTTCTAAGTTAGAAAATTTTAAAATGAGGTTTCCAAGGGAAAGACCTTCCGGGAGACAATTGTCCGGTCGCCGTGAGAACGGGGAGCTGGGAATAAGGCCTCGTGTGGAAGAAACATCCAAGAAAACCCGATGAGATTTCCGGAGGCGGGCTTCCTAGGAGATGATCATCCAGTCGACGTGAGGACGAGGAGCCGGGAACAGGGTCTCCGGGGAAGAAATGTCCGGGAAACAACCGTCCGGTCGCCGTGAGGATGGGGAGCCGGGAATTGGGTCTCCGGGAGGCAATCATCTGGTCGCCGTGAGAACGGGGAGCCGGGAATAATGTCGCCGGGAGGCAGTCATCCGGTCGCCGTGAGAACGGGGAGCCGGGAATAAGCTCACCGGGGACCGAAGATCCAAGAATGCCATTAGACGTCCCACTGGGGAGAGCGTCTACTCCCGGAGGAGGAAGTGCCCGATGACGGGTCTTGAGTGTTTGGGTAGGGGACTAGTCTCCCAAAGTGATTCGTTAGCGCAGCCGCTGGGGACCGGGTCGCCGCTTACACCCTCAGTCCACGAGGGCTGATCGTAAGCCGCCCTGCAGGAGGGACTTGCTGGGTCTGGGCCTACTTCCTCGCGGGGAGGGCATCCTCACGGGGAGGGCATCGCCACTAGGGGCGGTAATGAGAAGAACCTGCAAAGAGGCAGTTGAAAAGCAAGACCTATGTATTCCTAATAAAATGAAGTACAGTGCCTCCCCCTGCGAAGCCGCGAAAGGGGAGGAAAAGTAAGTACAGTGTCCCTCCTCCCCCTCCGGCGTGACCGCTCTGGGGGAGGGGACAGGCCTGTAAGGCTAAACATAGAACTTGTGAAGTAAACGCAAGTTCCACGTGTGCTTCAGCTCCTGCTCTTGAAGGTTGGAGAGCTTATAAGCCTCCGAGCCCAGGACTGCGGAGATCCTGTAGGGGCCCTCCCACCTGGGGGAGAGGTTCCCCTGGGCTTGGGGGTCTGTGACGCGCTTGAGGACAAGGTCCCCGAGGCGGAAAGCTCTCTCGCGCACGCGCTGGTTGTACGCGCACGCCATCTCTTGCTTGTAGATGGCATGGAGGAGGAGCGCTCGGTCGCGTTCCTCCTCAACGAGGTCGATTTCCAGGCGCTGGTTGGCCTCATTGGCCTGGTATGCTGCGGGCGTGGCTCCCATCTGGAGCTCGACCCGCAGTGACCAGAAGCCAATCTCCGGGGGGAGGACTGCCTCCGCCCCGTAGACCAGGGAGAAGGGAGTACGCCCCGTCGCTCGGGACGGGGTCGTGCGCATGGAGCAGAGGATGCTAGGAAGCTCCTCTGCCCATGCACCCCGCTTAGAAGCGGTTTGCTCGAGTCTCCGGCGCAATCCCTGTAGGATCACGCCGTTGACCCTCTCGACAGCCCCATTGCTCCGGGGATGGGCCACTGAGGCGAAGTGGATGACAAGCCCCAGGCCTTCGCAGAATTCCCGGAAATAAGCCGAGGCGAATTGGGTCCCGTTGTCCACGGTGATTTCCCGGGGGACACCAAAACGACAGACGACGTTTTTCCAGAAAAACCGCTGAACGGCCCGGGACGTGATGCTGGCCAAAGGCTCCGCCTCGACCCACTTTGTAAAATAGTCGACCGCGACTACCGCATACTTGTATCCTCCGGGCGCTGGGGGGAAGGGCCCTAAGAGGTCCATCCCCCAGCGCACGAAAGGCCAAGTGATGGGGACTGTCTGCAGCGCTATAGGGGGGATGTTCGAGCCCTTGGCCATCTTCTGGCATGCTTCGCACGCGGAGACAAGGTCTGGCGCGTCGCGTATGACTGTGGGCCAGTAGAAACCCTGCTGGAGGGCCTTGGCCGCGATGGCACGCGGGGCTAGGTGAGAACCACAGCTCCCCACATGGATGTCTTCGAGAAGTTGAACTTCTTCCGGCTGAGGGAGGCAGCGCAAGAGGGCGGAAGCCCCCTGCTTGTAGAGCCTCCCCTCCAGCAGGAGATAAGCCCGGGCTTTAGCCCGGAGGCGTTTAGCCTCGGTCTCACTAGGAGGGTCCCCCTCCCCCTTGATGAAGGAGATGAGGGGGTCCATCCAAGACAGAGTCCGGGTGATCTCGGTGACCTCTGGGACATGATGCTTGTTGCCCGTGTCCGGGGAGGCCACCGAGGGCTTCGTGAGGATTTCCAGGAAAGCCCCCTTAGGGAGCGATTCCCGGGCGCTTGCGGCCCGGGCCAAGGCATCGGCCCGGTTATTGTCCCTTCGCGGGATATGCCGGGCCTCGAGGCCGTCGAAATGCCTCTCCATCTTCCACACTTCCTTCAAATAAAGACTTAAGTTTGCGTCATGGCACAGGTAAGAGTTGTCCATTTGGCAAACTACGAGCTAAGAATCTCCCTTGACTAGGAGGTGCCGGATCCCTAGGGAGCGCGCAAGGCGCATCCCAAGGAGCAAAGCCTCGTATTCGGCGACGTTGTTGGTTGCGGGGAACTAGCGCCGTGTTGCGTACTCGAGTTCCTTCCCCTCGGGGCTCTGGAGGACTACTCCCGCACCAGCCCCGGTGAGACACAGCGACCCATCGAACATGAGAGTCCAATGATCACTGCGTCAGGGCGGCACAGGGAGGTCTTTGTCCCCGGACCCAGAGGCGGGAGTCCACTCTGCGACGAAGTCGGTGAGGACCTGCGACTTGATGGTGGAGCGGTCGGTAAGGGACAGGGAGAAGGGGGGGAGCTCGGCCCCCTACTTCGCAATCCGGCCGGTGGCTTCTTTGATCCGCAGTACCTCCCCCAGGGGGAGGGACGACAGGACGGTGATGGGGTGCCCCAGGAAGTAATGGCGGAGCTTCCGGGACACCATCAGGAGGGCGTAGCAGATCTTCTCCATCTTCGTGTACCGAGTTTTTGCCCCTTGGAGGGCCTCACTCACGTAGTACACGGGACGCTGCTGCCCCCTTGCTCCTTCACCAAGACCGCGCTGACGGCGACGGGGGTCGCGGCGAGGTAGAGGAGCAAGGGCACTTCTGGAGACGGACTCACGAGCATTGGGGGCCTCGTGAGGTACTTCTTGAGGTCGTCGAACGCCTCCTGGGCGTCGGGGGTCCAGCGGAACCCCTCGAGCCCTCGGAGGATCTTGAAGAACTGTAGGCCTCGCTCCCCCGATCGGGAGACGAAGCGGCTGAGCGCGGCTAAGCGGCCGGAGAGCCGCTGGACATCCTTGACGTAGCGCGGCGGGGGCATGTCTAGGAATGCTCGGATCTTCTCGGGGTTTGCCTCAATGCCCCGTTGGGACACGAGGAAACCTAGGAGCTTCCCCCCGCGCACCCCGAAGGCGCACTTCTCCGGGTTGAGTTTGAGCCCGAACGCGCGGAGGTTGCGGAAGGTTTCATCCAGGTCGTCGATGTGGTAGGCCGCGTGGGGACTTTTGACGATCGCGTCGTCTATGTAGACTTCGACGTTGCGGCCGACTTGATCTTTGAAGACCAGCATCATGAGGCGCTGGAAGGTCGCCCCCGCGTTCTTGAGCCCGAAGGGCATGTGGACGTAGCAGAAGGTTCCGAGGGGAGTTATGAAACTCGTCTTTTCCTCGCCCCCTTCCGTCAGCCGGACTTGATGGTATCCCGAGTAGGCGTCTAGGAAGCTCATGATCTCGCACCCCGCAGTGGAGTCGACAAGATGATCCATCCGCGGGAGCGGGAAGTTGTCTTTGGGGAAGGCGCGGTTAAGGTCGGTGAAGTCCACGCACATCCGCCACCTGCCGGTTGACTTCTTGACGAGGACGGGGTTCGCGAGCCACTCGGGGTACAGGACCTCCCGAATGAACCCCGCCTCTCGGAGCCGGGTGATCTCTACCTTGATTGCTTCTTGGCGCTCGAGGGAGAGTTTCCGCAGCTTCTGTTTGATCGGGGGGTGACCAGGGGCCACTGCGAGCTTGTGCTCAATGACCTCCCGGGCGACGCCCCGCATGTCCAAAGGCTTCCAAGCAAAAACATCGGAGTTTTCGCCCAGAAAAGCTGCAAGTTGCGCTGCATGCTCCTCGGGGAGCTCCGCCCAGATTCGGACGGTTTTGTCTTCATCACCCGGGGACAGCAGGATCTTCCAGAGGCCCCCTTCCGGGCGCGGTTTGAGGAGGGGCCTCCCGGGCGGTGGCGCAGTGGCGTCTAGTTCCGGGGGGGAAGCCTCCCCCCGGGCGTCTTTATGAGGTTGACGCTTCCGATTGTGGCCGCAGCGCGCTCATATAGAGCACGGGCCATGTCTTGGTCTCCCCGGACGTTGATCACACCATGCGGCCCGGGGATCTTCATGCAGAGGTAGTTTTGATGGGTGGCAGCCCCCAGCCGGTTGATTGTGGTCCTCCCCATTATCGCGTTGTAGGAGGAAGGTGTAACACCCCTATTTTTGCTAAACCCTAAAATAGCCAAAATCCACATCCGGACCCCAAAACCTAATCTGCTTCAGCCATTCCCTTCTAAATGCTGTTCAGAGCATTTTTCCCTTCGGGACCATCTCCAAAATCTCACCCTAAAGCTGAGTTTCAAGCCTTGCTATTTTTAAAAACCCTAATTACCCTATTTACCCTAAGCTGTTTTCCCCAATTTTGTCGAAACCCTTCAGATCTTACCCGATCTTACCAAACTTTGGTCAGATAAGTTCTAATAATCTTTTGCGACTTAGTTGCGAAATCAGATTTTAGATCGGACCCTCAGATCTCCAAATTTGCAAACAGGCCCAAGTCCTATTCAAGTTTTCCTCACAGAACAGCCCCTGGAGTAAGTTTCAGAAATAGCAAATCGGCCCAAGCATTCTTTTCAGGCCCTTTCGACCAGCCCTGGTCGTTGCCACGACCAGTGCACGAGCCCGTTGCAGCGCCGTGGATTTCTCGCCGTGCTTGCTCGCCGCCGGCCACCGTTTCTGTCACCTGTGCCCGTGAGTTGCTGAGCCACCCCGTGCGCACGTGCCAGCAGTGCATCGCCTCGCCCAGCGGATAAACGACCGCGCTCCCGAGCCTCGTTTTCGCGCGCGCTCCCGTTGCCGTGGCAATTGCATGTGCGTACGTGTCGTTGCCGGAGCTACACTGTCGCCTCCACATCTGCGCCGTCCCGGACGAAGTCCCAAGGCAACTGGCAAAGCTGCAGCACCGCCTGAAGCGCGATCACGTCGCCGTCGCCGTCGTTGCGCCTGCGCCCGACAAACTTCTCCCCGGCGCAAGCAACCGTTGTCGCGTTCACCCTCGCAAACTCCGTCCCCGTGCCTATTTAAACCCCCCTCAACGCTGTGAAGAAGCACAAGCTCAGGACTTAGCCAAATTCCCAGTTAATTTCTCACCGCCGTCGAGTTTGCTTTCTTCTCCGGCGAGCAACCTCTGGAGCTCACGGTGCCAGCCTAATCTACTGCACCATTCTTCAAACCAAAGCCACCAGTGAGTTCCCCTCTTCCACCTGTTCGTGTCATAGCACCCAATTGCACCCCGGCGAACCCTAACGCCGGTGATCACCGGAAAAGCTCAAAACCCCTGTTCCTGCAATGCTACCTGATTTAAACCAAATTAGCCGTAGTACCAGTAGAAGAAATTGATCAGCATACTCTTTGTAGCAAGCCTACCAATCTGGTTTTCAAAATCGAGCTAAGATCATAGCTCTCCCCAAATCGCGCGCCACCAGTGAACTGGCTCTCGTCGCCAGGCCACGCCGGCGATCCTCCGGCCAAATTAACCTCCCCAGTAGCTTTGTTGCACCCTAGAGATCATTCCCAAGCTTGGAATTGAGCTCATTCGCCCTGAATCGAAAACCCCCTTTGTCCAGTGTCGTCTTCTCCAGCGCCGGTCGCCGGAATTTGTTCCCGGCCGATCCAGCCAACACCACCTTGTCCCTTAGCTTCGCCTCACCTCCCTGAGCAATATTGTCCACTAGCTCGACACCTGGATCTGCCTAGATTGTGAGTTATGCCTATGCCAAGATTACTGTCCAGTAACTCAGTTCATGTCCAGGTCACCGTAGTTCATCACCGGATTTGGCCACCCTCCGGCCACTTTCAGCCCTTGTGCCTGTTGAGCATATTGTTCCTGTTAGTAATGCCTACCTCCCAGACAAAGTGGTGCATCATTTGGAGCCCTAGATCAAAAGTTAAGCCATGCCCTAGTTTCTGGCCATGTCCAGCACCATGTCAGTGCATGTCAACCACTGGCATTAGCTTTGTTTGACCCCTTCTGGTTGAGCAATTGAAATGCCACCTTGTCCTTTAGATTCCTGGAGTTAAGATCTACAACTTTCTCTACTGTCACTTCTCCAGAAAACCATCCTAAGACTAGTTTCCAGCTATGCCAAAGCCATGAACTGAATGTCGACCCTTCGACGTTCAATCCTTTTTAGCCGTTTCTTCGACCAGAGCCCTTGTAACCTTGCCCTAACCTTTTCCCCTGCATACATGACTTATTTACTTAACACTTTCTATAGAAACTATTTTCAGTATGCTTATGTGGTATGTGTTTGTGTGTTAATTGTTTGCCGCAGAGTCAGAAGCGGAAGGAACGGAAGAAGTCTTTGAAGAGCCGTCTGAGTTTTTAGACCCAACATTGCAA